>OZ020611.1:102278792-103478792 GCA_963971575.1 Liopterus haemorrhoidalis | reverse complement strand
TCTCTATGGTTTAGAAGTTTTCCAAATAGGTTATGTACAATTAAATCGTAGACAGTCCGATAAAGATTTATTAATAATTTTACAAAACATAAATTTTATTCTTTAGTATATTATTCCTATTCCTCTAATTGAACATTCGTATTAAAAATTAAATTGTTTCATAATTTTTTATGAGTAAGGATTATATCTCTGATGTCTTCTGATTTACAAAATCAGAGGTAGTAAAAAGGCTCAACGGTTAATTAAGTAAAGTACATATACGAGCTAAATAATATTTAGCTCGTATATTTATTGATATATTATATATACGATATCATATGATATCGATATTTTTCCTTAGTATGATACGATATTGAAACAATTTCGATATTGAAACTAAACGAGTCTCTTTAACTTTATCAATTAAGTTACCATTTTGAAACAGTGTGCTGTAAATTTATCTTTTAAAAAGAAATAACTTTTTTAACCAGTAAAGAAGTTATCGTCAGATGCAGTTACATACCGAGTTGCAGACATAGATGAAATACCAGCATGCTAGATTTAGTTCAAAGATATTACGTAGAGATAGTCGTAAAACCATAGGCTTTCAAAATATCTTTATGTTTTACACCTATTTAAAAATTGAAACACACCCAAAAAACTTGTAAGATAGTCTCTGATACTTGGTTTTTAGCATTAATGGTCTGTCTGTACAGTGGAAATTGGGGCCAGATGGCTGGACCTTAAATTTTAATTTATGCATATATAGTTCTTTGAACCACACGAGCCTTCAAAAGAACGTACCATTAAAAAAAAATTATTAGAAATTTGGTGTGGAGTATCAGATTAATAGCTCTTGATATGTAGATTAACGAGTAGTAAGTGGTGAGTAATTTTTATTTATGTTTGACGTGTATCCGTCTTTAAATTAAATTTAAATGCGATTTCAAATTTGACACGATTATAGTAAAAAATGAGCCCAAAAATGATTCACTTGATAGATACCTCACAAAACCTTGAATTGTGTGAATATTTTTCGATAAGAATTGAGTTATATTATTGTAAAAATAAAGCTGTCTTACCTTGTATACCAAATTACAAAAGGTAGCATAGAGTGCTACAAGAAATTTTTCATCGGTAATCCAAAATTTTAATATCGGATTCATGTTGTAACTCTTGACTATGTAATAAATTAAATTTAAATTTTGTACTAAGTGATCATTATTGTTCACAGATAATAACTTAATAATCACATTATGATGTACGTTTATTGTACTTCTATTCTGTAAAAAATAGGAGTAATTATTTAAACTATTCTTTAAAATACATATGTATATGCTAAGAAACTTACGTAGACTTGAAACTGTATTTGATATTCTAAAATGTTCTCTAAAAATACACTAGCAAGGTGGGATAAATATTCTATGTCGGACATAAGATATTTGACTATTGTATATAAAAATCTTTCCGATGTCATGAATGCATTGAGTACTGGAAAAAAAAATCATTTTGATTATTAATTAATTCTGAAATTAAATTTATTGATGTAAAACCCAAATAGATCTTTCCTTTAAATTCATCAGCTGATCTACAATTTAAAGTATTAGTTCGACCTGCAATCATAAAAAGGAAGAAGCTACAATAGATTGGCAGGGCCGTGCGGTGGCATGGAGCAATGGAGCGATTACTCCAGGCACCTGTGCCACGAGGGCTTCTGGCGCCTTTTACATATTTCACATTTCTTTATTTTTATAATATTTTCATAATAAAAACTCATCTGCTTGTTGCATCTTTATAATTTTGGTTTTTATTTATCTTTGTTTATAAATATTACATTCAGAGCCGCAGTAAGGAAAACTTGCGCTAGGGGCAAAACTGTGTTTTGGCGCCCTTGGTAAAAAAAAGGTGGTCCTCACTTCCCAAAATCCAAGTGATGAGCAAAAAAAAAAGGTCCTCACCTTCGCAATTCGGCGCCATCCTTAGTCAAGCTCGTCGGCGCCCTTTTCCTTAGTGCGCTAGGGGCCGTCGCCCCCTCCGCCCCCCCCCCCCCTTACTGCGGCTCTGATTACATTTTATTTGGTGACGTATAAATGAGCGGCGACTTTGTCGATATAAATGAAAGAAGGTATAGGTAGTTGTAAACTGACAATGTATTTAACAGTGCTTTCGCCGCATCTACAAGACTCTATCTACGCCGCTTTAGCTAAAACGATAACGATAACCAAACAGAAGAGGTTCTTAGGCCGAGTGCAAGAAATGCGATAAAAGCGTTGGATAATTTCCACAATATTGGATATTTATTAGGTTTTTTTTTTTAGGTGTTATTAAGATTTATTTTAGGACTTATAGGCTATTCCAAACGATTAGGCGGAACTAACCGGAATTTTCATTTTTGTAATTTGTCATTAGCTATTTTTTTTGCTTTTCCTGAACAAAATGATCAAAAGCTTCAATCAATCTGTAAAAATTACTAGATCTGAAAATCTAATTCCGCCTAATCGTTTAGAATAGACTTTATTTTTGAGATATGTACTAGACTTTTTTTAGGATTTATTAGGCTTTTTAGTGTTGGATTACTGATCCATGTCCCGCTTTAATATCGGTACCTAAAATCGTTCTGGAAACCTATTTAATTATAAAAAGTAACAAAAGCAATGAATATTATATTTTTTATTGTTTTTTACTAATTACTTTCATTAAATACGAATATTAGGTACATTAACAACTACTGTTTATATACAGGGTGTTTGTTTGAAACGGGGCACCCCGAAAATCTCCTTTATTTGTAAAGATACAAAAAACAAAAGTTAAACTAGACAAAAAGGCCCATCTAAAGGTTACTATAAGAATTCTGAGGCACTTTCGGTTTCACCGGAAATGATGTCAACTTTTGATCTAGCATAGGGAATCGATAATTTTATATTTTTTTCCTAAAAGTACATTAAATTAGCTTTACAATGACACCAAAAAGTCATATTTTTATTTTAACCATTTCAAAATGGCGTCCATTTATTTACAAAATAATAATCAACATAAGTTTTACAAAGTTGAACGTAGCAAGCTTTGAAAACAATAAAAAAAGAAACAAAATATCTCTAAAATATACTATTTGACTATTTAGAAAAAAAAAACTATTACTTTTTACAATGATTTTTCAAAAAAAAAAAAAAAATACGAATGTTCGATCAAACCACCATTATTGTCCACACATTTTCTCATTCTTAATAAAAACTCTTCCATCGCCCTTATAAGAGTACACTCTTGGATATCCCGGATTGCACTTCTAACCCTTTCTTCTAAATCTTCTATCGTCGTTGGTGTCGTCGTTGTTGAAATAACTTAAATTTTAATTTTTCAATTAAATATTTTATAAATAACAAGAGTTTAATAGTTTATTTTGCTTATTTTTGTTTGAAAAAAAAAAAAAAAAATTGTATTAATTGGTAGTAAGTTATTTGTACCTAATTATGGTTTATGTACGATATACAAACGAAGAGATGGCAGATATGGTTCTGATACACGGAGAGTGCCAAAGAAATGCGGTTAGGGCCCAGCGACTCTATCAGGAAAGGTATCCTGATAGAGCTCAGCCGAGAAGGCAGTATTTTGCCAAATTAGTGAACAAATTAAGCCAGCGAGGTTCTTTCGAAATTAAAAAACGACGTCCAGAAAGAGCAAACCATGTAGAAAATGACGAAGAAAGAATATTGGCTTACGTCCACTACGACTCGGAAGTGTCGGTGCGGGACTTGCAAAAGAATGCGGTGTTTCACAATGGAACGCCTGGAAGGTTTTAAAAAAACATGGGTTTAAGCCTTATAAACCGCATGTAAGCCAATTTATCCACGCAAATGATGAAGATCGCCGGCTGAACTTTTGCAACTGGTTTTTGGGTATGTGGGAAAATGATAATCGCTTCCATTATAAAAGAATGTTTTCGAACGAATCGAATTTTACCAGAAATGCTTTATTCAATAGGAATAATGTAAGACGTTGGTCGACGGAAAATCCCAGGGAATTAAGATCTTCCAGATTCCAACACAGGTTTGGTTTCAATGTTTGGCTGGGAATTCTAGGGACAAAAATTGTAGGCCCAATTATTTACCATGGCAGCCTTAGAGCTAACAGGTATTTAAATTTTTTGCAAAATGAAATGGAGGATTTGTTGGATGATTTACCACTTGCTGATAGGATAGGAATGTGGTTCTAACAAGATGGAGCACAAGCTCATAATGCTAGAAACGTGTGTGCCTATTTAAATGGCCAATACCCAGATAAATGGATTGGAACACATTCACTTAATCCCTGGCCTGCACGATCGCCGGATCTCACGCCATTGGATGTTTTCGTTTGGGGGTATTTAAAAGATAGAGTGTATCGGACAACACCAACGACGATAGAAGATTTAGAAGAAAGGGTTAGAAGTGCAATCCGGGATATCCAAGAGTGTACTTATAAGGGCGATGGAAGAGTTTTTATTAAGAATGAGAAAATGTGTGGACAATAATGGTGGTTTGATCGAACATTTGTAATTTTTTTTTTTTTTGTAAAATAATTGTAAAAAGTAATAGTTTTTTTTTTTCTAAATAGTCAAATAGTTTATTTTAGAGATATTTTGTTTCTTTTATTATTGTTTTCAAAGCTTGCTACGTTCAACTTTGTAAAACTTATGTTGATTATTATTTTGTAAATAAATGGACACCATTTTGAAATGGTTAACATAAAAATATGACTTTTTGGTGTCATTTTAAAGCTAATTTAATGTACTTTTAGGAAAAAAATATAAAATTATCGATTCCCTATGCTAGATCAAAAGTTGACATCATTTCCGGTGAAACCGAAAGTGCCTCAGAATTCTTATAGTAACCTTTAGATGGGCCTTTTTGTCTAGTTTAACTTTTGTTCTGAAGATTTTTTGTATCTTTACAAATAAAGGAGATTTTCGGGGTGCCCCGTTTCAAACAAACACCCTATATAAACAGAGGAGTTCATTATTCTACAAAATACTCTTTTCACAAGGAAAAACTAATTTCCCATGTTAAAGGCTCACATTTCGTGCTAAATCCGTTATATGTTTATTGCTCTTTTTGTCGTGCATTTTCGCAGTTAAATATAATTTCTTGTCGGGCAAAATATTTCTAGCCGTGCATTTTATTTAATTGTGGCGCCAAAATCCAATTTGGTAATTACACTCTTTTTTGCCGGTCTGAAAAATTACACACATTTATAGCTACCCCTTAAAAAGAACGGTAGTTTTGGTTAATGAGCCGTATAGTCCCACCAGCACCAACTGTTTAGAGAGAAAGCGCATTCTAGTTAGAATGAGATTTGACCTTGGCGAAGCGCCACCCGTTTCTTTCAAAACAGAACATTTACTATTGAATCTTATATTTTCCAAAATTTCTATTCAAAACTGAAATAAACATTTATTCACATTAATAGTTTCAAGGCTCAAATTCTATACACATACCCACTGGAGCTCATAGTGAATGTATATTATAAACGCATATACAATGACACACATTTTAATTGGGCAAATGTGAGAGGGAAAATAAAGTAATATGCACCTATATATAAACTAGATACTAGATAATTAGGTTAGGTTTAGTTATCAAAAATTTAGGATAGAAAAAGCTGAAACTTGATAGTCCTATATAAATAAGGAATTTTTACCTGTTTCAAATGAGATTTATAGTATACTTATTTTGAAAAACATTAACTTCATAAAGAGTCCCAGAAATATTTGTTATATTTCGACGTATCGTCATGTTAGAAACGCGAATTTCTCTGTCAACTACAGATGCATGAATGATTACTATTGGTTCCCCAGTTTTACGGCCACACTTTCTCGTTTCTAACGTTACAGTATACTCTATTCCAAACATACAGCCTAGTTCTAATTTAAGTTGGTGGGATCATACGGAACATTAACCAAAAGAACTGGAATCCTTAAATGGCAGTAAGACTTGGACTCTTGACGAAACTTACTTGGCTACTTAAAACAGATTACAAATAAAGGTATATGGGCCAATTTGTGAAAACAATGTATGGAGAATTCGTCTGTCAAAATCATATCTGAATGGAAGACTTGGACATTATGCCAGGATAATTGAATAATAATAGAGATTAGATTTTATTCTATGCAAAACTGTATCCCGTTGTTTTGCAATATTTGTACACATATCTGGCTTCTGCATAAACAAATAAAGTTTATTCAGAATAACTATAAAATGGCGTCATACTTGGTGAATTTAGTTGCCAATGTTAGAATTAATGTAACTAAATGCAAGCCTTACTCATTCATTACATTTGGCTCCTATAGGTTGGTAGCCTATTTCTACGTTTCAACATATTCGATAGCATTTCCGAATAATAAAATATTTTACTATTTTTACAAGTGTATCATAATTCACATTAATTCCTTTACTCCCTAACAAATGCAAGTGGTTCGATATAACTACAGTGGATATCGTTTATAACGACATATTGGTTTTATGCGACGAAATTTCAAAGTCCCGACCAGAAACATATCTTTTTATACGTGAGACTTATCGTTTATAACGATATCGGATATTACGACGAAATCATTATAAAGACAAAAATGGTTTGAAATTTGAATTACTGAGTTAAGAAAAGGCAAGGCGAAACGCGACAGATATTCATGCAGAGATTAACTACTAGTTGAAGGTACGTCATCGAGGTCGATATGGTGAAACGAAAAGCATTAATGTAAATTTTTCAAATATTGATGAAGAACTCGAAACGGAGGAGGATATGACGAAAGATGAAATTTTAGCAGAGTCAGATCCGAATTTTACGTCAGAAACAAAAAACGACGAAGTGGAAATGGAAGAAACAACAATTCAGTATTTTTTTACGTTTAATCAGAATTTAAAGGATGCTAAAACAGATTTTGCATTGTTAGATTTGGCAAAAAATATTGAAAAAAACATTTTAGAAAACCAAAAATCACAAAAACAAACCAAAAGACAGAAAAACAGTATGTAAAATTATGTAAGTTGTTAAGTTGTTTGTAAAATAAGTTTGTTTTTTTTTTTTTAATGTAACAATTGAATATTGTTTTTGTTGCTTAAGCTTCTTGCACTCATATAAATGTACTCTAACATAACTTCTACCATAAATAAAATGTATATATTTTTCAACATTGTATTTATAGTTTTCGGATATAGTGACTTACGGTTATAACGACCGAATTTCATTGGTCCCTTCAACGTCGTTATAAACGATATCCACTGTATTTTGTAATTTGTAAACAAATAACAAGTGGTAACACGGCAAATTTCTCAACCCTTTCATTCTTATCATGAATGGACTACTCCAGACCAATTGCCCTAAATGCAAAGGTCCGAAATGAAAAAAAAAAAAAAATGAATGGACTTTATATTTCTTACTCTCTACTTTGTCGTCCTTTCTTGAAATATTTAATATTCTGTTAATGTATGTCATTGTTTGACAAAAATATTCCTCTGGTAACTTTTCAGATAGTCCAATTTTGCTTAACGTATTAATAAAAGATTGTACGTTATACTCCAAAATTTCATAATCAGGACTTTCAGGTAAAGCTTCTATTGCTAGATTAATTGCATAAATGAAATTCCCAACTGAAAAAAAGAAATTTAACAAAATATTAGCAATTTATCAACTGGCAAATGTAAAACACCGAAATGGTCGTTAGGGATATAATTAAAGAAGGATAATAAAATAATAACATGTATAACTGTATATCTTTTTATTTTCTATATTAAAAACTAGAAGAAACCCCTGTCGTTCGACGGGGTAAAGGTAATCACCAAATTAAAAAGAAACTCTCGGTACAATATTAGAACAGTGGTGGTGTTTATGATAAGTCATACAGCTAGCTTTTTTTCTAGGCAAAGGATATAAACTGATAAATAAAAAATTGATGTGAAGTGTGAATATTCACACATTTCAGGGTTTCGCAGGTACATAATAAGTGAAGGCGGTATGCTGAGTGTGTAGGACAAATTTTACTTTGTAGTAATCACGGCAAAATGAACGATATTTTTAAAATAATTTATCGTCTGTTAATCATATTTATTAAAGATAATTAAAGATAATTATTAAATTTACGCTCTTAAAAATTAAATACAACATTTGTCAAAATATAACTAGAATTTTGACAAAATAATTTTGACATAATAAAAATGCAAAAAAAAAATAACAGAAAAAATAAAATTCACACAGTACTCGAACTCGAAACCCTTCGTTTACCAGCGAGTTTTAGCTTACGACACCAGTGCTCTACCCAATAACGCCATCGTACGCCTTGCATGAGAGTGTCTTACATTGGTATAACTTTAGTACTTTGTGAACCAAAAACCACAAAAAATGCGTTATTTTCCGAAAACATAATCTGATCAAAAATTCCTGTCGTACTATTTCGGTTCACATCAATATACATTACTTAGAATTTTTTTAGATTTTTAGTTTAAACCATCTGGGCTACAGGGTGTGGGACAAAATTTTTTTTGCACAATTTTGGCATAAATCGCATCAAAATAATTTATTTTTCAAAAATAAAAATTTGATCGTTAATCCACGTACTAAGGGCTTTCATTTGATACCCTACTCATAATTTAAAAAAAATATTTTTGTTTTCGATGAGCACATATTTGTTTATATTTTTAGGGGGGTATGTTTTTTAGATGTTTTAGTATTTTTCCTATGTGCGGGTCAAAGAGTTGTATAAGCATGCCAAATTTCAACTCTCTAGGTTTAGCCGTTTGGCTACAATTTTTACCGAACAGACAGACAGACAGACAGACAGACGACAAAATGACGGTATAAGGGTTTTTTGGTCATACCTACAAAACCCTAAAAAAGCTAACTATTAACATCTGTAAAACAATTATAAAGGCTAGCGAATAATTAAGCCATCTTCGTCACAGATTGCAGAAACAGAAATTAATATGGAGCTACTGGTCATGTTAAACAGCAATTTAGGTTATTCATATTTAATATGTACAGGAAAAAATGTATAATAATAATTTTAAAAAAAATTAAGTTGTGCTAATTTGTTGGCAAGCACACCACAAAACTTCTTTAAAAACTACATTTTTTGTAAAAGAAGATTCAGACTACTCTAGAAATTTCCCATTAGTATCTACTGCCATTGGTTATGCCCTTCACCTAAAGCCTGGAACAGAATGTACAGCGCGCTACGCCGACATTTGCGACGGCGTTGCATTTGCGCCGTTGAATTTTCGTCTGCACACAATGCAATCATTTTTAACGCCGTCAAAGTGACAAGTGACAACCTATATCTGTGTTTATAGGTGCGCTTTCTTTTATTAAAATTATAATGGATAATGAAGACTTGTGTGTGATGTTATTTATGTTGTATGCAAGTTATTTATACATACAAACACTTTACCATTCGGCAAAAACTGAGGTTAGGTGTTCTACGTCAACGTTCAACGGCGTCAAAAGTAGAAAGTTGACGAACAGTCAATATCAACGGCGTAGAACGCCGTTCAGACGGTGCACATTCTGTGCTCACTTGCGTATGACAGCTCGACTTTAACTTTGCATTGACAGATAGCGCCGGCCAAACGCCGTCAACGCGCCGAACTCGTTGCATTCTGTTCCCCACTTTAAAGTGGGAAACAGAATGCAACGAGTTTGACGGCGCGTTGACGCCGTTGGATGGCGCAAACTGTCAGCGCAAAGTTAAAAGCAAGGCTGTACTACGCAAGTGCACAGAATGAACAACGTCCTCCGGCGTTCGAACGCCGTTGATACTGAATGTTCGTCAACTTCCAACTTTTGACGCCGTTGAACGTTGACGCAGAACACCTAACCTCAGTTTTTACTGAATGGTAAAGTGTTTGTATGTATAAATAACTTGCATACAACATAAATAACATCACACACAAGTCTCATCATCCATTATACTTTTAATAAAAGAAAGTGCACGTATAAACACAGATATAGGTTTTCACGTGACACTTGACGGCGTTAAAAATTATTACATTGTGTGCAGGCGAAAATTCTCAACGGCGCTACGCAACGCTGTCGCAAATGACGGCGCGCTGACGGCTACCGTGAAAGGGCTACGTAGAGCTGTCCATGGCTGAACACTGCATTGGGCAGGTAAACTCCCACTTTGTCCAGGGTTTGACCTTGTGATTTATTAATCGTGATGGAAAATGCCTGTTTGACTGCAAATTGCCTTTGGCTCAAGTCGGGATCTGTGGGAGCTAAAACAATTCTAGGAATGAAAGCTGGATTTCCGTGGAATGATCCAGTTAAAACAGTGGCAGTTATTAGATTTTTAAACAATTTTGTCACCACCAGGCATGCGCCATTACTTAGGCCCTTTTTTATGTTGAGGTTTCGTAACAACATAATAATTGCCCCTACTTTTAAGTTTAATTTGTGAGATGACATCCCTGAGGGAGTAAAATTATTTAAAAATTTTATTGGATAGTTTTCTGTTCCTGACGCGTCCTTACAGTCGATTGAATCAATGCTAAGATATGTTGTAGACTTGCCCTTCAAAAGGTTCAGAACCACTTCTTTGATGCTTGTAGCATCTTAGTTTCGGGGACAAAGGATGGCTGCATTGGAATAGTTAAGGACATCGCTGGTAGTCAAACTGCTTCCAAATGTTGCCGTAACTATTGATTTATTGATGATGAGCTTATCGGAATTTCGTTGATATCCTCTCCTAGACACACGGGGCTCATAGGCGGCTGCCTACTCTGCATATTAAGTAATACGGTACTGGTACAGGAAGACAATTCAGCAGTAATAAAGGGGCAGACAATCAAAATTTCGGAAAAGGGGCGTGTTTAGGAGTCTCGAACAGGGCTTCTTAAACTGTGGGTCCCGACCCCCCGGGGGGCCGTGAGGCTACTGAAGGGGGGGTCGCAAAGATCTGCTACTTTTGGGTAATAATAAATAAATTTTTAGAATCTACAAGGTAGATTCTACAATGTCGCGATATTACACCTACATCTATGGTCAATATTAATTTCATTACATGGTGGGTCGTTTAAAATTTCCTGGGCTTAAAGGGGGTCGCTGTATGAAAAAGTTTAAGAAGCCCTGGTCTAGAACACACCTAGATATTGAAATTAAACGTGATCAAACAAAGTTTATTTTCTAGTCTCATTTACCCAACCCTTCTGGGAAATAAAGTACGAGACAAAAGTTATTAGACACATTTGGAGCAAAAATCTCGTAAAAATATTTTTTTGTAAACAAAATATTTTGTTTGCTAATCTTCGTTTCAATAGCTTTCATTTGATACCCAACTCTAGGGTGACCATTCGTCCCGCTTCTTGCGGGACTGTCCCGCATTTTGATTGGGTGTCCCGCATTAAGATGCGTTTCGCAAAAGTCCCGCATTCTAACATTTTGTCCCGCATTTTAACATTTTGTCCCGCATTGTACATTGTATTTGAGGAAATGAGGACCTTTTGTTTTGCTCTTCACATAGATTTGGGAGGTGAGGACCTTTTTTTTGCTCTTCACTTGGATTTGAGAGGTGAGGACCTTTTTTTTGCTCTTCACTTATATTTGGGAAGTGACGACCTTTTTTTTTGCTCCGTCCCGCATTGCCTTCTTAAGAAAATGGTCACTCTACCCCACTCATATTTTTATATAATATACCAGTGGTTCTTAACCTTTTTTAAATGACGGCACTCTGATGTAAAATATGGGAAATGCAAGGCGCCATACCCTCATTTATCTGCATGACATCCGTATTAATTCTACGGAGTTCCCCTGTTATATACCTACGGCAGGGTGCGGCGACACTCAGGTTGAAAACCACTGCTGCAGGCAGATAGTCATACGAAACTCTAAAAACCGGATTGTGTTCGTTAGTAAAAAACACTCAAACAAATGTAAAAAACAATTTTGAAATTTTAATCATTTGGGTACCGATTTCGGAGTAGATAATCAAAATTTCGGAACACTAACAACAGGGTCATGTTTAGGAGTTTAGTAGTGTTTAGTCGAACACCCTCAGATATTGAATTTCAACGCAATCGAACAAATTTCATTTTTTGTCCCATTAAGATGACACGGAAACTTTATTGGGTCGCAGGCTCGCCACTTTTTGAAATTTTTAAATTTAGGATTTTGCTCATTTTAAGAATGTTCCCAAGAAATCGAATGCCAAATTTCAACTTTCTAGGTCAGCGAAAAGTACGCAAAAAACCTCTGGAAGCACATCTGACAGACTCGTCAGTGATTTTATATATACTATATCAGCACCTTAGAGGTAAACTGTATCAAGTCACATTTTTATCAAAAATGACATTTTAGTGCCAAGTGACTCAATACTTTATAGTCTTCGACAATTTTTTCTTCACAAAGAAATTTAAATTTTTTAAAAACGGGGCGTCATTTTTATTTTCGGGGATACAGGTACCTATACGCATAAAACTAGTGCTTATTCGTATCGCTTCTGTGACGTATAAAACTTAGAATTCAGTTGCATAAAATCAGTGAATTAGTTCAGATCAATTCCTGCTATATATCGATGGTGATTTGCTAATATGGTGTATCTCAAAATAGCGAATATTCCAATTTCCACTTTATTACTACTGATACTCTACAAGGGCAAATAATAAATGTTTTAAATAATTGATCGCCTTATGTTTACAAGTTAATGGTGGTATTTTTGAACATTTAATTTAGATGATTTTTTTTGTTGGTATTTTTGTATTAAATAATTGTATTTTCAATGTATTTTTAATAAAAAATGTTTAGCCTTTTCAATGAATATTTATCCCTATGTTGCAAAATAAATGGAGGGCAACTTGCTGTCAAAATAGTTTATCGTTACTAGGGAAACCATGCATTATAATAAAGTCAATGTTGCACGATAAAAGAAATTCATCGTATTATTATATGTATGCGTACTATTTACACTTACTAAATAAAATGTAATACTTATAAGCACTTAACTATTTTATTATTACCTGTTTCATAATTTCTAATAAAAATATATTGTGTCAATACAGGGCTGCGCCAAGCGGGGGTGTTAGGGGTGCACAGAACCCCGGTGGCAGGCCTTAGGAGAGGAAAATATTGTCAAAAAGGGACAGGGGACAAAATTCTGGTTGACTTTCTTAAAAGATATTACAAAAATTAAAATAAAACCATTTTAAAAAAAACGATTGAAAAAAAATTGGTCGACTTTTTTTTTTTTTAGAGAACAAGCAAATTTCTGGGTGACTTCTTTTTTTGTATAGAACAAACAAATTTCTGGTCAACTTTTTTTTAAGGGCGCCAAATAATCTTTGCATCTGGGCGCCATAACCCCTAGAGCCGGCACTGAGACAGTACATATAATATAAGTTGTATTTTATTTATAAATCTAACACCCACAAAGGTTATATGTAGATGTTCCATAAATAAATTGTGTTAAATATTTGTATTTTAATACCTTTTTTTGGAATGCTCTCTTTAGAAAAATTATTCAAACTTAGGGGTATCGAAGTACAAATGCAGTCAGTAAAATTCAAATCCTTCTTTAAATATTTTTTGCTCAGCAACAACTGTAAAACTTTAGTAGCCAATAATGCGCATGTTGCATCTCCAGTTTGAACAGAATGGAATAGCAAAAATCTTGCTTTTGGATATAAAGTTGCGAAGTGCATTAACAATGCTATGTAAACAGGATTTTGAGACGCTTTTACTAGCCAATAATTTGTCTGAAAATATAATTTACAAATTAAATATGTCATACAAAGTGCTCTTAAAATCTAAGTAATAACACTTTACTGAAATAGTAACTGACTTTGTCCGTTTTTGTTATATACATTTTTTCAATAATACATAGAACAAAATATATTTGTTTTCTTTTTTTAAACAAATTTTGTCATATGTACATACACCGGTAAATTTAAAGGAACAGATATAAAAATCTAATTATTTTCCCTACAGTGTACATATTGTTGATATCTCTCAGGTAATCTTCTAGTACGATGTTTTTTGGAATAATTGAAACTTGATTACACCATGTGAAACCTGTTTAAGAAGAAAAAAATGTAAAGAGTCGAACAAAATATGGTTTTAAACAGAATAACTTTATTGTACATTTTGGACTGTGTTAATCATTTAATGCGCTTTTCTATCGCCTCAATAGCGTGTGTTTTCCCCACGAACCCTTAGGATTCCAGTCATTCGCCTTCCTATACTTCTTATGAGGTCATCAATCAGTTCTTGGAGCAATCGGTCCCATTCCTGAATCAGTCCGGCTCTTACCTCTTCTCTGTTTTGAACAGCTGGAATTCTTGACCGGAGTATTCTGCCTAGCATGTCCCACACATGTTCAATCGGGTTGAGGTCAGGGGAGCACGATGGCCAACCCATTGTTGTTATACCCACTTGATTTAAAAAGTCTGTTACGCGCTGAGCGCGCATTAGGGTGAAATTTTCTCCGCTGTATGGGGCAAAAGGTACAACATGGTCTTTAAGCCTGTAATACATGATGCGATTTCTCGTTTTGAATCTCGTACGATTTATCGTACGATAATTATTCCTAACGGTATCGGTCACGTGACTATGCGCAATAATCTACTGTGTCGATATCTGTTCATTTCTATACAATATTTTAGGTATGGAGCATAAATATTGGATGGTTTTCAATATCGTACAAGATCTCGTATGAAAATCCTGTAGTACACGATACAATAATTCTTGTACGATAAATCGTACGAGATTTAAAACGAGAAATCGCATCATGTATTACAGGCTTTAAGAATATCTCTGATGTACCTATCTGCAGCGAACGTTCCGCCATCAATCACCACTAACTCTGTGCGAACTCTCAAACATATTCCACCCCACACCCTAATTGAACCTCCACCAAAGATACAGTAGTAGTAAAATTAAATGGTGATTTTTGTTCTCCTTGGCGTCGATACAATCCCTACTGTTTAGTATAGCATTTACACAAGCTATCTAGATATAGGCTACAAAATAATAAAATTAAAAAAACATAATTTTCAATCTGTTCCTTTAAATTTACCGGTGTGTGTATATACGTTTTTGCTGTTAAACCAATAATAAGTGAGATCTTTCAAGTTTTTTGGTTCATGTAACCCACCTCCTTACTAGATTGAACATTTTGAGATTCCATATAGCTAATGTTCGAATTCTGTTTTGTTCTGTCAACATATCAACATACCAAATTACAATAATATAATTTTTATCGACTACTTGCAACACTGATGAACAATAACAGGCCAGTATTATGCGTCATTAGACAGATTGAATGAAGAAATCAAATCCAAAAGGCCTCATTTGGTAAAGAAATAAGTCTTGTTTCACCAATATAACGCACCTTCCAACAAATCGGTAATTGCGATGGCGAAACTGCATGAATTACGATTCGAATTAATCGAACATACACCGTACTTGTCAGACTTGCCTTCCTCCGATTTCTTTCTGTTTCCAAAACTCAAAAAATGGTTGGCTGGAAAGAAATTCTCATCAAATACTGCAGCGTTAAAGCGGTAATTGGATATTTCGAGAGTTTAAATAATTCTTAATTTTCTGAAGGAATGAAAGGTCATGAAAGCGTTGGACTAAATGTATACAGCTGCCGGAATTGTCTGCAGACGACTTATGTACCTGGCGGGTTGTTGTACTGGGTAGAGTAGTTTCCACGCTGCGATCTGGTGAGACTCAGCCTTTAGCTTGGGGATTTGTCTTGTCGGTTAAGACAAGGCCCCAAAAAATGAATAAGAATGAGAGAAATCAATGGGTTTCAATAGAAACGCAAAAATGTCAATCGTGTGACAAATGGTGGCAGCGCCAGCACACACAATGGTGGCAGCACCAGCAGCATACACACCATATACACATGAAACACACACGATGCCATGCCGATACGCACGGTGGCGCATTGTTGTCGTTATAGTGGAGTGATGTGTGTGTCGAGAACATGCGTCTAGCACGCGGGCAGCGAAACGATCGCCGTGTACACGGTTGCATCCGATGGTGCCTATGTAGAAATATAAATACAATTTTGCCCCAAAAAGTTTTCTATATCGTTCTACAAACTCTCCGATCACCCCTCGTACATATTTTAAAATGGTTTTTCAGAACAAAACTCCGACCACCTACCGATTCTCATAAATTTCAATAGTGCACTAAAATTTACTCCACCACCAGAACGCCTTATGAATGGCACAATAGACTGGAATATTTTTAGAAAAACACTAGGTACATAAATCCAACCCCCAAATAATGCAAGTTCAGATGAAATCGAAACACAAGTCACAACCTACACAACAAATATTATAGACAGCATAAAAATGCAACAATGCATAGTAAAAAAACTAAATACCAGTACACGCCTAACAAAACGCCATCTTTTATATTAGAACCAATAGCAACCAAGAGTCACCTTTGACGAGAAAATCAACGTAACAGAAATAATAAAAGACTAAAAAATCAGATAAATAACCACACTCACCGTATAAATCGAGAGTTACACCAACTGAGAATAGAGTCGTATAATCGACACATAGAAGAACTTCAATCAAACGACCCGGGGATGTGGAAAACTACGAAAATAATTCTAAAGCAGCAAAACTCTATAGCGCCAATAACAACAAATAATAAAACATACTTCACTGAAGAGGACAAATGCAAAATATTCTCTGAACCCCTGGAAAATGTATTCACACCAGCTAATATCACAAACCCAGCACACCAAAGCAGGATACTTAATTATATCGAAACACACGTACCACATCCAGAAAATATCCAACCAACCATGCCCTCAGAATTAAAAGACCTTATTCTTACGCTGCCTCTAAAAAAAGTCACCCGGCCTTGACCTTATACCCAATGTTGTACTTAAAAATCTATCACGAAAATTCTAAGCCTATATTGTATCGCTCTTTAATGCTTGCCTTATGACGAGAAATTTCCAAAACACTGGAAAACTGCGCATAGTCTACTGTTCCACAAACCTGGAAAAGACAAACACCAACCTGCTAGATACAGACTAATAAGTTTTTTAAACACTTTCTCCAAACTTCTTGAAAAGGTAATTTATAAAAGACTAGGAACAGAATTAGACGCATCGGGAGCATTACCAAACTTCCAATTTGGTTTTCAAAAAGGACACCATTCAGCAGTTATCCAGGATATCAGAACTTATAGAAGAAGGATTTGAAAACAAGCTATATACAATAATTGCTTATCTTGATATAGCGCAAGCCTTTGACAGAGTCTGGATCGAAGGATTAAATTACTACAACTCTGTTTTCCACAATATATATCAGCAGTCATATTCTCATTTCTTGAAAACCGAACATTCTCTATCAAAATTAACAGTGACATATCGAACTGGAAAAACATAAACGCAGGAGTATCACAGGGAAGCATGCTAGGTCCAATTATTTTCTTGATCTTTGTGCGAGACATTCCATTAGCTACCACACTAGCTATGTTTGCAGGCGACACAGCCATAATAACCCAAAACACTGATTTGAATACAGGTAGTGATGAACTCCAAAGTGCTACAAATATAATTATCAACTGGTTTAGTAAATGGAATGTTAAACTTGACGCTACTAAATGCGAGTGCAAAATATTTACCTTAAGGAGAATTCGAAGTCCTAAAAACATTTCAATTAACGACCAACAAATTAATTGGAATTCGAAAGGGAAATCAGTCAAATACCTAGGTGTCCATCTCGATTCTCGACTAACGTGGAGTGCTCATGTTAACGCTAAACTGCAACTTGCATGTAGAAGACTCTATCCATTGCTAAACCGAATCTCCAAGCGACATGTGCTGTCCTACTATATAAATCACTCCTGAGACCCCTAGTGACATATGCATGTGAAGTGTGGGATAACACATCAAAAACAAACATACACAAAATCCTGGTATTTCAAAATAAAGTGTTGAGAATTGCTGCGAACGCCCCCTGGTTCATCCGTAATGAACAATTGCATAGTGAATTATTAGTACCACCCCTCATTACATTCATTAAACATCTGACCCGACGATATCGAGAAAACGCTAAAAACAGTGAAAGTGCGTTCATCAATAATATAGGCAAAAATACAGAATACACATCAGACTAAAAAGACTCTTACCGAAAGATATTTATAATAGTGATAATAGTGACAATAATGATTAATTATTAATTAAATTATATTGTATGTAATGCTATAAAAATGGAAACATTATTTACTAGGGAAGTTATGTAATCTCTATAGTTAGGTAATTTAGTTATGTATATGTATAACCATCACAACTGTGAATAAAAAATAATATTTGTTGAACCAGTATTAAACTAGTTTAAAAATGTGATATGTGATATTTAAGTTACAGCAAAAATGTATATACAAGAAAAAACTAAATACGGACACGTCAGCTAGTATGTGAATATAAATGTTGTTTTGTTGTATATATATGATTTCGCTTCTAAATTTAAATTTAAAAATATGTCATAATTCCTTACAATAATAACTTGTAAGTCTTTCTTGACAGTAGGACAGTGGTAACTCCAGATTAGAACCGCTGGATGGAATGGTAAAACTGATTCCACTGAATCGACGAGAAATACAAATCTTTGTAGTGCCTTACTGGCATAAATAGTTCCATCACATTCATTAGTTTCTGTATTTAGAGTGAATAATACCTAAAACACATACTACAACATTATACCTAGAAAAAAATACAGTATCTGCTGTCATCTGCGTTCTAGTCAATGCGGTGATAATTGATGATATCCAAGATGATGTAGTGAAAGCCTTGATGTGGATCAAATGCATACACAAACTTTGGATTTCCTTTTGTAACTGGTTTTAAATTACAGAAGTTTGTCTGTGAACAGTATCATCACAATATTAGAGAAAAGTTCAGTCCACAACAGGGATTGCGAATTAATAACACTTATGCTAGTGATTTAATGTTTTTTTTTTTTTTTGTTATAAAAGATATCAGATAACAATGTTCTATAATTTTTGAAATATATTTGTGGGCTTCAAATAACTTTTATATTTATATTTGTGTAAAAATATTCAAATAATAAGCCATTTTTTTTCGATTTGATTGCTTATCGTTGGAAAATATTGTACTTATAAGTCGTTCAGCTATTTTATCAGTGGCGGTCCGAAACACAAACAAGGTACCTAACAAACAGCTGATTAATAAAATAAAAAGTCATACATCACGGTTTGCGTGCGCGCAGACGCAGTAAGCTCTCAGTCAAAAACTCGTTTCTACGCAATGTGTTGTTTCGAAAATGTACGACCTATAATGATAACGGGACGCCAATTGGTACGCGTGTTCTTTACGAAAATTAAACCATTTTTACCCAGAGTACCTATATTGAGTAGCGAATATTGGTGTCACTATCGTAGACCCACCAGACTGTTGGAAAGATTTCATCTGAGATGTTTATGATCTATCCTGAAGATGGTAGGATGAAAATGGCAGGATTACATGCCTGATACCGATATTCTAAAAAAAGCAGGCATGTTGAGCATTGAGGCTACCCTAATCCAGAAACATCTTAAATGGACAGGACATTTAATTATAATGCTAGATAACCGTATGCCTAAGAAGCTACTGTATTCGGAACTATCACACGGCAGTAGAAACCCTGGAGCCCCGTACATGAGATATAAAGACATGGTAAAGAGCTCACACAATGCATGTCACCTCCTACATTCATCTTGGGAGAAGATATGCACCGATCGCACCAGGTGGAAAAACTTGGTGTTTTGTGCAGTGAACCAGTTTGAACAGGAAAGAATAACACTAGCTGAAATTGCTCATGCTAGGCGGAAGGAGAGACTTAATAGTATGTCTGTGTCATCTGGAGAGTATTTGTGCTGTGTGTGCGGAAGATCTTTTGTGTCGCGTATTGGACTATACAGCCATGAAAAGGCACATTCAAGAAGGAATGTCTAGATTTGCAAAGCACCAATCGTCGTTCGGCGGGGTTGGATATACATATATATTTACAGACAGATACGTAACGCTTGAAACTGGATTCGGTCAAGTTTTAGCACTCTGGTCTTAGTGAGATGGGACATTATTGTGCTTGAATAGTCCATTAAAGATCTTAGAAGGTTTTTTTAAATAAGTAGCATCAGTATAATTTGTGGGTGGCCTTCCCACCATGTTTTTGTCAGAGATCTCAAGATCTTTAGAATCTGATAGCATTTCTTATGGATGTGATTTATTTGAAATCGTCTTGTTAGTTTAGAATCCATATGAATTTCTAGAGAGCAGCAGGAGGGGACGATGCAAATGAGGTGATTATTCACAGTGATTTGCGGAAGGGGATTCGGAATATGACGTTTACTGAAAATTACTACTTTCATTTATGTAGTGAATTATGGACTGCAGAACAGAATATGATAAATAAATAACAAAATCATCAGCATATTGTTAGATACGGACATAAGACTCAACTAAAACATGGACAGAGTTAGTGTATATGTTAAAAAGAAACGGGCTACGAACGGAACCTGTGGTAAGCCATTGAAGGATTTTTTCAGGCCGTGTAGCTTGCTTTGGAGCGAAAATAACTCTAAGCGCGTAGCCTAGAAATATTGAAAAAAGTTAGGCATGTTCTAAAGGCATAAAATATATGTAGATACTATACTAAATTCAAATACAAAATGCAAATACAAATGACAGCCGCAAGCGCAGAACTCGTATGAGAGCTTTAAAATTATTCTACGATTGCAAAATAATTAATAAAAAAAAAAAAAATCTTTAAATGATATTGTTACCGCATATAGCAGCCAGAGATTTCTTAAAATCGGTGCTGGTAGATAATATATTGGTCTCCGGGTGTATTTCAGGTAACGTATGATGTAGAAGAGATCACTTGTTTTTATTGTACTCAAGCTGAAAACAAATACATTTGCAGTTTATCTAGAAATGTTAAAGACAATACAATATGATAAAAAAAATGGGAACATAATGTGTATTTTTCAATAATTATAATACAAATATATATTTTTACAAATATATGTTTGTTTGGAATATAACCACAAACTAGGACGTTAATTGAACTGGCGAGTGGTATTGCCAACCTAATTTAAAAATTTAAAAAAATACTTTTTTTTGATCCCATGTTTCGCACATATTGTATTTACCTACAGTTGTTTTTGCAGCTTATTACTAATTTTAATAATGTTTTATTGGACTCCTATTGAATTAATCATCAATTAATTTATTTGGTTTGTTTGTATAAATGAAATGAAAATTAGTTTCTTTATAATGTTTCTATAGAGTAGTGGTCCAAAACATGTATAATCATATTAATTTAAGAAAAGGAACGAATTTGTTATTTTAAAATTATTTTAATAAGGGCATAACTGCAAAGGCGGTCGGATGTATTCTATTTGAATAGTAGTGAGGTAAGGATGCGCAATGGATTATTTTCATAATTTAATATTTCTACCGTAGTACAAAGTACGTTTGTACATGCCAGGTCTGATAAAAAAGGTATGAGAATTGCACAAGTTGCGCAATACCTAGTAAGTGAGAGGAAGAATAGCGACTTCCTCTGTCATTTGTGAGTTGACTGCTGATAAGTTTATTTCGCTAAGTTATTACGTTCGAATTTTATGTTTTTTTTTGTAATTCGATTCTTTTCATCCCTGCGATTTTTACGATGGACTTGTAAAATTCAAATGCTCGTTCCATATGAGTGTTAAGAGAATTTTGACATATCTTGTATTTAATTTAAGAAAAATATCTATATTTGTTTTTGGTAAAAATGTTATTATTTATTTATTATATTTAAAGTAATTATTTTAATTTTTCTTTGTCCATTCACTGTATATCACGCAAAAAAATATTATTATTATTTATTTTATTTTAAAGGTCTAAACCAGGGGTGTCAAACTCATTTCAGCCCCGGGCTATTTTTCTAAGTAAAATTCTCGCGGGCCGCATGATATGTATTTATATTATTACTTATTCAGTTTTTCATTTTCCACCATATTTTGAATAATTATTTGAAGAAAGTAAAGAAATAACATTTTAATAATAACAATTACATAGCAGTTACATAGCAATTACATGGCGTCAGGGCCGGCGCTAGGATTTGCGGGGCCATGTGCGAGAAGAGCCGCGGGGCCTGCTCTTCAGATCCAAGTGAGGAGCAAAAAAAAAAAAGGTCCTCATCTCCATGCGCGGGGCCTATTGTTGAACCGCGGGGCCTGCTGTTGACCGCGGGGCCATGTGCGGCTGCACATGCTGCACATGCCTCGCGCCGGCCCTGCATGGCGTCTATAGAAAAGTGCTATTTGAAAGCTCTGCTTACAAGAATATTATTTGGAATCACGGGGAATCACTGATCCACCGACTATCACACGGCCTTGGCTAACTGCAACAGTTACTGCTTGACTACAGTGTTGCCAACACTTTGTAAAGAAACTTCCCACAAAAGGTACAAAATTTCCCACAAACGGATAAAAATTCCCACAGTGGCAAATTAAGCAATGTTAAGTATTGCGTAACAAAGTGAATAACAAAAAAGAGGTTGTCACATCTATTTTGAAAGTGAAAATTTTGTGCAGTTAATGTCTTTAGCCTGGAAACAGGACCTAGCGCTGAGAAATTCGTCGCCAATCCTGTTTCTTTTCTTTGTTTTGACGTTACTTAGTATTGAAAATTTCCTTTCGGACTTGGTATTGGAATACGGTACTTGGACCTGCAGGACTATCCATGACGAATAAATTTAATAAATTAAAATTCACAGCAGTTACAACACACTGTCAACCAATACTTCATACTGCATAGAGTTTCCTATAAGGAAGTTTAGTAGACAAACCTGCGAAGTCCCAAAATATTGCATAAACATTGTTGCCGTAAGAAAACACTTACACAGGGCTCTATTACAAGTTCAAAAGTTACACGGCACAGAAATTTCAAGTATGTTTGGATTTCTATATTCGCTTTTATCAATATTTTTATTAATATCAGAAAAAAAATTGAAATTTCCCATGATTTTTAGATTTTTTTTTTCTCTTTTTCCCACAACACAAGAAATAGTGCTTATTTTCCCCTCGTTGTGGGAAATTTCCCACGAGTTGGTAAGACTATTGGTTTTCCACCCTTTGCCGCCAAGTCTTGACGCCGGTGCCCGAACAGATTCTGTCACGAGGTATTTTCGTTCAAATAATTTTTTATACTATAAAAGACATATAGTATAAAAAATTATTAAAGTATAAGAAATTGTTGCGAGCCGCAAAAATGCAAGAATTGGGCCGCATGCGGCCCGCTGGCCTCCAGTTTGACACCCCAGATCTAAACGTTTTTTAAAAGTTGGGGGGGCTCGTGGTCCTCAATTAAAATACTTGGTATACAAATTATAAGGAAAAAAAAATATTTTCTTACTTTTTAGAATGAATTAATAAGTAGCTATAAAACATAATAACTGCTTGTTTAGTTTGTGTAGCTATATTATACTTGCCAAGATACAGTTTCCATAAATATACATCTTTTGAATGCTCTGATCTTACTGTCTGAGTATATTTCAATCCATCATAGAGATATTTTTTAAATGTAACATATGTCCATTCATTTGATAGATTGTCCATTGATAAACTTGTCATAATATCACAAAGAATGTCTATACAATAATCACTAAAATTACAGCACAGATTAATATTGACATATAAGATATAGAAAAAGTGTGTGGTTTGATAAAAAATACGCGGACTATGCGCATTGTCAATAGATACTAGTTTAGGGTGACCATTTTCTTAAGAAGGCAATGCGGGACGGAGCAAAAAAAAAGGTCCTCATCTCCCAAATCCAAATGAAGAGCAAAAAAAAAAAAATAGGTCCTCACCTCCCAAATCCAAGTGAAGAGCAAAAAAAAAGGTCCTCATTTCTTCAAATACAAGTTACAAATGCGGGACAATGCGGGAAAAAATGTTAAAATGCGGGAATTTTGCGGGACGCATCTTAATGCGGGACAAAATTTTAGAATGCGGGACAGTCCCGCAAAAAGCGGGACGAATGGTCACCCTATACTAGTTGGAGAGACAGCAACGATATGATGCAACCCCCATTTGTGAGTTACTATCAATGGGTGCGTTTTGTTGTGCCAATAATTATTATTACTATTATTACACTGATTAGAGGCAGCCAGTGGCTTGTTGTGCTCAATGATACAATACAATACATATACAATAGGTGGCCAAATTATTAGGGACAGCACACACCCCCTGTAATTTTCAAGTTTAAATGCATTTTGTGTGAAAATAAATTGTTTTTAAATCATTTTTCTTCTATATTCTTGTTGCTGGTATCATTATTATTTTAAAAAGCGGGAGATCGCCAAAGAAATCATCACCACCAAGTGGCAATTTATGGAAACCCTTATCAGAGAGTGACATTGCAACCCCAATCTCCGACACAACGCAAAAGTCTGCATAGAAAGCATGCCGAAACGCCTGGAAGCCACAATCGCAGCAAAGGGTGGCATTACAAAATATTAAGATTTTACTTAATTTGTTAAATTAACACTTTTTATACAAAAATAAATGATTATGAATAAGCAATTATGTCGTTTTATATTCTAAATAAAGCACTCTAATGAATAAAAATAAATACGAGACCCAAAGCCACTTATTTCCTCATTAAATTCATTTGAAAATTACAGAAAATCTGCACTATCCCTAATAATTTAGCCACCCACTGTACATACATTAATATTCAAACAAATCACAATTAAAAATGTTACAATACAGAATATACACTGGCAGGGACGCACACAAGAGGGGAGGTCCAAGGGGTCCGGACCCCCCCCCTACTGTGAGAAGTGAGGACTTTTTTTTTGCTCTTCACTTGAAATTGAAATTTTGCCCTGTGTTTATAAAAATTATGTATAATTGGACCCCCCCCAAGCCAAAAATCTGTGTGCGCCTCTGTACACTGGTAATCCAAAAAGGTAACATCAATATAAACAGCAATTATTATAAATTTTTAAGAAAACAGGAAGGCAATTTGGCTTTTAAAACTGATGATGAAGTGGGCCGAGACTGCTTCATCCGGGAGAGAATTCCAGATGTCGAATATACGGTTGGACAGGAAGTTTTCACGTTGTTGAGTGCGGTATTGTCCATGCTTCAACTTTAAGTGCTGACCACGAAGACGTGGGTCAGCATTGAGATTAAATAATGGGGACATGTCTGTGGAGAATTTTCCTGTTGTTATTCGATACATCTGGATCAGGTCACCACGGGTTTCAATAATGGTTTCGATTTAATCAGAATACGCGTTTTGTTGGGACAATATTCTCATTCTATTCATTCTACGCATTCAATGAATTGAAGTCGAACGACTGGAATGAATAAGTGTGGTGGAGATGAAAAGTAATATTTGAATGCAGTTTTTCATTTGGTTTTTACATATATTAGAATTAAATCTTTGTATTACTGCTTCAAAATAATTTTCACTTTTAGGTAGGGTTACCTTACGTCATTTTCAACATATGTCCCGGTTTGAAATATGTCCCGGTCTTTTAGTATTAGTATTTAGTTTTATAATTATTATAAATCAAATAATAAAAATTATTTTGTAATAATTTTTTTTTTATAATAGTTTCAATACTAGAAACATTCGATTTACTATAGGCAAATTTCATGCACCCCGCAGAGAGGGGAATTCGCTCCCGCCTTACATCCCCACTTTGCCATTTACATGACGACGGTCACAAATCTATCAAGTTTGCAAATCATACATTTCTCTTTGGCAACAAAATTTTGAAGAGCTTGAAGAACATACCTGGGCATTCGATGTATCTATGAATTGGAATAATATTGAGAAAACAATGGAGCTAATTAATTCAAAGTTTTCCAATCCTGCAATTAATTCTGACAGATTATTTGACGAAGTTGTATACGCAAAAAAGTTTTTTAATGACACTAACCGCAAAAATTTATGGCTCGAAAAAGTCACTAGTATCGAGAAATAGTGGATACAATTAATTCAAGACTGCAAGAAAAAAATATTTCAATTACAAATTTAAAGAAAATTATCGAATTTATTTTTTGTTTTTCTGGAACATCCATAAAGCGTCTATTTTCTATAATGCAAAGCGTATGGACATCTGAAAGAAATCGTTTGCTTGAAAGAAATGTTTTTGAATTATTTTTTGTTAAAACAAATGTGAATTTAAACTGCACTGAATTTTATAAACACATTGAAAATAACGATAACTTTCTACAAAAAGTATTATCTACAGAAATATATAGGAACATTTAATGTTCAATAAAATAAAATTCTGTGATTATTTCGTAATATCTAAAATAATATCAAATTATTATTTAAAACACGCTTTTGTAATTTTTACCTTGTCCCGGTTTGGCGCACAAAAAATATGGTAACCCTACTTTTAGGTATATTCTCATTATGAGTCCTAAATAAATACCTGTATAATTTTAAAATAGTATTGTTTAACCTAAATTTAAAATGTATGTACAATTTAATTATTCGTTCTTAAAAATTACGTTCTAGAACAGTGTTTCTTAAACTGTGGTCCGCGGACCCTTGGGGGTCCACGTAGCCATTACCAGGGGTCCGCAAAACAATTTTGACATTAACTTTACATCCCCCAACTTTTCACTTTTATTCAAATAAAAATCCTACACGGTCAAGACTTTTTGTATTTGTTGTTACCTAACTAGTTATTGACATAACTAAACAATAATGTGTAAAAATTTAATTATTTTTATTCAACTTTAAATTATTTACAGAAATCATATTATAATAAGATCTATTTTGACCAATATTTGACCGAGAAATGTTTGTATGAGTTTAACGTATATAATTTGTAACTTTTTTAATTCTTTTTACTACTATTTTTATTCATTTGATATTTTTTTATTCTATATGCTAATAAAAATGTTCATCTCTATAAATGCGCAAGACCTAATATATTAAGATAACCAGCGATACATTTTTACCAATATTTATTATAACGTTGTGCCTATGAGATTATTGAGTCAGAAAGTAAGTCTCAGGAACGACGTAAAATGCCTAGGGTTGGGATGGGGTCCGCAAAAACAATGTTGTTTAAGAAGGGGTCCTTGGACTACAAAAGTTTAAAAACCCCTGTTCTAGAATATTTGCTTCAAATATAAAGTGTTCCACTTCTACATTTATCATTTAGATTATTCATTTATTTCGGTGAAATACGTTCGTTTCCACACGCAGCCAGTCTAGGATGTCCTACGACCATATGACAATCTCCATGCAAATGTCATTCCATGTTTACTTCACGATCAAAATTGTCGTTTTTTGCGCATCAATTCTAGCACTTCTAACCAGCCACCAACAAGACGCACCCATTGAGTTTGTTTCGCTAAGTTATTTCTTCAAATTTTTAAGTACGTTGATAAAAAAATAAGAGTAAAAAAATACAAAATTAAAGACGAATTATTTTTGACACTAAGCCACACATGGCAAAATTTAAATCATAACAAAATAGATATATTATTACTATCTATGAAGAATAGATGCGCGTAAGTAATAAGGAATAAATGATACTCGACTCATTATTAACTATTTTGCAAAATTTATTATATTTTTGTTACATTTTTTAATAATATTGATTGGTTTCTCTACTTTTTACCCATTATGTTTTTAAAACATTGTATAAATTTTTCTAAAATTTATGAACTTACTTCCTAACAAGCAGGGCTTCGAACCGGAACTGAACCGAAAACCGAAAAAAACCGTTATTTTTGTCGGAACGAAAACCGGAACTGAACCGGAAAAAAATATCGGTTTATTTCGGTTCAGATAATGTTTATGGGAGTGAATATAAAATACATTTTATTTAAGATTATTTCTTAAACTGAAAAAGTAAAAATCGTAATTTTTTTAACTGATAAGTAAAAAAAATGGCGCTTCTATTACTTCGGGGGTTGAACGCCCCGACCCCCCCTGGCAGCGGCCTTAGTATGTTTATTATAAAATTAGGAATAAAATGTTCTTCTAAATTATAGTATAAAATAAATTTCTAATACAAATAAAAGCATTTAAAAATTTATCACTCGGAGCTGAACCGAAAACCGAAAAAAACCGTTATTTTTTCCGGAACGAAAACCGGAACCGACTGATATATTTTTCTTAATTGAACCGGAAGGAAAACCGAAACGAAAAATAACAGTTCGAAGCCCTGCTAACAAGGATACAAAAAAAAACAAATTTGTAATATCAGATTTTTCATTCAATAAAAAATATTATAATTTTTAAAATGTCTCTCTATTTGTGGCCGATAGTGTATAAGATATATGCCGACTCCAAAATTTTGCCGTCCTAGGCCCCGGACCAATAAGGCCTATTGAGAAATCCGGTCCTGAATATTTGATATCTATAAATTAATTAAAATAAATAAAAGTATGTAGAAAGTACATTACCGAAGTACATCACCATGTTCTTCATTGTTAGAATCTGTATATTTCATATATTCCGTGTATAATTTGAAAATATTATTATCTAATAAATTCTGTGAAATATTAACAGTCTGAACTTCATCCAAATCACAGGAATACAATGTTTTTATAAGTGTTAAAAATTCTGTGTACAATTCCATATGATCTTGGCTAAAATTAAGAGCCTAAAAATATATTTAGATAAGAATTAGGCATAAAAAAACATACAGTGGAACAGGCGCGCAGCCAGGATTAGAGATGGCAATAAAAAATAATTAATCGAATAATAGGGGATAGGCATAATTTTTTTAATTTTTTTTATTATATTCCTCTTGTTGCATATAAACATAAAAAACAGTTTTTAATTTTTTTTTTTTAATTTGAAGGCTTTAAAAAATCATAAATGTATGTAGCGCGCGAAAACGACGTGTGACGTCATACCCTTCTAACTGACACATGACACTACTAGTCTACCCAGCGTACATAGGGTTACATGACGAAATTCACTGAACAAAATTACACGGAACAAAATTACACAGAAGAAATTACACATAGACAGAATTACACAGGGAAAAAATTACACAAGGACGAAATTACACATACGAAAATTACACTAAGACAAAATTACACATTTAATTTACTTTAATTTACACATACGAAAATTTTCTTCTGTGTAATTTTGTCCCGTGTAATTGTGTCCAGTGTAATTCTGTCCTGACACCCGTACATAGTCTGTTGTGAACTTATTTGTTTGTATAACTTTTATAGGTTATGTAAAGTTAGAGTGATTTTAATTAAAATAAAGTTTAATTCTATAAAAACAATTTATACATGTTTACCGAATTAAATTTTATATTAAAATATATAAAATATGGAAGATCCAGGCCCCAGTACTTCGAAACATAGTCGAAAATATTGTTTAGTACCAATGTGCACAAATAGTTCAATTAGAAATCCAAAAAAATAATTTATATCATTACCTGATGACGAAAAACAACAGAAAAGCTATGAGGCGAAATAAAACCGATATTTCAGAAAAAATTAAACTTTATGTTTGTGAAGACCATTTTAATGTGAGTACATATATTTTATAAATTATTTTAATAATAAATGCGTGAAAAATTGTTTAAAAACAAATACAAAACTCTCAAACAATACAATATAAACACGTAAACATTATGTTTTGTCTGTATCTGTGACGTCAAACCCTTACAGTCTCAGTCGTATCTACTCGGCAACCTTCGCGGCGTGGTCGGCTTATTTCAAATTTACAATATTTAATTAAAAAATTTGGCTATAATATTAATTAAAATGTGATTTTTGTTGTGTTAGGTGACATAACTAACATTAAAGTATCAAAAAAATGTAGTTTTAAGGAAATATAAATTTTATGCGTATCCCCTATTGATCATTAGATTAATCGAAATGTTATAATCGATTAAATTGGTAGAAAATAATCGATTAATCGATTATAAAATAAATAAAAAAAACATATACACTCGCCGACAAAAAAAATTAATTCGTAATGTTAAATTTTAAAGGCTGATAAAAAATTATTTAACTGTATTGTTTGGAAACTATAAGTATACTAGGAGAAAAGCCCGTCATTCGACGGGGTAAAAGTAATTACCAAATTAAAAAGAAACTCTCGGTACAATTAAAACAGTGGTGGCGTTTATCAATAAGTCATATACCTAGCTTTCTTTCTAAATATAATAAAAAATCAAGTAAATGTCCAGTTAGGCAAAGGAAATAAACTGATTTAAAAAAGAAACTATAAACATCTGTAAAACAATTATAAAGGGTAGGATTGCAAAAACAGAAACTAATGTGGAGCTACTAATAATTGTTAATAATAATTAAAAAAAAAATAAGTTGCGTTAATTTTTTGGCAAGTACACCACAAAACTTCTTAACAAACACATGTTTACATTAACTACAAAAAATATTCAGACTGCTCTATGAGTTTCTCATTATTACTCCCATTGGTTATGCCCTTCACCTTAACGTCCATCGCACGTTAAGACGTCAAGTCGGGATCAGTGGGAACTGAATCAATCGTAGGAATGAAAGCAGGATTTCCTTTGGAAAATCCCGTTATGACAGTGGCAGTTATTAGGTTTTTAAACAACTTTCTCACCACCAGACGTGTGCCATTACATAGGCCCTTTTATGTGTTGAGGTTTCGTAACATATTGCCCCTACGTTTAAGTTTAATTTGTGACGTGACAAAAATTCTATTGGATAGTTTTCTGTTCCTGATGCGTCCTCACAGTCGATTAAATCGATGCTAAGATATGTTGCAGACTCGCCCTTCAAAAGGTTCAGAACCTCTTCGTTGATGCTTGTAGCATCTTTATTTCGGGGACAAAGGATGTCTGTATTGGACGTAGCCGTCACTATTGATTCATTGATGATGAGTTTATCTGGAATTTCAATGATATCCTATCCGATACACGCAGGGCTCATAGGCGGCTACTCTGCCTATTAGGTAATCCGGGACTGGTGAAAAACTATTGGTACTGAAAAACATGCATGCGAAACCCTAAAAACCGAATTGTGTTCAACAGTAATAAAGGGGTAGACAATCAAAATTTCGGAAAACTGATAACAAAGTCGTGTTTAGTACACACCCAGATATTGATATTAAACGTAATCAAACAAATTTTATTTTATTGTCCCATTTTCCGACCCTTCCTGGAAATAAAGTGTGGGACAAAAGTTTTTAGACAAATTTTGGGCAAAAATATAGTAAAAAAATTTTTTTTGCAAAAATAAAATTTTGTGTGTTAATCTACGTTTCAAAAGCTTTCATTTGATACCCCACTTACATTTTTAAATAATATAACAGATTTTTTTGGTTCTTAACCATGCAAGGTGCCCTACCGTCATTTCTCTGAATGACATCCGTATTAATTCTACGGAGGTCGCCTTTCATAATATGCCTACGGCAGGGTGCGGCGACACCCTGGTTGAAAATCTCCGGTGCAGGCAGATAATCATACGAAACTCTAAAAACCGGATTATGTTCGGCAGCAAAAAACAGGTTTGAAATTTTAAGCTATCATTCGGGTACCGATTTCGGAGTAGATAATCAAAATTTCGGAAAACTAATAACAGGGTTTCGAAGTGTTAACAGTTTCGAATACCCCCAGATATTGAATTTCAACGCAATCGAACAAACTTCATTTTTTGTCCTATTAAGATAACATGGGAACTTTTTTGGGTCGCAGGCTCGCCCCTTTTTCAATTTTCTAGGTTTAGGATTTTTCTCATCTTAAGAATGTTCCCAGGAAACCGCATTCCAAATTTCAACTTTCTAGGTCACCGGGAAGTACGCAAAAAACCTCTGGAAGGACCTCTGACAGACACCTCAGGGATTTTATATATGAGAGGTAATACCAATGTCTGCATAAATACTGTTTGATGTTAATTAAATAGACAATACATAATTCCGTTTGAATGAACACTGTATAATATCGTATAACAATAAAATTAAGATGTGGCCGGAAGACGTTGTACAAGCTGCGCCATTATATGAAGATGGCCGCAGTATTGGAATTTCGCTGGCGTTTTTGGATGTAGAGTAAAAACTCTATTAAATACGGTATAAAGCGTCATCAGCGAACTAGCCTCTACATAAAAAAAAAACCTGATTCAAATCATCCACAAGCGCTCAAAACGACCGATTTCTTACCCTAATTGTTCTGCGCGATCGTGACTGGCCGTTAATTTTTCTCGCACGTCATTTCGAAGAAGATCGAAATTTGGTAATTTGAGCACGAACTGTCTAAAGACGATTGAGGAAACAAGGTAGCGAGTAGCGGTTGAGTTTAAGTCTTCAGATGGGCTAGGACGAGTGTTCTGAAGTCCTATTAATCTAGGGACTTTATTGAAAATAAGAGAGCATAGTGTCTACAGACCAGTGTTTCAACAATACAACTAAGTAATTTCTTGAAAATAAATTAAAGTTATCGATTAATAATAAATTAATCGATTAATTACACCGGTCAACAGGAATTTTGAGTCTGGGTTCTGCATATAAGATTTTTATTTCTTCCACATTATTAATTAAAGAAAAAATAGTTTTACCCGAAAAAGTTTGCTTTTGTAGCTATCAGAATGAAATTACGGATTTTAAGAAAATTTCCCTTTTTTCATACCTTTGTTGTATGTAAAAATAATACAAACTTTTGTTATGAATTTGAATCAGTTTACAAGAAAACCATTCGAAACAAACAACTACTGTAACAGAATATATAAAAAAGTTTAGAAATGATTATTTTTCGTATTTCTCCTGTGATTGTATGGAATTTCTCGTATTAGCTCCCAAATATAGTCCCCCATCATACTCTCATTGTATTGTCCCTGATAACGACGTTCAAAGTCCATCACGTCTTGATGAAAACGTTCACCTTGTTCTTCCGAATAGGCTCCCATGTTATCTTTAAATTGGTCCAAGTGAGCATGTAGCATATTCACTTTAAGAGACATTCTGCAACCCATGAGTTTAAAGTTATCAAGCATAGTTGTAATAAACTCTTTGTAATTGTCTGCTCTGTTGTTTCCGAGAAAACCATGAACCACTGCTTTCAGGCTGTCCCAGGCTCTTCTTTCATGTGTATTGAGTATCTGTGAAAATTCGTCACTGGCCATTATTTTCTTTATTTGTGGTCCGACAAAAATAAAGGTAGCAAGGATATTTAGTATAACCGCCTATGCAAGGCGGTCGGAATCTCATGCATTCCTTCTGACTGGCATCTTTCCATAGACAGTTCTACAAAAAGTTTAAAAGCTGTCTTTCTTCACAATGGAAATAAATTTCCATCTCTTCCTTTGGCTCATTCCGTAATGCTCAGAGAAAATTACGAAAGTGTGAAAATGGTGCTTGAGAGTTCTAAGTATGATGAGTATACCTGGCCAGTGATAGGGGATTTTAAGATGGTTGGATATCTGATGGGATGCATTCCCATCAGAAATCCAACCATTCTCTTGTTTTGATAAATTCGCCGCAAATATAGCAGGATGACTCTACCTCGTGTTTACAACTTTTTGACGCCATTTTTGGATCTGCCGCCACACAAAATGCGTTGTATCGCTGCAATGCGCATGCACATACCGTCTATGAACCACGTATGTGAAATGCCACTTGCTTTCCACCCGTCGTCCCCACCCTTACTTAATATAACGCGCTTCTCCTTATATGGTCATAAAAATAAATAAATATATATTGATCGTTGTAAAGTGTACAAAAGCAAAGTTTTTCAAAAATAAACGAAGGTTTTAGTTATTTTTCGATATAAAGAATCAGAAAATAGTCATTAAAATAAAGACTCAAAAAAAAAAATTTTTTTTTTTTTGTTGACCTGTGTTTTTAATTAATTGAATCCAAAAATATCATATGATTAATCGATTAATTGTTGCCATCTTTAGCCAGGATTTATTCTTAAGGAGGGATTAGAAGGCATTTTTTTTTAAACACCTTTATGAATTCGAAATTTTGAATATGAAAAGATGAAAACCGGTCGCAAATGACACTTTGACCAGCTTCCATCTTTCTGTTCGTATTGATAGGTGATGTAAAAACAGGCAGACCGAAAAAAATATTTTTTTTAGTGCTTTTGGGGATGGGCTCCTGTAAATTGTAATTACAGTTTGTCAGTTTTAAATAAATATATTCTTTCTTGTTTTTTTTTTTTTTTTTTTTAGATTTACTTCAGCTTGAAAAACTCACAGACCAACTGCGTAGCCTAGAAATTCTTTATTTAAATGTGTATACTTACTGCGATATAAGGTAAACAGGTGGAATGTACAGCATTTAATGATGTATCAACATACTGTATCAAAGTAGTTGTATGTTGAGGATCATTTTTAAAAAATCTGCAAAACCATACTAATAAGTATTTAATTTTTTAAATGTATTCATTCGAATTACTTACTGTAAGAACTGAGAACATATATCACATATTGTTTTAACAGCTTCATTTTCATAATTATTTTTTATTTTACTAAGATATTCTAGAATAGACTTAAATAATTGGAACAGTTTCGTTAAAAATCTGTTTGTTAGTTGATTATTGATAAATTTAGAAGAGATAATTGACTGTATTATGTAAACAGTGCTAATATGAACTTCAGGATGTTGTTTTAAACTTATTACGTCTCTAATTCCATCCAGTATTTTTTCAAATTTAATGTTTTTATTCGAAGAACAACAATCTAATCTAAAAAGAAAGAAAAAATAATGTTAAGTGTAAATTGTCACAGATTTCAGGGTTTCGTAGGTATCTAATAAATGATAACAATTTTTTGTTTCTTTTCTAGGGTTTTATAGGACTGCCCAGGGCGCCAGGATAGGAGGGGCGGCGGACGGCTAAAAGAAAAAACTTTCCTCAAAATCTAAAAGAGTTTTCGGATTGAAAGACACGTCATTTTTATTTTTTCTTTTACGTTAAAAATTATATCATTTAAACAAAAAATGTATTTCTTTTAATGAATAATTTTTTTTATGGGGCAGCCGTAAAAAAATCTCTCTTAGGGCGCCAGACTTGCTAAGACATGTCAAAATTGCTACTGACATGTCACCACCCTAAGATGATATTATAAATATGCAGTTTAAGTTGTAACATAAAAAATTAAGTTTCCCTCTAAGTTACGTATTACAAAATGAGACATAGGCTATTCCAGCGTTTCCCAAAGTGTGGGTCGCAGAAAAATTTTCCCGGGTCGCGAAAAAAATTGTAAAACCACAAAAAAGATTTTTTTTGTACATATTATTTTTTTTTACGTCAGTTAATCACTAGAATAGTGTGTATTTGTGCTCTTTATTACTATACTATATTCTTTATTATTATACTATACTCTTTATTACTATAAAGCTACTGCTTTAAAATAAAATTTGTTTTATAAATAAATGTCTTTTTTCATAAGGTGGGTCGCGAAAAATTTTAAAACCTCGTACAGGGTCCCGGTCAAAAAAGTTTGGGAACCGCTGGGCTATTCGAAACACTTAAGCGGAACTAACTTGAATTTTCATTTTTGTAAGTTGTCATGAGCTCTGTTTTTAGGGTTTGAAGTGGACTTTTGTTAAACAAAATGACCAAAAGCCTCACTTAATCTGTAAAAGCTACGAGATTTGAAAATTTAGTTCCACTTAAAGCAAACAAACAGGCTATATTTTAGAAAACTTACTATAAACTATTGTCTGTTTCTTTGGTTTAAGCAGAACTAGATTTCAATTCTAATTTTGTGTTAATAAACTCAAACTTAATTCTGAATCGATTTTTATTGAATGTGGTGTATTTCCTTATATCAAATCCAAGTGTAAATAACAATTGAGTTCAACCACAAAATGACCCATCCGTCGGTTGGTAAGTACCAAAATATATCATTAAATTCACTTATCATAATGTTGAACCCTGGATAACTCACGCCCCGCACCTGATCCCTGATTCCGAAATCTCATTTTAGTATGAAATATGAAATCATCATAATTATATAGATTGAACAGTAAGCATTTCGAGATGTTTACGTTAAACCATTGGCTCGCTACAACTGTAGGGTGACCATTTTCTTAAGAAGGCAATGGCGGGACGGAGCAAAAAAAAAGGTCCTCATCTCCCAAATCCAAGTGAAGAGCAAAAAAAAAGGTCCTCATCTCCCAAAATCCAAGTGAAGAGCAAAAAAAAGGTCTTCACCTCCCAAATCCAAGTGAAAAGCAAAAAAAAGATCATCACCTCCCAAATCCAAAATGCAGGACAAAATGTTAAAATGCGGGACGCATCTTAATGCGGGACAAAATGTTAAAATGCGGGACGAATGGTCACCCTATACTACTGTCATAAGCTCCCAGTAGGTTATGTCAAGTATGAGGTCAACAATGACGGTTGATCGTTTATCCGTTTTGAGTATGTTAAGTGTGCGCAGAAAAAAATTACTAATAATAGACTAGATTTTATAGAAAAAGTCGTTACTGCCAATTTGCCAATGATGCAAAACGCCTTAGATTTCTATTTAAATAGAGTTCTGTATTTATAAAAAAAATCGTACATAAATAATTAGCAAGTGTCTGTATGAAATCTAGGTAATATTGTGACGTCATATTTTCCTAAGGTTCTCGTGATTGGGAAACTGGGGACACCCTGTCTCTTGATTGACAGGTATTTTGCAGATTTATTCTCTAAGAAACTGCGAATAAAATAACATATAGAAATGTCGAGGGTTTCGTAGGCACAAACAAGAAACTCTAGACACTCCTATAGCCTATGATCGATATGAAAAATATTTTGCAGATTTATTTTCTAAAAATCTGTGAATAAAATAACATATAGAAATGTCTAGGGTTTCGTAGGCATAAACAAGAAACTCTAGACACTCCTATATCCTTTGACTGATATCAACAATATTTTGCAGATTTATTTTTTAAGAATCTACGAATATAATAACATACAGAAAGGCATAAACAAGAAACTCTAGACACTGCTATATCATTTGACCGATATAAACAATATTTTGCAAATTTATTCTCTATAAATCTACAAATATAACTACATACAAAAATACACAGTCTAGTGTTTCGTAGACATAAACAAGAAACTCTAGACTCTGCTATATCCTTTAACCGATATGAACAATATGTTGCAGATTTACTTTCTAAGAATCTACAAATATAATTATTTACAGAAATGTCTAGGATTTCGTAAGCATAAACAAGAAACTCTAGACACTACTATATCCTTTGACTGATATGAACAATATATTGCAGATTTATTTTCTGAGAATCTACAAATATAATTATTTACAGAAAAGTATACGGTTTCGTAGGCATAAACAACAAACTCTAGACACTTCTATATCCTTTAACTGATATGAACAATATTTTGCAGATTTACTTACTAAGAATATACAAATATAATTATTTATAGAAATGTCTACGGTTTCGTAGGCATAAACAAAAAACTCTAGACACTTCTATATCCTTTCACTGATATGAACAATATTTTGCAATTTACTTTCTAAGAATCTACAAATATAATTATTTATAGAAATGTCTAGGGTTTCGTAGGCATAAACAAGAAACTCTAGACACTGCTATATCCTTTGACTGATATGAACAATATTTTGTAGATTTATTTTCTGAGAATCAGACATATATAATTAGCAACAATCTGTATGTAGTAACATTGTGACGTAAATTTTTCCTAAGGTTTCCTGTCTCTTGATTGGCTGACTGGTGATATCCTGTCTCTTGATTCGATACAAACAACTGACATTTTTATATTATAAATCCGTCATTGTTGACGGGCAATAACCTAGTCATTTAATAAATTACTAAATATTTTCAAAATAATGCCTCCATATTATGCCCTCCATAAAAAATCGGGCACCCATGCCTACAGTATACAGGACCTGTTTTACCATATAGTCAAGGCGAGCACCTAGGGACGCCACGGGATAGGGGCGCCACGGGATAGGGGCGCCGGAAAGCCATTAAATTAGGTACATACAACTGTATATAGATATTTGTAATTATAATTAACAAAATTTTATTTTTCAGCACAAATCCCTGAATTAACCACTGGGTTATAATGATCCTATTTTATACATACCTTTTAAAAAGATGTGCTAGAAAAAATAATGTATTCACCAACATTTTAGTCCTTTTTTCATCTTTCATTAAAAAAATTATGCTATGTAGAATAGAATCAGTTGTTTTAGATATGTAATTCTTGGAATAAAATATTTTGTAGTAAAATAATTGTTCCAAAATCATTAATATATCCCTGAAAATAATAAAAAATCGTTTAAAACATTGGAACAAAAAATAAAATTTTTAATAGGTACTTACTGCATTATTGAATAATTCAAAGATACTAATCGTTCTAATAGAAAATCTAAAATATCTGTCTTCAAAATTACATTAACAAATTCATGATCATTTGTAGTTTCCAATTTATTTTTAATATAATCAACGGCTTCCTTTTCAGAATTTTTATTTTCACTTAATAACAGCATTTTTAAACTCATTGCCGTCTCTTCTGTATTTTCATCCATTATTACAATTTATATTCACCTAAAAATGGAAAAGTAAACTTATTTCTAATAGTTTTAAAAAGTATATAAAGCAACAAATGTACACAACAATCACAACAACAATCTGTTGCTTATCAACTGTTGAGTAGCAACAGGTAGGTAAAGAAGAAACAAATTTGAACGAATATATACGAAATTTACGCGCTAAATTAAGAAATTTAAAAGTATTTATTTTTAAAATGTTAATTTAGAAATAGAGAGAACAAATAAAGTATATATTAAATAAAATTACAAAACAAGAAGTGAAAGTCAAAATATTGTACTCCTGTAAAATGTTTTAATAAATTAAACAGATGTATTACAGCTATAATAAAAAAAAAAATAACAAAGATGTACCCAAATAAATTAATATTTATATATTTTTTTCAATAGAACTGCAAATATATTCGACTTCGTCAGTGTAGTTTGAACATCATTTTGTATTTATCGTTTCATAAAAAAAAGACAAAACGTTTAATTGAACCAAGAAAATAATTATACAAAAACGTATGGAATAATCGTGCTAAATTTTGTGGACTATTACCGATAAAAAATAAGATGAAAAAATAGTTACTTTTACTTTTTGTGGATGGTGACCACAGATCGAACGGTGACTGCATTAATTTTAATAATTAGCATTAATGTCATTGTAAAAATGTAATTTCCTTTAAGCAGTATTTTTTTAAACGGTTGATTTTGTAAGTCAATATTGCGAATTTCGTTTTATATTTACACGTTGATATATTATATAATTTAAAAATTTGGATTATGTGCAACGCCCTGTAACTTTGTTCGTGACAGTTCATAATAATCAATATAATAACCTTACTTTTAAATTGCAAAGTTATTTTTCTGTTGAAGTAACATTTTTAGAGAATAAGATGGTTGAAATAATGGTAGCAGAATGGCTTGAAGAATATAATTCGTTGAGTGAGAGTGAAATTAGAAGTTACGCGTCTGAACAAGTACATAATAATGAAATAGTTATTACACTTTATACTGTTTTTGATGAATATGGCAAATACTCTCAGGTAATATGACATTTGACATCTTCTACAATACATACTAATTTTTTAAATTATTTTCAGTTAGTTGATCCAGTTTGTAACCAACTGTTTTGCTTTTATCGCTCTGGTGAAGAGAATCTACAACGATTTACTTTACAATTTATACCTGCGTTAGTTCTTGTATATTTGGAGAATGTAACACATGGTGATAGGCAGGTGTGTCGGAGTGTTGAAACATTATTAATAGGAGTTTATAATTTAGAAATTGTGGATAAGTCGGGTCAACCTAAAGTGTTTTCCTTTCGTATTCCTTCTATTGCGCAAGCTTCAATCTATCATGAGGTAAGGATATAGTTTTAATAGATAATCTACTAAAATATTAGTCAGATATTGAGTTCCTGTGTGAAATTGCTAGTTGTGTAAATCAGTACCGGATTAAGACACTTCGGGGCCCTTATGTGGCATGATAGCATGGTAGGGGAATTTAACACCCTATCAGCGAGAAGGTTGATGTAGATTGATGCATTTATCATAAGCGGCTGATGTTATGGAGAATCATGTTAAGTACAGTGGTCTGTATTTGCATAAAAGTATAAATATTTTTATTATTATTTATTATATTTTTTTATACTTTTATGCAAATAACGCCCACCGTACTTAACATGACTGCTGGAGCTCATACAGTTCTCTGGCTATCACTTGTTTGTCGATCTTCAACACCTTGGGTATCCTTAATCTGATTAATAGTGTGATTCAGAAGCTGGCGATTGATGCCCAAAGATTTTAAAATATTAAAAATGTCTCCCGGGGTCTTCCCAACTTTATGTAATGCAATTACAGCGATACTTTTTTTTTATCAACCCACTCCATGTTCAATATTCAAGGTTCAGTGAAAAGAAAAATTTTCTTCCCAGTCAGCGTGTAGTTCCCTGTTATTCGCCATTACTTACTAAATACCTACGAAGTTCTGAAATGTGCAAAAATTCACACTTCACATCATTTTGTTTTTAATTTCTCATACTAAAGAACATCTTTTATGGCAAATTGCATATTTGATGAGTCATGTTGGTATCCATGTTCATAATTAACAATGACTTCATCCTTTTAATACCATATAATTTGCGTCAGTTGATTTAATCGTAATTGAATAATAATTACATTTTATGTTTTAGCCAACGACTTTAGCTCCAGCATTTTTAACAGAATCATGCCTAAGACGTTGGGAAGAATGCAACAGTAAACTAGTGAATTGGGGACCTTTACCGCAAGTCGAATATTTAAATGCTCAAAATCGACTACGTGTGATGACTGCATTATTATTTATTTTTAACAGACAACTCGGCAGATTTTCTGGTACTTCATTAGAACATCTTTGTAAAGTTTCTTCCAGGTAAATATATTTTCTTCTTCACTAGTACTCAACCGGAGATCCGTGGCAAAATTTAATCGCTCCACAAAAATTTTAACTATTTCGCGCCGACTTTTTTTTATTTATGGATTTTTTTTTTGATATTATAGTTTTTTATATACTTATTATAAAAAGTATGTACATCAATTTTCAAAATGTTTCTATTCCAAATTTCGAAAATATGTCTTTGGAACCGAAACGCGGAACATAGTAGTTTAACAAGGGATTCTAAATAAGTGCTGAAATTGGTTCGTCTGTACATTTTAGAGCAAGAATATAACAATGAAAAGTTGTTTGAATTTAGTTTTTGTTTTTAAAAAGTCTAAATTTGATGCCATAAAATGTCTGTAACACTAGATATTTGGAAAATAACATATGATGTTTTTGTCAAAATTCAGATAGCCGTGGACAGTTCATAACCAATATCTTCAGATGCATAGTTATATATAATTCCCATGCATAGGTATTTGTCGCCACTATGTTTGTCATTGAAGTTATGACGCAAAATGACCAATTGCGTTGATTTAATGACTATCCATATCAAACATTTCTTTTCAGTTGTTTGCAAGAAGCACAGCCATTAATAACTATTTTTCAAATTATACTACACATATTATTTAACACAATATTATAGAGTTTTTTTTTCTTTTTTCAACTGTGTAAAACTTTTATATCCTTGCATAACAAAATTTTTGAGAAAAGCGACTTTTGTGGTCTTAAAAATAATAAGTGATTAGTGACTCATAACAGTAATCTACTTATTGTACTAAATGTTCAAAATGAGGATCTTGCAGTTCAATACACTTTTGTACACGTTTTTTAAAAGCTTTTTGAGCAGTCTAATTTTCCAAATCTTTTGAAACGCTTGGCTAATTCTAATTTTCATATTTTGTGTAGTAGAAACATTTGCATGCATTTGTTTTCATTATTTACCAACAAATAAGTCGTCATTTTAAAGGCCACAAAATGCGATTTTCTCAAAAATGTTGTTATGCAAGGATATACAAGTTTTATACCATTGAATAGAAAAAAAAAAATATATATATAATATCTAAAATAATATGTGTAGTGTAATTTGAAGAAAACTTATGTACTGCCACACGATTTGCAACACAAATGCAAAAAAAATTGATACGGTTATCGTCTAACCTCCAATTTGGGACAATGTGGGATTTCCCCAAATAAATTTTATTTGAACAATGATTTTATAACTCTTTTTATTACGGAGGTAATCGAGGTGAACTTAAGTATTGCGTCATCCTGTATCAGTGGCGTACGCAGAAAAATATTTCGGGGGAGATTATTCACAACATCGGAATTTGTACGTATTGAAAAGGGCTTAGTTTTGAAACGCGGTAATTATAATTATAGTACTTTTCGAATTGTCGGGGGGGGGGGGTTATCCCCCTAATCCCCCTGCGTACGCCACTGCCCTTTATATAATTCGATTTTATTTACCCCGGCGATTTTGAAGATGGAGTTAATCGAAAAGCAGCGTGTTTGTGTGAAATTTTGTTTTAAATTTGGAGAAAAAACAGCTTTTGGAGAAAAAGCTCCGAGACGAACTGCGTAGTTTAAGTGGTTTGGGGATTTTAAAGATAGAAATTCAATTAATTACGATGATAGATTGGGTAAGTCTTCAGTTTCTAAAACTGACGAAAATATTATCCAGGTTCTAACCGACACCAATCGACGATTGATTATTAGAGAGGTTAAGAAGAAGTGGTAGAAGAAGTTGCACTCTTGTTCCCCATCCACCATACTCATCCGATTTAACCTCGGTTGCTTTTTTTGTTCCTAAAATTGAGTTCGTTAAAAAGATGCCGTTGTCATATGATTTAAGTGATAAATAATAATAATCGGAAACAGATCTAAAGCGATTCCAGAAAGTGCCTATAAATGAGGAGGCACAAAGAAAAACCGCCTTTATCAAATTTTTTCAAAATCAAGATATCACGTGATTAACATTTCTTACCTTGAAAGTTATTCAGAAAACAGAAAAAATATGAACAGAATGAACGGTATCCCCTTATAATGTCACATCATAATTGTGCAATACAAAACAGAACCAACTTTATCCACAAGCGAGTCTGGTGCAAAACGAACTCTTTCCATTGCAGCCAATCACATCACTCCATTATTTTCTCTACTTGCGCAGGTTACAAACACATGTAGATAAATACAAGTTGATAATAACAAGTTATAACACGTATATAACTGCCGTAACAATTAATTGAATTAATTTTTTTCAATCTCTAATAAAATTTTATTCCAAGATCTTTGCATCAAATATTTTATTTTGCTTTTATCATATTGTTCTTAAAAAATGAGATTGGAAGGCATTTGGTGCAAAACCAACTTTATCCAGTCAAATCTCAGCAAAACCTACTTTATCCAGACAAGTCTCAGCAAAACCAACTTTTTCCAAACAAAAAAGTGAAATATCTCACAAGCTATTAAATTTACGATGTGGGTGACCTATTTAACACGTTGCCGCAAATGACGGCTGTGGCCGTCAGATTTTTGCCGATATGTAAGCAAATGACGGCTATAGTCGTCCTGCACAATTTAATTAATAAAAAAAAGGAACATCATTCATACGAAGTGTACTAATGCATTTATTTGTTAATTATTCAGTAATACATCGAAAAAAAAAGATGTAACATTCCAGATAACATGTTTAACTGTTCCGTGACTGTTGGGGTATTCCCCTTAAAATTCAAAAGGGTTTTAAAGAGATATTTAATATCTAAAGCATTTTACTCCACTGCAGAATACCTAGATAATGACAGTGATTTAGATGAAGCTCAGTATACTGAGTAAACTATAGTATGCATCTCTGTCACATTTGTTTACCCACATTGTACTAGGATTATAATGTAATACCGATTGACGATTGTAAAAATGTAAACATTTAATGCATAATAAATATTATTATTATTATTATTATGGGGTTTGTCAGGTCTTGACAAGCGTCCACTAATCTCAAACTTCAGCAACCTTTTGAGCCGCGTCATACTAGAGACTAGTGGAGCTAAATACACACGACTGCATCACAAACCTTGGCAATATGTAGCCGCGGAAATTACGCTAGATCCAGTGCCCGCACAATGCGGAGTGACCCGAGCAGCACTGCTTTCTGCATCCTGCAGATCAAAGAGTTGGCAGATCATAGCTAAATATAAAAATAAGTCTTTTCTCCTTGAATAGCATCAGAATTTATAATTTGTTTCTTGAATTATTATTTTTTATTTTGTAAGCAATATAAGTTGAAAATGATAATTTTGTTTGAAACTGATTTTCTTGTGTTTAGCTTAGACCTTAGTAAAACAAATGCCGTATAGTCGTCTCGATGGGCATAGCCGTCATTTACTCTGGAAAGAGAAAAAATGTCGTGATGAGCAAATGACGGTTGCAGCCGTCGAGAGTTTTCATGGTGACAAAATGTGATAATTTTCACTTCTAAACATACGACTGACGCTCAATTTCATATGGCAGTCATAACAATTGAAAACCAGTGGCGAAGGGAAACCTCCGCGAGACTTGCCCTCCCATAAAAAAAATAAACAAAATAAAAATTTAAATTAATTTTTTTTTTTTTTTAAATATTTAGATAAATCTTCAAAAATACAGTCTGTTCCAAACGGTTAAGCGGAACTAAATGGGAATTTAGTTCTTTTAGGTTGTCACGAGAAGGGACCTTGCTTGGGTTATTTCATTTTTCATGTTGGGATGTCAAAATTTAAAATTCCAACAATGAAACCATGGAAACGAATGACATATGTCAAAATTAAATATTTTTTTAGATATTTTAATGACAAAAAAATAAATAAATGGGAAATTTGTATTAAGAATGACACAAAAAATCAAAATATAAAGAAAATGACATTTTAAAATGATATTAACCTTAACCAAAAAATGTTTATTGTAAGTACGATTTACAAAGCTTAAACAAAACGGCCGAAAGGCACGATTTAAACGATGAAAGTAACTAGATTGCAAAATCTAGTTCCGCTTAACCGTTTGGAACAGACTGTACATCAAATTATGTTCTATACAAATTTTTGTCCAAGGCTTGGTTGACTAGTTACGAATTAATTATCATGACCATGGAAACGTTACATATAAGTATGAAAAAATTGAGAAAAAATTTTAAATAATTTTACAAAAAAAATTCAAAATTTATCGTTTTATCAAAAAACGTCTCAAATAAAAGTTATTAATAATTGAATTTATAGTAACTTTTGTTCAATAAATTTTTTCGCAATATCTTTCTGTTGCTAAATATTCGCAAAAATCTTAAAATCGACACGAGTAAACTCCCATTTCTAGTCAACCGATCTTAATAAAAAACAATAGGGTTCTTCCCATTTAATAGGAGAATTTTTTAGTACCAGAATTTTTATAGTTTTCATTCTTTAAATGATAATGGTTGAATTATATTAAAGAGTAAGGTTATTATGTTATTTTTTGTTATTATAAGAGGGTCAATATTAAGATGATTAATTTTTCCAACTCCATTAATAGTTTGTTTACCTATTAGTATAAAGTTAATAGCTTTAATTGTTAGAATTATTAGAGCATGATTAGGTTATGAAATTTCTAAATTTTCTTTAAGATGAATTTCTCAGTCTATAAAATTTTATAGTTATAAATATTTTTTAGGATTTATATGATTTTTACCTAATATTTCTACTTTTTTTATAAATTATTTTCCTTTAATAATAAGATATAATTTATATAAAAATCAGGGTTGAAATGAGTACACACACACACACACACACACACACACACACACACACACACACACACACACACACACACACACACACACACACACACACACACACACACACACACACACACACACACACACACACACACACACACACACACACACACACACACACACGCACGCACGCACGCACACGCGCACGCACGCACGCACGCACGCGCGCACGAACGCACGCACGCACGCAGGCACGCACGGACGGACGGACGGCACGAAAATAGGTTTTTTGGAGTCCCTGGACCATGAAACGTGGTCATCAGTCAAAATCTCGACATCGAAAATTTTCGCGATTACAATACTTGCCCCTTATATATTAAGGTCGGGCAAGTAAAAAAGTGTGTTTCTAAGCACGGTCGTCAATTTAAAAGTGTGCGGCAACGTGTTAATCTTAATCGTATTCCCATAAACAATAGATGTACCAAAAAGAAATCATTGTAGTGATAAAACTAAACTCGAAAAACTTTTTTATTCCCCAAAGTTTTGATGACTGATAAAGTTGGTTTTGTTCTGTACCTCCTCAAATATGTTTCCAGAAGTAGAAAAGAGGATGGCAGCGATATATAGCTGCAGAAGGACAGTATTTAAAAGGTGATAATTTAATAATAGATTAATTCGTTATTAATAAAGTTTGAAGATGTTCGAGATTTTTTTTTAACTGACCTGGTATGAGTAAAACCACTTTTCAATAATATGTAAAAAAAAAAAAATGTTTTTGAGAAATATTTATGACTTAAACTTTTAGGTTAGTAACTCAAGGCTTCCATTCATCTGGATCTCATGTACGTTTATCAGTAGACAGTGACAACAGCTATTCTACACAGTTGGTACCTCGCATAGCTGTATCCAGTCAACTGTTACTTGAATTACTTAATGCCATATACTTCGCCATGTTCGACAGAAATTCTTCATACGCTACTCAGGCATTAGATGATATTTACAGCCGTGCTTGTTATGAATCCTATACTGATGTACTACTTGTTGCTAATAGTATTAAAAATCTACTTCATATTAGTCGATCAGGTAAATAAAAATATTTAGTTACTTTAGTATGTCTGTATTTATTATATAAGGTTTTATTTATATTTTTTAGTAACAAAAATTTAGAAAATTATTATATGAGTACAATTATGTTTTGTTTTACTATACAGGTATTGCAGATGGAATGATGAATATGAATTTAGCTCAAAATCAACCGACTTCAACTGCAACTGTTGCCAAGTCCATGATTACAAATGCTTCATTCCGCACGAAAAAATTACCAGGTAATTTATGTTATTTCATATCCACATATACCGTATTTGTAGCTATGCAAATAATAATAATAACAGCATCAACTGAAGATGAACTCGAAACTTTGTCCATGAATAATTGCCAACAAAAATAATGTCGGGTATATAAACTCACGGTATATATTTCATCATAAAACATAGAGGTTTCTTATCTATAACAACCGTTGATTGACAGCAATGTAAAATGCGTTTATTTTAAAATAAAACATACTGCATAACTTACTAGATTATAGAGATAAATAAATGCAAAACATTTTTTTATGAAATAATTAGGAATGAGAAATTAAAAATATATTTACTAAATAAACATAAATTTAAAATTTGAAAAAAACATAAAATAAAAATAATCTACAACATATTTTCAAATATTCCTCTCTGCACTTCCAAGCAATGCCCCAAATGGTCGCAAAAAATTTGCATAACATTAATTAATTGCATCGGTCTTATTCTGTGAGATTAATTTTCTATTCTAGCTTATAATTATTCTATAGTTAAGTTATGCCCATTAAAAATTTTGCTTTTCAAATATCCCTAATTAAAAAAATCGTTCGGTTCTACGTCCGGCGACCTAGCGGGTCAATCTATTTCGCCGCCACGTCCCATCCAACATCGTATGATTTAAAAATGTTTTAATTATTCTGGTATTATGCTCTGGGGCACCGTTGTGTTGAAACCACACTTCACCTGAAATATTTAGTGCATTTAATGCTGGTCCACATTTTTTGGACAGTAAGGTTCCTACCAAACCTGCCCAAACGTTCACCTTTTCTGGTCGTTGTGTTCTGGTAGTATTACATAAATGTAAATTTTCCCGACTCCAATACCGGCAGTTTTGAAAATTAACTTCACCATGAATGTAAAACGTAGCCTCAACGGTAAATTTTGTAGAATTTTGTTTACATTATTTTCATTATTATTAATTCTCTTCGTCATTTTTTCACAAAAATGATTTTTTTTTTTTTTTTCTCATAATCGTTCAGAATAGTTCCCGGCGATTTTGAAATTTTTTTGTCCCGGCATTTTTTGCTTTTTACCGACCGCCAACATATATATAAGGGAGGTATTGTGATCATACCGATTTTGACATTTCGAGCTTTCCATGGATCTCCACGAATTGAGGTCCCTACATAACGTTTTGACTATTTTTAGCATGATGTCTGTCTGTCCGTCTGTGTACATGTGCAGAGCAAATTCGGCTAAAAGGATTTTTATGAAACTTCGTATTTAAGCTTTTGACATCAATGGCATGAGTTGATCAACTTATGGTTAGACTAGAAATGGGAGTTTACTCGTGTCGATTTTAAGATTTTTGCGAATATTTCAGAACAGAGAAATATTTCGAAAAAAATTATTTAACAAAAGTTGATGTAAAAGCAATTACTAACAACTTTTATTTGAGACATTTTTTGATAAAGCAGCATAAATTAAACAAGTACTTTGCAATGGTGGTCTGTCCTGTGGTGGCCACAGCTGATTTTTACTTATAAGTAAACTAGTAATAAGTCGACAATTTCTGTTCGATTTTAAAATAAACGCATTTGACATTGCTGTCAATCAACGGTTGTTATAGAAATGAAACCTCTGTGTTTTATGGGGTACATTCGATTTGACGCTCCGAGCGTTCCGAGCACGCTCTGTACACTCAAACGTGTTCGATTTGACGCTCGGAGTACACTCAATTGCATTCGTTTTGCGATCGAGCGAGCATTTAGAGTGCGCTCTATGTGTTCGGGGTTTTAAGACCGAGCATATGGAGTATGACGTTAAAAAGTGGGGGAAGTTTAAAATTAAATTATAAATAAAATAAAAATAATAGCCTTAGACAAATAATATTGTTATTTGTCTATGACTACAGAGTACGGTTATTTTATGTATTTGTGACGTTCTGTAAACAGTAAAAAAATTATTAAAATACACCGTACATAAAATTAAAATGGAAAAAATTCATTAAATTAATTCAGTAATTATTATTTAGTTTTTAATTAATTTTATTTCTTCATTATTGAAAAAAAATCAAGGGAAAACCGAGGTACATATATAATTTTGATTCATGACTGACGTGAATTAATCTGACAGTAAAAACGCCGCCTAAAATTGTAGGGTTAGATTTTATAAACAATACGTCACAAGAACGCTCGCTCCGTTAGTTCTCTATTCATGACGTCACCATGAACTGTTCGCTCAGCGCTCGCTCTACTCTGTACAACTCGAATGCACCCATGATAAAATAAACTCACGGTATAGCCAGGCTGCTAAAACAAGACAGTTACGGCATTTTAAAAGGCCAAATCTTAACCTAATAGTTATAAAACTGCAATATTATTATCAAACACAAACTAAAAATATTATATTAACAGGTATGTTTAATTAAAATAAAATAGTGAAGAGCAATAACTATAATTCAATTTAAAAAAGTAAAACAACTCATTGAAATTGTGACGTAATATAACGAACTGATAACTGATTGATTACGTGGTCCATGTAAACTACTAGATGGCGTGGATATTGAAAATACGGTGTCATTTATATGCTCAATACATTGCATCAATAAATAGAAGAATTGCCTCTTATCCTCCTCAACCAAAAGTTCCCTCTCAGGTTAAAGCCCAAAATTGTTGACTCCTGTGTATTGCCAACCACTTGTAACCTGTGTAACCGCAATGACTTATAAGCAGAGCACGACTTCTCTATAAAGAGACTCGGGTGCAAATAATTTTTAGGGAGCCCAAACAATTTGCCAACAATAAAAAAGCATAACATATTTTTCCGAAAAATAATATTCACACACGAACGCTTAAAGCCAGGGGACAGATTTTTTCAGTGGCCCGGGACCAAGGTGTCTTACTTCCGTTACACTTCCATTTGCCCGGCCTTGTTTATGGGCAAGAAATGACAAAATTTGCCCCAAAAAATTCTGAATGCCAAAGAGCTATGGTGTGTAGAATGTTAGAAATAACCACGGGGGATAAGAAACCTAATACCTATGACAAAAAAAGGGAGTTAGAATATAATACAGGCGGTGGTAAAGTAAAAGTGGAACTGGGCTGGACATATCATCAAAAGAACGGATTGGCTAGTGAACAAACATTGTCCACTGGCGCTCCTAATACGAAAAAATAAGCGTAAGCCTACCGCCTAAAATATAATCTGACGATAGAAGGCAGAGGTAGTCGACGAGAAAATATTATAAAATACCGAACATTTGACATGCCATTTAATTTTAAGATTTGCTACGCCTGTTACTGTACTTATTAAATAAATGAATAATTGCAACTTGTCGTTTGCAAATGAAATTTACATTGATAAAATTTGTGCTAGAAAATTAAAAAATCGAGACTGAGGAGGCGGTACATGTTTCTTGTTTAAATTTATTACGTACCAAATCATGGGAACGGTATGAATTTACCTATTGTTTATTTAAAAAATGGTTTTACACAAAAATATAATTAACATACAAATATGAATGTTTAAATTGAAGGGTTTGAAATTAAGAAAAAAGTAGATCTTTCCTTCAAATTTTTCAACTTAGAGAATTCGTTTTGGTACTAAAAAATTCTCCTATTAAATGGGAAGAACCCTATTGTTTTTTATAAAGATCGTTTGAATAGAAATGGGAGTTTACTCGTGTCGATTTTAAGATTTTTGCGAATATTTAGCAACAGAAAAATATTTCGAAAAAATTTATTGAACAAAAGTTACTATAAATGCAATAACTAATAACTTTTATTTGAGACGTTTTTTGATAAAACGAAAAAATTTGAAATTTTTTTGTAAAATTATTTAAAATTTTTCCAAGTCTCAATTTTTTCATATTTACATGTAACGTTTCCATGGTCATGATAATTAATTCGTAACAAGTAAAGCAAGCCTTGGACAAAAATTTGTATAGAACATAATTTGATGTATTTTTGAAGATTATTCTAAATATTTAAAAAAAAAAAAAATAATAATTTTTTTTTTATTTTTTTTTTTTTTTTGGGAGGGCAAGTCTTGCGGAGGTTTCCCTTCACCACTGGTTTCTTAATAATAATTAACATTGAACCTGTTTTATTTGACATTATTTTATTATTTCACAAAGAATGTAAATGACACTATTTAAGGTTCGTAGTTGAGAGTAACTAATTAAACAAATGTTACGATCCATTTATATCTCCATAGACATAATCCAAAATTTTTGGATAGTTCATTCTCTCAGAATTCACGAAAGAACTGCAGTTTTCTGAGGCCATTACCGCAGTTGGGGATTTATTGCCATGATCCTCAATATTTGAAAAAATATAGGGTCTGGTTAAGATACAAATATGTTCCAAACTAGCCTGGATAACTGGTTTTCGAAATATATTATTTGTTTCATCTTTTAATTTTCATTTAAATTTTTACTCAATACCGCCCATTCCTTTGTTATGATTAGCCTAACCACCGACCACCACCTGAGTTTATTGGTTAACAATTTACAAAGGTGATAGCCATTCCGGATAAGCATGGAATGGACTATACTTACATTTCTGGTAGTGGGAAAACATTATTTATACGAGTTTCTTGTGTGTATTTCTTCTAAAATACTTATTTGTAAATAGATGACATTCCAATTCAGACGGACAAAGAAGATGCAGAAGGTGGGTTGATGGCAATATCTGAAGAAAAAGAAGACGATGACAAGGCACATTCACGACATGCAGCAACTAAAAATAAAGAAAGTGCCGCATCATCAGCATTACACGGTGTTAAAAATCTACCAAAAACATTCTCCGGTCTTGGTAAAAAAGTCAAGGAATCAAAAGTAGGTACGAAAATATCATCTCAATCCCTGGATAAAGAAAAAGTAGAGAAGAAGAATGAAAGAGAAGGAGATAAAGAGGCGGCGAAGTACTTAAAAGAAGATGGTGCGGTTAGTATACCAGCAGGTGATGAAATAGAGTTTAAACGGATTGATAGAATAATAACAGCAGATAAAGATAAAGTAAGTTTAGTTTCTGATTCACTTAAAGCCAATGATGTTTTAGATTCCGTAGCTAGTAATGGTGCCACTAAAATTGATTCGTACAGTGAAGTTATTTCACACAACGCTGTACATGTTAGTTCTGTATAAATCAATTTTTAACAGTATTCAATAGTAGTGTGATATTATTTATCATTTTGAGGTGTTTTATAAGTAGTATTTATTTCTTAGATCATTTATTGCTAGATATTACAAGATATGGGACCTATTCAATGCTTGAATCAATAATATGTCAGTAAGGAATGGTAGATTAGTAAGCTTGAAATTTTATATACACTATTTGATCACTTTTTACCCTTTTTATTTCTTATTATTGGTGGTAATATGAAGGTTTATTTATAATTTATGTAACATGGGAATATAGTAGAATTTCAGAAAGTCAGAAAAATATCAATTAAAATAAATAAATAAAACATTTATTAATTAGTACGAAACTATTACATATTAAAGAATTATCATTAAAAATATTTATATATATATACACACATCCGAAAAGTCTAGTAATATAAAAAATATATGAAAACAAATAGTGTATGGTTTCTTTTGTACGTTTATTGTATTATATCAATTAAAATACTCAATAAAGACTAGTTTACAACAAAATAAGCTAAATGTTGTTTATAAAAATAATCAACATTCGAAAAAAAAATATATATATATATATATATATTAATGTACAGATTTATGACCAGAATTGTAAAAAATGAAAGAAAAAAAAAACAAACAAATGCTAATAGAGAGTATGTCCTCCACGTTGGTTGATCACAACCCTACATCTGCGATTCATGGACAAAATAACATTATCGATGTCTTCTTGAGGTAACTGTGCCCATTCTGCTCTTAGAAGCTCTCTGAATCTAAAATTATCGTGGATGTTATCCATATGTGGAGTAATTCTTCTCTTAAGCATGTCCCATGCATGTTCAATCGGATTTAGATCTGGTGACTATTCTGGCCATGGTATCGCATCTGTGCTTTCGTTATCCAGTCATTTCATTACAATTCGCACAACATGTGGCCGAGCATTATCCTGGGCAAGATGAAACTGATCACCAACAGCACTACGAAATGGACGCACAATAGGTTGAAGAATGATACCCAAATATTGTGCTGTTAAAATCTATTGGGAAATTCAAATCTGGACTCATCAGTAAACAAAACTATAGCCCAATCATTATCATACCAATATTGAAAATTGTGACAGCAGTCTAATCTTGCTCTGCGATTGCCTTTAGAGAGGGGTTGACATCTGATTGATCGTCGAGATAGAATATCAGCTTCGTGGAGACGATTTATACTGTAGTATCGCGACTAACGGTTAAGTTATGCTCTCGCTGTAACTCCCTTACCAATTCGGGTGCTGTAATAGTAGGTTGTTTTCTAGCATTTGAGACCAAAAATCTGTCTTGACTTGCGGTTGTACAGCGACCACGTCCCGGATGTTGTTTGACTCGACTCTCTGTTTCCCTGTAACGCCTCCATAACCGACTGATGATGCTTTGAGAAACTCCTGAATACTTAAAAAAATTGTAATTTTTTTAAGTATCTTTATTTATTATTACAATATTATGTAAGGGTATTAAATGAAAGTTCATGGTACATAGGTTTGGACGATAAATGATTTTCAAAATGTTGTTAATTTTGGCATTACAGCAAAAAAATGTCCTGGACGTTCCCCCAGGCGGGCCTTTCTTGGCCGACATTACCTAAAATGTGTGAATATTCACACATCATATAAATTTTTATATAAAGATGTTAGTGTGAAGTCTTCGAACTTTCGCGGCTTCCCGCGACTGTATGGTGTTAAATCTAAAATTTTAAATTCCGCATTCTCCATTGATGTTTCATACAAAATATTATGTTTTTCTTCCTGAAGACCTAATCCAACATATTTTAAGGCAGATTACATTTTCCTCTTGAGAACTGTATTTTCTAGAGTTTTGATCTAAATCCTCACGTTTCATTTCGTGTTAACAAAATTTATTACATTTTCGATGTTCTTCATAATTTTATAATAATCCTGAGCATCTTAAGACACCGTTTTACTACATAGCTTAGCCACTGTCTAATTAGACTACTGAAAATAAACTTGCACTACTTCTATAATGAATGTTTTGCCAATTCATGTACTAACGAAACTTACATTGACCAAGACATATATATATATATATATATATATATATATATATTTGTTTTACCGCTTATGCAAGCCAATTCTATATATTCAATGGACGGTGTCAAACCAAAATTGACGTTTTCAGACCAGGGGAATGGTCTGAAAACGTTTTTCATGTTTTTTGGAGCTCTTGCACCCTGATTATATAGCAGCGATGACAGAGAAAATTTCAAAAATGGTCTGAATACGAGGGTAGATCGTATATTTTTATACAAATTTAGTTCACTAATTTGTCGTGAAGAGTGCGCGCCAGTAGTTTTTGTATATAACTTTTTATACAAAAAATGTACGATTCCGACTTTGTCAGACCAGCACAATTCAGTCGACGTTGTCAAGCCTTAAATCTGGCAACACTGTATAGAATGAGCTAGATAAACATTCCAGTCATGATAATTTTAGTTCATTGTAAGAACTTAAATATTTTCTTTCAATTTGTCTTACAGAAAAACTTTAAACTCAAATTTAGTTTTGGCAGACTCGTAGATACTTGAAAACAATGCATATAACCGATTTGTATCAAATTTGTTCAAATTAAAATTTTGGTATTTGCGCCATGAAATTCTTCTTTTTTTTCCAATTTAAAAATAATTACATTTTTATAGTTTATAGATTTTTTAAAGCGTGCTGAATGTTACTGCTTCAAATGAGTCGTTAAATTTATTTAATATTTTTATTAGAATCCCAAATAAATGTACATTTTAATAAGTTTGAACTTTGTTCATATATTTCACAGAAAATTATTCTAATACGGACATCAATGTCCATAATTTATTCTTAATTCCAAAGAAGAACACAAAAGCTTTCAAATTACAAATAACTCGTTTAAGCAATTACTTTTCTTAATTGTAAAAAATAAAAATAATTGTAAAACAAAAGTTCCCATTTCATTTTAGAGTATTGAACATTTATGTGTACGTTTAAGAGCGTAATGTACCTGGGTTACGCGCAACGGAAACGTGCATTTGGAAAGGCCAAAGAATTTGAACCAAATGTTGTCGGATCAATTTGATTTTTTTTTAATTTGAAGATAAAGATTGGCTCCGTTGGATTTAAGAGTTAAAATTTGGTTTTATTTTTAATTTTCATATTTGCAATGTCCTAAAGTTTGTCTAACTTCACATCACTGGTACTCCGTAAATCAATAACAATTGCAAATTTCATAGCTAGAATCCTATAGATTGTACTTTTATCTTTAAAATGAGCCCTTATTTATGAAAATAAATTAATATTTAGTACCAATTTTTTGGCCCACACCGAAACTCTATTTTATTTTAGATTTTCCGTGGTAGAATACAAATTCATATTGACGCAAAAAATGGTCCCAAAAATTAAGTTAAATAATTATGGCCGGCTTCTGAAAGCTTAGTTAACTATAACCAAATGGTGAGAACATGGTTGCTATGGTAACGTATGGGATTGTTATACTGTAATCGAGTTTAGCCAAATGGTTAAACTCGGCTAAGCTTTCAGAAACCGGCCCTTAGTTGTAAACTGAAATAAAATTACTCTTAAAACGAACTGAATTACCTACATCTATATATCTATCTTCTATCTATATATATATATAAGGAAATGTCCTGACTGACTGACTGACTGACTGACTCATTCACTCATCACAGCCCAGCTTAAACCCCTGGGTCCAGAAACTTGAAATTTATTAATATAAGAGTATATTCCCTCTATGACGTAAAGCACCCACTAAGAAGGGATTTTTCGAAATTTAACCCCCAAGGGGCGAAAAGGGGTGAAATGTGATTTCACGGATTCCTTAATATCTCTTATGGCTGATGGGATATCGACTTAGTTTTTGATTATAAAGATTACCCATGGAAATTCCGAAAAACTTATTTCGGGATTTTCTCCTAATAAACCCCTAAAGGGGTGAATCTACAATTGGGATGAATTATACATCCCGTCGTATTTCCTGTGTTGAGTTACAAAATTTATTTTTGGCACATAAGTATCTTTTTAAAATATCTCGAAAAGGTATTGACAGTTTTTAAAAATTTCATCCCTAACGGGTGAAAAGGGGTGAACTGTGAATTCAAGGATTCCTTAATATCTCTTAGGACCAATATGATACATACTTGGTTTTTGCTTACAAAGATTACTCATACAAATGCTGAAAAACTTATTTCACGATTTTGTCCTAATCAACCCTTAAAAGGCTGAATCTACAAACGGGGTGAATTATAACATCCCGTCGTATTTCCTGTGTTTGTTGTGTTATAACATTTCATTTTGGCACGTAAGTGAATTTTTATAATATCTCGAAATGCTATTGACAGTTTTTTATAATTGCACTCTTTAAGGGTAAAAAGGGGTGAAATGTGAATTCAGGGATTCCTGAATATATCTTAGGATCAATGAGATATCGACTTGTTTTGATGTTTACTTACAAAGATTACTCTTACATATGCCTAAATACTTATTTTAGGATTTTGTCCTAATCAACCCCTAAAGGGATGAATCTACTATTGGGGTCAATTATACATCCCGTCGTATTTCCTGTGTTTGTTGAGTTATAAAATTACTTTTTGGCACATAAGTGTCTATTTAAAATATCTATAAAAAGAAAAAATGTTGAAAACCACCGGTCTACAATGAGGGTCAGAGACGTAGCGGGGGGGGGGGATTATTGGGGAGAAACTTCTTCACACATATTATTATTATTACATTAATGATTATTAACATAATTTTTGATGATAAAAAAAAAACTATTATTTCTACAAAATTATCTGTAAAATCAGAATTGGTAATAAATATTAATCACTTATCACATACAAGGGCTTATTTTAAAGATAAAATTACAATATAGAGTGGTCAAGTGTTAACATTTGTAATTTTTATTCATTTACTGAGTAACAGTCATGTGAAATTGAAAAAAGTTTAGCACTGTAAAATTGAAAATTAAAAATAAATCACAATACATATTTAAACTTTTCCCTCTCCCTGTAAGCTACTTCGACTTTGGTCACTCCCCCAATGACGTAAAAAGACTTCTCGCCACCGCACCCCGCGTGCAACGATTGGCTTTGGAGGTGGCTACATTCGCCTCTTAACTTAAAATTTTAAGATGCCATATCATAGGCTCGAAACCTGGTTTCACTCTGTCATCACATTAAATTACGAGAAAATATATATAGCTCTTGTTTTTTGAATGTCAGATAAATAAATCCATAGAAAAAAAGCATATCAGACAGACAGAGACTTTTTTTTGTGAATTTCGTCTTACATTCACTTGGAACATGTAGAAACGAAAAATGGGTACCAAGAAAAAATTATGTGAAGTGTGAATTTTCACACGTTTCAGGGTTTCGCAGGTATTTAGTGAATGAAGATTATTTGGGAAGCCAAAACAAATTTTATGTTAAAATATTTTTTTATTAATTTTCATTCGAATGCCTAATATCATTATTTGAGTTTCTAAATACTTGCAATTTTTTTTTTTTTATATAGCAAAGTTCATTAATATTTTGAAAATTGCGCTTACGGCTTCCATTGGTTGTTTAAGTCATAAACTTCGCCCCTCTGATTTCGTATACATTCAAACATAGAATTAAATTATAATTTCAACACTTCCCACTGGTTATTAAATTTACGCTTTTAAAAATTAAATGCAACATTTGCCAAAATATAACTAGAATTTTGACAAAATAATTTAAACAAAATAAAAATGCAAAAAAAAAAACAAAAAATAAAAACTGACGGGAGTTGAACAGTAGTTTGCAACTTACGAAGCGAGAACGTTACCACTAAACTCCTTTACTGTGTTAAATAGCGGATTAAATATTTTACATATTTTAGTTAAAAACACAAAAAATGCGTTATTTTCCGAAAACATAATCTGATCAAAAATTCCTATTCTACAATCCCGGTTGACATCAATGTACATTACTTAGAATTTTTTCAGATTTTTTGTTTAAACCAGCTGGGCTACAGGGTGTGGGACAAATTTTTGCACAATTCTCGCAAAAATAAAATTTTAATCGTCAATTCATGTACCAAGGGCTTTCATTTGATACCATACACAGAGTTGTAAAAAAAATATATATTTTTTTTTATTAGAATATATTTGTTTATATTTTTAGGGGAATATGTTTTTTAGATGTTATAGTATTTTTCCTATGTGCGGGTCAAAGAGTTGTATAAGAATGTCAAATTTCAACTCTCTAGGTTTAGCCGTTTGGCTACAATTTTTACCGAACAGACAGACAGACAGACAGACGACAAAATGACGGTATAAGGATTTTTTGGTCATACCTACAAAACCCTAAAAAAGAACAGATTGAACCTCTAATTTTATTTATATATGTAAATTTTCCACAACTTTGTAAATTTCACTTAGAAGATATAAGGATGTTAAATGATGCTTGTTGTTATGTTTCACAGATTAGTTCACTCACTGTAGTTTCGGCTCACCGTAAATTTGAGAATTTCGAGAGCCGAAACGGCACTCAGTATTACTTACAAATATTATTTTTTTCTCTTTTATGATCCACCTGACACGCATACTTCGTTTTGGTGTATAGAGTTTCGTTTATCGGTGATTCTAAGGATCTTGCTTAATTTTACTTATCACAAGCAAGCCTGTGCTGCCAGTGCTAAATCGTTTGTGCTTGCCGTTGACCGCTCGCAAGTAGATAATAATTAAATTGTTACAATAATTTTTGTAAAAAATATTTAGACAAATTACGGGCTCTGCTTAGCCGTTCGCAACCGGCTATAAGCTGTATGGGCATTTCTGTGTGCGCTAAAAAATGGACGTAATCCCGTCTATATTACTCCTACATGTACACAGATTGAAAATGTGTTCACAAAACTTGAAATCAAGAGGCCTAGACTCATCTTGGGCTGTCGCGTCATTGATGATGATGACTTCTCTTTATTTTTCATATGAGAAATATAATTGTAAATATTACCTTTTATTATCACGACAGTAATAGTTTACTGAGTTTATACAGTAATAATTGTCCTTAATAACAAAATACGTAAATAATATGCCAATATAATTAAAACCAAGATACAATTTGTAAACATATATTTTAATGCGCTGTACAACCTAGTGGCTGTGCTTTTCAGGTCAGGTGTGCGACAGTATTGACTAATATTTCTTCATTTTATTGAGTAACAAAATTATTTAATTTGAAGTGTAATCATTTTCAAAAACGCGTGAAAAAAACAGCACAGGAGGATCCCCCGAATATATTTTATGTATAAAATAATAATCGGAATATATTAAATGTAATTACTAACTTATGATCAAAAAGTCTTTCAGTCTCAGATGGCTACGTATTATAAATTGCAGATCTTCTTTTGTTAATTGAGTATTCATGATGCACGTATCATTTGTCGAAAAAAACGAGTTTTTCTTATATAAAACATAGCCGGCCGAAGTAAGGATATTTTGATCCACATGTTATATTGCAAATACGTATATGAATTATCAACAAGTGCTTTGTCACATATAATATTATTATTATTTATTTAAAATGCACTCGTGAGTGTAAACATACTCCCGAACAGTAGGACTGAATGAGTCGGTTTGAATGTTTTCAACTTTACAAATCATATTATACACTATGATAAAATTGGCAACGTCGCAAGGCCTGACAACGTCGATTGAACAACACTTTTTTATACAGGTGATACTGAAAAAGCGGTTCCATATACTGGGTCTAATAATGTTTATTAAACATAGAGAATTTTTTTTTTGAGATTTTCTTACCCCTCTCAGTGTGCCCTGAGAGTTATAACTGGTAGATTCTATATCTGGCATATATACACGCGAAATCCTTTAAATAACGGTAGGTCTTAGGTCGCCTGTTGGATATCATTGGTCTGACCACGTCGGTTGTATCAATATATATATATATATATATATATATATATATATATATATATATATATATATATTTGTTTTACCGCTTATGCAAGCCAATTCTATGTACTCAATGGACGGTGTCAAACCAAAATTGACGTTTTCAGACCAGGGGAATGGTCTGAAAACGTTTTTCATGTTTTTTGGAGCTCTTGCACCCTGATTATATAGCAGCGATGACAGAGAAAATTTCACAAATGGTCTGAATACGAGGGTAGATCGTATATTTATATACAAATTTAGTTCACTGATTTGTCGTGAAGAGCGCGCGCCAGTAGTTTTTGTATATAACTTTTTATACAAAAAATGTACGATTCCGACTTTGTCAGACCAGCACAATTCAGTCGACGTTGTCAAGCCTTAAATCTGGCAACACTGTATAGAATGAGCTAGATAAACATTCCAGTCATGATAATTTTAGTTCAATGTAAGAACTTAAATATTTTCTTTCAATTTGTCTTACAGAAAAACTTTAAACTCAAATTTAGTTTTGGCAGACTCGTAGATACTTGAAAACAATGCATATAACCGATTTTATTTTATTTATATTAGACTAAATTTTGGTATTTGCGCCATGAAATTCTTCCAATTTAGAAATAATTACATTTTTATAGTTTATAGATTTTTTAAAGCGTGCTGAATGTTACTGCTTCAAATGAGACGTTAAATTTAATTAATATTTTTATTAGAATCCCAAATAAATGTACATTTTAATAAGTTTGAACTTTGTTCATATATTTCACAGAATATTATTCTAATACGGCCATCAATGTCCATAATTTATTCTTAATTCCAAAGATGAACACAAAAGGTTTCAAATTACAAATAACTCGTTTGAACAATTACTTTTCTTAATTGTAAAAAATAAAAATAATTGTAAAAAACAAAAGTTCCCATTTCATTTTGAGTATTGAACATTTATGTGTACGTTTAAGAGCGTACTGTACCTGGGTTACGCTCAACGGATACGTGCATTTGAAAGGGCCAAAGAATTTGAACCAAATGTTGTCGGATCAATTTGATTTTTTTTTTAATTTGTAGATAAAGATTGGCTCCGTTGGATTTAAGAGTTAAAATTTGGTTTTATTTTTAATTTTCAGTTTTACAATGTCCTAAACTTTGTCTAACTTCACATCACTGCTCCTCCGTAAATCAATAACAATTGCAAATTCCATAGCTAGAATCTTATAGATTGTACTTTTATCTTTAAAATGAGCCCTTATTTATGAAAATTAATTAATATTTAACACCAATTCTTTGGCCCACACCGAAACACTATTTATATGAAATACTGGCATTTACAAGCATCGAGAGATGTATTCATCTGGTAGCGTGGTTTTAAACTAATCTAATCATAGTAGAGGGAGTCTTAAGCTCCGCCTTCGTTTCCTACACATATCTTTGAATTCGGTTGAAATGGGTAACAGAAGATTCAATTCAATTCAATTCAATAGAATCTTTAGAATAAAACAGTTTGTGACGTCAAATTTACCTGTTTTATTTTAGACTTTCCGTGGTAGAATACAAATTCATATTGACACAAAAAAATGGTCCCAAAAATTAAAGTTAAATAATTAAAAAGTTAAATAATTATGGCCGGCTTCTGAAAGCTTAGTTAACTATAACCAAATGGTCAGAACACGGTTGTTATGGTAACGTATGGGATTGTTATACTGTAATCGAGTTTAACCAAAAGGTTAAATCAACCCCTAAAGGGGTGAATCTATGATTATTAACATAATTTTTTGATGATAAAAAAAAACTATTATTTCTAGAAAATTATCTGTAAAATCAGAATTGGTAATAAATATTAATCACTTTTCACATACAAGAGCTTATTTTAAAGATAAAATTACAATATAGAGTGGTTAAGTGTTAACATTTGTAATTTTTATTCATTTACTGAGTAACAGTCATGTGAAATTGAAAAAAGTATAGCACTGTAAAATTGAAAATTAAATATAAATCAAAATACAAATTTAAACTTATTAAAATATTTAATTTATTTACTTTATTTTTTATTAAAATTTATTTACTTATTTACTTATTAAAATTTTGATATTTTCTTTCATATCTTGAAATTAAAAAAAAAAATCAAATTGATTCGAATATATTTAATCTATATTTTATGATTCCCAAAATTACAGGTTGATTTATAAATATTAGCACTTTTCCCTCTCTCTGTAAGCTACTTCCACTTTGGTCACTCCCCCAATGACGTAATACGACGTCTCGCCACCGCACCCCGCGTGCAACGATGGACTTTGGAGGTGGCTACATTCGCCTCTTAACTTCAAATTTTAAGATGCCATATCTTAGGCTCGAAACCTGGTTTCACTCTGTCATAACATTAAATTACGAGAAAATATATATAGCTCTTGTTTTTTGAATGTCAGATAAATAAACCCATAGAAAAAAAGCATATCAGACAGACAGAGAGATTTTTTTTGTGAATTTTGTCTTACATTCACTTGGAACATGTAGAAACGAAAAATGGGTACCAAGAAAAAATTATGTGAAGTGTGAATTTTCATACGTTTCAGGGTTTCGCAGGTATTTAGTGAATGATGATTATTTGGGAAGCCAAAACAAATTTTATGTTAAAATATTTTTTTATTAATTTTAATTCGAATGCCTAATACCATTTTTGGGTTTCTAAAAATTTGCAGTATTTTTTTTTTTTTATATAGCAAGGTTCATTAATATTTTGAAAATTGCGCCTACGGCTTCCATTGGTTGTTTAAATCATAAACTCCGCCCCTCTGATTTCATATACATTCAAACATAGAATTAAATTATAATATCAACACTTCCCACTGGTTATTAAATTTACGCTTTTAAAAATTAAATGCAACATTTGCCAAAATATAACTAGAATTTAGACAAAATAATTTAAACAAAATAAAAATGCAAAAAAAAACAGAAAAAATAAAAATTGACGGGAGTTGAACAGTAGTTTGCAACTTACGAAGCGAGAACGTTACTACTGATCTACGAACTTTCACGGCTCCGTGAAGTTAGCAGTCCACTGGAAGCACTAACGAAAATTCGTCGGCCATCCGTTAGTGCTTCGTTAGTGCCTGTTAGTGCTTCATAAAAAATCGTAGCCACCCTAAACGTTTTCGAAAAAAAAGCAATTCAAAATGGACTGCTAACTTCACGCTTCGTTGGAAGCACTAACGAAAATTCGTCAGCCATCCGTTAGTGCCTCGTTAGTGCCTGGTAGTGCTTCATTAAAATTTGTAGCCACCCTAACCGTTTTTGAGATATTGAGCATTCAAAAAAATAAGCGTGAAGTTAGCAGTCCACTGAAAGCACTAACGAAAATTCGTCGGCCATCCGTTAGTGCCTCGTTAGTGCCTGTTAGTGCTTCACTAAAATTTGTAGCCACCCTAACCGTTTTTGAGAAATTGAGCTTTCAAAAAATCGACCGTGAAGTTAGCAGTCCACTGAAAGCACTAACGAAAATTCGTCGGCCATCCGTTAGTGCCTCGTTAGTGCCTGTTAGTGCTTCATTAAAATTTGTAGCCACCCTAACCGTTTTTGAGATATTGAGCATTCAAAAAATTAAGCGTGAAGTTAGCAGTCCACTGAAAGCACTAACAAAAATTCGTCGGCCATCCGTTAGTGCCTCGTTAGTGCCTGTTAGTGCTTCATTAAAATTTGTAGCCACCCTAACCGTTTTTGAGAAATTGAGCTTTCAAAAAATCGACCGTGAAGTTAGCAGTCCACTGAAAGCACTAACGAAAATTCTTCGGCCATCCGTTAGTGCCTCGTTAGTGCCTGTTAGTGCTTCATTAAAATTTGTAGCCACCCTAACCGTTTTTGAGATATTGAGCAATCAAAAAAATAAGCGTGAAGTTAGCAGTCCACTGAAAGCACTAACGAAAATTTGTCGGCCATCCGTTAGTGCTTCGTTAGTGCCTGTTAGTGCTTCATTAAAATTTGTAGCCACCCTAACCGTTTTTGAGAAATTGAGCTTTCAAAAAATCGACCGTGAAGTTAGCAGTCCACTGAAAGCACTAACGAAAATTCGTCGGCCGTCCGTTAGTGCCTGTTAGTGCTTCATTAAAATTTGTAGCCACCCTAACCGTTTTTGAGATATTGAGCATTCAAAAAAATAAGCGTGAAGTTAGCAGTCCACTGAAAGCACTAACGAAAATTCGTCGGCCATCCGTTAGTGCTTCGTTAGTGCCTGTTAGTGCTTCATTAAAATTTGTAGCCACCCTAACCGTTTTTGAGAAATTGAGCTTTCAAAAAATCGACCGTGAAGTTAGCAGTCCACTGAAAGCACTAACGAAAATTCGTCGGCCATCCGTTAGTGCCTCGTTAGTGCCTGTTAGTGCTTCATTAAAATTTGTAGCCACCCTGACCGTTTTTGAGATATTGAGCATTCAAAAAAATAAGCGTGAAGTTAGCAGTCCACTGAAAGCACTAACGAAAATTCGTCAGCCATCCGTTAGTGCCCCGTTAGTGCCTGTTAGTGCTTCATTAAAATTTGTAGCCACCCTAACCGTTTTTGAGGAATTGAGCATTCAAAAAAATAAGCGTGAAGTTAGCAGTCCACTGAAAGCACTAACGAAAATTCGTCGGCCATCCGTTAGTGCCTCGTTAGTGCCTGTTAGTGCTTCATTAAAATTTGTAGCCACCCTAACCGTTTTTGAGATATTGAGCATTCAAAAAAATAAGCGTGAAGTTAGCAGTCCACTGAAAGCACTAACGAAAATTCGTCAGCCATCCGTTAGTGCCTCGTTAGTGCCTGTTAGTGCTTCATTAAAATTTGTAGCCACCCTAACCGTTTTTGAGAAATTGAGCATTCAAAAAAATAAGTGTGAAGTTAGCAGGTCATGAAAAGCACTAACGAGAATTCGTTGGCCGTCCGTTAGTGCTTGTTAGTGCTTCATTAAAATTTGAATCCACCCTAACCGTTTTTGAGAAATTGAGCATTAAAAAAAAATTAACGTGCAGTTTGCAGGTCAGGAAAAGCACTAATGAAAATTCATCGGCCAACCGTTAGTGCCTTGGTAGTGCCTGTTTGTGCTTCATTAAAATCGGAATCCACCCTAAGAGTTTTTGAGAAATTGAGCATTCAAATAAATAAGCATAAAGTTAGCAGGACATAGAAAGCACTAACGAAAATTCGTCGGCCATCCGTTAGTGCCTCGTTAGTACTTGTTAGTGCTTCATTAAAATTGGAATCCACCCAAAAATATTTTGTAAATATTTGAGAGGAATGCCGAGGGGATCGGAAAGTCAAAAAAACAGTGGTCAATAAAAGTAGACAGACTAAGAAATAATTGCATAAAATTTTTATGGTTTAAAAAAAGGTAAATAAAGTGACATAGTATTTGAATATAAATAAAGAAATATAATAAAAAAATTTATATAATAAAACAAATAAATGTTTTGTTTTTAAGGTTTAATAAGACAGGTTATGGGCAATTGCACGCAAATAATTTTTATAAATTCATACACAATGTTACGCATTTTAATTGGGCTAATATGGGGGAAAATAAAGTACTATGCATCTAAAAACAAGGTAATTAGGTTAGGTTAGGTTAGGTTAGTAGCCGAGCGAAGCGAGCTACCCATCTTCTAGTTTAATGACAAAACACTATCTTAGGTTAGGTTAGGTTAGTAAGGATTTGTTAGAAGAAGCCGAGCGAAGCGAGCTACCCATCATCTAGCTTAATGAAATTTACAAATTATTAATAGACCAAGTATGATAGTAATTTAATAAGTGTAGTCTGTCAACTTTTATTGACCACTGCTTTTTTTGGCTTTCCGATCCCCTCGGCATTCTTCTCAAATATTTACAAAATATATTTTTTTCGATGAATTGACGATTCGATGAATTGATCATTCGATGAATTGATTTTCGATGAACTTACCGTGAATCCATCAAAACACAATTTAAAATTTCCTTCAACTAAGCAGAACTTTTGAACCAGCAGTATTGTTAATCCGGCACCCCGCTCTACCACCTAACGATCAAACTGACTCATCAGATTAATTTATTTACTATGATCTTCTTTCTGTGATTACTTCTGACCTATAAACGATAGGTACATGGGTCAAAGGGCTTTTTATTCGTTAGTAAATGCCCTTGCCATTAAAGTAATTTTTCTTTGTAAATCTTTAAAGGTAACGATGATATTCCACAGGAAAACAGCGTTATAATTTTCGTCGAAAATAAAATTATAAATCATAATTGTGAGTTATCTATTGACCTGCGATATATGCTATCCCGGACATTTTTGTAGTAATATTAAACCTGAAAAGTCCGTCATATATATTTTCGATATATCTCTTACAGTTTAGCCGTCGTAACGATTTTAATGTTCCGCACCAAAGATATTTTCCGACTTTTTTCCGTCCGTAGGCCCTAAAAACATGTACATCATTTAAAAACCGATTCATTTTTGCACCATTAGTTCCGCGGGAACCAGCGAGTTTATCGAAAATCAATTTATCGAAAGCAAATTTATCGAAAATCAATTTATCAAAAATCAATTTATCGAAAGCTAGTTTATTGAATGCTCAATTTATCGAATGGCACGTTTATCGAAAATTGATTGTTGAATTATTTCGGTAGGAATTAATAATGAAAGAAATTTTAGTTTACATTGTAATTTATTATTGTGACGGTAAATAAAGTGACATATAAAAACAGTATCTTAGGTTAGGTTAGTAATGGTTTGGTTAGAAGAAGCCGAGCAAAGAGAGATTACCATCTTCTAGTTTAGTGACAAAATACTATCTTAGGTTAGGTTAGGTTAGTAAGGGTTTGGTTAGAAGAAGCCAAGCGAAGCGAGCTACCCATCTTCTAGTTTAATGACAAAACACTATCTTAGGTTAGGTTAGGTTAGTAAGAGTTTGGTTAGAAGAAGCCGAGCGAAACGAGCTTCTCATCTTCTTGTTTAATGACAAAGCACTATCTTAGGTTAGGTTAGGTTAGTAAGGGTTTGGTTAGAAGAAGCCAAGCGAAGCGAGCTACCCATCTTCTAGTTTAATGACAAAACACTATCTTAGGTTAGGTTAGGTTAGTAAGGGTTTGGTTAGAAGAAGTCGAGCGAAGCGAGCTACCCATCTTCTAGTTTAATGACAAAACAAACTCACACTAACATTATAATGCCACCTGTTTAGAATTACCGTAAATTGAACAAATCATGTGTGGTATGACGCTAGTGGTATGACCTATTCCCTAGTTATACCGAAAATTTATATTAATAAGAAAATTTGTTTTTATGAAATAACATAATATTACTAAGCATTTTCGATAAACGTGCCATTCGATAAATTGATTTTCGATAACTTTGCTTTTGATAAACTTGCTATCGATAAATTGATTTTCGATAAATTGACCTAGAATCAGTTCCGCAGGGTTCTAAATAGTAACTGTGCAAAATTTGGTTTAAATCGGTTACACGGCCTAGGAATGTATAGCGAACAAACAAACAAACAAACAGACAATTTTCCTCTTTTATATATATAAAGAAGAAGATGTCCAATTATTTTTACTATGTATTTTGTTTCTCGCGTTTAAGACGCGGCACACAAACCTAACGGTCGAAGGAGAAAAGTGCAGGTAGACCATCGAATTGAAAAATAGAGCGGTTTTTGCTGTCAATGAAAGTAAGTATGGCCAAAGATTTAATAGGTAAATATAAAGTGTTGCAGTTTATTTATATTTTTTTATATTTTATATTTTTAATAAATATAAAGCAAGCCGCACACAATTGAGATAGATAAGGTATTATACTACGCGTCTTTGGTGCTATATATTTTAGTTTGCAATGCAGTTGATGATAGTCGATGATAATATTCGTTTAGTTTGTTCGTCACAAATATATTTAAAAATTATTATACCCAAAATTATTGTGTTCGTATGCTGTAGCATATAAGTGTAACAAAGATAGATATACATTGATATTCGTGACCCCCCCTCTTTTGATCCTCCCTTTGACTCATGTACCTATCGTTTATAGGTCAGAAGTAATCACAGAAAGAAGATCACAGTAAATAAATTAATCTGATGAGTCAGTTTGATCGTTAGGTGGTAGAGCGGGCTGCCGGGATTAACAATACTGCTGGTTCAAAAGTTCTGCTTAGTTGAAGTAAATTTTAAATTGTGTTTTGATGATTTGTTATTTGTATATTATTATATTGATTATATTAAATACTAACATCGAAACTTTCCTTCAATATTGTGTTTTATTACACTAGATATTTTGCTTATCATTTCTCATACCTAAATCGTCAGTATATTTAGTCCAACACTTATTAAAAATTGCTTATTTACATTAGACGATTTAGACGCTTTTTTACACAGATTACATTGACTTGTTCTAATTTTACTTGTGATATAATTAATTAGTTGTTTTCATACCTTTTTCAACTTATCAGATAATTCTGGGTGCGTATTCTGTCATCGTTAATTTGCAAGCTCGCCCTACATTAATTAGATAGGGTTGAAAATACAATATTTGTGAAGGCGTAAAATTGTAGTAAAAATTATTCTCAAATATCTTGGGATTTAAAATATCGTGCAGTTTGGACTGGTGAAAACAGTCTGGATTGTGCGGTTGGTAGTTCGATTCTCCGTTGGTGATATTCGGGCGAGAATAATGTATACATTACTCTCATTTCACAATCATTCACCCCTCATCCAGGTGTAGGAGTTCGCCCCCTGGCATCGGCGATTAGCCTCGTTGCAGAAATAGGCCAATGTAAAATAAATAAATAAATAAATAAATTAATATATCTTAGATAAATCTACCCCCATCTATAGAAAAATATAGTATTTCAATCACCATCTAACTTCACGCTTATTTTTTTGAATGCTCAATTTCTAAAAAACGGGTTGGGTGGATTCCAATTTTAATGAAGCACTAACAGGTACTAACGAGGCACTAACGGATGGCCGACGAATTTTCGTTAGTGCTTTCTATGTCCTGCTAACTTAATGCTTATTTTTTTGAATGCTCAATTTCTCAAAAACACTTAGGGTGGATTCCGATTTTTAATGAAGCATAAACAGGCACTACCGAGGCACTAACGGTTGGCTGATGAATTTTCATTAGTGCTTTTCATGACCTGCAAACTACACGTTAATTTTTTTGAAGGCTCAATTTCTCTAAAACGTTTAGGGTGGATTTCGATTTTAATGAAGCACAAACAGGCACTACCGAGTCACTAATGGTTGGCCGATGAATTTTCTTTAGTGCTTTTCATGACCTGCAAACTACACGTTAATTTTTTTGAATGCTCAATTTCTCAAAAACGATTAGGGTGGATTTCGATTTTAATGAAGCACAAACAGGCACTACCGAGGCATTAATGGTTGGCCGATGAATTTTCATTAGTGCTTTTCATGACCTGCAAACTGCACGTTAATTTTTTTTAATGCTCAATTTCTCAAAAACAGTTAGGGTGGCTTCAAATTTTAATGAAGCACTAACAGGCACTAACGAGGCACTAACGGATGGCCGACGAATTTTCGTTAGTGCTTTCAGTGGACTGCTAACTTCACGCTTATTTTTTTGAATGCTCAATATCTCAAAAACGGTTAGGGTGGCTACAAATTTTAATGAAGCACTAACAGGCACTAACGAGGCACTAACGGATGGCCGACGAATTTTCGTTAGTGCTTTCAGTGGACTGCTAACTTCACGCTTATTTTTTTGAATGCTCAATATCTCAAAAACGGTTAGGGTGGCTGCAAATTTTAATGAAGCACTAGCAGGCACTAACGAGGCACTAACGGATGGCCGACGAATTTTCGTTAGTGCTTTCAGTGGACTGCTAACTTCACGGTCGATTTTTTGAATGCTCAATTTCTCAAAAACGGTTAGGGTGGCTACAAATTTTAATGAAGCACTAACAGGCACTAACGAAGCACTAACGGATGGCCGACGAATTTTCGTTAGTGCTTTCAGTGGACTGCTAACTTCACGCTTATTTTTTTGAATGCTCAATATCTCAAAAACGGTTAGGGTGGCTACAAATTTTAATGAAGCACTAACAGGCACTAACGAGGCACTAACGGATGGCCGACGAATTTTCGTTAGTGCTTTCAGTGGACTGCTAACTTCACGGTCGATTTTTTGAATGCTCAATTTCTCAAAAACGGTTAGGGTGGCTACAAATTTTAATGAAGCACTAACAGGCACTAACGAAGCACTAACGGATGGCCGACGAATTTTCGTTAGTGCTTTCAGTGGACTGCTAACTTCACGCTTATTTTTTTGAATGCTCAATATCTCAAAAACGGTTAGGGTGGCTACAAATTTTAATGAAGCACTAACAGGCACTAACGAGGCACTAACGGATGGCCGACGAATTTTCGTTAGTGCTTTCAGTGGACTGCTAACTTCACGGTCGATTTTTTGAAAGCTCAATTTCTCAAAAATGGTTAGGGTGGCTACAAATTTTAATGAAGCACTAACAGGCACTAACGAGGCACTAACGGATGGCCGACGAATTTTCGTTAGTGCTTTCAGTGGACTGCTAACTTCACGCTTATTTTTTTGAATGCTCAATATCTCAAAAACGGTTAGGGTGGCTACAAATTTTAATGAAGCACTAACAGGCACTAACGAGGCACTAACGGATGGCCGACGAATTTTCGTTAGTGCTTTCAGTGGACTGCTAACTTCACGGTCGATTTTTTGAAAGCACAATTTCTCAAAAACGATTAGGGTGGCTACAAATTTTAATGAAGCACTAACAGGCACTAACGAGGCACTAACGGATGGCCGACGAATTTTCGTTAGTGCTTTCAGTGGACTGCTAACTTCACGCTTATTTTTTTGAATGCTCAATATCTCAAAAACGGTTAGGGTGGCTACAAATTTTAATGAAGCACTAACAGGCACTAACGAGGCACTAACGGATGGCCGACGAATTTTCGTTAGTGCTTTCAGTGGACTGCTAACTTCACGGTCGATTTTTTGAAAGCTCAATTTCTCAAAAATGGTTAGGGTGGCTACAAATTTTAATGAAGCACTAACAGGCACTAACGAGGCACTAACGGATGGCCGACGAATTTTCGTTAGTGCTTTCAGTGGACTGCTAACTTCACGATTATTTTTTTGAATGCTCAATATCTCAAAAATGGTTAGGGTGGCTACAAATTTTAATGAAGCACTAACAGGCACTAACGAGGCACTAACGGATGGCCAACGAATTTTCGTTAGTGCTTCCAACGAAGCGTGAAGTTAGCAGTCCATTTTGAATTGCTTTTTTTTCGAAAACCGTTAGGGTGGCTACGATTTTTTATGAAGCACTAACAGGCACTAACGAAGCACTAACGGATGGCCGACGAATTTTCGTTAGTGCTTTCAGTGGACTGCTAACTTCACGGAGCCAACTTTCACTCCTTTACTGTGTTAAATAGCGGATTAAATATTTTACATATTTTAGTTAAAAACACAAAAAATGCGTTATTTTCCGAAAACATAATCTGATCAAAAATTCCTGTTTTACTATTCCGGTTCACACCAATATACATTACTTAGAATTTTTTCAGATTTTTAGTTTAAACCATCTGGGCTACAGGGTGTGGGACAAAATTTTGCACAATTCTCGCAAAAATCGCGTCAAAATAATTTATTTTGCAAAAATAAAATTTTGATCGTTAATTCAGGTTTCAAGGGCTTTCATTTGATACCATACACAGAATTGTAAAAATATTTTTTTTTTTCGATGAGCATATATTTGCTTATATTTTTAGGGGAATATGTTTTTTAGATGTTTTAGTATTTTTCCTAAGTGCAGGTCAAAGAGTTGTATAAGCATGTCAAATTTCAACTCTTTAGGTTTAGCCGTTTGGCTACAATTTTTACCGAACAGACAGACAGAGAGACGATAAAATAACGGTATAAGGGTTTTACAAAACCCTAAAAAAGAACAGATTTAACCTCCAATTTTATTTATATATGTAAATTTTCCACAAATTTGAGAATTGCCAGAGCCGAAACTGCACTCAAAAAAAAAAAAAAAAACAGTGAAATATAACAAAAAGGTCTAATTAAACAACCTTTTACAAATATTATTTTTTTTGTTTATGATCCACCTAACACGCATACTTCTTTTTGGTGTATAGAATTTCGTTTATCGGTGATTCTAAGGATCTTGCTTAATTTTACTTATCACAAGCAAGCCTGTGGCTGCCAGCAATTAATCGTTTGTGCTTGCCGCTGACCGCTCGCAAGTAGATAATAATTAAATTGTTAAAATAAATTGTGTAAAAAATATTTAGACAAATTACGGGCTCTGCTTAGCAACCGGCTATAAGCTGTACGGGCATTTCTCTGTGCGCTAAGAAATAGACTTAATCCTGTCTATATTACTCCTACATGTACACAGATTGAAAATGTGGTCACAAAACTTGAAATCAAGAGATCTAGACTCATCTCGCGCTGTCGCGTCAATGATGATGATGACTTCTCTTTATTTTTCATATGAGAAATATAATTGTAAATATTACCTTTTATTATCACGATAGTAATAGTTTACTGAATTTATACAGTAATAAATGTCCTTAATAACAAAATACGTAAATAATACGCCAATATAATTAAAACCAAGATACAATTTGTAAAAATATATTTTAATGCGCAGTACAACCTAGTGGCTGTGCTTTTCGGGTCAGGTATGCGACAGTATTGACTAATATTTCTTCATTTTATTGAGTAACAAAATTATTTAATTTGAAGTGTAATCATTTTCAAAAACGCGTGAAAAAAACAGCACAGGAGGATCCCCCGAATATATTTTATGTATAAAATAATAATCGGCATATATTAAATGTAATTACTAACTTATGATCAAAAAGTCTTTCAGTCTCAGATGGCTTATGTATTATAAATCGCAGATCTTCTTTTGTGAATTGAGTATTCATAATGCACGTGTTATTTGTCGAAAAAAAAGGAGATTTTCTTATATAAAACATAGCCGCCCGAAGAAAGGACATTTTGATCCACATGTTACATTGCAAATACGTATATGAATTATCAACAAGTGTTTTTTCACATATAATTTTATTATTATTTATTTAAAATGCACTCTTGAGTGTAAACATACTCCTGAACAGTAGGACTGAATGAGTCGGTTTGAATGTTTTCAACTTTACAAATCATATTATACACTATGATAAAATTGGCAACGTCGCAAGGCCTGACAATGTCGATTGAACAACACTATTTTATACAGGTGATACTGAAAAAGCGGTTCCATATACTGGGTCTAATAATGTTTATTGAACATAGCGAATTTTTTTTTTGAGATTTTCTTACCCCTCTCAGTGTGCCCTGAGAGTTATAACTGGTAGATTCTATATCTGGCATATATACACGCGAAATCCTTTAAATAACGGCAGGTCTTAGGTCGCCTGTTGGATATCATTGGTCTGACCACGTCGGTTGTATCAATATATATATATATATATATATATAATTCTAGACTGCAAACTGTTTACAAATAGAAAGTTCAAACCAAATTTTAAATAATAATAATAAATGACCTTCATTTTATCATCAGTGTTGAATTTTTTAGTTAATATAGTTTAAATAGTTTAGTTAATAATTATTTTTTCTCTTCCGTTGTATATCTTAAAATTATTTTAAGTAATCATTTACAGTGAACATATCTCATTTGTGGAACAAGATTATTTATAACGCAATGAAAATTTTCACTGCAAACATCATTAGAATGGATACGCCTTATTTTGTTGTGAAAACCTATTGTGTTGTAATAATGAATTTTTTTCATTATTATAATAAATTTAAATATACTATAATACATTAGGTTAGTGTATATGAAATTGCCTATTTTAATAGACATGTTCAAATGGAAAAAATAGAAATAATTTATTTATTGTTTGTTCAAAATAATCACTAGCTTCTACATATAAATTACTTTCTTCGTATAACAATTATTCAATTAAAACACTAGGTTGGTTTCACAAATATATTTATTTTACTTGATACGTATTTCGGCTATTACACCATTGTCAAGAGTTACAATATAACAATGTCAGTTATTATTTGTTTTATCTTGATGAAAAAAATATTGCTCTTTTTCACCTAGGGGTCGAACTTGAAAAAATCCTTTATAGTGGATTCTTACATTATAGGGACTAAAAAAAAAACTGTGTTAAACTTTATAACTCAACAAACGAAGGAAATACGAAGGGTTCTATAATTCACCCCGAATGTAGATTCGCCCCTTTAGGGGTTAATTAGAGCAAAATCTTGAATTTCTGTTTTAAACATTTGTATGAGTAACCTTTGTAAGCAAAAATCAAGTCGATATCTCATTGGTCCTAAGAGACATTGACGCATTCCTAAACCACATTTTCCCCCATTTCACGCTTTTGGGGTCAAATTTAGAAAAAATCCTTCTTAGTGGTTGCTTAGGTCATGGAAGGAATATAAAAACCCCCGAATTTCATGTCTCTCTGTACATGGGATTTTCTATCGAATAAAAAATACCAGTTTATTAGCACCTTTAAGGGTGAAACTTAAAAAATCTGTCAAAACACTTTCTCAAGTTTTGAAAAAGGCGTGTATATGCTGTTCACTTTTGTAAGGACAAACGAGATCTAGTTATTTTAGTTACTTTTATAGTGTGGTCCTGGCTTTAAATGTCATTTCAAAAATTTCCTTGAGCTGTAATTTTTTATTATGACATATGTCAAATTGACATTTTTTACCATTTTTTAATACCAACATGACATACAATTTCACAGGTGCAAACTATTTAAATCAAAAATTTCACTTAGTGTGTTTTTACGAAAGTGGACAGCATATATATGTCAAAAATAAATGGTATAACTCAACAAACATAGGAAAAAATAAAGGGTACTATAATTAATTCCTTTGGGGGTGCATGAGACGAAATCCTGAATTAAAAAAAACAAAAAAAAACATTTATATGGCTAAATTTGTGAGTAAAAATCAAGTCGATATCTCATTGGTCCTAAGAGATATTGTGGAATCCTTGAAATCAGATTACACCCCTTTTCACTCCATAGGCCCGGAATTTCGAAAAATCCCTTCTTAGTGGGTGCTTACATGGAAGGAATAGCCTTATCGAATTTCATGTCTCTATGTCCAAGGCATGTTCTATCGAATAAAAAAATACCAATTTAACCAATTAGGGGTGATATTAAAAAAAAAAAAAAAGTTAACACTTCCTAAAGATTTTGAAAAGACACATATATGCCAAAAAGGAATGTTATAACTCAACAAACGCTGGAAATACGAAGGGTTCTCTAATTGACCCCGAATGTAGATTGACCCTTTTAGGGGTTAATTAGGGCAAAATCCTGAATTTGTATGTTGTTTAAATATTTGTAGATTACTTTTTAAATTCTTGAAAATCTAAAAATTTGTTCGCGTTTATTACTGTTGCTTACATAAACAGATTTAGGCCCGGTCTTTCCACCTTCAGATAAAGTTCCAGGTAACTATCTGACAGATAAGGTTATTTGTAACTTCATCTGCTGAATAAATGTCAATACCAGTCAGTGAATCCAATACGTCAGTCTCATTATCCGTTAGATAACTATCCGATAGATACATTTGTATAGAAAGAAGGGATGACATGTACTCAGCAGATGAAGTTACAAATAACCTTATCTGTCAGATAGTTACCTGGAACTTTATCTGAAGGTGGAAAAACCGGGCCTTAAACATGTCTCGTGGTACACGAACAAAATGGTATACTATTTACACGATCGACAATTTCATATGCACCAACCAAACATTAAAATAATTCATAAATGAATTATTTAAAAATTCTAAATATTTTTATAATCCTACTTATAATTTATTAATTTTAAATTACATTTTAATCTATGTTTTATGTAGAGAATATACTCTAGGAGTTGTGAATGCACTAGTAATTTTAACTGAAGCAATATAAAATGAATTTGTTATATTTAGTAATAATGATCTAAGATTTACTTTATTGTGACCTAGACAAATGCAAATGAAACTGTACTTAACTATTGTACGTATATATAGATTATTTTGCAATACTGTAAAGATTCTAAAAGAACGTACTCAGTACATTAAACGTAATAATTATCAGTTATGAATAACTGAATTTACACTTAGAAGTAGATAAGAATAGATATTTTGTCTTGAAAATATCAGGCAATAATAGCGAAATGTAAATAAATATAAATGTGTGTACATTTTTAAGATTAAAATTCATCGACTTTGTTTACCACAATTAAATACCCATGTTTTTCCTCGAACATTGTTGTTTTCAGTTAGGATAGGTATAATAATGTTGATAGATAGTGACTTCTATTTATTGTTTCAAATGATATAAATTTTAATCATATTAATCATGAGTGATCCTTATAAAATTGATGGTATTTTCTCCTTCCAATATTTTTATAGCTATAAACAAGCCACCTTATTAAGAGTGTAGTTCGTAAGTCCTGTGTTTTTCGCAGTTTTTTAAGAACGAAATTGAACAGTGTTAAGTAAAAACAACGATTAAAATTCTTGTGTTACAGTTTTATGCTGCGTTCGCAGCCTCGAAATTAGAAATTAGAATTAACGTTAAATTAATATTCAACATTAAATTTTTACGTAGAAATTAAGTAGTGTTCACAGTGTAAATTAAGAAATTAAGACTCTGACAGCGTTTTATCGGTAAATTTCTACTTTATCGATCGACATTTGACAGCTGTTTATATTTGCTAATGAGGTTTTGAGTGTTTCATAGTTTTGAAAAGAATTATAATAGAGGGAAAATTTATATCTTATGAGGTTAATTTAATAAAAAAGGTCCTATTTTAGTTTAAAGCGATTAGTTACAGTTTTTTACTTTAGCCTGGACAACAAAATAATAAAAATGGAGTTTTTGAAAGATTATGAAGTGGTTAAACAGGTAAACGGTGGCACATTATAAGTACGAAAAAATCATAATGCTAAATTACTGCAATGCAATAAGGTACATGCACTCGGAAATAGTGGATGATTGTGTGGAAATTTGTTGTAAAATGATTTGTTGTAAAATGTCTCGAACACGATAATATAAAAAGTGTTAAAAGAAGATAAATGCGGTGGGGTACAAGAACCGGCTACTACTAGTGGAAGAAAAAAAATGGAAGTCTCTGAAGATGATAAAAATAATCACAAATGTGAAGGGAAGTTACATTAAAAAAAAAAAAAAAAAAACACTGCGTTACTATTAAACCTTGTAAAGTTAGTGAAAATTTTCTGGGAGGATTATATCCCGGATTATTTAACGGATTATTAAACATCTACGAGGGTCATCTCAAAAGTAAGTTGCACTATTTAAAAAAAATAAATAAATAAAAGTAAAAAATTTAAAAAAGTATATTTCGAAAAGTACATATTAAACTTATTTTTCTACATAATCGCCCTGTTTTTCAATACATTTTTGGTACCGCGGTAAAAGTTTTTTCAATCCAGTGTCATATCATTCTGCCGCCATACTGGTTAGCCATCTTTCAACTTCTTGTTTCAAATTATCCTCGTTTGTGAAGTGTCTTCCCCCAGAGATGTTGCTTCAGCTGCGGAAACAGGTGGAAGTCACTTGGTGCAAGGTCAGGGGGAGTAAGGCGGATGTCCGAAAACATTCCATCGAAACTCCTCAAGCAGGTCTCGAGTCTGACGAGCAGCGTGCAGGCGAGTGTTGTCGTGGAACAAAAAAACTATTTTTGTCAATTTTCCCCTCCTTTTGTTTTGGATCGCCTTTCTGAGTTGTTGCAACTCCTCACAATCGCGTGCAGCTGTGACTTCGCAATCGGCGATAGAAGCAAGTGGAGTCTCCATAGTAGCTGGAGCCTGACTGCCGGATCGATCGACGCACGCGCATAGAAATTTTACAGTGCTGCCACTGCACCGAGACGCAAATTCCCTGAGACTCCCAGACTTTTCCCGCCAACCACACGGATTAAAAAAGATAGTGTAACTTACTTTTAAGACGACCCTCGTAGCTTTAACCTTCTTCACTCACTTACAAAAATCTTTATCTTATGGTTTAATTCTTGCACAAACTGAACTTTATATAGGAACATGCGTAATGTATCCAAAATTCTCTGCAACGACTTTCGTGATAGCCCAAGTTGTGTCGAACGTCTCTTTGTTGATGTTTCTGGACTTTCCTGCACACTCTCCCGTATAAATTCAATATTTTCAGCCGTACGTCGTCTTCCGACCCCAGGAAGATTCCTTACTGTCCCTTGTTGTCGAAAATTTGCAACCAGATGGTTTATAGTCGGCTCTGACGGTCCAATCCGCACATTAAATTATCGACGATATGAACGCTGAGTCAAAATGATGGACCGTTGATTTTAAAAATATAGTTCGATGATCTTGGTTCGTTGTTGCAGTGTATATTGTTCCATTTCAAATTCCCCAAGTCTTATTTACAAAATACTGAAATAAAAAAAAATAAAAAATTGAAATAATAAAAGTTATAAGGAATTCAAACCACAACGTTCATTTTGTAAACTGCCTCTATGGCAACTAACGATTACTATTTAACAAAATAAATTTCTACAACTTCGGGTCAATTCTAAACGAACTGTAATTGATGTGACAAAACGTTCTCGATAATGTTACAGCTGTGGTCGCCGTTCACGGTTACATTATTATAGTTTGTTTCACGATAAGTTGAAGTGACTTATGGTCCTAAACACAGTGGGTGGTAATTACAAATAACTCTAATCCCTTGTTTGTACCCATAAACTAGCCAGAGATGTATCAGGTATAAATTACATTACACCATGTAATGACACAATTGTAACAAGAAATAAACATAAGATATCATCAAAATAAACTTTATTTTTATTATAAATACAATTAATTTATAGAACTTATAATTAAATTTAAAACATTACAATTAGTATTTAAAACATTACAATAAAATAAATTTTAAATTAAATAATGTTTAAGATAAAAAAAATTTTACAAGTCCAAATCATTCTCTGAATTTTACGTACTATAATCATTAGTTTCTAAATTAATGATTATAGTACGTTCTATATCATACGAAATAAACTCAAAAGGTTGGGTGGATACGTCAAATAAATGTCAAACAAGAGCACCGTCTAATAAAGGTAAACGTATTACGAGACGTGCAGTTTCTGAAACTGGATAGATACCGAATGCACTCTTGCTTTCTGCGAAAAATATCAAAGATTCTAGACTCGACTACCATGACAATACCACGGCGGAAATGTTCGAAAACTGGTTCGAAAATAAATTACTCCCGAATATACCGGCTAACAGTGTTATTGTTATGGACAATGCAAGTTACCATAGTCGGCAACTAAATAAAGTACCGAATAGTGCAAACAGTAAGAAGGAAATCCAAGACTTTTTATATAAAAATGATATTTACTTACTGATTAAAGAAAGTTATAAAAAAATTGTTTAGTTAAATTATTAAAAAGTTATATTTTTTCTAAAGAATATGTTTGCGATAATATTGCTCAATGCAAAGGACACACAGTTTTACGACTACCTCCGTATTATTGTTTATTCAATCCTATTGAACAAATGTGGAGTCAGTTAAAGGCGAGAATAAAACGGAATAATGTTTCTCTCACTTTAAACGGCACTGTGATAGAACTTTTAAAAAAAGAAGTGGAAAATATCCCTGTAGATAGTTGGAAAAATTTTGTAAATCATGTTATTAAAACTGAGGACAGTTATATTCAAATAGAACGTATTATAATCATTAATTTAGAGACTGATTCAGAGAATGATTTGGACTTGTAAGATTTTTTTTTTATCTTAAACATTATTAAATTTAAAATTTATTTTATTGTAATGTTTTAAATACTAATTGAAATGTTTTAAATTTAATTATAAGTTCTATAAATTAATTGTTTTTATAATAAAAATAAAGTTTATTTTGATGATATCTTATGTTTATTTCTTGTTACAATTCTGTCATTACATGGTGTAATGTAATTTATACCTGATACATCTCTGGCTAGTTTATGGGTACAAACAAGGGATTAGAGTTATTTGTAATTACCACCCACTGTGTTTAGGACCATAAGTAGATAGTCACTTCAACTTATCGTGAAACAAACTATACCAGCAGCATTTTCGAATAAGTAAGATTCAGTTACACGTGATCAAATTCCACACTATACTGTCTCTTTGTGATGGGATTAAAGATCATTAATAAACCAATTGTGGATTCTCAGCGTCTAAATAGCGCCTATGCGTTTTCGAATAAATAAGATTCAATTACACCTGATCAAATTCCACACTATACTGTCGCTTTGTGATGGAATTCAAGATCATTAATAAACCATTTGTGGATTTTCAGCGCCTATTTTGTTTATTAACATTATGTTTTTCACCTTAACCCCCAACATCTATTGGAAGTGAGAAAATACATAAAAAAAAGACTTAGATTGAACCATTTTGGTAACATTGTATGGGTAAAAGTCATCTAAAATCATGTTTTGGTTGTGAGCTGGCAATAACTTATAACTCTTGTATTTCTTTGGGTCAAAACATATAAAGTAATAAATGTACGTATTTATTTTTTAAAATGTAGCTAGTCTAAGTGTTTTTTCTCCAAATCTGTGCATTTGGTGTTGGTGTCTTTAATGACGGTGTTCATAATATTCTTACAATTTAAAACAAATACTACTATATGTGAATATGTGTATATAGTGGAGTTAATTGCCAAAACAATAACAAAATATTTATTAACGAAAATATTGTTAAACAAAATTAATATTCAAGTTGTAACAGAAATATTCAGGTATTGAGCTTGCACGTGGGGAGGCACAACAATCTGAAATAAAATTAGTAACAGTCTACACATAAAAATCTTTACTATCAAAGCGAATTTTTAGCTATCTATAGGATATTTATAATTGTAAAAAAAAAATACGTAATTGTAAATAAACAAATAACGTTACAGACGCCATCTTGTAAACCATTCGACGCATATTTGCGTACGATGCGGCAAATTGTAGCTAAAGGTTTATTCCGACAAATATGTTTATAGTTATTTTCTTCTATTGTAAAGTTACTTATAGTTTTTGTACTTGATGGTCTATTTTTGACGCCATCTTGAAACTTCCGCTGTTCTCAATATAGGTACTGCGGGTAAAAATGATTTAATTTTCTAAAGAACACTTGTACCAAGTGACATTCAATTATTATTAAGTATTGTATTTTTTGACGAAGGTTATAACTAGAAACAATCTTTAGACATAAAAATAAACTAAACATAAACTAGAAAAAATACGTGTATTATTTAAACATTTCTACACAAAACTTCCACATAAATTTGCAAATTTTGCTGCAAATTTATAGATATACATACATATGTATATGTACATAGATTGTTACTAATTTTATTTCAGATTGTTAGTTTTCTATAACAAATTTGTAAACTGTGGGGGTTATACTTACTATTAATTGACAAAAACCATTTAAGATAACAAGAAAACTGAATGTTCTATCAAATTGTTCTCCATTAATTAAATTAATATTAATCATTCTAGTGTACTTTTTTTCACATGTATCAGTTAAAGTAATTTTTTTTGTTTTCTAAAAGTCTATGGAATAGTTATTTATGTAACAAGGGAACAAAGTAGTATTTCGCTCCAATTTTTTTTATAGTTCAGCTGCATTCACATCTTAAAAATTAGTAGAATGTACGCTATGCGTTCTGGATAGATTTAATAAACTGGTTTAACGTTTAATGACAGCATTTACAGCTATGAAAATTAATGCGTAGAGTACGTTCAAGTTAACTTCATCACAGGCGAATATTATCAGTCCCTTGCGCAGAAACCAAATTTCGTTCATTACATTACCAACAGCTTGCTTAACACATTTCAGTGGCGTCACTTACTTTGATTTGTGTTTAAATACGCGTATTGTGCGATGTTGTTTGTTTATTACCGTTATTATTATTTATTTCTCGTACGTTTCAAGGTATACCGAGTACTAAAATGAGTAAAAATGTATTTGAAATACATGATTTTGTGTGTTTGGTTTCCACAACAATAGTTTAAAACCCTAATGTACGTCAATGTGATCAGCTGTTTTCTCGCGCAGAATTGGTGACGTAATTTATGATACCCTTTGATGAAATTAAGTTGAAAGTACTCTAACGAATGTTATGACTATGTTTTTTCAAACCAACTACGAAGGAATAAATATATTTATGTGACTTATTACTAACCCGCCTTCGGCGAAATCGTAATTTCTTGTTTTCATTTTCGTTTCACGATTTCCGAAATTTGTGCGACAGTATTTTTAAGGTTATGTAAACTGAGATAGCAAATATGTGTTTATATATCTGTCTCATTAAAACAGTGCACTAATTATAAAGTTTGAAAAAGTGCCTATAGTCGACAACGTGCTGACTATTAAATATAGAGCTGTGAATGGAGTCGCTTGATTTACCATATCATCACCCTAGTATTGGTTTGTTCTAAGTCCACTTTTCAGTAATACGAGAAAATTAGATTTTAATGTTAGGAGTGATATTGTTTGTATACTACACACAATATCATCACATTCAGACAATTTTTTTTGACATAAAATGGTAAAATCATGTTAACTTTAGAGTATGACTAATTATTTTAACAAATAATTAATGTAAGTGACTTAATTACGAAATTTTAATTTGAAGATAGAACAAAATGTTAAATTTTTTAGGAGATAGAACAATTGATAAAGCAAAAAAAAACAGAATCTAAATAAAAACATGTTTTATTAATTTATATATTATATATAATTATTGTATATTAGATTGTAAATTATAATTTAACTATACATGAACTAATATTTTTAAAATTAAGAAAACCAAATATTCATAGTACTTTTATAAATTAAATTAATTAATTAATTAGAAAGTAGAACAAAAATATATTCAGGAAAATGACAAAATTATTTTAAGTTTATAATATTCTTGATCTACCGATGGCATATAGAGTAATATTTTTGTGTTTAATTTGGGAACATTTAAGGCAGTGTTTCCCAAAGGGTGTGCCGCGACATATTAGTGTGCCGCAAAATTTTCCAAATGGGGCGCGAATTCTTAAAAATAAAACTGGCGTCGTGATTATTTTAACATCGTTGTTCGAATATACGTACAATACCATTAATAAGAATAAAGTACACGAAGGATCTTTTTATAACGAATTGAAATTGACATAATCTGAACACAGGGGAGTCTGCATTCAAAATGTCTTCTTCTGTAACTACGTACGTGTGCCGCGAAATTTTTTTTCTTTGGATAATGTGCCACGAGAGTAAAAAGATTGAGAAACACTGATTTAAGGTATTATTATTCGTTTTGTGCATATCGTTTCTAGTTCTTTTTCTAATTAATTGATATGCTGTTATATTTTCTTTGTAAAATGAAGTATTAAAATTAATAGAAAAACTACTTTTTTTTATAAATTAAATGTTTTATTTTTATACGGTAAATTGTTTAAATTGTAAAAATCCAAAAAAGTGTTCCTGATTCAACTGAATAATTTTCAGTTTAATTTAGGATAGTGTAAACATGCTGAAACGTCAAAAGCAATTTAAGATACCGCTTGAATGAAAAGTTTGTTATAAAATAAAATTATGAAAGTTTTAAGATAGGACATAGAACAAAACAATATTAGAATAGTAATCGTTTTTGAATATATAACAAAGTATATAGTCAAAAATATCGAATGTGACTGCAAAATGTAAAATATTTGAATGGATACAGAACAGAACAGTTCTGAAATGGAGATAGGACAAACCAATTCTGGGGTGACGATATGACTTGTACAACTTATTAATGACAATGTACAGTGAACAACTCATAGCGTTGAGTCTATTAATTTTAGAGTTGTGAATGCAGCTTTAATGTTTTCAGTTTATTTTATCTTTTATTTAAATATCTTTTAACTACAATTTATTGTTGGTCAAAATCAGTGTTGTAATGTATCTAGTTACAAGTATCTAGATACAGTAACTAGATACTTTTTCAAGTATCTAGATACAAATTAGATACTTTTTGAAATATGTATCTGTATCAAGATATTTAAATTTAAATATCTTGTATCTGACATAATAGTTTAATTATAAATTGTCATTTTAAATATTTTATTTTTACTATAGACAAAATACAGAAAACAAATTAAATTTATATGGAATGTCAAAAATATATATATACTCACTCGTTTTTCGTAGCTTTTGAACGGCCGTAAAAATAGTAGGTATTTAGGTACCACAATAGCAGGTACAACACTTAAGGAAAATGGGTCATTATTAATGAAAACTAAGTTTTTGAATAACTATTGTTGCTATTTTGATGAGCAATTTACTAAAAACATGTGAAAAATTATATCCACACAAGTGGTTTGGGAGTGGACTGTGGTTTTGTGAAGCCTTGGGTAAGACAAATTAAGGCCCAAAAAGTATCCGGTGATTGAAAATACACTTTAATAATTTTTTTGAAGTATTTCTTCACTTGAGGCCTGGCTCTAGTCCGCCTCACCCATGGGCCGGCCATGTTAGTGTGGATATATTAAGTTCATTTCCTAATTGAAATCAGTAAGATAAGTAGGTGTGTTTCCTAAAGGACGTAAAATAAAATAAATTATTAAACGTTCATATAAATTTAATTTGTAAGCGTGAGAATGTCAACTGGAATTTTGTTTATAAATGAAATTTGAATGAAATGAAAAAAAAATCACATATTTCTTATCAGTAATTTTTTATTAGTGATCAAAAATTAGGGCTAAAATTTGATTGAAAGGAACTTCCTCTTAACAAGAACAGACTAACATTAGTCTTATAGATACGCAGCTCATACGTCAGCACATATGACTAACATAATACATACGTTATTTAGTATAAATTTACTCCGTATAATACTGTTTTACCTTGAATTTAGTGGGCTTTTTGTGACGTCACGGTCATTTATGAATAGCCTGTATAATACTGATTAACATGCACTGTTTGTTTGGTAAAAAATATGGTATTTACATTTTTCAGTGTTTTTTCAAAAGTATCTAGGTGTATCTAGATACAAACATTTTTGGCATGTATCTGTATCTAGATATTTTTGATAATTCTGTATCTGTATCTAGATACAATTTTTCTTAGGTATCTGTATATAGATATTTTTTTAAATGTATCTATTACAACACTGGTCAAAATAATTGTTAAAACGATTTGTCTTCTATTGTTTCTCCTTTGTATATTTACACTTTATTTTTTTTATGGTTGTAGTTGTTTGTTTGTTGTTTTTTACTTAAAGATTATCATTTTATTTCAATAAGTATATTATTTCAATTAATGTTTCATCACAATAATTATAACTATTCCATGCACAATAAGCTCTGTCGGACGATCGTTTTCGGTTTTAAAAACAATAAAAACCTATTGCCGATCAATACAGAGTCAAACAAGACTCAATTCCTTGAGCATTCTATCTATGAAAAAATTATAAAAAAAACATCTGTTTCCTTTATAACAAAACTCTAATTTTTAGGATCAGTGGTGGGATTATGAGTAATAGAATTCTATTATATAGTTGACTAAAAAAAGTTACTTGGCAACCGCCAATAGAATCGCCTTATTGGCAACGATAGAATAGAATTCTAATGATCTTAATACCACCATAGGTTATTGAAAAAAAAAAAAAAAAGTAAACAAAAAAGTATTTAGACTTGAAGTAATTTATAAATAAAAATACTCTTTCCTATAAACGAATTTAAAAGTCATGGAAATAGAATTTTAGGCAAATTATATTTTTCCTTTTTATTGTGTTCAACAAGTCGCAAATTCCATGAACGGATGTCGTAGGGAATACGTCATTACTAGTCACATTGCTATATACAAGAACATATGGCGTATTCGATTGGACCAGTCTAGAATTGCACAGCCAGCGAGCAAAAGACGTCATGCTCTATCCGAGTTTTATTAGCGAGCGCTCCAGAGCAACTCCCAATCGAATAGGTTTTTATTATTGTTACTATTAATTATTTAAAAATACAGTGATTTCCTTGCGTAAACAGTGCAGGATAATACTTTATGTATAATTTTTATTATTTTATTTTTGTGATTACAATAATTTATTTGTTTTCTGTTTATTAATAGTCTTGAAATGTTAGTTTTTAAAATTATTTTATGTCTTTTAATTTCCTAATTTCATTTACTATACAAAAAGATACATCACTACTTTATAAAGATTCAGTTAGTTCTAATAAACATACTAGCTTTGAAATACCGCTACGCGCCACATTGCTCGACGCTGCACGCAGTGTACTCTCAGTGCAGTTACCTTTCCCAATCGAATACGCTAATAGTGTTTTACAGGAGCGACTGGTTAATGCATGTCCACCTATATTTACGCAAAATGGTTTCATGTGAAATTGTGTACACTGGTGTGATATGTTTATTTTTAATAGTCAACCTTACTTAACTATTGAAAAGATTATTGGGAAATTTAAAAAATTGCTTTTGTGAATATCTTACGATAATTATTCAACACGCTGTTATCTCCATTCTTTGTGTAAAATAACTTTTTAATAAAAACATAGTTACAATATAGTTATTGTAAATATGATAAATTAAACAAAATGTCCAATTACTTGAACAATGAAACAAATTGTAAAATATCCTTATCCTTAAGTAAAACAAATGTAAATTGAAAATAGAATTAACAAAACAAAAGTCAGATGATTTATTCTCAGATACATATTATAGGGTTGTTCGTAGAACCATTTCTAATAGTTTATTACTATCAGCAGCAAGCACAGAGTTCATAGGAGTGTGATACAAATACTCTGAGTTTGAAGATGATGTTAACAAATTGTTGGAAATGTCCCTACAAATAATCTTTTAATCAACTACCATCTCAGGTAAACATTATTTGGAAATATGCTTAGTTTTCAAATGAATGTGAAATATTTTGATGTATCCTAAATCTGAGCTGAAATATATCATATTCAAATATAGGAATGATGTAAACAATTATAAAAGGGTTCCGCCAATATTTCCGTTTGTAATTACAATACACCCCCTTATCCGCTGTTTCATTAACCACGGTACGTCTCTAGGTTGCCCAATAACTGCATCTTCCGTATTTTAATCCTGTACAGTACTTCTTCGTGTTTATTAAGTTTCTCAAACACTCTGTTACGCAAGATATTCTTAAAATTCGATGGTATATTGACATTTACGCAATTATGTTCATAATTTTCACGTAATTACTATAAGTATACCATAACGGTTGAATGCAGTACCGGGAAAATGGAGTCGTTCTTTTTCATACTCTCTAATGGGTTCTCCCAGTGAGTCTGCCCTTTTCTTTGTTGGCGATGTTGCAGGCTGTAAAACGCGCTGATCTGTGAAGACACGGTATTCTTCAAATGGTTATTCATATTTCTATCGTATTACCTGATTTTTGTTGCACGAGTCTCTGATACTTTTTCCATTTACAGAATGATTATTTAATGGCGAGACGACGTCACCGAATTTTACGTGCCTCCTAGCAGAAATACTGGTGAATACTATGACTATAATAACCTTGAAGAGATATAATAACCTTGATGCGCATGCGCGCATAATCGCCTGCTACGATGTGTATGAAACGGCAAATTATTAAAACTTCCAGTGACGTCGTCTCGCCATTAAATAATCACTCCGTAGTTTCAATGAAGTAACAACAAATAAACATAAAATTGTGGACTTTTACAACATTTGGCAACACCGCTCCTATTTGCCATTAGAGCAATGCTGCATTCTAACGTTTGAACGAACTATTAACATAAATACTAAAACGCAAATAATACGTCAACTTCTGTCTAAGAGTATACGATGGTCGCTGATTTGTCGGACCGAAACCCGCCTAAAATTTTTCATATTAATTCACATCAAGGGTTCGAACCGGGGTAAAATACGGTTCGGTTTTGGTTAACGTTTGTCTTAATCTTTGCTGTTAGGTTTGTTGTTCCGGTTGAAAACTTTAAAATTTGAACCGGTTAATCATTCGGTTCTAACCGGTTCAATGCCGATCATTGTTTTTTTAATAATTAGATATAATAGAATAACAACCATATTTGAAATTATCACAAAATATATCAACAAAGCAAATAGTTAAATTTTAATTAACAACTTGAACCGCTATTTTTTATATAAGCACAGCACTTTTTGTTAGCTCTAACGTAAAAAATAAGACGAAGTTTAGTTCAAAATACTTTTGAAGTTTAATTCGAACAGTTATAATTTTTTTGGTACCAACCATTTACTATAATAACTTAATCTGATTTATATTTTATAATTATAATATGGAACTACAGGCGACAAGTTGTTAAGTGAAGTTGAAGCATGTTGTCCGATCATATTATTATATTAAATAAATATTTCTCAAAAAAAAAAAAAAACAGCTAATGAAGAAAATACAAAATAATAATACATACTGATTTTTTACATGTGTTCTAACATGTATTTTAATGTGGTCATTGTATACGACACCAAATTTTTTGAAATTAGACGTGAATTATATGTACACTACCGACATAAAATTTGAGGCAGGTACTGAATTTTTAGAAATAGCTAAATAAATAAACCTTTTCAAGTCAAATTTGTACTTTAATTATTATGGTTACATGAATTAAACATTTTGTATCAACAATTTCAAATTAAAAATACATTTTGCTTAAATTTTTGCTTCATCAAAATAACCTCCTCGATTCTTTATTACGGCTGCACAGATCTTCGGCATACGATTAATTAATCTACGCAGTGTTTCGGGTTGTATTGCGTTCCATTTTACTTGCAATATGTGCCAAAGGTTTTCTATATAAGACGGCTGCCGTTTTCGTACATTTCTGTCAAGTTCTTCCCATAGTAACTCGATCGGGTTAAGATCTGGTGACTGTGGTGGCCATTCCATTATTTTTAGAACTTGAAGACTTTCAAGTTCTTTTAAATAGTTTTCACAGATTTTGCTGGTATGTTTTGGATCATTATCATGCATAAAAACATACTGATTAGAAAAGAATCTCTCACCAGATGGTAGTACTTGATGCTCTAAAATGTGTTTATAAATTTCTTTTGTCATTATTCCCTCGATTCTATGTAAAATTCCAACGTTTTCTCCACCAAAACATCCCCAAACAGTGACAGATGCACCCCCATGTTTTACTGTTGGTACCAAACATTCTTCAGAATACCTTTCTCCCGTATATCTTACACAGATCTGATTTTTTCTGCGGTGTACCTTCTATTTGATAGGGAAATCTTTTTTATTTCTCTGTAATTTTCTAGTTTTTCTAGGTCTCCCAGTGCGTTTTTTACTTACATGGATACCATTTTCTTCGTATCGTTGCAATGTCCTTTGCACACAACATCTTGAAATTTTCATTTTTTTTTTGCTATTTGGACTTGCGAAAAACCTTCTTCGCGATAAATGAGAATTCTTTCTCTTTCGGCTGTGATTAATTCTCTTCGCTTACACATTTTTAATTGTAAAATAAAAATTCACTTACAAAAAATTATATTATTTTTTTTTTTATAAAAAATTTTTTTTTTATCTAAAAAAAAGATTTTAGAAACTAAATTAATTATAACCGAAGTAAAACACACTAATGGTACCTACAGTTTTTTGTTTTCTAATTGAATACTCAAGTATAAATGTACAAATGTTTATTTTATAAATAAGCAAGTTAATGCCTATTGTTGATTGAAATATGCTGGACTGGTCTAAACTTGTTACTGATATACTAGAATCATAAATTAAAACATAAAGACACTCATTGAAGTCAAGAAAATAAACAATTTGAATATATTTATATCTTGAAAGTATAAATTCATAACATGCCTCAAACTTTCTGTCGGTAGTGTATAAGCATTTATCAACTTACAAATGTTTACTTTTTTCACTAAACGTATACCTCAACCAGCGACCCGTGGCGATTGGGAGGTTTGCACAGAGAGAAAAAGCGAAAGAAAAAGACATGAAACTAAATGCTCCCCTACTACTACTTTCCTGCCAGCCCAACGCGCATACAAATTTTCGTCAAAGCTCGCTGGTTGAGTTATACAAGTATGATCTCGACAGCAGACTTGCTCGTATTTTCGAACATTACCGAAGTAAACACGAACGAATTGTTTTTGTTAATTATAATCTTTTGATTCACTCAATTAATGGTGTTCATTAATATTCAAAATTAAAAACAAAATATGGTACATTTGTATTAAGAGATGTTAGGATTAATAATCTGATTTCTAATTTTTATATTTTACTTATATAAATATTTTATCTCTACATCTAGGACCTAGCGGTTGCAGTTTAAATTTAAATAATGTATGTGGTAAATCGTAGGCAAATTTTATGCAGGGTTCAAATATTTCAATAAAAAAATAAATAACTTGAAATAAACATTGTTGAACCAGTTCTTCTTCTGTGTTTATTGGCTTGGGTTTCCCATTCCGGCAGTGCTTAGTTAAGTTATGAATTATAAATTTCTTCTTATTGCGTGCAAGTAGAGTAAAATGTATCGCATATTTCAGGGGTTGGTCGAGATAAAATTGTTTTCATGGATAATGGTGTCTCAATTGTTTTCCCAGTTTTCGGTATAATTTGGAGGCGTGTTGGTAATTGTTGAGGCAGTTGAATAAAATGTGCTCAACAGTACCTGGCTCTCCACAAGGGCAGAGATTGGAGGCTATCACATTGATTTTGTTCAAGTGGACTTCGGAGTGGCAGTGATTAAAACGGACTCGGATAATTGTTAAGGTGGTTTTCTTATCTAGCTGTAAATTATGGAACCATGGTTTTACGGCTATGTGAGGTTGTATAGGGTAGAAATATGAGCCTTTTTGTTGAGCGGAGAAGTCCCATTCATGTTGCCATTTTAAAAATATCTCGTTATGTATTACTGGCAAAAGATCTTTAAATGGGGTACTTGCTTGATGTATGGTTGTCCCACCATCATTGCGCCCGTTCTGGCTAATTGGTCTGCTATTTCATTGTCGTATATCCCGCAGTGGCTTGGGATCCAGCCTAGTTTAACTTCTGTACCAGTGGATTTTAGAGAGTATAAATAGGTTTTGATGTTAAGAGTGGTTTTGTCGAGATTTAGAATACCAGTTAACACGTTCGCGGACAGTACAGCTCAGGTCATGACGGTCTAAACCGTCCTACTTTTTTATTCAAATATACAAATGACGGCTGGGACAGGTTTTAATTCCATTTAAGTATATGAAAACTAGTATAAACTGTCCTATCAGGAACATACCAAACACAGTAAATGTCCTGTTATAAACAAAAATCTAAAAAAGTGACATTTTGGGTACATTTCATTGTACAAAACTGTCCGCGAACGTGTTAATTACTGGTTCAAACATTCGGTTCGGATTCGGTTCAGCGTTCCAGAGAAAAGGCCGGTTCGTTCCGGTTCGGGTTCGGTTCAAACTCTTGGTTCACATATTTTCCGGGACTTTTGTTTGCGTAGACTGTCTATGGTCTCTGTATTCACTGTCCTGATAAATAAGTTTTATAAAATCCATCTCTTTTAGGCAAGAGCTATTTCAGTGCAATGCACACCTGCACAGACTAACAAATATTGTTGATACTTGTTAATTCTTATATTTGAATACAATATAATCATTAAAATTTCTATAGTCATGATTCAAAACTGACATTGATGCTAATAAAATTATAAATTGTTACATCATGTTAACGAAGAAATTTTCAATTATAGTTTTATTCCATATTTAAATATATTTTTTACATTTACATTTTTTAAAATAATATAAGATTTTTTTAAAGTTATTTTTTACAAATAATTTAACAATAAGTTAGTCAAATAAATTAAAATGATTTATAGTTAAGATTAAATTTTTGTTATGGGTTTTAATATTAGTTAATGTTTAAGTTAGCAATGTTGTTTAAGAATATTGGATGAAAATCGATAAAAAAAAACCTAGTATAAATAAAATCTCTATATTTTAGTACAAAATAATATTTTCTTATATAAAAAGAAAAAGTTAAAGACTTGATAGTCATTTGGGTGTAACTGTTGTTACTCTGTGTATGAGAATATCTCAATAAATATCAAAAATAATGTATATATCACAGTAATGGTTATAGATTTGAAATAAACTTTATTTCTTAATATATGCATGTTATCTAAATGTACAGATATTTAATAGTTGAACTCTTGAGATGTGTCACTTATACTCGTAAGTTGTTATGGCCGTGGGCGATTGTATCGTTGAATAAAACATCCTTTAAAAGAATTTAGTCTTACGTCTACCTCTCCTTCCTCCAACTGAAAACAAAGTGTTATTGTTATTATTTTATATTGTGCGTATTGTATAGATCAGTGGTATTTAACCTGTGTTTCGCGGAACCCGGGGGTTCCGTGGAACGTTTTCCAGGGGTTCCGCAGCTTTAATTGAGTGTTTTTATTCTGATTTTAGGGTTTTGTAGGTATGACCAAAAAACTCTTATACCGTCATTTTGTCGTCTGTCTGTTCGGTAAAAATTGTAGCCAAACGGCTAAACCTAGAGAGTTGAGATTTGGCATGTTTATACAACTCTTTGACCCGCACTTAAGAAAAATAGTAAAACATCTAAAAAACATATCCCCCTTAAATATAAACAAATATGTGCTCATCGAAAAAAAAAATATATATATATATTTTTAAAATTCCGAGTAGGGTATCAAATGAAAGCCCTTAGTACGTGGATTAACGATCAAAATTTTATTTTTGCAAAATAAATTATTTTGATGCGATATTTGCCAAAATTGTGCAAAAAAAATGTCCCACACCCTGTAGCCCAGATGGTGTAAACTAAAAATCTGTGTAATGTACATTGGTGTGAACCGGAATTCGCGTTTCCAAACAACAGTGAGACATCTGGTGGCGGCTTTGTAAATTAAACAGAAGCGTACAAAATATATCAAGTTATATTTTGGCAAATGTTGCATTTAATTTTTAAAAGCGTAAATTTAATAACCAGTGGGAATTGTTGAAATTATAATTTAATTCTATGTTTCAATGTATACGAAACCAGAGGGGTGGAGCTTATGACTTAAAAAAACCAATAGAAGCCATAGGCGCAATTTTCAAAATCTTAATGAACCTTGCTATATAAAGAAAAAAAAAATACTGTATATTTAGAAAATTGTATGAGGCATTCGAATTAAAATTAACAAAAAAATATTTTAACATAAAATTTGTTTTTGCATCCCGAATAATCATCATTCACTTACTAAATACCTGCGAAACCCTGAAATGTGTGAAAATTCACACTTCACATCAATATTTTTAATGACTTTGCTTGGATACAATGATTTGAGTAGTCAATCAGTTATATCAGTCATATTTATTCCAAAATAGCTAATTTTACTTATCGACAAAAAGTTCAAATTTGTTGAGTAGTGATTGTTATTTACTTCTTATATCACCTACCATTTAAATATGTACCTTGTACTGTATTATTGGATTTTATGTTTATAAATCACTATATTACTTTGATTTTATGTTTTGCTAATTGCTAATAAATGTTTATAATAAATAAATAAGTAACTTTCGAAACAGCATATCGCTAATTCGATTCAATTTTTATTTATAATTTGCATTAAAAATTATATTAGGTAGGTATTGCATTATATATAGAAATATCAATCCGCTATAAAATACTAATTTTGCCCAAGTCTAAATTCAATAGGATTCATCTAAATTATTATTTTAAAACGTTTTTAAAATGTTTGACCTTAAAATTAAAAAAAATTATGTGAAGTGTGAATTTTCATACATTTCAGGATTTTGTAGGTATTTAATATGTGTAAGAAGCCAACATCTTTAAAAAATCTCCATATTGAACATTGATCGGAACCGGAATAGTTCAACAGTAATTTTAGATCAGATTAGTTTTTCGAAAAATGTCAATGATTTTGTGTCCTCGATAAAAAAAATCTTTTTTTAAAAATTTTTGTGTGGTATTGAAAGAAAGCTCTTAGGACATAGATTAAGTAACGAAAAATAGTTTTTTAAAATTGTAGTTAACAAGATTTTAGCCAAAAATGTGCTAAAAAACTTCTTTCTCGCCACTTTTTACCGAAAAAGGTTGAACTAAAAATCTGAAAAAATTATAGGTCATGTAAATTGATCTGAGCCGGAAACGTACGAGAGGAATTTTTTGATCCGATTGCGCTTTTGAAAAATTTTGCACTTTTTGACAAAACTAATTATTTTATTAAATTATTGCTAATAATGTTATGGATTTTTTGTATTTATAGTCTAAGATAATGCGGGTATTTTTTTGAAATTAAAAATATAAAAAAGAATAAATAAAAATTTGTTAACAGTTCCGAAACGAGTTACACTACACTGTAGAGTAAAGTTTTGGAGTGTTGAGTTATTTTATTATACTATTATACGCTGTGATTCAACCTATTTTTTGAATGAATTTGGATTTTTGTTTTTAAGGTGGAATACATATATCATTTATAGTAATGAAATACTTATAAAGCAAATAACACACTGTTAATAGTGAGAAATGCGTTTCTGAAATTGTGAAAATTAAGCTTTTTATTAATATATTTCTTATTTAATAGTACGTTCTTCTTTAACGTACTGAAATTGTTATCTATACTGAAGACTTGAATACAAAACAAATACAGAAAAAACGGGATATTTGGCAAATTATTTAATTTTTCTCAAAATAAATGGAAGCTTTTAGTACTCCAGTAACGAATAAAAGAGATTATCAAAAAACTTATTGATTTTGATGTGATTATAGAAAAAAATATTCCTAGACATGCAGTTTTATGTTGGCTTCTTACACTTATTAAATATCTGTAAAACCCTGAAATGTGTGGAAATTCACACTTCACATAAATTTTTTTTATAATCAAAAACCATTGTTAAAGGAGGTATTTTATATTATATTATTAGGCTTATTATTGTAGAATTGGAAATAAATTTAAAAAATGCAACAATATTGTATAAAGTGACAAACTTATAGTACAAACTTTAAAGTAGTTATTAAATAACTATAAGTTGATTTAATGCAAAACATCTACATCACAAAGTTTACCATTTCAGAGATATTTGACTCTGAATAAGAGAGCTGATGAACACAACTGATTAAATATTAAAAGTTTTAATATTTTCATATACAGTCTCTACGATAGACCCTATACGATCTCCGAGAGGTTGTTCGCAATAACACATATTATGTTGATAGGGGTTCGTAAGTTAAAAAAGTGGGAACCGTAGTACTGTCTGTAATATTGCAAAAAGTATTGTCTCTGATAAAAACAAGAAGATAGCACTATATAATACTCTAGCACTATATAATACGTGTATATGTATATTTATTATTGTTTTTCTTTTTAAGATACGATCTCATTTTCCTATGCTACTGCGATATGATACTGAGACATTTTCAGAAGAAATGATATTTTAAATATTACTTTTCATATTAATAAATAGTTTTTAAATAATGTTCATAAAAATATAATAATGCATCAACATTTCAATAATTTTAATTTCTAATCTCTTTTGATTTCAGTTTTTAAAATATTTTTGAAAGGTAAGATTTTTTTTTTTATTTATTTAAATATATTTATAAACTTGACAAGGTATTAGAAGTGTAATTTTAAAAACAATATTTACCAAATCATGTGCGTAAAGATCTTGATAACAGGAAGGCGATATACATATTCGTATACATAAAATTCTTGCAACTCCAGTAAGTTTTTGACAATTAACACTTTGATCGCAAGCTGATTCATATTCTCGAAATGTTAATTCCTAAAAATATCATCCTAAAAATAATAAAAATTTTACTTATTTTCTAAAAGCATACTAACATTTTTACTTGTTTCTTTGTATTGATATTCTGGAAATGTAAATGTTACTCTACCATTATCAACAATATTCGTGTTAACAATTGCTAAATATACAAATAACAATGCGAAAATTACGTCTAAACTGTTGGTAGCCATCTTGAGATAGAGTTTTGAAAAATCAATATTTAGTGTAGGTACATCGTGACCTTAAAATAAAAAGGTTTTATCTGACAATTTGATTATTATGAGAAAATTGGGTTCCAACATCAGTCTTGTACCAGAATGTTAGAATTATGTTTGTTCTTCACATAATTTTAAATTCATAAAGGCTTTACAGTGGACTATCTCCTCTTCAGCTATATTAAATAATATTCTTTAATCACCTGAAATCATAAATTTTAGTCCTAGTTACAAACTTTTTATGTTAAATGCTTCCAACTATGCTATCAACATGGTTCTATCAGTTTAATTTTGAACCTTGTTCATAAATTGAATTAACATGTGGTTTTGTAGCTCCACTATCATATCAAAATAATAAGGTTCTATCTGCTGCATCCATGTGAGCATATAGATAAAATTTTGTTATCAAAATAAAGTGAAAATCGATTAGGATGAAAATTGGAAACTATGAAACACCCGAGTCATTAGAACATATATTGGTGATTGTTGTATGAAAAGCAGGGATGGGGAGTCGGTAAAAAAATTAACGACTTTCGACTCCCGAGTCGGTATTATTAAAAACCTCCTAAGAATCATCCTAGCTTAACTCAGGTGTGGCCAACAGTTTTAGCCCCCGGGCCGGATTGAAAAGAAAACTTTTTCCACGGGCCGGACAAAATAATAAAATTAAAAAATGTAAAATGTAAAAAATTAAAAAAACAGAAACGATTCGTTTAAGTAAACAAAATGTTATTATGGAATTTAGTATAACAAATTAACAAAAAAAACTAATGTGACTTGTTGAGGCGCTTTGCATCGCCTATTATTTGCTTAATATCTGGCTCTATACTTGTAGTAGCTATTCTTAACACAGCCTCCAAATGTAAATCATTCAATCTTGATCTTGTATTTTTATTTAGATTAATTAAAGAAAAAGTTTCACAAATATAAGTTGAACTGAAGATTACTAAATATTTCTTTGAAAGTTTTTTTAAATTTCCCTATGTTCCATCATTCAATTGCTTATAAAAATTGTTCAAATTTTCTTGCTCTTCTCGATATTTCTCATTTAATAATTCATCACATTGTAAATTTATTATTTCTAATTGTATATCAATAGGAACGTCATCTACATGTACAGAAAATGGATTTCGGATAATAGTTCATATCGAGTACAGACGAGTACAAAAGTTGTAAATCTTTTTAATGGAAACTTTTTAAAAAATAAAGAAGTATCGCGAATCCATTCGAACAATTATTGGAAGTAAATAGCTAATATTGAAAAATTAATCGCGGGCCGCATAAATACATTACGCGGGCCGGATCCGCGAATGAATTCTGTATGGCCAGTCCTGAAGAATTTTATATATCTCATGAAGTATTATATCTTTTTGATACTGATATTCATTATATTGTACTATTCTAGCCTAGTACTAGAGTACGTTCAAGTTAACTTCATGCCAGGACATCATAAAATACCTCATCAATCCTGCGCGAGAAAACAGCTGATCACATTGACGTACATTAGGGTTTTAAACAATTGTTGTGGAAACCAAACACACAAAATCATGTATTTCAAATACATTTTTACTCATGTTAGTACACGGTATACCTTGAAACGTACGAAAAATAAATAATAATAATGGAAATAAACAAACAACATCGCACAATACGCGTAGTTAAACACAAATCAAAGTAAGTGACGCCACTGAAATGTGTCAAGCTGTTGGTAACGTAATGGACGAAATTTGGTTTCTGGGCAGCCGAGTCGGTAACATAGGCCTGGCATGAAGTTAACTTGAACGTACTCTACCACACGAGCTCCTATATGTTAAAAGAAATCTATTTACTACCTCAAATAAACTAGTTTATTTTAACTCTGCATTTTATTATGTTTTTCCTCTAAACCTAACGATGATTCATATATGGAACAAGTAGTAGTTACCCCAGGATTTTTTTTTTGGGGGGCTCAGAAGACAAAATTATATTAAAGGCTAGGAATTGAGAAATTATTCGAAAATAAGTGCTGGTCAAATATACTTTATTTTTCAAAATGCACATGTTGATCTAAAAAAAAGTCTTCACTTCTAAAATAAAAGTGGTGTCCTAAAAAAACAAGGTCGTCACTTGTATGTATATTGACAAAAAACTCATAACGATCACATGTTATTGAACCTTGGGGGGTTTCGTCATTTGTATTGTGCAAAAACCACGTATTTTTGAGCTCTTGGGGGGGGGCTCATTCCTGAGTTACCTTCATTCCCACATATCTTGCACTTCTACTGTGTGGTCCTAAACACACACATTTTTTTATTATGCAGTGTTTTACTTATGGCTGCGCTATTGGCATCTGACACTACCGATAGAGGCGCTACTGCATTTACATCATGGCTGACTTTGGTAGGATATTTTTGACAGGTTCAATGGTATCTTCATGTGATATTTATTGAAACACACGGGAACACACTCTAAAATGGTCTTTAAGTGTCTTTCCACTTCTAAGAACATATTCCCATGCTTGTCACAAACTCGACTATCCTACAACCGTCAGTTTCTCAAAATCTCACTAGAGGCGCTTCAGTTATTGTCAGTTGACAATAAAGATTGGGAGTACTAGAGTAAGGATGCCATCCGACCCTATTTACTTGGGATAGTCCCAGTTTTTCGGTTACAAGTTAGTTTTCGGATGTTAAATGCCCATTTTTTGTTTTGTTTTTGTTTTTATATTATAAATTCAAATTCATCCTGATTGTTAAAATTCGTTACAAAGGCATATTAAGTTCAGAGCTTTTCAATATTAATATTTGAAACTCTTAGAATAAATTCATTCTACAAGTAAATATAGTCGTTTTTACCTAACGTGGCAGGTGAGGGTCCGAACGACGTGCGCGAACACGATAGACTGTGGGACAGAGTACACAATATAAAATAGAAATAGAACACGCTCCAACTGTGCTTTACATTTTGTACCTTATGAAGTTAGCTGTACAGCGATTAAACATGGAATGATCTCCGTCCGGTATTATTAATCGAGTCTACTGTGCATCTAACTGCGAATTACCAACTTACGAGGGTCGTCTTAATAGTTAGTTACACTATTTTTTTTTAATCCGTGTGGTTGGCGGGAAAAGTCTGGGAGTCTCAGGGAATTTGCGTCTGGGTAGTGGCAGCACTGTATAATTTTTATGCGCGTGCGTCGATCTTGCTCCTACCGCCGATTGCGAAGTTCGTGGCGTTTTTTGACGACAAAAAATAAAAATGTTACTGAAATTCATCGCGAGTTGTGTAGTGTTCATGGTGAAGACGTTATGTCAAGGCAAATGGTTTCTCATTGGCGCCAATCATTCATTGGAGGGAGAACAACATTACACGATGAACAACGAAGCGGTCGCCCCTCCACTTCCCGTAACTCGACTGTTGTCGAAGATGTTCGAAGAGTCATTGATACCGTAGCATGTACATCAGTAGAATTTTTATTTTTTGCCGTCAAAAAAACGAATAACACCACGAACTTCGCAATCGGCGATAAGAGCAAGTGGAGTCTCCATAGTGGCTGGAACCTGATTGCCGGATCGATCGACGCACGCGCATATAAATTTTACAGTGGTGCCACTACACCCAGACGCAATTTCCCTGAGACTCCCAGACTTCTCCCGCCAACCACACGGATCAAAAAACATAGTGTAACTTGCTTTTGAGACGACCCTCGTGGATACAAACGGCTGTACAAAGATGTGTCTGCAAGATTGAATGACAAAGCGAAAACAACTGAAAAAAGAGGGCAGGCATCAATCACCAGGTACCTAAAAGAAGAAGATATAAATAAAGGTATGTATAGTGCGTTCAAAGGTGAGTTTGCAGTACAGGGCATATGGAGTAGTTCTTTTTCATACTCTCTAATGGGTTTACACAATGACGCTATCGTTTTCTTGCATGTCGACGTTGCCAGTTCTAAAACGCGCTGATCTGTGAAGACGCAGTATTCTACAAATGGCCATTTGTTTTTGTTGAGTGTTATTTTGAGTTTTATAAGAATTGATTTTTGTAAATCATACGAGTTTTTCATATTATTATAATTGACACATTTGACACTTTTACAACATTTGGCAACACCGCTCCCATTTGCCATAAGAGCTATACTGCAAACTCACCTTTGAACGCACTATAGCAAGGCTGACTGAGAACGAACACGAATAAAAATATGTTTTCATAATATATTTATTACAGTTGAACTAATATAGAAAATATTGCAAAGAAAAATCAATATTGTTTTTCCAATTTTAATTTTAATAATTTATTTTTTTAAGCTTGTAAGGTCACGGACCAGCGGAAAATTTTGATGTCCCGCCAATACAGCCCTAATGTGCAGATTCGTGTATGGAAAATTATATTATATAGACTCTTGGCATTTATTATTTTTATTACAATAATTTTGTTATTATATGTTATAAAAGGTGATTCAGGAGGAATCTGCCAAACTTAACAGTGTGTTCTTCGAATAGTTTTAAACAAAAAATGTTATATTAAAATGGGTTCAATTTAACAAAATTAAAATATTATGGCATGCTAAGAATACAAACCTTTAGAAAATAACAGGTTTTACTAGGGTGACCAGATTTCAGTGAAGGGAAACCAGGACACAGGGAAAAAAAAGAAGGTCCTTACCTTCCAAATCCAAGTGAAGAGCAAAATAAAAAAGTATCTCACCTCTCACTTTGTAATATTTCTTGTTTTTATTTGTAAACTAGTTGTAATATTTCTTTTCTTACAAATGCATAAATATGTAAAAACTGAAAACATTTTTCGGAACACCGGGACAATGTACATAAAACCGGTACGAATGGTTACCCTAGGTTTTACCCACAACGAATTATAAATCTAGTAGAACAATTTTATTAAAATTACATTAATTGTTCAAAATTAAAAAAGAAATTAGTAACATTTTCTGATGTTTGAGGTGTGTTCCAAATTTGTGTGTCAATGTTCAAAATATGTTGAAGTAGATAGTAGATTTTCTCGAATGTTACCCTTTTCTGCATAGACCAGCTGCTTCATTTGACCCCAAAGATAAAAGTCTGGGGACCATAGTGGTCACATGTGTAAACCCCTTTGACCGATCCACAGAGGAATTGAGATTGGGCTAGGGCCTCAGTGAAAGAATTATTCTGAGCCTGGATCCCGGAAAAACTATATCTCTTCTTTCTGGATCTCTACCATTGCTTGTAAATGTCGTGAAATGGTGGATTTATCAACTTTGAGTTGTTGCGATAAATCTTTGAGTGTTTGAGCAGGGTTTTCTTCCAATAACCTTGCAGTTTGAAATAGATTTTCTCGAGCGTTACCCTTTTCTGCATAGACCAGTTGCTTCATTTGCCCCCAAACATAAAAGTCTGATAGATTTAAGTCTGGGGAGCATAGTGGTTACGTGTTTAAACCCCTTTGACCGATTCACAGAGGAGTCGAGATAGGACCAGAGCCCCGGTTAAACAATTATTCTGCGCCTGGATCCCGGGAAAACCATATCCCTTCTTTCTGGATTTTTCCCATGGCTTGTAAACGTCGTGAAATGGTTGATTTATCGACTTTGAGCTGTTGAGACAATTATTTGAGTGTTTGAGCAGGGTTTTCTTCCAATATAGCTTGCAGTTGTTCATCGTGGAACTTTTTCAATTTACCTGGCCGTTGTTTGTCGTGAACTTCACAATTACCACTTTTGGATCATCGAAACCAATCTTGACATACTGTTTCCAATGGAGCACATTCACCATAAATTTTCACAAGCAATCGATGAACTTCAGCTGCACTTTTTTTCAAATCAAAGTAGTGTAGCAGTTCACATCGGAAAAACAACTTATTATGTTCCATTTTAATAGGGTTATAAAAAATCACTTATGTAAACAAAAGTGGCGTCTGAAGCCTATCGGTGATCTGTGGTCTGAATCCTTTTTTATGGACTGGATTTTAGTAGGAAATGTTTACACTTTCAAATGACAGAAGACATCTGTCACTGCCTCAGGGTTGCCAGATTACAGAAAAGGATGTTGCCAGATATTCTAAAACCTAAAACGTCAGTTTTACGCTCAGATGTCGCCCAAATCACACAATCATTATTTATTTCAAAATCACCCAAATCACGGATAAAACACCCAAAAGCAATAAGATGAATAAAAATCTTAATTATGAACTTTCATTTTAAATAAACAATATGACAAAATTAACTTCATGAAAAAGAACATGGATCATGGATTTACAAGTCTGTTCCAAACGGTTAAGCGGAACTAGATTTTGCAATCTAGTTACTTTCATCGTTTAAATCGTGCCTTTCGGTCGTTTTGTTTAAGCCTTGTAAATCATACTTACAATAAACATTTTTTGGTTAAGGTTAATATCATTTTAAAATGTCATTTTCTTTATATTTTGATTTTTTGTGTCATTCTTAATACAAATTTCCCATTTATTTATTTTTTTGTCATTAAAATAAAAAAAAAATATATATATTTAATTTTGACATATGTCCTTCGTTTCCATGGTTTCATTGTTGGAATTTTAAATTTGGACATCCCAACGTGAAAAATTAAATAACCCAAGCAAGGTCCCTTCTCGTGACAACCTAAAAGACCTAAATTCCCATTTAGTTCCGCTTAACCGTTTGGAACAGACTGTATAAGAACTTTTATATTTAAATAATAATTATTTTTTTATCATACAAAAAATACAAATTCAAGTATAATAAAAACTTTTTACAAAGAATATAACAAAACATATACAGTCAGTGCTCGCTTAACGTACATCCGCTTAACGTACGTTCGATGATACGTACATGATTAATTACGGATCCTATGTTCGTACGAACGTGCACGTTGTCCGCGCGAACGTATATCGCATCATACGAAAACGTCGTTTTCGTATTTGATATGGTAACTTTATGGTTAAAAAAAGGGAAAAGAAATAGCACACAATGTATAATGTATAATCGGATTCACGAAAAATGTCCAATTATTAAATGACGGGACTGCATTTAATTTTGAAAGAGTAAACTTAACGTAAAAACTTGCAGAAAAACGTAAAAACTTTGTTTGAGTAAAACTTGCAGATTTTAAAATTTTCTACAAAAAAAGATTCTTACACTTTTTTTTTCATGAATGATCATTTGCAAGATATTGAAGTTTATTAATTTAATGTCCCTAATATTTTCGTAAATCCGAATAGAACAGTAAACACGTAGTACTAACTTATAAATACATGTTTAAAAAAATAAAAATAAACCATACATTATATAAAATAAACATGTTAAGAAAAATAAATAAGTATTATCTGTTTCATTTTGTAATACGGAACTAACAGGAAAAGTTCATTTTTTATGTTGTATATTGACAATACATTTATAATATTATCATAGTATTGGTTCACACGCATAGAGAAGGAAAGAGTTTCACACGGATACGCCAAAGTCTGTTTACACCACAACAGTCACCAAAGTAACCAGATCTAGTTTCGTATTACAAATTGAGACAGATTATACTTAAAAAATTATTATTTGTTGCTTTTAATTCGAAATTTGTCCATTGTCAGTTGTGCCGCAGTTTTCTTTTTGTCTTGATATAAAAGTTTATAACAAGCGGTGCTATTGCGTATATTATTAACAACACAGAAACTTCTATCAATATCCGGGTCCGAATTCTCTATATTGTCAATGAGTTCTTCCACTTTGCCTAATATTCCACGTACTGTTTTTAGTTGCATTTCGGTTGTTTCGTTCTCGGTTTTTCGGTCTTCTTTTTCAGTTCTCATTTGCTCTTGTAGTTCTAATAACTCATTAGTTGTGAGTTCGTCCGCATGTGATTCTAAAGGCGCATCCCCACTATGCCGCAGTTTGCCAGTTGGCAAGGCCAGCTGGCAATGCCAACTGGCAAAGCCAGTGGCTGTATACACGTCCACATCTGTGTTGGCATTTAGTTTAGTCGCACAATGTTCACCGAGGAAGATTTACTAATTGCTTCAGCTGCTGTTATCATACTTGACAGTGAAGAAAAAATACGCAAACGGCGCAAACGACTGTTTTGGGTACGTCCAAGTCTTCAAAAAAGATCACGCACCGGACTTATTACATTCCCTCTCTTTTTTTATTTCGCGCGAAAAATGACACACCAAGTTTTTGAATTTTCTATCAATTTCTTCTTTTTGTACTCCAAAACTAACCGCAATTTCCAATAGAGCGTCACATCTCTTATTCCTGTCTTTATAGTCCTTTAAACGACAGTCCCACAAAATAGGACGATCCCGGTACAAATCGATCAAATTAAACACTTTTTCGTTTGTCCACTCCATCTATAAACAACGTTGCTCATATGCGTCTGAATCACAACCTGAATTTAAGCCTAAAGCCGCGTGATGCCAGTTGGCACGTCCCCACTCAACGTTCTTATCGGCTTTCTTTGAAGGAGACCGACACTCGAGCGATTCTCGTTGGCATGCCGCTGGCACGATGGCATGTGCCAACGGTCACGTCCACACTATGCCGCAGTTTGCCAACTGGCCTTGCCAACTGGCAAACTGCGGCATAGTGTGGACGCCGCTTAACAAATCGTTAATATCTTCAGTGTCCATACTCAGTTCCATTTTTTTTCTTAATACATGTGAATACACTGCTGTGTATTCACACACAGAAAAGCACTCGTAAATACGTATACATATTCGGCTGCGACGTATTTACTGATTCTTCTCTGTAAGTGTGAGTGCAGGAGGAAAATTGAAAGATAGAAGTTGGTAACACTGTATTTCAAGCTTCATACGCATATCTTGCCTAAATATAACTTCAAAACAATCAATGGATATTGATCATTTATACAAAAAAAAAAAAAAAATGTACGTTCGTGCGAACAAATGTACGTCCGTGCGAACAAATGTACGTTCGTATGAAAAAATGTACGTTCGTATGAACATAGGGACCGAAAGTATGTACCAATTAGTCGTATTTACATGTATTTATACGGAAATATACCGTTCGCTTAACGTACGGTAATCTGTGTACGCATCAGTGGCGCACTCAGGAATTTTTGTTAGGGGGGGCCGGAAGACAAAAAAAGGTCCTCGCTTTGAAAATCCAAAGTGATGATTACCTAAAAACAAAAAGGTCCTCACTTCTAAAATACAAGTGACGACCTCGATCTAAAAAAAAAAGGTCCCCACCTCTTTTTTAAAAATTTCTAGTGTGTTTGTGTGTTTTTATTTTTATATCCTTCCTTCTTAGGGGGGGCCTGGGTGCGCCAGTGGTACGCATTATGTACGTTAAGCGGGCGCTGACTGTAATTCAACAATGGTGTATGTATTTTGTACTGTTCTGTATACATTAATTCTATCTTTTGAGGATCTCCATTGGGATCTCATAAACTGTAAGAGATACAAGGTTGAGTAAAGTATGTCTTCTGGTGAAATCATATCTTTTAAACAATAAAGATTATTGGCTAATAATAAATAAGCATTTTCGTCCATGTTGTTAAACACGAATAACTTTTAAATGACTTTGAATGATAGAAAAATGTAATGTGTATTTAAAAATAGAAATCAGAAATTAGAAAAATGTAATAGTTTTGCAAATATAATACTAATTTGCATTATCTATTTTTTTAATTTTTTTTATTGCAAGCACCATGCGTTTTTTGTTTAAAATTGTTCGAGGAACATGCCTTGTGAGTTTGGTAGATTTCTTCTGAATCACCCTGTAATATTTAGATACATTTTTTAGTATTAAAATAATATTGACAGAGAAAATTAGTTTTTTCCAACTGTTTAACCAATCTCTTACCAAATTTCATTGCGTCCCGTTTTTTCTTGTTTTCCAAAAATAAAATCTGTATACTAAAAAATGGCTGAATTGTTTTATTTAAATGTTCATATCTATAGTGCGTTCAAAGGTGAGTTTACAGTACAGGGCATATGGAGTAGTTCTTTTTCATACTCTCTATTGGGTTTACGCAATGACGCTATCCTTTTCTTGCTTGTCGACGTTGCCAGCTCTAAAACGCGCTGATCTGTGAAGACGCAGTATTCTATAGATGGCCATTTGTTTTTGTTGAGTGTTATTTTGAGTTTTATAAGAGTTGATTTTTGTAAATCATACGAGTTTCATATAATTATAATCGACACATTTGACACTTTTACAACATTTGGCAACACTGCTCCCATTTGCCATAAGAGCTATACTGCATACTCACCTTTGAACGCACTATATATACGTAACATATTGAGAACTGACACGCCCAAATACGCAGTCTGGTGGTCAAATATTGTACTAGACGCTCTAGTACTGTTTGAACTTATTACATATGTTCTAGTGTTGAATATTTGTTAGAATGTCGATAGAAGTTGTGAAAAACTATAAAAGTAGAACAAATTGTAGTGTTTTTTTTTTGTTGTCATTCAAGACAGGACAAAGATAGGCATCTTAGTTTTTTTCTTTTCTTAAGAAAAATGGAGGGAAAGTTAATATTAAGTCCAGATTGGGAAAAGATTTGGTTATGGACAAGAGGAAGGCATGGGAATATATTTTCAGTTAAAAAGTAACTGATACTATGCGAGTTTGTTCATTACATTTATCGCAGAAAAACAAAACTACACTAATATGCTTGCACCTTCAAGTTGCATTTTTAATTTTAAGCTGCTCCTGTCCAACTAAAACTTATTTTATTTCATGAAGCAATGAACATAATCCACTTGTTTGCAAACAGAATCCATATATATAATATATTGTAAATTCAGATGACCGAACAGGTTACTGTTCGCTATTAGCATATTGACAGCTGAGTACTAAACACGACAGCCATATTACCTTCGAACACAGCGCCGCCACCGGTTATGTCACTTCTCAATAGGCTATTAAACAGTACTAGAGTGCCTAGTACAATATTTGATCAGACAGTGTATTCGAGCGTGTTAGTTCTCAATTCCAAACGTTTAGGAGGAACTAGATTTTGCAATCTAGTTACTGTCATCGTTTGAATCGGGCTCTTGGCCGTTTTGTTTAAGCTTTGTAAATCATACTTACAATAAACATTTTTGGTTAAGGGTAAAATCATTTTAAAATTTGATTTTTTGTGTCATTCTTAATAAAAATTTCCCATTATTATTATTTTTTTTGTCATTAAAATATGTGATAAAATATTTTATTTTTGTAATATGTCATTCGTTTCTATGGTTTCACCACAATAGTGGTTTCACTGTTGGAATTTTAAATTTTCACAATGCCTACGTCAAAAATTAAATAACCCAAGCAAGGTCCCTTCTCGTGACAATCTAAAAGAACGCCTGTATCTACGTTTTTTTGTAGATTTTGTGAATATTATCTTACAAATTCTTCATTAAAAATTCTGCAACAACCCCCAACCCCCCTTCTTGGCGACTTGAATCTGCAAAATTAAATAACATAAAACTGCTATTTTTTACCAATTATTGTACAATAACAATCTAAATATTTAAAAAAAGACTGGCAAGAGATGTTTCTAAAAATTCTTAGTCGTTTCAACGGCCCTGTGAGTCTTCCCTAAAATGTATACCTGTTTTTCTGAATTAATATCCGAAAATATGGGGCATACTTCAAAGGGCAGGTAAGGCCGGTGGTCACGACTACTGTAGAATGTAGTCATTATGATGTTAGAAGGTGCTACTCATGACCAGTGGCGTAAATAGGGGAATGCACTGTATGCCGTCGCTAGGGGCCCGATGGTATAGGGGGCTATTAGACATTCTGTTGAATTAGAGCTACATATTAAATTAAAAACACGGCCCCTAGCGCACTAAGGAAAAGGGCGCCGACGAGCTTGACTAAGGGGCGCCACATTGCGAAGGTGAGGACCTTTTTTTTTTTTTTGTTCCAATACACCTATTATCGCTTTACTAATAAACAAACTTATTAGAACGAAATCATTCTTTTTACCTACCGACATCGAGATATACCGAAGTATAAGGGTGTTTAATATAATAGTTGTGTAAAATAACCAAAAAGATCAAGATATACCAAATTATTTCATAGATCAAAACAAAAATATAAAAAAATCTTAAAAATTACCAAACATAATTTTTGTCATAATTAATTGATTTTGAAAATCTATATAAATAAATCTGAAAGTCTGTATTCTGTCGTTGACCAACCGCTGACCACTGTTGACCAACCGCTGACCAATCGCTGACTAAACGATGACCTACCGATGACCAACCATTGACCAACCGCTGAACGTATATGCTAAGATAAATAAAAAATAAAAATAAAAATGAAATGTGAGATCAAATGTCGTGTGTTCAATTGACTTATGTTCATCTGTCGCTATGATAATATGTCACAGTGTTCATTTGTCGTGCGTTAAAATGTGCCTGTGTTCATCTGTCGCATGTTAATCTGTCGTATGTTGTCGTGGAACCGCTTATATTGATTAATAGTTAATCCAACCCAACAATCCCCAAAATTATTATTCAAATAGTTGGCTATTGAGACTTTTTACTATTAATAATTTCATCCTTTTTTTAGCTTTATAAATCAAGGGGGGGTCCAAGAACATGACCAGAAAATCTCTTATACATACATAGGCATTGTGCTAAATTAAAAAATAAATAAATAAATACACACAGATATTTTTGAGAATTTATAATTCATTTATTTACATTGTTAATGACTATCATCGGATTCATGGACTCTATAGTGCGTTCAAAGGTGAGTTTGCAGTACAGGGCATATGGAGTAGTTCTTTTTCATACTCTCTAATGGGTTTACACAATGACACTATCCTTTTCTTGCTTGTCGACGTTGCCAGCTCTAAACCGCGCTGATCTGTGAAGACACAATATTCTACAAATGGCCATTTGTTTTTGTTGAGTGTTATTTTGAGTTTTATAAGAGTTGATTTTTGTAAATCATACGAGTTTTTCATATTATTATAATTGACACATTTGACTTTTACAACATTTGGCAACACCGCTCCCATTTGCCATAAGAGCTATACTGCAAACTCACCTTTGAACGCAGTATAGCTCGAATTTACCCCCGACCCCGAGACAAAATATTGGCTGCGCCACTGGTTTTCCTAATTATTTATTGTTATAAAACGTATTTAGTATTTAGTTGATAAACATGTTGGTAGAAGTTCTGACTGTAAGAACGGATTTTTACTTGTTCAATAGAAACATATTGATGCCCTTATTGAACAAAAACAAATAATAGAGAATGGTATTAAATAATTTAATTGGCGCTATAAAAAATAATCTTTGACAAAGCTGTGTTAGTAAAAATAGATAAAAATGCATTTTATAATCTAAAAGAAAGGAAAGAAAATTATCTCTTACATAAAAGATAAGAAACATATGGTAATAATAATAAAACAAAATATAAATATTGGTGTTTGTTTAAATGTAGTTCTATGATTGATCGCAGGATGGTGCGAAAGGTAACTCAACTTAGTGGCGCCATCACATAACAGCATGCGCTTTTAAAGCAAAATCAACCAGTTATTTTTTGGTCTTACTTGTGTTTCTGGTTTTTGTGGAATCGCGATCTCAATCACGCTTCTTCCCAAAACAACCACTTGCTGATTCCAGTGATTTTTAAGATAATGTGTTATTTATTTTAACGATCAAATATAACTGTGATATAGGTCATATACTGTATAAAAATCATCATTTTTAATCAGAGTAAGTTTATTTTCTGTTATTTTTATGATTATTTACGTTGGTTGACATTTTGGTTAATGACATGTGTCAGTTTAATTCATTTATTAAAGCATTAGTTTAGTTGTGAAGCGGCTAAGAATGAAAGTAAACATAAAGACACCTGTATGCTGAAGCAGTGTTTTAATATTTTTATGGAAAAATATCGCTATGCAAGGCTAAAGAAACCGGTCTGCAACATTCGCCTCTTTACGAATGAATCTTTTAACCACTGTTTGAAGTATGCGGCATTTACGTATGAAAGTTAAGAAAACTGATTTCTTTCTTCCAATTGGAAAACCAATACACCTTTGATTGAATAAAAAATTGCCAAGAATTTACGTTAGACCATTCAGTTCATGCAGTTAATAATATTTTAATTTTCTATACGTCTTTCCCAAAGTTTATTGTACTCAGAAGACTATGTTAATTACATATGCACATAAAGTATGACGAACATGTAAATCGTAATTTGATTTGCTAGAAAAATGATGTCATGCTTTATTTATTTATGTTTGTACCTACTCAAATGCTAATTGACATGCGTAATGATTAATGATAACTCTAATCCTTGCATTTAAACATTCAAAACATTTTTATAACTTAAAAAAATACAAACCATTCATACGTAAGCATGTTAGATTAGAAAATATATAAGAATCATATTTTGTATTATTTTTATATAAAAATGTTATTGTTAAATTCAAAACTGTATATGTTTTAATAAAATTATTATTAAAGAAATGCCATGTTCTTTATGCATGTTTTGTAGTTAGGCATGACACCCTAAACCCTTGATTCTACAACTGGGCAGCTGTGTTTTGACAAGTCACGTGGTTTATAGTATGCAAATCAATTCGGACAAACCGCATTTTTTCAAAATGATTTATATACTATCAATAAAATTTTATAGTGTTAAAAAACATTTTGCGGTAATCTATGAATAAGTTGTTGGCGTATACTTATTGTTTAGCTTAAAGATATAAACAAAATATTAGTAATTTAACAGTTTTATTTGTAAATTAATGTTTATTTTGTGAAAGCTACTGCTACTAAAACATTCGTTTCAGTAATTGTTGTGGTAAATGGATACTTATTATTTATTTCTTTATAAATACATTAAAAGTAATTTTAGTTTTGTTTTTACCGGAAAGCACTCGCCGGTCTGATATACATATGTATTTAACGCAATTTATTAATTACAAAGCTGATAAATTCATAGAGTGTATTATTCCATTTTATATATATTTTCACTATACCCTGTATTTAAACTTAGATTCTTTTAGAATCATACTTGCTTCCCGATAGTGTATTACAGATTTAGTACCCCAATTTGAATTCCGAAAAGTTCTGAAAATCAAAACTTTTTGAAAAATATTTAGAAGTTCTAAATACTGAAACTACTGGCAGAATGCAAAATGTATATGATGCTTTGTGTTGACATCTATAAATTGCTAACCATCGTCAGCTCTAATTGTCATCAATGATTGAATAATCATCACCAACAGGGGTGTAGTCCTAAAAATAAAGTGGCTTACGTCCGCTAACCTAACCAAACCTAACGCCTAACCTAACCTTACCTAATCTAACCTAACCTAACCTGACGTAAGTCGTTACCACGTATTATGTGCGAAAGCGTTTCGCGAGACTTTAACAATGAGAACCAAGACAACTGTCACATTCATTGTTGGCATAAATGTACATTGTTGGCCAACCGAGTTTTACGCAAACGAAAAAGATACTATTTATGTTTTAAGTAAAATAAATGTATTGGTTATTGAACTAAGAAAAACACCCCTGACCGCCATTAATAATTAAAAAAATTTCAACTTCAACTCCATTCATGTATTCAGTGTAGTCCGCAACAATCGCAGATATTCGTTAAAAATATGTACCTAACATTTTTCCAAAGAGGCCTACGTTTTCAAGAGACTGATTTTATTTTAGTTAACATCTGAAAAAGGATCAGTTTTAGAGGGGGTAAGTTCTATTTTTTTAAAATAAAGATAATATAACATATTTTAGTACAATTATGTATTTATACGTAAGGTTCCATTTAAAAAAAGCGTCAAATATCTCGAGAAGCGTCGAAAGCGAGCCCGGGCCCTGTTAAAACAATTCTGGGCCCTATGGTATTTAACATGTCTGGTATTTAACAGGCCCTATAATAACAGGTAAAATAACTGAGTGTAGATAGAGTTTGCATTATTTTTTCTCTCTCTCTAATATAATATACTTACAAGTTATGCAATGTGTTATAATATATATTAACGTGCCGTGCTCGTTGTCCTCGTGAAAGCGATAGACAGAAATGCCACAAAGGGGCCCAAAATGCTGATAACTGATGACAGTTACTGATGACATGAAAAAAGTATGCAGTCAAATCGGGTCTGAGGACCTATAAACACTATTATTTCAATTATTATTCACTTAACGTCAAGAAAATTATACAACAAAATCACATATTATAAAATTGGATAATGATTTGTAAAAAAAGAACCCAGTCCTGAGCCCTGGTGATTTGTACTAGTTTTCTCCGTCTATCGACGGCTCTGAATATTTTCTAAAATTGACTTTAACTTTTTTGTACTCATATTGGTCAAGATACATATAGCCTACTGAAAATACCATTTATTTCATTTGAACTAACACATTAGAGAAAAATCGTGTTTCCTGTATATCTTTGTTATACTCTGTATAGTATAGATCAGTGGTTCTTAACCGGGGGTGCGAGAGAGCATTTCCAGGGGTTTGAGGAAGTTTATAAATTTTTAATGAAAATTACTGTCTAACCGCTTATGAGAAATAAGCCTTATTGTCTTCTCCTCCACTCCTAAAATTTCACCTCCACCAACTGATTGAATCATTTGATGGATACTTTTCAACGGGAAATATAGGCAAAATTAATAGATGGATACTCAGTCCATTTTTGTTTGACCTAAATTCATTGGACAACGTTTTATTAAAAGACGATCTTACTGGACTTAAAACAGTTCTGGTGTACGCAGTTAGAACTTTATACAGAATTGGCAGAAGTAGCTCTAGAGACACTTTTAACATTTGCCACCACTTACTTTTGTGAAATGAGTTATTCATCACTTTTGCACAACAAAACAAAAGCCAGAAATCGCTTAAATGCATCTGATGCCTTACGTGTGGCTCTTTCAAAAAAGATCCTCGTTTTAAAAGGATAATTATGAACAAACAACAACAACGTAGCCATTAAAAATGTAGATATTGATTTATATGTAGGGTGACCATCCGTCCCGGTTTTCGGTCAATTGTCCCGGTTTTTGAATCTCTTTGTTCGTCACTTTGAATTTGGGTAGGTGAGGACCTTTTTTTTTTTGCTCTTCACTTTGAATTTGAGAGGTGAGGACCTTTTTTTTGCTCTTCACTTGGATCTGGGACGAAACAAAGACCTTCTTTTTTTTTCCTGTGTCCCGGTTTCCCTTCACTGAAATCTGGTCACCCTATTTATATGTAATAACATAGTATGTATTGTAAATGTATTAATGTGTTTATGCAATAAATAAATTATCTTGCAATAAATGCCTTTTCCTAAATATAACACACTTTTCAAAAAATAGAACACATTTTTCAAGGGGGAGCGAGAGCTCATTTTCAGATTCAAGGGGGTGCTGAATTTTAAAAAGGTTAAGAACCACTGGTATAGATTGATGTGAAGTGTGAATTTTCACTCTTTTAGAATTTCGTAGCTATCTAGTGAGTAGGTGCTCCGACTATAGCGCTCAACTTCACAAGCATGCAAGAGTACTATAATCTGTTCAAACCTTAGAATGCAGTACAAGGCAAATATACTAGTTCATTTCTATACTCTTTAACTTTTTCTCCCAATAACGTTATCCGTTTCATTTCTTGGCGACCTTGCCGTCTGTAAAACAAGCTGAACTGTGAAGACACGGTATTCTAAAAATGGTTATTCATTTTCGTTTCGTGTTACCGGATTTTGTAAATCATATGAGTCTCGGATACTTTTTCCTTTTAGTTTCAATGAATTGACAACAAAAGAACATAAAATTCAGCGTAATATTTTAAGTTCATTGACATATTTGACACTTTCACAATATTTGACAAACACCGTTGCAATTTCCCATAAGAACAATAATGCATTCTAACATTTGAACGGACTATAGTACATAAATATCAATGAAAATGTTATAGTCCAGGGGCTCTTAAACTTATGTAGTCCGAGGACCCCCTCTTGTGCGACTTTTTTTTGCGGACCCCTTCCCAACCCTAGGCATTTTACGTCGTTCCTGAGACTTAATTTCTGCCTCAATAATCTCATAGGCACTATTAAATGCGTTATTTGAATAAAAACGAAAAGTTGGGGAATGTAAGTTAATGTCAAAAATTGTTTCGCGGACCCCAGTTTATGTACCACTGTTATATTCTATAGTCGAAATAATGTTACCATGTATTCATTTGTCAATAAAACAATCCGAAATGTTATATCTTCAGGGATTTCATCCTTTCTGTTGAAGGTAGTCTGTTTCACAATGGTTCTAAATACTTTCTTCGGTAGTTATCATGATTGGGAGTTTTATCTTATTACAGCCCGCCGGGCTTAAAGTTGTAGTTTCGATCATGGTAACTAAGATCTAAACAATATTACAATTTTCAGTCCGAGTTTAAAAATCCGATGCAATGCGAAAAACTATAGGTATGTTAAAAGTAAAATTATTGCTTAACTTATTTATGGTTATCAGATCATGTAATACAAAAAATAATACATTGGAAACACTTGAAATTAAATAATTATTCAAATTTCATGCCAAATTTCAGCTATTTAGGTTCAGCCGTTTGACCATAATTTCTACCGTACAGACAAACAGACATATGACTGGCGGATTCTTAGTTATACCTACGAAATCCTAAAAAGGCCATTTTAACAAAAATTAAAATTAAATGGGTACACATAAATGACCCGACGAATACCAAGCTTTTGTAATGCAGCCCTTTACTTTGAATTATTTATAATTGATTATTACATTTTTATGATTGTATTTTATTTATTAAAAAATGTCGAAAAACATTGAACTCATGTACTTAATTCGATTTTGTCATATTTAATAATTTTAGGGCATTTTAAATGGGAAATAGCTAAATAATTATTGGCATTAATTTGTTCAAAATTGTTGCTTGTAAGAAGTAATATTCGTTCTATTTTGTATGCAGTTTCAGTGTGGATAAAATATCAACGTACATACTAAATATTTTATATTTTAAACAACTGTTACTTTTATAAAAAAAAATAATAATAATAAATAAAAATAAAATTTAATATAAAATTCTACATTATATTTTGACAACATACATGGTAAAATATTTACTTGTAATATATTTACAGAGAAAATTCTTTACTATTTGGTTACTTTATTTAGTTTCCTGAACGAACATATTCCCGAAAAATTGTGAAAATCCAAGTAGGCGCTGGAATTAAAAATTTGACAGTGCGTTGTTGTAGTTTATTTGTTATCAGATCATTTGTTTTAACGTGCTAAAGTTGTTGTTGTGTGTTGTTTTTGTTTTCATATTTGTTAAAAGTGTCAATTGTTTTTAAATTTTAACCATGTTTTCTTATTTCGGTACTTGGAGAGATGATATGAGAAGAGATTTGAATAGTGAATGGGAGAGAATCAATGCTGAGATTTGGGTACGAGATTAATTTTATTTAAAATTTATTATTATATGTTTTATTGTGTTTTTAGTTTCGTAGTACGAAAAGAACAAGTTTTGTTTCATTTGTTTTTAATTTATTTAAATGTTTTTAAATAATTGTTAATAATTATCGTATTATAGTAATTTGTTTTTTCTTTAAACCAAATCTTGTGTATTGATAATGGCGTTTTATAAAATAGACTGTGTATTATGAATAATTACAACTACTGTCACAGTTCACAGTAATAATGATGTAAACAAAAATTCAAATAAGATTTGAAAATGTCAAATCACAGCGAATCATATACGGGAGCATTTTTACCAACCAGATCATTTTAGTTCCTGTTTACTTTTCGAGATGTCTCTCCCATGTATATTTTGGCGCTATATTCATTGATTTATCTCCCCTCCATTTTAACAATGAGCCTACCTCCCACCGTCCCCCACTACTATTCATCCTGCGCATTTACTGTGTCTGATCTCCGGGGTAGTAAGCTATTTTACCCCAAGCTATAGAGTCGGGCGTTGTTTCGTAGAATTTTTTTAACAATAACCTCATTAAAACAACATAGTTGCCATTTGATGAGAGCGCTCGAACGTGAACTGTGCTTGTGATTTGAACTACGCTCTCGCACGTTTTCTTTGCCTTGTGCAGTGTTTCTTATGTGTTAGTGTTTATCTAAAAGCTTCAAACTGTGGGGCGCAGGGGCATTTTTCCTTCCACCGCAAGGAATGTACTACCCGGTAAGCATACTGCCGTTACGGCTGTTACATTCTCTATGATACCCAGCATCATTTTATGTCTGCTGTTTTTCGCCAAGCGCTGTCAAAAGCGACGTTGGTTTATGTTATTTCAGTTATTTTTGGACTAGACACGGTTTCGTTTGGAACAACATCTCTTTTAGTATCCGTTGAATGTTTTTAGGTATTAATTTATGTAAATTAATATTTTTTATACTGGTAGGATAAAGAAAAGTAGACAAAGCATGGTTACGTTCCCTGTTATTTACTTGCATATGTTAGCTTTTTATATTGTTCATTCCTAACAATGAAGTTAACTACTAAACAATGTGCAAACACGGCTTTTGTTGTGCCTGCAGTGCTAAATGTGATTGTTAGCGTGTTCGTAAATATAAGGATCTTTGAATGAAATTGATCATGAACTCTGCGCGAGTTGTCAAGTCCGCGTCACGTTGAGTAATTTATATATTTTTTGAATTAAAAATATTAAAACATTATGTAAATTGATTAGAAGTTATTTCTTTTGACATATATATTGTTGAATAGAGTATCATATTATATTCTTTGGTTCTGTAACATGTTATTTCCATACGATTTTTTGTTCGTTTTTTTGTTGACCAAAGTTGTTTTTATGTAGCCACTTATTTCGCATGGTTAATTATAATTCCAATGAGATCTGTGAGAACGTTTTAAAGAATAAAATTATAAAACATATGTACATGCCTTTATCGTTGTTTAAAATCTTGTTATAACTTAACTAATCGAAAGTAAAAATTATTTAATCTATGGTATTCAGACAAAAAAATCTATAAGATGTTCGGAACTGGTCAAGCACGTTTTAAGTAAATAGGTATACAGAGAACAATTTCTCTTTCAGTTCATAAATTTTGTTTTGGTTATAATTTTGATAAAAATCGAAACGTTAGACGGTAATGAAGATTTATATTGTATAAATGTCGATTATATTGTCGCACTTTTCTTTCCTCTAACAATAAGTTATTTGTTACAATATTAGAAGTAAATTTCACCTTTTTCATGTTTGTTTAATTTAAAAAATAAATCTTTTGATTATTAACGTTAATTTTTAAACCGCTGTTCACGTATTAAATGTAGATTTGTATACAGAAATGATAAAGCGCGCCCCCCTGCAAATTTTTCTTAAAAGGGGAGCCAGAATTTTTTCTTGGGGGGTGACGTATATAATAACACAAAAATGTCTGTCTTAAAACGTATAATGTTTAGGGGGGATCAAACCCGTTAACCCTTGAGTGCGTGTAGTTCCGGATTTTGGTTTTAATGGACCCCAAAAGGAAGTTGAAATGAGAAATACAAAGGTCGAATAGAAGTGATGAGCAAAAAAGAAAAAATGAAAAATTAGGTTATTTCAGACCTTAGGCCTGGGTCTACTTGGCCTTTCAAAGATAATAAATATAAACTAAATTTTTTTTTGCATATACTTAAGTCCGGCACTAGGTGAGCGCCTGGGAATAAGCGCAAAAAACACATTTTTGTGAGACATTGGTTTTTCTTGTGACTGAATATGACCTCCCCTCAAGTAAAATGTTGGCTTCTGAGGCCCGTTAAAAAAGCATAGTCTTTTAAGCCCTCGTCCCCCAAGAAAAAAATTAAGGTGAGCGCCTGCCTGGAAGACATATTAGCTTTGTTCGTAGAGCCATTTCAAATGGTTTATTATCGTCAGACGCAAGCGAGTTATTTTAACCCACTCCTACGAATTCTGCTCTTGCGTCTAACGATAATAAACCGTTAGAAATGGTTCTACGAACAGACCTATTATTATTAACACAGAAACGTCCCTCGGTGACCTCATCGAGTTGTAATCCTGCTTATTAACCTTCTAGTTCCCAACACCGCCTCGAGGCGGATCATATATAAAACTATGTAAAAATTCAATACGTGCAAATTTCATGGAAATGCCCGTGGCCACCTACAGACCACTGCACAATGAAACACTTTCAAACGCCGATTAAGCAAAATTTTGGTAAAAACAATCAGTTGAGTGCAAGAGTTGACGTATTATGGATGTTCGCCTTACGTTGCATTCAGTGACGGATTATGAAAAATTGGGGTCCTAGGTAAGAGTCTCATTGTGGGCCCTACCAGTCGAATAAATCATAAAATAAGGGAAAAATCTATATAATGAAACCATTTTACGGACCCCAAAATAATATGGGCTCTAGGTAGCTACCTAGTCTGCCTAGGCCATAGACCGCCCCTAGTTACATTTAAAAAATTAACAATTTACACAACTAAAGGGATTGTAATTCTTGAATAATAAATGCACCAGAAAAATAAAAGAATTATTGTTCTTATTGCACCCATATAAACTTTCTGGCATATATAAACCCTTTTGGAGCTACCGGCCCATATACGACCCAGACCGGGCTTATCGTTTGTAAGTTTAACAGGTAATAAGGTACATTTTAGGTTAAATTTGAATACAAATTTAACACGATTGACTTTCCATTAGCCTAGTGTAATTTTTTGATTAGAAAAAAAAAAAATGGGTCTCTAGCGCAGCATTTCCCAACCTTGTTTGGCTCGCGTACCACTTGGTAGTACATCACGCTAAATTGTACCACTTCGTAAAAATGTAAAATTGTATTTCGTATATTTATTTACTTACTTAGTAGATATAATAGTAGATAGAGACGAAATATGACAAAATAGTAGATTTTACTATTTTGTCATATTTCGTTTACTAATAAATGGTTTTAATAAAATCACAGAATTATAAAAAACTAATTAATATGTTTTCTATATTTTTATTATTATAATCAAATATTTTTATAAAATAAATTTAATGAGATCCTTGTGCTTGTTTCGAAGAACATAATTTTTTGAAATTTGGTTCAAAAGATGCGAAGTATACCCGTTAGTTAACCCGTAGTTGACCAAAATATACACATCCAACCAAGTGGGGTGTAGATACCCTAGGCTTTTCTCATTTAATATCAATTAAAATAAGGTAAAATTTATACACTTAGATGCTGTCAAGCCTATAGAACAATATTACAAAAAAAAATTCAAAGTAATTATTTAATACTTTTTTAATAAATTTTTCAATAAAAGTCAAAATCTCGCCAATTTCTTTCCTAAATTGCATCATACTTCAAGTTGCGTCGCGTGTTGACTGACAACATTGCATCTCTCGTTCACACCAACTCTCACACATACTAATTTAGCTAGCTCTCTGATTGGTCTATGTATTTTGGTGGGAGAGACAATTTCTTTCTCATTTCTCAAGCAAAGCTTGAATTTTGAATTAGTTGCTATTAGATACTAACAACGTTTATTTATTTATAATTCGTTCGAAATGCGCTGTTGCCAAATATAATTTAGACATATTTTTTTGTAAATGGTGTTTTTGATTTTTTTGTCGATTAAAAATTAAATTATTGTTAAATATTAACTAATTCATAAATATTGTCAATAGATACATCATTTCCACTATTAATATACTGGGGTGTGACACACCCCATTTTGTCAAGCTTGGGTTAAGTATACAGCTGCGTTCAATCTGTTTCGATACTTATTTTTTTTAAATTAATGAAGAAAAAGCTCTTTCTACTAATTCCGTACTAGTAAACGCTAATAATAATTTAAGAGCTTTCTCAGAAAGTTTTTCATATTCTTTATCAATGTTTGAATTCTACTTGTAAAGTTCTGTCACATGATTATTTTGACAGAACTTGACATCTCAAGTTAAAGGTATCGATTTCCAGATTTTCGATGTACATATTTTTATGAATTGTAGGAAAAAAGTTTCTATGATATTTTTATGATTTAATTTTTTTAAATTTTTTATGTCCGCCATTATTGATTATATTTCGTTTACCACCAACCAGCAACTCACGTACCACAGGTTGGGAAACGCTGCTCTAGAGGGTTAATGTCCAGTCTATCATGGTGGCCGATCTGGTGTGGTGCTTTTCGAAAATACGAAACATTTCTTATCTTTCGAAAAACTTACTATTCCGGTTCACATCAATGTGAATTTAGCTTATTTCAGGTACAGTATGTGGTAATTTTGGAAATATTAATGACAAAAATCGTGTTAAAATAAAAAGTTTGTCAAAAAATATTTCAGTAACTTAATATACAGTTCAAGAGCTTTTATTTGATACCTTACATCAGAATTCTTGAAACAACGTCAAAACTAAAATACCGATCCGGAATCTAAATAGCGTCGTAGCAATCCGTCAGCCTAGAGCAGGTCCGGTTTTACCACTGGGCGACTAGGTGCGCCACTGGATGGGGCCGCCGGAAGGCCATGAAATTAGGACTTTTATGTAGCATGTTTTATGTGTAGCATGTAAAAATTCTATTTTAATATTTTTCTTCTTTCTTATTTCTCTTCTTTCTACTTTAATACCTCCATAGAATTATATTTAGAGGGCGCCAAATTATGTCTTGCCTAGGGGCTCTGAATTAAGTCTTGTCTAAGGGTGCCGCATTATATCTTACCCGGGAGAGTCAAGGATCCTTGCGCCGGTCCTGCCTCACATTATGTATTGAAGAAATAAAGGTATTTTTTCAACGGTCGAAAAAATTCGATAGCATCGTAGAAGTTTTAATTATCACCAGCAGTAGTGTAAACTGGTAACACCTAACTTCTCATGTAATTGGGTTGAGTTAGGCGTAAATAGTCTCTGTTGCTGTGTGCCAAAATTTTTAATTAACTAACTAACTAACTCCATACGAATTTTTGAAGATGGAAGCGGATCAAAGGGCCACCTATAGCCATAATCAATCTTCTTTCTGGTAGCTCGTTCTAGGGAATTTTTTTTGCTTCTGAGATCAAATATTCTCAATAATATTGGTGGCTATTGTACACCAGAATTAAACGAGGGTTGCCTTTTATATTTCGAGATTTTTCAAAAACCATTATTTATCAACAAAAGTGACTTTATTGTTTTTCAAAATATTCTCCATGAAGATCAATACACTTTTGCCAATTTTCGAAACACTTTTTCCACTCCGATTGTCAAATTATGTGGGGTGCAACCCGAACAAATATTTTTGACGGCCAGATGTTTATGCAATAGTGAATGTATGCTGGACCCACTAATGCCCAAGGATACCTCAATCTCACGATAATTCACATGACGGTCTTGCAGTATCAGTTCACGCACAGCATCAATATTTTCCGTAACAACAACCGATTTTGGACGACCTTCACGAAATTCGTCCTTAAGCGAACTACGGCCACGATTGATGTCGGCAAACCATGGATGAACAGTAGTTCTTGATGGTGCTTCATCGCCAAAAGTCGAATTAAGTTCATCGATGCACTGTTGTTGGTTTAATCCACGTCGAAAGATGTAAAAAATAATCGCTCGAAAATGTTCACGATTTACATAATTGCATTTTTAGCCGAGGTGATTTTTTTCAAGTTACTGTAAGTAACACAAATAGCGCTCGTACGTCAAAACGTTCTGAGTACATACCGTCAAAAATGTAAAACTTTACGATAGAAGCATCAGTTGCCAGATGGCAGCACAGGTTAGCGCAATCCCGAAATATAAGAGGCAACCCTCGTAACTGTTTTGCTTGTGATTCACTTATTTTAATCAAGCCTTAATAACTTTTATAATGCTAGGTTTAGACCCATAGTTCCAATGATATTTATTAAGAAGAAATATATTTTCTATGCTATAGACCAAAAATATAGGGGTTCCTATTAAAAAAAAGTATTTGTTTGAAATAACTTTTTTCCACTCTGCGTGTTCATTTGATGTACAGTTGTTAACCTAATTTAGTATTCTTAGTTCAGTGGAATACTCGATTTTTCATAATTTAACTTCCTTTGTATCTCTTATAATAAAGATATTAGCAATGCTTAACCCATTAGTGCATGAAGTTATACATCAGTTTTTTTTTTCTCGATTTATTTTAAAATTAGGCTCTTTTGTATATCATAAGGCAACCCCAGCAGTTATTTGTTTTTTGTGTTCTTTGCACGTGCGCTATGGGTTGTCCGTTTAAAGACTTTATGCATAATAGTAACAAAATTGGCAGTAAGTTAGTCATCCAAAATAAGTATTTATTTGATATTTATGAAAGTTTATAAAATAATATAAGTAATATGTAACACATAACAGTAAATAGCCTCTTATTGGTATGAAAGTTTTTCAAACCATGATTTTGGATGTAATCCACAGTCACATTTTATGTATATAAATACTTTTTTTACTGCACGCCTTACATCGCCAATCCCAGGGGTCGGCAAACTTTAGAGGCTAAAGAGCCAAATTCACCCTTTAATCCGGCATCTGGAAACATTTTAAAGAGCCATAATTTTGTTTTACCTAATACATTAATTTTTGAATATTTTCTAAATTTGATTCGTTATCAACTTAATTTGAAGAGCCACACGAATGTCCTCAAAGAGCCGTATACGGCTCGCGAGGCTTAATCTGCCGACTCCTGGCCTATCCGTTTCCGTATATCGCACAATATGACCAACATTATCATATCTAATAGAGCTTCTTCATCAAAATCATCATCATTATATTTTGATCTAACTTCACATTCTTGTTGTAATAATTCAGGTGGCAAATGGTTTGCGTTACCTTCTTGTTCATCATCAGAATTATCACTGTCTTCTTCCGTTTCTGCAGAATTTTCATCGGGAGATGTTATATAAATGTTTAAATTTTCATCTATATCTTTTTCATTTTCAATAATATCTAATAACTCATGTAGGTATAATCTGACAAAAATAAACACTTATTTTAATATTTTGATTATTATGCATAGAGTCCGTTATAACGGACACGTCATAATATTTGAGTTATTGGCATCTGACACTACCGATAGAGGCGCTACTGCATTCACATCATGGCTGACTTTGGTAGGATATTTTTGACAGGTTCAATGGTATCTTCATGTGATATTTATTGAAACACACGGGAACACACTCTAAAATGGTCTTTAGCTGTCTTTCCACTTCTAAGAACATATTCCCATGCTTGTCACAAACTCGACTATCCTACAACCTTCAGTTTCTCAAAATCTCACTAGAGGCGCTTCAGTTATTGTCAGTTGACAATAGAACACATGGTTTTTTTTTATATGTTCACATAATTTAACAAATATTTATATATTATCTAATACATTTTTAATTATTATAAGATATTTTAACAATTAAGTACTGTAGCATTTTATTGCAAAAATATATTTATTAAAATTTCGTTAAGGGTAGAACAAACTACATAATTAACTACACTACGCTATCCACAACAATTGGTAACAACTTTGTTAATTTAAATGAATTATAATAGAATATAGGGGGAATATTTTAAGATCGCAGCGCTGTTGCGGCATATTTGGAACTTCCAAAATAGACATTCATTATATAATATACAATCGTATGGGCAACAACGTGAATTTTAATGTTTACTGGTGGTTTTTGTAATTTTGCTACAATATTAATACGTGTTTTTATGCAAGTTCAGTGAAATATTATAACGTCAAATATTAATAAATAAGAATAATTTTAGGCATGTTTTTATTATTATTTTTAGGTTGAAATGGACCTTTTAGGTTATTTAGATTGAAATGGATTTCTTTTAATCCACGAATTACACTCAGATACACAACAACAATAGTTCGACTTCAACATGATTTTTGTCGTCTTCCACTTTAGTTTAAGGTTATTTTCACTTATTATCACTTGATACCAGTAAAAACAATTTAAAACTGATTTTAAAATAATATAAAATAATATAAAATAACATAAAGCTTAACAAAACGTAACATTATAACAATGTACTATAGTACAATGCCAAAATATATTTTGATCCCATATAACTCAATGTAAAAAGCGCGAAAGAATGTCTATTTCTGTAGCTGCTTAAAATACCACCAGATGTCATATCGCTTAGCAATTTTTCCCTATAAAAGTTAAATAGTTTTGTATTTTTTTAAAGTTTTTACACTCAACGCACAATCAACAACCTCCTAACCATAGCAACCCTCATCCCTTACCGCGTTTGCATCGCGCATGTCGCACTTACAAAACTGGGCACAGTGGCGTCCCGCTACAGTACTAAATACTTAACCTCCATATTTTGTTGTACATATATACCTCGGGTTCCATCGCATAAAAAAGAGCCTTAGATATACAATAAACTTAAATATTCAATAGATATCACACAACTGTGACTTTTGCAGTATACAAGCACTTAAGACACTTCTTGATTTTTTTACTTGCAACTCAGTAAAATAAAATGTATGTTACCGTTTTAATGGACACTATGCACTAATGCAGCGGTTCTTAAACTGGGGTCCGCGTAACCATTACCGGCGGTCCGCGAAACAATTTTGACATTAACTTTACATCCCCCAACTTTTCGCTTTTATTCAAATAACTCATTTAATAAAAATCCTACATGGTCAAGACTTTTTGTATTTGTTGTTATCTAACTAGTTATTGACATAACTAAACAATATTTAGTAAAAATTTTATTATTTTTATTCAACTGCAAATTATTTACAGAAAATGTATTATAAGAAGATCTATTTTGACCAATATTTGACCAAGAAATGTTTGTATGAGTTTAACGTATTATAATTTGTAACTTTTTTAATTCTTTTTATTACTATTTTTATTCATTTTATATTTTTTATACTATATGCTAATAAAAATGTTCATCTCTATAAATGCGCAAGACCATTTATTAAAATAACCAGCGATACATTTTTACCAATATTTATTATAACGTAATGCCTATGAGATTATTGAGCCAGAAATAAATTTTCAAAAACGACGTAAAATGCCTGGGGTTGGGACGGGGTCCGCAAAGAAAGTTGTTCAAGAGGGGGTCCTCGGACTACATAAGTTTAAGAACCCCTGCACTAATGGGTTAAACCGTTCCCAAAAACACTATACATTGTAAAATAAAACTGTATGCTGTAATAATAAAAATTAAGATTAAAAACAAATTCTTTCAGGTTTTTATAAAAGTAAATAAACAAATTAAATTTTTAATTTATAATTATAAAAAAAAAAACGAGCTGTGTGTCAAAATTATCTGTGCTCCAAATCGAAGTAAAACATATGATTTTCTATTTTAATATAAAATACCGCAAGAATTTATTTGGTTATCTAAATTTTGTAAACCTCAGTTAAAATCAGTGCAAAATCGATGTGATATCAGTATTTTAAAAATAGTTATTCTGTGATCTAGTCGAACAAACAAGTAGATAAGCATGTCGCTCAGCGGTGGATCAGTCCTGCATACTGTTTATTAAAATATCACGATAACGTAACATTAGTGGTCAGCATTTATGTATGTTTGACGTTTTTATTGGAACAACACGATCTATGTTCACTCATTAATCACGGCTTAAACGTTAATCTCGAAATACAACAATGAAATGTTAACATAGTTAACATCGGTCATTTAATTCAAATACTAGCCACCGGATATTAAAATATACATGTTTTTTTTTGTAGTGAAAAATCTGAAACTGACAGAATATACATTTAGAAATCTTCTTTTTCTTCATTTAGTTCTGTTGATTTGTATACCCTCAGTATTTTGGACTATTTCCGCACGCGTGACCCAGTCACATATTGATAACGAGAGAATCGTATTAAAAGTTCATGTATATATATATACCTAGACCCCACTTTGCGTCGTAGACACGTTCCAAAATTTTGCGACGCAAACTGAAACAACGCAAAGTGAATTAACGTTTTATATGAAAAACTATGTGAATATTAAAGATAGGTTCCCATAAAAGGTCCCACAAAAAAACAACTAATAAAATTAATAATTTAAGAAATAGAAATAAAAGAAACATAGAAAAAAAAAAAAAAACGAAAATTCAATTATACACAAAATAACAAAAAAAAAGTACAACAAATTCTGTATTCATTTGATTCAATTATATACGTAGATGTAGATGCTAATGATTCTGTAGATGTCAGTTCCTGCGGTTTTTCTTGAACGAAATATTTTTCGATTGTCGACTGAACGGCATTTTTTTAAACTCTCTGTAAAGCTCTTTATAACTTTTTTTTTTAAACCGGACGTAAAAATATTTAAAAAATAAAAAATAAAAAGATTTTTAAAAAAATTAACGACGTAACTTCGAAAAATCTATGCCGCAGAGCTAAAATTGGTGTATTTTTAGGAGCGACGCAAATTCGAAACAACCTAAAACGAAACGACGCAAAACGGGGCACTTCGATGTACTTCCCAAATTTTTAAAGAAATGTCTATATATCTTTTAAGGGAGTGCCCTTTATTAGTGTCGTTAAAGCATGTACAATAGAACAAGAAAAATATACCATTTGACTTTTTTTTTTTTTAATAACTGCTTACTATTAGGTTGATGCAAAATTAACAACGATTATTTGTCAAAATAAAAACAGAAGTTTATTATAACAAAAAAAATGTATGGAGACGATGTATGGAGACGATCGAGCTGAGCCAGATAGACCTCGCTGTTGGTTGAATTGCCGTTTGCCGTCTTTGTCCGGAATCCGCCACTGTTGACGCTCATCATCTTCATCCCACCAAAAAGCAAATGCCGTTTTCAATCTCTCAATGAATGATTCTGCTTTTGTCCCGCCCTACGCACCACATATCCTTCTTACTGCGGGCCTTTTGCTATTCCTTTCAGTGTTTCACCCGGAGATACACAAACTTTATTTCTTTTGACGTTTTTGAAGAGCAACGATTCATTACCAGTGACAAAATTCTTCAAAAATGACGATTGCTCGTTTCTCTGCAGCAATTTGGTAAAAAGTCGAACACGATCGGCTTTGTTGCTGTGGGAGAGTTCGCGAGGCACCCATCCAGCCACTTTTTCAAGCTTTTTTAGGCGACGGACGATCATGGATTGGTCTACATTCAAGTCTTTGGCCAGTAGCCAAAGTAGTTGTCATGCTATTCTCATCCAAGGCTGACAAAAGTGCCTGATCGTCGAAATCTGATGGCATTCCTCTTCCTTCATCATCCTTAAGACGTGTCACCTAATTTGAACTTGTGGAACCATCTTTCAACTTGTTTTTGACTGATTGCTCCTTTGCTGAAAAGCTAGTTGAGATCGTGAAGTGACTGTGCCGCTTTCCACCATTTCTCGAAGTGGTAGAGCATTATATGACGAACATAAATATGATTTTCGGCACGCATTTTTTGCACATAAAAGCAGAAAAATGTTTTTATAATTATTACATAAAACAAGCGCCATTTTTCAACACAAAATAAGAACTCCAAAAAAAAAAATCGTCATTAATTTTGCATCAACCCAATAGTTTCGGCTTTCGCCATTTTCAAAGCAATGAAATAAAGTACAAACATTACAACTTAAATACTATTTACAGGTAAGAATTATTTAATAATGTTAATCCTATGAGAGGGGAGGTAGACAAATTGGTCATCTCATTAAGGATTTTTCCTAGTTTGGACAATTTCTTTATCTCGTGCGCCTCTAATAAATATAATTTGGGGCTTTTGGGTTGTTCAGCGAATGAAGAATCAGTTTTTTTTGTTTCTTCCAGGCGGTTTTGTGTTCTTCAGTTTGGAGGGCAAACGATCTTACTGTTTGGCCACAATAGACAGATCCCACACGTGTCACATGTTAACATGTAAACGCCACTATTATATTACTTTGTGTTGATTATTGAATACAGATTTTTAAATATTGTTAATAGCTCTAAATCCTTAGTCAATAAAAATCAATAAAACCAATAAGGTCTACTACCAGCACCGCAGGTCTACTACACGAAAAAAAAGCGTTTTTGAAGCGAACGTCCGGTGATATTAATTGTAATAATTGTGCCTTATTAAATTATAATAAAGTTGTTCATTACCTTAATAAAAGCGTGATTTTTAAGTTTATATTCCTAGTTTTTTCTTTGTAATTTTCAGCATTGCATAAAAATTGAAATACAAAGTGGAAGAAGCCTTGTTAAAACATAATTATCGTGGAAGTATAGAGATTCTTTCGATGTTATAAAAAGATAATTTTATAGTTTAATATTGAATTACAAAAAAGACGAATGCATTTTTTAATTATAGGTTTTTTTTTACTAAATCTATATGAAATTGAATACTGTGGACTTTGAAACAAAATGTACAATGCAAAACGTGTTAGTTCTCAACTTTTCCTAGCTTGTAACACACCAACAGGCTGCATATATTTTGACAGGCTGCTAATTATAAAATAGTATTTTATTTAACTAGCATATAATGGAGGCTATATTATGCAAGTATCAAGTATCATACAAGCCGTGGCGTAGTGGGGCGAGAGCGCAAGTTGTCGGCGCTCCCGCACTTTTTATTTAAGACGGAGCGCGCCTCTGGAATTTTTACTTAAGATATTTAAAAAATCGAATGGGTGAAATCAATATCACTCGTCTAAAAACACCCTTCTTTTAATTACTTATTAAATTGAAATGCGCAATTCGCGCACATGACTGTTATCGCGTGAAACCGGGGAAGCCCCGAATTATATATTGCGTTTTTACATAATTACATACATTGACTACAGTGGGCCAAACATTCCTTCATATTTAAATCCATTACTTCAGTGTTATAAGGCAATATACGGTGTAGTTCTGCTGAATGCGAAAGAGGATTTAGCTGTATGATTTTAATAATAACTGAAGCTAGATCTCGATTATTAATAGAGCATGTGTCAAATATAATGTTCATAAATCTGCATGATTCTCCAATTTAAATTTGGAAACCACAGAATTATGTGCAAAAGTGGATCAGAAACCATCGTTCATTTACAGATACACAAACACGTATATGCAGAGTTCAAGAAGTTGAGGAGTATGTCATCTGGAAACTTTTATAAGTATAGTGTATAGTGTTAATGTACTTAACCACTATACATCAAAGATTAATAATAACGGAGTAATCATAATGTCGTTATTTGGTGCGGAACTTAGCAATAGATGGCAGTGCTGGAGATTTCTGTATTACCTATCGTCTAATAGTTAATTGCAAATTATATAATCGTTTTATATATTTAACTTTAACGTTGTGAGCGTTATGTTCTACTTTCTTTTACGAGTACACCCACTAGTGCTTTATAAAACTTGTTTTACTATTGCATATCAGTGTGTCGCGTCAAACTGATTCAGAACTACTGCTCTAGAAATAGATGTTCAAAGAGTTTTTTTTTTATGGTAGTGCAAATGAGATACTTGTTGTTTCATATGAATTTCATGCATCGTTAAGTTCGTTTGCCATGCATAAATGTATAAGAAATTAACAAATAAATGAGTTTTTGTTGAAAGGAATGTAATGATTCGTAATTCCTTTTGCCACAAAAAGAGGAAATGTTAAAAATACAGTTTTACGCGGATTTATTATATAAAGAACATAATTTGTAACATGCTTATTTGCCCATTCATTGTAGGTATAATTAAGATTAAATTATCTTGGGTAAAAAGTAATTCATACATACCCCACAATGTCGATATGTTATGGTTTACATGACTGTCGTATCTCAAATTTGTTATAACTAGAAACATTATCTTTTTAAGGTTTCGTAGGTATATTAACTAGATTAGGGGCCGTAGGCGCAACTTGAAATGGGACCACCCACATAATATCTAATTCTAATACATAATGTATAATGAACTTACTGGGTGATAAACGGATCCGTTGGTTATAGGGATTAAATATGTACAAACTACGGCCCGCGGGACAAATCGGACCCGCAAGAAAAAATCATCTGACTTGTAGACATTTTAAAAAAAGTTTACTTACATGAAAACAGCAATTTAAAATAATCAGAAAATTGCAAGATAAAACGTAACTATAAGTAAATAATATCCAATTCTTAAAATTATTATTTTTATTAATAATATCACCATTATTATTAACTATGTTTTTAAAATCAAGCGCCAAGAGCCTTGAATTCAAGTTGTCCGGCTCACCATTAATTTTTTAGAAATTTTTTGTGGCTCGCTTCCGAAAAGTTTGGAGACCCCTGCCTTAGAGCAAAAGCGCAAGAAACATATATTTTTTTTTTAAATTTAATATTCTAACGATCGATTGCTAAAGAACAAGTTAAGAGTTTTGACTCGGGTTATGCCTACTCGAGTCAAACCAACATACAAAAACCTATGCTTTTAACTTGAGTTAGGAATATATACCGTGCGATCATTATTTCTTGTCGGTTACATAACAGTAAACAATGAGTTTAAAAATATCAAAACTGTATTCTAATTCACAGCTGAAAATCCCAATTTAACAAAGAACCAATCAGATTACTTCGTTTCCCCGAACTCACCCGAGGAACAACGAAAATATGTGTTGGTAATTTAATGTCTGTCACAACTCATTTGCGTGTAGAGAAAAATAGTGTCCATTTAATAATCAATTCGTATAAGGCAGGCCTGGGCAAATGGCGGCCCGCGGGTCGGATCCGGCACGTGCTTAATTCATATCCGGCCCGCGAAGGACACAATAATTTTATAAATTATTGTGTCCTGCAAAAATATTACTGTCTGTCCAATATTCTTTCAAATTATCATTCTTTTCAATTTTCTTTTCCGTTTTTTTCTTTAAATTGCATAATAAATACACGTTTTGGTTAAAAAATATTGCTTTTAAAATTTATAAAATATCCTTCGTAACAAAAACAATATTTAAAATTAGATTTTTTTTTATCAGATTACTTCGTTTGCCCGAACTCACCCGAGGAACAACGAAAATATGTGTTGCTAATTTAATGTCTGTCACAACTCATTGACGTGTAGAGAAAAATAGTGTTAATTTAATAATCAATTCGTACAAGGCAGGCCTGGGCAAATGGCGGCCCGCGGGCCGAATCCGGCTCGTGCTTAATTTCTATCTTGCCCGCGAAGGACACAATAATTTTATAAATTATTCTGTCCTGCAAAAATATTACTGTCTGTCCAATATTCTTTCAAATTATCATTCTTTCCAATTTACTTTTCAATTTTTTTCTTTAAATTGCATAATAAATGCACGTTTTGGTTTAAAAATATTGCTTTTAAAATTTATAAAATATCCTTCGTAACGAAAACAATATTTAAAATTAGATTTTTTTTTTTGCCCGCCGTCAAATTTTAATCCGCAATGTGGCCCGCGTTTAAATTTTCATCCGCAATGTGGCCCAACATCCAAAAGATTTGCCCACCCCTGGTATAAGGTAATAAAAATTGAATGTACGCCTATGTGTACATGTCCTTGGTTTGATAACTAAATGTTTCTGTCAACTATTGCATAACGGTCAAGATTTGATGATCGCTCTGTATATAATACGTAATTTGAAGTAAATAAATAAAGACAAATCAAAAATATATATTATAAGAATCTGGCTCCATTTCAAATATTAGCATTACAGGGTTAAAAACAATTGATCTCAAAATCCCAATCAATCATTAAAAACCATTAGATTTTAAAATCTAGTTCCGTACCATCCTTTTACTTTATAATAAATGCCAGCATGAAACCTAGGTAAGCTCGATTTTCGTGACTACTTAAAAACGAAACTCTCGTTTAGGTCACTTAAACCAAAGAAATGAACTATATGAATTATCCTTTTCATTTTTATTTTTGTTTTATTTGTCTGCTCCCCCACACGGGGCCAAGGCCCAAGCATTCTGCGCGTTGTGAGTTATCCGCTTCTTCGTATAACCAAGAAGACACTCGTGTGTCTGTATTTAAACTATAGCCAAAACTGCAGAACGTACAGCGTACAAAGTTAAAATTTGGTATATGGTCATTTTAATACAAGAAATAACTTATTTAATATTGTATTTCTCATTTTATTTTATCAGTATTATAGAAAAAAAAAAAATCCAGTTCTGTAGATATTTTAAATCTTTGTTCTTCAAATATGAAATATGTTTGTTCTAAGATTATTTTTGAAAGTTCAAATGTCATATCTTGTTTATTATTTTCATAGCAAATATAAATATTTATATACTAAGATGCAGGTTTTTATCTTTTGATGATAATTATGACTGGTGTCAAATGAAAGGAAAGACTTGTTTATAAAAATTTTCGGTGTCTTTTCTCCCTTTATGTTGGACATAATCAGTCGGACTGACCTTTGGTCTTACTCATTTTTATCTATCGTAGATTGTGTCAAATATTGGTTTCGGCATTTTAAAGTCCGTAATTTTGATGTCATTAATAAGCTGGCCAAAATTTCTTGATTTCGAAATGGGAGGGGAAACGTTAGTAACTCATGACACCCCCACGTTGTCTTTTTTTTTTGATCGGGGGTTTCCAGGACGTCCCTTAAAAATCTGTGGTAAAGTAATAAAAGAATATCGACATACATTATTCGAAAAGACTTTATTTTCGAGAATGTAATACATACAATATAAGTAAAAACTAATTTAGACAAATCTGATAGCTGAAGATGAAGAAGGTTTTTCAGTGTCATATCAGACAAATGCTTCTATTATTTAGTGAAGTCTGGTTACTGACAATTTTATCATAACACTTATCATATTGTTTAGTTGTAATTTCGCTTTATAATTAACATTGATTGCATAAGCTAAGTTATATGATTTTACTAAAACGGGACATCCGGGCCAGAACAAAAATGTACTGTCCCGTTTAAAATGAGACATATGGTCACAACATGCTTTGGAACGCTGCAAGGATTAATGGCCGATGATTTGCAAGCATTTCTGATGAAAATCCATACCCAAGAGAAAATCATAAAACAGCTTGAAGTCGATCAAGCAACTGTTTCAGGACGAATGTATGAGATAGGCAAAATTCAGAAGCTCGGAAAGCAAACCATAAACGAATACAAGTGTCATATTTTTTTAAATTCCTGTAACTGGCATTTGATTAATATCAAATTAAGTCGCGCTGTTGTAATTTTTGCAATATAATTTATTTACTGCCATTGGTAACGAATCTTGAAAAAAATATGGATTACGCTACTGTTAATAATTTTTTACTTTCGGCAAATTTACGCTACTGATAATAGTGTTTTAATAATTAATAAAACGCCGCCACTGGTTTGTATTTAATGTTTGCGTGACTTGCGCTCACTGGTAAGACAATCGCGTTTTTGATCTTATGTCTTGTGTTCGAAATTTTGCCCAGTAGTACACCAAAATTAAATTATTTATTTATAATGATGTAATTGTAAGCAGAATCGTAGTAACTTCATAAGTTACCATAGTAACTAGACTCGTAATTTGTTAAGGTTCTGTTTGGAATTGCAGCATAACAAAGTAATTTATTTAAGTTTAGTCTAATTTTTCATTCGTGTAAAATCAATACATTTTTATTTTTATGTCACACAGGTATAAAACTGATTATTTTTAACACATTTTTTTTTTTAGTGTATTTAAAGCGATTGAAATAGTGTCAATGACTTTTAATAATAAAGGATATTCCAAACCTTTAGGTGGAACTAAATTGAATTTAAATTTTCTTAAGTTGTCACTAGCTATTTTGTTATATATTGAAGTAGGCTTTTCCTAAACAATGTGATCAAAAGCTTCAATCAATTGGTAAAAGTTAAGAGATTTGAAAATCTAGTTTCGCTTAGACCAAAGAATACGTCTATACGTACAAACATGGCTAAACTAAGTTTAAAGAATATTTTGTACAGGAGGCAACACGGGAAGAAAACCAGTGGAGTATTTTATTTTCGTCGACCAGCATCAACGCACTACGAAGTATCGGCTAGTTATAATGGAGCTACCGTATAAACAGCGTCCAATAGTGATGTACGAATAGCTACCGCGAGAACTTGAACCATTTTCGGAGAATAATAACGAACAAAAAGCTTTAATTGTTGTCGATAAAAGTGCTCTTTATTCATGATAAAATGAAGCCACATTCAGCGTTTAAATAAAAAAAAAAAAAAACGTGAATTGCTAAGTTTTAATGTAATCAGTTTCAAGTGGGAAGTGTTTGAGCTACTTCCTTAAGGCCTTATTACGCTAGAGTTAATATCAACATCTAGACTTGGAATATTTAAGTTTTTGCATTCGAATCGAAGACATTTGTGTGAAATAGTATGAAAAAAAAAAAATAGTTTTTAAAGACTAGGCAAATGGAACATGACTTAATTCCACCGTCTTTCTATCCAGGTTTTTAAAAAAGCGCTTGCGCCAATGTGTCTGTTCTCTCGCTCTCAGCTGATGCGTCTTTGTCTTTTGTTTACGTTGAGGTTAGTTTGTTGTATAATTGTTATTATCGGGTATTATATTAAAAATTATATATATTTTGGAAAAAGAACTAATTAATTTAGTGAAACCACACAAATAAACATTTCAAAGCAGGGGCGTAGATACTGGGGGCGCCGGCAATGCGAGTGTACCCCGGCGCGGCACAAAATCAAAATTATAGGGCGCCGAATTGATAAAAAATTTCAAACTATTACAAGAAAAATATAGTACGGATTTATCAAACGTATTTCCTCAGCAGATATTAAGTTTTCGATCAGCATTGTTGGACAAAATTAAATTATTTAGTACTAGCGAAACTAGACAATTTTATCCAGTTTCGATGATATATTTACAGCTTTTATGCTGTTTTTAACACTTCCTATAACATCTGCGTCAGCTGAGAGTTAAAAATTATAAAAAATTATCTAAGAAGTATTATAGGACAGCGGTTGAGTGACTTAACATTAATTAGTGTTGAAAACGATCGTGCAAGATTAATGAATTATGAAGATTTAATGGACATTTTTGCGAAAACTAAATGTCGAAAAAAAAAACTGTTTTAAATACTAAGGGCTGGTTTCTGAAAGCTTTGCCGAGTTTAATCTTTCGGTTAAACTCGGTTACAATATAAGAATTCCATAAGTAACCATAACAACTAATTTGGAACTTTTTGGTTATAGCTAACTAAGCTTTCAGAAACCGGCCCTAAATGTATACTTATAAATCTCTTGGTAAGTTTTTTAATATTATTATTCGTTTATATTATTTTTCTTCTTTTAAAAACTATTTTTGTTACATTGTTGATTTTTTAAAATGTTCTTCAAATAAATATCGCAATTTTAATTAAATATTAGCAATCTCAAGGTGCATTAAATGTTTCTGCACACCAGCGCAGCTTTAAGTTGCTACGCCACTGTTTCAAAGTAAACTTGTCAATTGTTAAAACTCGATGTACGCGAACAAAGAATTTTCAAGTCTTAAATAATATTCAAATACCGTGTGGATAAGTCAAGACCTAAAGAGGTGAATCCTAAAAAAAAATTGAAAAATTGCTAATGCATTATAATGTATGGATTTAGAAGACAATTATGTTGGTGGGGAAAATAATACTTTGAAATATATGTATTTGTAAATATTTTTCCAACTTTGTCTACTTTTTATATTACAAAAAATCTTTAAATTTAGTTTGAAGACGACCCTCGTATTTGTTTTTGCTTTGTTTTGTTGTGAACATGCAGAGTAGAAGACTAATGTACTTAACATCTCCCTCACCCACTTCGATCACTTTAATTTATGGTGAAGAGCTGCATAGAGATAATTTTGAGAGATATTTTGAGATATTTGTTGCGCGTAGAACATGGCAAATTTTGATAGATTACAATTATGATAGTGATGAAAGGAAGCCAAATGAATATAGCAACAGCCGTGACAACTTCATTTTTCAACTTCATCCAACAGCAATATATAATGTTTGTTTTAAAATATGTATGCGTAATAGAAGGAGCAGAAAATAGGTAATATAAAAAGATATTCGATTACACGTAAGTTGTGATGAAAACGACAACTAAATTTTTACCACATAAAAAAGTTTTTCGATCAGAAACTCTATTTTAAATAATATTACATTTCATACAGCGAGGAAATAAGCTTAGATCGGAAACTCCCCTGATAAAACCTCCGCATATATAATATTGGATTTTAACTGGAGTACGCCTTTTCTTATCTCAATACACTTCAATATACAAATGCTAAAACAAACAAAAATTCATTCTAAATCCGATCAGGTTAAAGCTGGCAGTTTGAGGTATTCGTAAAATCCCTCTGTGAAAGTTTCAATTCTACTGTTGCAAACATTGTCTTTGATGAAATAATTATTTTGCCAATGCTGCCAACATCAGTTCTAAACGTCATTAAAACGTTCATTCGATCCCTTTCACAAGGCGCAAGTTTCAAAACGCTAATCACAGGAGAGGAAGCGATTTAACTCTTGATAAAAGGAACTTTTCTAACTAACTGTTTGGAAACAAACCGAGGATTATATTCACAATACTTTTTTGTGCTTTATCGTTTCGAAAGAATCATAATTATCGGGTCATGTGAGAGGAATTGCCGACCTTTTTTTTGAAATTGCTTCCTGGATTTCAAGTAATTGTTATGTAGCATCGCTTTGTTTTAAGTAGACTAGAGTTTTTAGAATTTTTTAATATAGTGACGGTCATGGGCGTCTCCATTTTTTTTTTTCAAGTGGGGCCTAATGTGAAGTCCTATTTTTATAATATTTAGTAATTTATTAGATAAACTTTCATAAATACACAACACTATTTAAATAGAAATTGAAGGCGTCTACGATCATTGGCAAATTGGTATTAATGACTTTTTTTATAAAATTACTCTGTTAGTATTTTTTTTACCTTGTGCACACTTAACATACTAAAACCGGATAAACGATCATCCGTCATAGTTGACGTAGCAATAATTGTAATAATAGTGTTGATAAGCCCCGATTTGACATCAAATATCAGTATTTGGACCCCTTTGTGACGTTTCTATCCGTAGCTTCCGCGAGGGAAATGAGGACGTCACGTAAACATATCATATATATCAGCGGTCGGCAACCTTTTTCACGTCGCGATCCATAAAATATGGCTGAAAATCACACGACCCATGGCCAAGCTCATATCCAAAACCTTTTACCAGATCGACAAGTAAACGAATTTTGAGCTTTTAAAGACGGGAAAGACTGTATGGCAACGACGAATCCTTGTCCTGCAGTGGCGGAATTGTAATTCAAATAATAATAATAAAAATATTATTCAATAAACATAAACTTATTTTCTGAAACAGAATTACTTACTGTAAAATTTCGCCCTTTTTAATTTCTGTGATAAAACGCTCTTTCAAAAATAAGTACAAACTACAAAAAATGGAACACAAATATAACACTAGACATGAAGAGCAAGCCATACCACCAAAAATTAAAAAAAAAAAATTAGACACAGATGCTTCAAATATTTTTTACCAACAATAAATAATAAATTAGACAAATATTTTTAAAATAACAACATTAATAGTACATACACAAATATTTTAATTAAACGTGCTAAAAAATGGGCTAAGGATTTATTTCAAGATGAAATTAAAGATATCTTCAAATAATTCATATATTAAAAAAAAAAATAAATAAAAAATTCTTATAAATTACACTAAATTCGGTACATGCTATAAAATATTGTAGAAGTTCTATTTTTTAAAAGTTATATATTTTTCATTGTTTTTCTTTTCTAACGTTAGTAGTTAAATATATGTGATAAATGTTCAGTATTATAAAGAACAAATAACTTTTACTATGTAATTAAATTTTAAACCCCGAGTAAATTCTGTACAAAATATATGTACCTCATTAAAATTTAATAAAAACCAATGTTTTGAATAGTTTTCTGAATAAACAAGCAACATCCGTTCGGTTTTATATATATATATATATATTTTTTTTTTGCCAAGGGAAGATGTTTTTCCACGACCTATTTTTCAAAATTCGCGACCCAACTTTGGGTTGCGACCCAATGGTTGCCAACTGCTGATATATATTATATTACAGAAAAAAGTACAATTTCTTGAGTTTTTTATCTGTCATCGAGCTCGTAATCATCGTTTTTGCGGAGAGTGGGACGGAATTATTGTCTTCCCGGGCCCAAAATTATTGTTTTACTGGAGCCCGGGCTCTCACGGCACTGCTTACACTATGAAGAGGAGCTTCGGTGCTGTGTGGCCCCTTGATGCAAACTTGAACGAGTAAGTTCACATGAATTAAAATTTGTTTAACGTATGATAGCGAATAAAACTAAACATAATAAAAATAGTTATAATAGAAATCTGTTCTGGTTATTATAAACAAATGTTCAGAAGAGTGACACCCCTTTGTACTCATCTTTATGATCATGCCATGTTTTATGTTATGGGCCTATAGAAACTAGGCTTTATAATAAAGAAGCAATATGTAAACCGTTCTCGATAAAACTCTGTATCTTTTTGCCACACTGTGGATATTTAACTGAAATCAAAATGTTTTTAGCATAAACAATTTATTTTTAGAATACGTCAATAAAATACGTCATTTTTATTTATTAAGAAAACAGAAATTTTTACTCTGTAAGCAATGCGTTTACATCAGTAACATTTTTTGCTGCGGAATCTGTAACAGGCAGTTGCGATATGTATGCCAGAAAAACATATTTTTTTGTAATTTTTGTTCGAATAAGGTTGGTTTAAATAAATATTTTCTCTATATATCTTTCCTCATCATTTTGGAAAATTGTTACACGTCCGATAAAAAAAAAAATATCCCCTGGATCAGAATGAAATTGGGTAATTTGACATTTCCTCTATCAACGATCCATTCTGTGATTCCTATGAATAGGTATATAATGTAAAATAGGCGTGTTTAGTGATGATAAATGCTATAAAAAAATATATTCGGATCTGTATATTTACAGGTTGTAACAAGATTGAGGGAAAAATTTATGTGAAGTGTGAATTTTCATACATTTCAGGGTTTTGTAGGAATAAGTGTAAGAAGCCAACACAATGTTGGTTGTCTAGTTTTACGACTTTTATGCAACCGGGCATAAGTGTTTAAAATTCCTTATGTTGTTGCTGTCTAGTAATGTATTCAAAAATAAATTGAGTAATCCATTTTTCTTAAGTGATTCATTCAATGTATTTCTGGCCTCTTCATATAAATAACAATCAACCAATATAATGTTCTAATGACGCGGTTGTTTCATAGTCACCGGTGCAAAGAGAATTTTGGGTAACACCGATTTTATACAGGTACTCCGCAGTACTAGTCAGTTTCTTTCACTTATTTAGTGATTTAGTCAAAAATTTCAAATTATCTCAATAATGGATTAAATGCAGACATACGTTACCTTCGATTTTAGTTATTTAATTTAAGAACGTTTAATTTATTAAAATAGTTTTATGTAAGGTTTTAACAATGTACGATCTCTCATCAATTGGTACGTGTACGGTATAAACAACACTTATTCGGCAGTAACAATATTTTTACTTTTAACGGTTTCATTGTTGTTTAGGCGGCAATTTTATTGCGCATGTCAAAAACAAAAATGCTAAGCACAAAATCTAGGGTAATAAAACACAATATTGAAGGAAAGTTTCGATGTTAGTATTTAATATAGGCAATACAATAATCTACAAATAATAAGAGTCCTAAAGAGTAACTGTGCACAATTTGGTCTAAATCGGTTAAACGGCCTAGAAATGTATAGCCAACAAACAAACAAACAAACATACAAATAATTTTCCTCATTTATATATATATATATATATATAGAAAATGCTATATATATATATATAGAGAAAAAGCAAAAGTACGAAAGTTTATATGAACTTTAGTTGCACTAATATTCCCTTCTTTTAATTTTAAAATGTGGAGATAATTTCTAAGTTGTCCTATCCAATATTCTATATGAAATAAAAACTTTCCGAAAATTAAAAAGCAAATGCATTTTCAAACGCTCTGCTCAGTCTTAGAACAAACCCATCAAAATCCTGATGAAAAATAAGTTTCAATTTTGTTGTTCGGTCTACTCCATCAAAGACTAAAATTAGAGGGTACATCCTGCAATCACTTCCTGAATTTTAGGGTGAAATATCTTCAATCATATTCAGTCCCTTCCACATGAACACCCTTAATTCAGTTTATTAAAAATATAATATATTTATCTCCCCCTGGATTCAACCTGACATACGGACATTCAAAAGGGCTGCCGGATTTAAATGGCTTATAGAGAGAAAATCGGGGTAGAATCCTTTTGAATAAATGACCGTTTCCCTAAATCTATCGCTAGTATTCGTTCTGCCATCTGGACAGCTGGGTCTTCGATTTACCTCTGCGGTAAGAACCATGCGACAAGGTTACACACAAGATAAACGAGAAGATGAATTCTGAATTTAGAAATGATACAAATTAATTCCTTTCGATAATACATAAATTAGTTTTATTGTCACTTTAAAAAACATAACTAATAAATCACATTTTGAGCTTCCTACGTACCAGGTATCTCATTTAATCGGAAATGCATTAGGCTCTAGAAAACTACAAGAGATACAACTTCGGTTCAACTAGGCCAAATGATCACATACAGATCAATTCTGTAAAAAGTTACTATAATAGTTACCGTGTAATAACGTTACTACAAGATAACTTTTATAGTGACTTTAATAGTAACTTTAACATTTTTTCGTATTTTGTAATATCCAAATGTAGTCACTATGAAAGTTATATCTTAGTTACTGAGAAAAAAAAGTTAGTTACAGAAGCGCAACACGCATGCGCCTTAGTGGTATACAGATGACAGTTGAAGTTAAAAATGTCAAAATATTGTATTGCTTACATTATTTTGTTGTTATATAATATATATTATGTTATTACGTTTATAAAATATTAAAAAAATGAGTGAAGAAATTAAAAAAAATAGACAAATTCTCGACAATAGAACCAGTAGCGCAGGTGGGTGGGATTTGGGGGAAGATTTTTTAGAACCTCCCATGTAGCTGGATTTTTTATTACTTCGATGCATTTTCATTTCTTCCATACGTCTCATTTTATAACCCACCCCCCCAGGAAACTATTTTTGCGTTACTGAATAGAACTTTTGTTAAATTTTAAAAACAAATACTATTTTTTTTAATAATTTAAAAAAAGACTCATTAAAAATGGGGAATTGGAAAAGACTTTTTGATCTTTAATATATTTCATCTCCTGCAATATAAACATTAACCTACACTCATACATACATATTTTATATATATTTAATTTATATAATTTTCTTTACTAATCTTCTTCATTTTCTATTATATTTAAAAATTACACTTAAAATCAAATGTCCGTCATTTTTATCTTCATAAGAACTAAGTTATTACTTATAAATACCAGCATTTGGTAGTTACTATGATAGGAACTTTTATAGTAACATGTTCCTAAATATTGTAGTAATTTTTGTCTTACGGAATACGAAATACCCCGAAGTTACTATGATAGTAACTGACCTTGCTCATAGTGACAAATTTAGTTACTATGATCATAATAACTGAGTTACAGAATTGATCTGTATAACTTGTGCATTTGTATGGCACTTTATTTTTGATAAAATTCATCAAATTTAATTGTCTCCTACAACTTTTTTATTGAAAATTCTCAAACGATTCTTAAATAAAACTTTTGAGGCTTCTTTTCAGTTACTTTCCAGTGAGGTAGTAAAAAAAGTATCACTATTCATTTTTCATTTATTAGTATTAACTTTATTTTTCTTATTGAACTTATGATGTTTTATTATTGAAGTGAAGACATCTTTTTGTTATTTCAATAATGTGCATAGTTCTATGGGATGAGGAAGTTATGTTTTTTTAGTTTAACACAGAGGCGTTAAACTAAAAATCTGAAAAAAATTGTAAGCAATGTACCCCACCTCCCGATTCTGCTTCCATAGCGAACCGGCAATTTTGCAATTTTGTACCCCTATTCTGTACCAAAATGTATATTTAGATAGCAATGTTATATTAAATTTTTAGCCAGATGTGCAAGTAAAGCTGCATTCAGAGCTCAGTAAATCAACACGTTGTACGCTATGGATAATTTTTAAACGAGGTCATTTGGTATGATCGGACGTGCTCGTGCTTTGTCGTTGCTATTACTACTGTTGAGCGATATAGTACGAGCTTGTCCGATCATACCAATTGCACTCGTTTAAAAACAATCCATAACGCACAGCGTGATAATTTACTGAGCTCTGAATGCAGCTTTATAATATGGGATAAAATCTTATCTTTTTATTTTATCATCGCCAGTAAATTTAACATATTTGTTGCAGGAATAGGACCCTTATAATTATGTCATATTGACAAAGGCTCTGATTCTATAGATATAAAATTCGAAAACTCTGTGCTGTTTGCAAATTTAAAATTTATTTTGATATTTGTGGGTAGAATAAATAAAACAACGTTAAACAACTATTATACACATAAAAATAAAAAAAACATAATTTTCTGACCAAAAAAAACACAGTCTGACCAATGGTGACATCGCCGCCATTAAGAGTCCAAATAGCTATTAGAAATATTAGAAATTTAAATGGAAAAATAAGATAATCTTTGCAGAAGCAGTAAATTGATGTGAAACTCTTTCCAAAAATTACTCTTTCTGCAAGGATTATTTAATTTTTCCATTTGAAACTAATATTTGGACTCTTAATGAAGTTGATCACCATTATCCAGACTGTATCCATAAATATATATTTATCTTTATGTACAAATCTGGCTATGTGGACGAAAGACCCCATCGAAAGAAAACAATAAAAAAAAGTACAAATCAGTGCATTATTACAAAACAGGTTATTTGAAATGAGTGCAATTTTATTTGCTTACAATATATTTTTTTTTTTTTTTTTTATCAAATTAACCTTTATTTACATTTTAATGTTTTACACATAAATTTTATAAGCTTCGGCCGAAAATTCGACGCTTCGGCGAAAATGTAAACAGAATATTCGGTTATGGATCAAAACATGCTTTAGTGCAGTGGTTCTCAAACTTATTTGGCCTACCGCCCCCTTTTCAAAAAGAAATTACTCAGCGCCCCCCTGGAAATCTACGTTCTTTTAACGAATAAACAGAAAGATATATGTATCTATATTTCTACTTACGTTCTAAAATATAGTAAAGAAAGATGTTGTAAATAAGGCACCTTGAAGCTTGAAATTAAAAATTATTTATTAAATTCATATTCTCATCTAATGAGGAGGATGAACCTGGTGCGCTGCTATCAATGTATCAATCCTCGGCTCTATTTTTGTCAGCAGTATTCTTAAATCACCGCGATTAGCTATTTGCAGTCGGTTTCTTTTTTTTGTTAATAGATTTGTGACCGCACTGAACCCACGTTCCACTAAATATGACGAAGGAAATGCAATTAATAACTTTTGTATTATAGCCCAGGATAAGCTGTAGGAATCTACTTTTGTAGCCAGAACTGTTGGTAGCCGTCTTTGAATTTAAATTTCAATTCGTAATTTGTTGTTACTTCCATCAGTTCTTCTTGTAATTTTAGAGATTCTTCTGTGTTTGCACTTGAAAAAGAATCCAAAATCCAATCGGAAATGTTCATTTTAAAAATATCTTCAAATCGTCGGTTGAAGTCAGAATGGATAGCATCCAAGTGGTGACAATAGGTGAGCAAGTCTTCATCATTTTCAATGCCCCCCCAATTGCACCCGATGCTGCTATCGCCCCACTGGATCGTTCCAGCGCCCCCCAGGGGGCGGTATCGCCCACTTTGAGAATCATTGCTTTAGTGCATCCCTAGTAATAATGACTCCTCATCGGACAGGCGACATGAGCGAGAAGGGAATTTTGTAACGACAATCAAACCCTGGACATCGCATCGACGTGACGAAATAGATCACTGTTGGCATTTGTTGCAGCAAGATATTGCGATTCTTGACAAAGTAGTTAAAAGTAGTTAAAAGGCTTTGGATTAAAGTGGATGCTAGAGTTAGATTTTGTCTGAAATGTTGATGGTCGATTAGGACTGATAATAGGTTGTGGCAGGTTTTTAGGACGATGGCGTCAGAACGGAAAGCGTACGAGTAAACGAAGCAGTGTATGGATGCAGGGAATGGGGTTATTGGAAAATGAACCAGTTTAAACCCGTAAACACATGCAATATATGTCTTGTCTGAAAATAAATAATATGTAAATAACGTGCGTATACAGTCGAACTTCCCTAAGTCGAATTATCATAGTTCCTGAAAAAATTCGAGATATAGAAAAGTCGAGTTACAGAAATAACTATAAAATTAGTAAAATAACGCTTTCATATGAATTTATTGACAATAAATACATATCTATGTGACTGCCAGGGTGACCAGATTTCAGTTGAGGTAAACCCTGAGATTAAATATAAAAGTTCTCACCTTCAAAATCCAAGTGATGAGCAAAAAATGGTTCTCACCTCCAAAGTCCAAGTGGTGAGCAATAAAAAGGTCTTCACCTCCAAAGTACAAAATCGGATATTTTATAACAAAACCCGGAGACCTGAGACTCTGACCCGAAAACTTGAGACTCCGGCCCGAAAACCTGAGACTCCGGGCGAAAACCTGAGACCTGCTCACCCTGGTGACTGCATGAAATCAACAAACTTTATATGGATAAACATATATAACACAAATAATATATTAAAAAAATCTGAATAGCAAACATTATTTCTTCAAAAGTCAGTGATTTTTTATTGTTTTACATTAATAAATTGTCTATCCACAAAGTTCTCTAAAGTTGTTAATTATCGCTGTACAGTATTCTTTTCTAGTCACTCATACTCGCAATTGATACGGGAGTGGTAATTGTCAGTAACTTCACCCCAGCGCATAAATACAGGCGAGCCCAGATAGAGGGGTGGAGGGCTATTAGGTCCGGACCCCAGCGCCCCGAAAATTATTTATATTTTACATAAATATCATACATAAACGGAGGGGTATGGGGCCCCCGAAATGTTTGGCTAGGGACTCTTTCAGGGCCTGAATATAGGTTTAATTCGATATAAGCCGGTTCAGTTTAAGCCGATTCACTTTTACGCCTGCGCTGAATTAACTATCGTACGCCTGCTAATCAAGAAAGTACCGCGACAACTGGACTAGACGGCGCTCCAGTATCATCGCTTATAAGAATCAAAATACAAAATACGGAGAAAATATGCATTACAGAAATTCGAGTATAGGAAGTTCACCGTCTTCAAAAATCCCTAATTTTACTTCGAGATATAGAAACAATGTTTTATGTAAAAAGCAATCATGACGCAAAAATTTTCGAAAAACATCGAGATATAGAAAAATGGAATTTACTTATGGAAGTTCGATTGTATTTGAATCACTAGAAAACTACTTATATTTGGTTAAAATTATGTCGACTAATATCACGGCCTACTCATTTGAGAAAACATCGTAAATGGATTAGACGTATGTAGATTTACTTAAAAATAAGTTGTATAATTTATGCAAAAATTGTTGTTTAATTCAACTTACGTAATTCTGGACATACATCTCCTTTGAATATTATCCAGTTTCTTAACTATTTAGTAATAATGTATGTAATAATTGCATACTTATGTGTTGTGGTAATTTGCGCAAAACTAATAGAACTGCTTGCGGCAAGATAAATTATAAATACAATGAAGCTGCAAATTAATAATTTCCTTTATTGCAAAATAATATAACATATAAAAACTAATGACATGCATACAATCATAAATATACAGCTTTTTATATGCCATTAATTACTGCAAGAAAATATCTTGGAGAATAGGACAACAGCTTCGAATTACTAATAACAGGGTTGAGCAAAGGTCGTAATCCAAGAAACCGCAATCTAAATGCACTTTTAAAAAAATTCTTTACACACGAATTGTATACAACATTTTTTCTAACACCGAAGATATTAATAAAAATTCAAAAGAATTGGGTAATAATGAATGACAGTTTGCTATTTAAATTTATTACTGAATAACGAGATATTAAGTGCCGTTGGCAAGTATCCAAGTTGCGCCCTTTCGAATATTTGCGCCCCTTTTGCGAATGTTGAAAATACAGTATATTTTATTTAGTTTTACTCACCTTCAAAAAATACAAAAAAAGGTCCCCATCTCCAAAATACAAGTGACGAGCGAGCAAAAAAAAAGTCCTCACCTCTGATGACACAAAAAAGGCCAGCAACTAAAAATTTTGCGCCCTCAACATAGATACGCCGGTGGCAGGCGCCTCTTTCGTCGCGCCCTAGTTACTGGCCTGGTTATGGACACAGGAGGTAGGCATGGGAATACATTTTGAGTAACGGCAAAAAAGTAACTCATGCTAGGCAAGTCTGTTCATACCATTTTTCGCGTGATGATTGCAGAAAAACAAAACTGCACTTATATGCTTGCACCTATTTTACATCTGTAAGTTGTTTATTTAACTTTTAGCTGCTCCTGTCTAACTAAAACTAATTTTATTTCATGAGGCAATGAACATAATGCACTTGTTTGGAAGCAGAATGCATATATTGTAAATTCAGATGACTGACGTTCAGCTTTGAATGTACTACATAAAATTATGTGCCTGGCATTTAAAACCTGCTTACCTACAAACTATACTTCAATAAATCTATTGAATTTGAACTTTAAATACTGTAATTTGATGCTCATTTTGTGTTATGCACCTCGATACATGTGTAGCGTTTAAAAATTAAAAAATGTCGCAATTATTTACTTGCATTTTAATAAAATAAAAATGTACTGTGATTAAATTAACATGTTCGCTATCAGCAAATTGACGGCTGAGTACTAGAGTCAACAGCCATCTTGCCTTGGATTACAGCGCTGCCACCGGTAATATAATTTCTCAATAGACTGGGACGTAAAAATAAAAAATAAAAAAAACTCTACGTAAAAGAGGTTGACCCCTGTTTTAATTCGCCAAATTTTATAAACAAATGGCTAACCGTACAAAATGAACTTGAACTCTGGGATTTGATGCATTGACACTGCTTCAAGAAATTACAATATTTATATTTATGGTAATATCAGTTTTTTATTTTACTATCATTCAGAATTTGAAATATATTTAAAACACCAGCGAAATCATAATAGTAATATTAATAATAATAAAAATAATATGTAATTTTATGAATTGATCTGATTGTTTTTTATTTGTTTTTTATTATAACTGTCGCGTCCGTTTGTGAATCTCACATTAACTAGGTTTGATGAAGATACTACGTTGCCTATCGAATACCAACATGAGTTACAAAGAACACTGGTCCCTAGGTTCGAGGATGCTGTCATTTTTACTGACGAACAAAATCCGGAACCAGGGTTGGGTGTGCGTTCGTTGTCTTGAACCCACGTCAACAGTTTCAGTACCGTCTGCACTCCATAACGAGTGTTTACACTGCTGAGCTGTACGCTATTTTCAAGGAGCAAAGTCAGTCCGTCAAAGTGTTATCTTGACGAACTCGCTGAGCGCTCTGAACAGTATCCAAGATCCAAATCCAGTGCATTCTCTTGTACTAAGGATTTGGTTGCTACTCCACAATCTGAATGCTCAGAATGTAAGGGTATAGCTGTTTTGGATACCGGGACATGTTGGTATTAAAGGCAACGAAGCGGCAGATGCAGCTGCAAAAGCCGCCTCCCACAGACCTAAGATTGATGTGAGTTTCATATTTCCAGATGATGCAAAGAGTCATCTGAAATATCTGGTTTTAGTCATGTAGTAACATGAGTGGAGTAGCACACAGAACGTTAAGTTGAGACAGATTAAGGGAGACGTTAAACCATGGGGTTCTTCATGCGGGATCAACCGTAGGGAGCAAACCGCCATCACACGACTCCGTATAGGCCACTGTTGGTGGACCCATGGACACCTCCTTCGACGTGAAGAATCCCCTACCTGTGAGACGTGTAACACAGATTTGTCTGTGTTACACTTTTTAACTGTATGTGTACAGTTCGAGGATGTCAGGGAGAGGTTAGGCGTGTGCTATGAGCTGTCAGTTGCTTTAGATGACGACAGAGTACTCATGGACAGACTGATACTCTTCCTGACAGAATCGAACTTACTGTTTTATTTGTGAAGTCTTGCACCTTATTTTAATGTGTTCTATATCTAAATTGTGATATTCGATTGTAATTGGTCCCTTTACAGATTCTTACCATCACCCTGAGTCTGTTCAAATAATCGAACAGACTTTTTATCTTATTTATTTGTGTTTGTCTGTGCAAGATTTCTTTTATTGAGTATGCGAAATTTTATTGATTTTATCTATTTATTTATTGTTTCTAATATGTAGCGTAGTCATTTAGATGGGCTGCGTTAGGCAAATAGTCTTTGTTGCTGTGCGCCAAAATTTTAACTGACTAACTAACTAAGTTTTTTATTTCTTGCTGTCTTTATATAGTACATTCTTCATTCTGAACAAATGTTCATGGGCCGGATGAATTCATCTTGCGGGCCGTAGTTTAAGGCGCTCTGCTCCTTAAAGCAGGAAATATTTTATATTAGGGGAGGAGTTTTTTTCCGTTTGTTTGTAGATAAAGTGTTCAAGAAAGTACGGGAGCTAATAGCCACAAATACGTCGCGTCTTCAAATTTAATTATAACTGTATGCGAGGTAAAACAGTTTTTCTCCTCTTTGGACTATTATAAAGTTTGTTAGAGTTTCATAAAAGTTTTCAGAAAATATGTATGCATGTATGTACAAACAGAGCTATAAATACATCTAATGACATGAAAATTTTCAATGTAATCTCCATTTTATCTCGTACTATCCTTGCCGTATGAATCTATTTACTAGATCAAAGCCGAACGTAAACAAAACTATTATTATAGATCACGCGTCTAGAGACTTTTTTTTTTTTGAGAGACCAATAGTAATTAAATAGGTCATGCTGCGTCGTTCATAATATTTTGTCGTTAAATTATGAAAAGGATATGTATAATATTATTATTTTTCAACATAGTCTCCTTTTAGAAGACAAAATTGTTTTACAGGGGCAGGGTTGCCCCTCCCCCTCCCGCATCCCTGTTAAACACAACCAGTGCTGACCAAAAACCAAAAAGGATTTTAAAATACAAGTCATGACAAAAAAAGATCATCACTTCCAAAATACAAGTGATGACTCAAAAATAAAAGCTTGTCTCTGCCAAAACACAAGTGATGACAAAATAAAAAGTCCTCGCTTTCAAAAAAAGCTCATGTGCTCTTAAACTCAAGTGAAAACTCAAATGTGTTCCTTAAAGAAACGTTTTTTTGAGTGCTTGGGGACTCAATGGGGCGCCTGGTATGTCTTGTACACGTATAAATTAAAAAATATTTTTTTAATTTTGAGTGAGGTGTTAAATAAAAACTCTTGATGCGTATTAGAACGCGCGATAATTTTGCCACTTTTTTGCCGTCTTTTGTTTTTAAATCTATTATGTGTAATGCTAATTTAAAAAAAAACTGCTCGCAGGCGCCTCCTCATAGCTTCTTGAGTTACCAAGCGATTCTAAGCTATTAGATGGACAACACTGATCTAAGACGTTCGCCTTTAATAACCCTAAAGTAACTAATGTTTAGCTACAGCCTTGCGAATGATGTCATAGGTTGAAAAAGGAATCTGTGTGACGTACAGCAAAATACGATCTTTATAGTTAACAACTAATAGTTAATAATTAAATATGTTGAAAAGGTGTAGAAACTTTTATTCACTGCAATTTTTAATTAATTATTTTAAAAGTTATAATTTATAATGCACATTTCATTAATTAATCACGCCAATGTTCTCTCACTGCAAATGCCCGCAACTATCAATATTGCGCAACTGTATGTTTTGCACGCATATATTTTTATGAGAAAATAGCCTTGATTTTATAGAATTTAGTAAATGTCAACAAACCTCTTGTGATGCTCCAAACAATCAACTGAGCAAATAGTATTGTTTGTATAAATTAGACGGTAGATAGTTCGGGTAATATTGACATTCGCAATTCACAAAAATTCTACAGTTCCATTCAATTATGATTAGATGGTATTCGTTCGAGAAACAGGAATCTTTTGGGAAGAACGGATTTCTTTCACATCATTATCTTAAGTTTAAAAATATTGCTTATTGCCACAAAATAGAGTTGTCGTACTTACGCGGTTTTTTTCTTCCTCTTCACGCTTAGGCGAGCTTCTAGTCGTCTAAGTATTTTATTCTAAATCGATCTTCCTTATATAGTTTGCAGATCTAAATTAATGTTTCGGCAAACTTTTCATTAATCATATATACACCTTTGGAATTTTTACTATCCGATACTGTGCAGTTAACTCAGGGTCGACTCAGCCTGAAGTATTTAATGCTTAAAATATGAGTACCTGTTTATGCAGGACAAATAGGAGAATGACCATAGGAATTTCATACAGCGCAGAAGATTAAGAACCAGGAAACTTCTACAAAGCTTAAGAAAACGGAAACTACTTACGTTGCGCAATACTTAGTAAATGGAGAGGGAAATAGCGTCTTGATGTGAAGCAGTTGTCATTTGTGAGTTGACTGCTGTTGAGTTTATATCGTTAATTCGAATTTTATAGCGGCTTTTTAATTCGATTTACTTTACCCCGGCGATTTTTAAGATGGTTCTGATTGAAGAGAGCCTGTCTCTGTGATATTTTGTGAAAGATATTCAAAGATTGCTACAGATACACTTAAACTTTTGAAAGTAGCCTTTGGAGAAGATGTTCTGAATCGAACTGTCTGTTTGAAGTGGTCCGGTCGTTTAAAGATGGTAGAAATCAATCAAAGATGATGGTATATCGGGTAGGCTTTCAGTTTCTAAAACTGGCGAAAAGGTTATCCATATTTACGTATTAATCCGTGTCATTCGACGATTAATTGTTGAGAAGAGTGTAGAAAAGCTACAACAGAACCGGCGTAAACCGAACTAGCGTAAAAAGACCTAACTTATAATAAGGGTATAAGGGTTGGGTTCCAAGTAAATAAACAATAGGTTTGATTTTAGGTTAGGTTATCTATAACGAAATTCTATTTCACTTAGTCCTCGCTGACTCATACTTAGCGCTTACTTCTGTAGTTTGCTGTGCAGATTGTTTGATTTTATCTGTATTTTTCATAATGGTAGTAATAGTTGAAGGCGGTAAATTCATTATCCTGCATTCGTCTAATAACTCACATCTTCTCAAGGGAGATAGAAATTCTAGTTCTTTTAGGTCCATCTTGAGTTGACATTTCCTTCCTCTTCTCAGACATGGTATTTGTTTAACTGTACCCATTTTTTATGGGCATATTGGCAAAAAACACCTATTTTATAGAAACAAATAAACTAATTTAATTACGAATAACTAAACTAGATATACACCCGACGTGTAGAAGGATACTTATTTGCGATGATACTGGAGCGCCGTCCAGTCCAGTTGTCACGATACTTTCCTGATCAGATCGGGGAATCCCAGACGTACGATAGTTAATTCAGCACAGGCGTAAAAGTGCATCGGTGTACACTGAACAGGCGTATATCGGGTTCTCCCTGTATTGTCAAGACATTTTGACCAATATCAATACAGGCCTGCAAAAATGTGGTTATCTAACAGCTTTTGCTTTTCTGACTTAGTTTTGACGTATTTATTACTAAACAAATAGTTTTTTGTTTGTATCACATAGAATTTTTTTTAAAACCTTTATGACCATATTTTCAGCATTTTTGTTACAATTAGGGCCGCTTTTACAATCAATGGATAAACCTCGGATAACGAAAATCCCGGTATTAAGTCAAAAAATCTTCATAAAAACGGTGTGTTTTAAATTCCTGTGTTGATCGTTTCCAGGTCCCTCCGCAGCAAAACAAAAAAGGGATGTTTGTATGGCAACAAATAAGAATTAATGATAAGTAATGATGTTGAAATGTTAATGAAAGACAATGAAAAAAAAAGGCATGGAGAGCTTTGAAAGAAGTTATAAACAAGTTTCTAGTGAACTACAAAGACCCGGAATATATCAACATTATTGAAAACATGTTGGTCAAGTTTAAAAACTTAGATTGCAACATGAACATAAAACTTCTCGTCCTATATATGGACTATTTTCCAGAAAATCTTTGTGATGTCAGTGAGGAACAGGGTGAAAGATTTCACCAAGACATAACATAAATGGAAACAAGATAGCAAGGGCGTTGGAATTTTGAATACTACAATGATAGCCGACTACTGTAGGATAATTAAAAGAGATTGTTATGTAGTTGAACACGAGAAAAACCACGAAGAAATACTTTTTTAGCAAAAGGGAGACGTATTCTACGAAGAACAACTATTAAAATATTTTTTTAAAACTGTTTTCCCATCTACAATTGTTCTGTTGAATTTGAATTACCTCAAGCCTGTAATTCTAAATAAATAAAATGTACATACTACTTATGTTGTTATATTGTTTTATTTAAAAACTTTACGTGATACAATTAACCAGTGTAATCACGACAACCAGCCACACTGCCCTGAAGACTATTTTACATTAAAGTACACTTTCAGACTTCTGACGTCATTGAAACTTCTAAAACTTCTTTCTGTAGTATTAGCGGCAGAAAGAGATATTCAACATTGTCTATCATCATGCCAAATTACGTGAAAATATGCCCAGCCGGTTTTACGTGAATCTCGGACAGACAGACTGACAAAAATTGTGCTTTTTTTGCGGATATTGTCTTATAATCATCTGATACATATAGAAACCAAATACGAGGCAGAAAACATAAAAAAAACAGATAGCCTCCAATTTTATTAATATAGATTGCAGTAATCAAGTCACCGAAATGACCCTGCGACAATGAAACCATAGGGGCTTTAGGCCATATTATATTCTTCTACTAGGATTTTGAATTTGTAGTCAGTTTCTTTGGTTTAAGTGGAACTAGATTTTGAGAACTAGTAATTTTTATCAGTTAAATGAGGCTTTTGACCATTTTGTTTAGCAAAAGCCCTCTTCAATCATTAAAAAGTGATTTCGTGACAGATTACAAAAATAAAAATTCCATTTAGTTCCGCTTAAACGTTTGTAATAGCTTATACAATAGTTCTATTTTCACACGCCCATGTTAGAGCAAAAAAAACTGGATTTCATTTAATTATCATTTACAATCGAGTTGTCTATTTGTTACTCCGCCTACTGGATTATCATTTCTTCGATCTTCGATCGCTTATATTGCTGCTATTAGTTGTAAAAGCAATCAGTTTGTAAATACAGGTTTCTTAAATTATCATTAATTACTATTACATTACCGACCTACACACTTGAATAGATATAAAATAAATAAAAATAATGTAGCGTTTCAAAGACGAGTGCGTGATAATGTCAGTTGTTTTAAAATAAGTTTAAATTGAAAATTGATTCTCGTTTAATAGTTTTAATAGAAGACAAGGATAAACAAAGGAGGTAATGGAGTTTTTAAAATGATAAAGTTGCAGTATAGATTTTCTTAACAATTTCGTTATAAGTAAATAACATTACATATATCGTGTTATTTTTGTATTAAAACGGTACCCGACAGTCACGACATAACAAATAAAATTGATTTTACATATATAGTATCTGCATATATGTAATAGTATTTAAGAAGTACCTATATAATGGAGGCTATATTTCAAGAAGATGAGGCTTACCACTCGAGCCGTAGGCGAGGGTTGTGAAATATAGCCAAATAACTATTGCATACAAGTTTCATACTATGCTTTTTCCACGATTATAACTTTGTTGTTTATTTAATTTCTATTCAGTTCCCTTTAAAAACTAACAATGTCATGTCTGTCATACGGAATGTAAATTCAGTTAAAATAACAATACGTGTGTCAACTGATTAACTGACTGACCAAGACTAACTCTATCAAAAAATATATTTGCAAAATTCGACTTTAACTATATTATTTAATTTTAATCAGGTTTCCTTCACAAACTAAGAATAATTTGACATATACTTTCAACCTATTTATTACGTTGGCTAGCAACGGTTGGCCATTGCTGCTTGAGCCTGTTATGTAATGAGTTCAACCTGTTACGTAATAAGCTCATTTCGTAACAGGTTAGCGGTGTGTAATTAAAAGGAGTGGGGAATGTGCTACATTTACTAATCACTGACACGCCTGTAATGAACGTATATCTATAGAGTCGTGGAAAAAAATATTACTTCTATTGCTAGTGTAATCGCAGCCCAGCTCGTCCATTTACCAGTTGCACTGTGCAATGAAGAGGCGAGATACGCTTAGCGCATCCCGAATTACAAAGCAGTGATTGGCGATATCCAATGAGCGGGGGATGTGTGATTTGTGTTTAGGCTGTAATCGTAACAGCCCGACACCTAGTATAACGCTTGATAATAGTAATACATTTTTACTTATTTTATTACAATGTAACTTTTTTAATCCGTGCATGCGGTAATTCAACAAAACACTGTAATGGTACGCAAAACTTTTTTAAATATCGCATAACAATTCGCTAATGGGCGTGAAAAAGGTGTTAAGTTCTATCTTTTTACATATGACTTATCTCCGTTTTCATCAGCCAGTTGTTTTCAGTTACCAAAAGTTGGCAACCGAAGGCGAAAAAATCTAGAATCCGACTCCAACTTCGGAATTTTAAAAGTTTGGATCCGACTTTCTACTCCGGCTCCCGACTGTAACTGTATAATATGTAAATTCATGAATAATTTCTTATTGAAACATGGAATTTTATGAATGACGTCTGGACGTTTCCCCTTGTTTCCTTGAGGTTGAGGAAGTTTTGCCACTATGTCATCTCTATTTATTGTATTGTAATTTTACGACGTTTTGAATAGGATAATAAAATGTACAGTTTGGTTGTGGATGGTATTGATGTCCTTATATTTGCTTTGCAGATCTAAGTCAGAATCTTAGCTATAAATCATTATATTATTTGTTTTGGCATTAGAGTTCGTTGCTTCCATATTAGAATCTGAGGATCTTGATTTGACATTTTTCTTTTTTTAATTTTACTGCTATGCGAACAGCTAGATTCACAAAGCAAATGGAGAGGCAAATTTGAATTGTCCATATGTGCCCCACCTTACCCTTAGTCATTGAAAAAAGGGAGCAGTAAAACTTCGCCCCTACTAAATGTCTGAAATGCCAGTAGAGTAACATATAACTGTTTAAAAATTTGAATTATTATAAATTATAAACCATGCTGTAGCGAAGCCCGCGATATTCAAAATCGCATTATGCAAGGTATTATGCATGTATGTGTTTTAATTTGAAATGTAAAAAACTGCACGAACATGATTATCTAATATAATAGTTCTTGTTTCATTGTTGTTACTTGTATTGTTTTGTTATATACATTATTTAATAATATTTATTATCTTTTTCAGGTAAGTCCACTTTACTTTTTTACCGGCTGATTTGTGACTGAAAATACATGTCATCGAGTAAGTAATTATTATAAAAAAATATGTTTATTATGGTTATTTTTTCAATTATTTTTACGTCTTGATTTTTCAAGAAAAATAAATAAAAATAATAATAGTTAAATATTGAGTGGAGTATTTCATGAAAACTCTTGATACGTATATTGCAGACAAAAAATTGGATTAAAAATTTATTTGGACATGTTTTTTTGTTTTGTTTTTTGACGTGGAGAGAGTGAAATAGAGAGAGGGATAGAGAAAAAGAAAAGAAAATTGGATTTTCGTAGGAACATTAACGTTTTCAATTATTAAGATCTACTGTTAATTTAGCCATATTTGGGCATGCGCTTTCCCTATTCGCTACCATTGTCCATTGTCTTTACCTGTTTATATTCTGGATTTTTTGAAATTTGCTCAGTTAATTAGTTAACATTTTTGGCGCATAACAACGACGCCTATTCATGCTGAAAGATGCTCGCATTTGCACTGTAGTTCTTTATATTAATCATTTCTTTTCCAGTACTGGCCAAAATGTTTTGTTTTTAAAAATACCTATTATCATTATTATTTATTTATTATTACTATATTCAGGCTGTCCCAAAAGTCGCGCTACCATTTAAAAATTGAATGACGTTTTTATTTCTTTATTAAATGAAATAAGGTTTCTGTATATGACAATATAACATTTGGAATTTTTTTTAGTCTAATTATGGAAGATCATGTCACGCAAATGGCCTCCATTTTTCGCTTCGCAAAAGCGCACCCTTTGCAGTACATTGCCATCCACTGCTCGTATTTCTGTTCGAATGTTTTCCTTCAGCTCCTGGATATTTTGGGGTTTAGTTCTGTAAACATAATTCTTTAGGTAGCCCCAAAGAAAAAAATCTGTAGCGGTTAGATCGGGAGAATTCGCTGGCCAGTTGAAATTGGCATTTCTTGAAATTGATCTTTCTCCAAACATGTCCCTCTGGAGCTGCATAGTCCATCTCGCGGTATGGGCAGTCGCTCCATCTTGCTGCTACCAAACCTCAGGTGCGTCCTGTACAGTTGGACGAACAAAATTCTCTAATATATCGCGGTATAGGGCCCCAATCGCCGTAACTGCATTACCTCCCTCGTCCTCGAAGAAGTTTGCTCAACACGAGACCTGTTTTCCGGGGTTCGCATGAAACATGGTCTCTCGACTCGTGGAAAGTCGCTCACAGATCCCTGTTGTTGGAAACGATGAATTAAACGGATTATCGACGATTTGGGGGGACGGATTCCACACTTGACATAGAGGAACGCATGTATGCTATCTGTGTGAGAACAATGGACCGCCGATTTCCAGAATAACATTCTGCTATTTTGGTTCTTTGGGGTATGCTGAATTTCTCCATAAGAAATCGCCAAGGGTTGAAATATTTATCTGAAAGGAAAAAAAGAAAATTGTTATGAAGGAAGTTTGTTATGAATTTTTCCTATGGTAGCGCGACTTTTGGGCCATTCTGTATAATTATTAAATGCAATCTTCGAATGTGCGAGAATTTACACATCACATATGTTTTATATTGGGTCCAATTGTTTTAGCTTATCAGTATTTGGGGTTGCCACTCAGTGACGGACTAAGCCTTCGCCCAAGACATTTTTGATTTACGGGCCCTCAACCTATGATTTACGGGCCCTCAACAATGTTTTTTTAAAAAAAAAACAAATAAAGGTACCTACCTACCTCCCAAATCCAAATGAAGAGCAAAAAAAAGGACTTCACCTCCCAAATCCAAGTGAAGAGAAAAAAAAAAAGGTCCTCACCACCCAAATCCGGGCCCTTGAAAATTACGGGCCCAAGACAAATGTCTTTTTTGTCTAAGGCGGTAATCCGTCATTGTTGCCACTAGTGATGTGCCGGATATACGTGTTCGTATTCGTAAAAAATAAAAATCCATATCAGAGTCCATATCCGTTTTTTCAAGGCGGATCTTACAAGGATATATAAATTCGCATTAGTTTTCATGTAATCTCGCGTTTGAAAATGTTTAAGGTGGATTAAATTTTACTCTTACGTTTAAACTGAAGTTTAGTCGAGCATCAAATTACATGCCGGTGGTTTTCGAACGGTCTAGGGTACATTCAATATTAGAGTAAAATTAATTTAATCAAAGACAATGAGTAATTGATTCTGAACTCAACTAAATTGTGTGTCCCGGTACGAACACGTAAAAAGATTTGTCTGGCGCCTATTAACGGGTGCCTAAGCGTATATTCTCGGCACTTGTTGGTTAGTGGACACGTAGCAAGTTACCGGCGCCTGTTTACTGAAATTTCTTTATCAAATATTAAAATTACATGATAAGCGGGCCGAAATCTCTTGTGGAGCGGGAAATTGAAATTCAGAAAATCACTTGAGCTGGGTATAAAAATTCAAAAAGTGATTTCAAGAGCAGGGTTCAGATATTCAGAAAGTCAATTGAATAAAATTCTAACAATATTATGAGTCTGCGAGTTTTTCACCCGAAGAGGTGGAAAAGCTAAAGTATATACTACGTCTTCAACTTGAAATAATATTCAGCTGGCTTATATAAGATTGTAACTAAATCCTAGCAACTTCAAATAATTATACATTTGGCTAACTTTATATAAATTCTATTCCTTCTTTTTTAATTTTTTTATTAAAAGATGCACAGTCGGCACTATATTTTTCGAATAAAAGTCGTATATTTTATTTATTATTGTTTTAGACATAAAACTATCTATTTTCTTGAAAACTTGTAAATCGGGCTGTTAAATTGGAATCGTTTTCGCTGCTGATTTTTGACACGAACAATGATACTTTGAATTGTTCTGTATGGAACGCTAGTTAATTCCGCAGTTCCGCAAATATAGGTTTGTCATTACTTTCCGCAACTAACTTTTTATAAACGTTCAGTATCAGAACTTTGCAATCTTCTGACAAATGATTTTTTTTTTAGTAGCCACGTCCACATTTTTGCATTCCACGTCAACGTCAACATTTTGACCTTGCACAGATTCACTATTTTCACTACAGAAATTAGGAATTTCTTCAAAATCTAACAAACAAGTATAGCAACCCCTAAAATTTAGAAACAATAGGATTTATATAAATTTGGATAATATCCTTAATGGTTTTTAAGAAACTTCAATTTAACTAGTGTTACATCTATTCGATTTAAATTTAAAATTCCCTTAATACCTCTTATATTCTTTTTACAGCTACGAGTCTTGGGATTACTGCCATAAACCCATTACCGTATTGTTAAGTTTCTTAACAAGAGTTGCCATTTCATTTTGGAAATACAAGGTGTCTCAAAAGAAATTTTATATTTATTTAGCTTACTGCGTGAACGCAACGTATCCGAGGGGCGCGGGGGTTATGTCAATCGGTAGCCTGGCTCTTGGGAATTCAGTCGCTATGGAGTGTTTCTCGGGAGCAGACCGCGCGTTATGCGTGCGAGAGTTTTACAAAAACGGTGATTCGGCGACTGTAGCGTGTAGAAAACTCTGCAGTATTCGAGGTTTTCGCCAATTAAATGGTGCGCCAAGCATTCCTCTCATTCGACATTGGGTTAAAAAGTTTGAAGAGACTGGTACAACGCTGGATAAATCAAAATCCGGGCTACCTAGGTCATCAAGAACGGTAGAAAACGTGGAGAATGTTAATCAGTCTGTTCGTGACGACCCGAACCTTTCAATTCGGAAGCGCGCAAGTACTTTAAATGTGCATAGATCATCATTACATTCCATTATGCACAAAGACCTAAAGCTGCACCCCTACAAAATTCAATTGGTGCAAGAATTAAAGCCCCAAGATGCCAGTCAGAGGCTTAATTTCGTAAATCAGGTGATTGAGCGATTTTCAACGTTTACCAACATTTTGTTTTCGGATGAAGCTCATTTTCATCTTAATGGCCACGTAAATAAGCAGACCTGCCGCTACTGGAGTACAACGAATCCGAAACGCAAATATCAGAAACCCCTACATTCGCCTAAAGTGACCGTATGTGCTGCGATGTCGGCGCGAGGAATTATCGGCCCTAACTTTTTTGAAGACGAAAGGGGGCGTGCAGTTACAGTGAATTCAGAGCGTTATGTGGCGATGTTAGACAACTTCTTGGTACCTGAACTGCAAAACTTTCCTGGCTATAACCAAAGAACATGGTTCCAACAGGACGGAGCAACTTCACACACGTCCAATATGTCTCTGCCACGTGTTCGTGAAATTTTCTCAGGCAAATTGATCTCCCGGAGAGGTGACATAAATTGGCCTCCACACAGTCCAGATTTAACCCCTATGAACTTTTTCCTATGGGGTTATCTTAAATCTAAAGTTTACGCCAATAAACCGACTTCACTGGCGCATTTGAAAGAAAATAGCCGTCACGAAATGGCAGCCATCCCTGAGTCCACCTGCCGATACGTCATAAGTAATTTTACTGTTCGATTAAATGAGAGCCAAGAACGCGAGGGTCTACATTTAGACGATATTATTTTTAGGAAATAAATCCCCAAAAAGTGAATTTTAATAATTAATAAACATTTTTTCTATATACGGCTTACTTTTTTTTTAATCGATCCACTAAATATAAAATTTCTTTTGAGACACCTTGTACTATACTCATTTATTTGCTGCTTTTTGCACTTAAGCAAAACTAATAATATTATCATACTGCTCAGTAAGCACATTAATATCGAGGTTAGAAATTTCCATAATGGTATGTTATTGTTTACAAATAACATTATATAACATTTTCACTAAACTCCCCTCCTGTTATATTATTTAATATAAACATAAAGGCGTGATATACATTTGTACCAATTTCACTTCACATGCAAGGCACACAACCTTGCCTTAGGCATTCCAAGACCCCATCAGTCTATTCTGAATGTATCATGACGTGACGTAACACATGCTAGATACAACTAATTTTATATTGACCGCCATTTTGAAAGTTTCTATCATTCCGATCTGTATTGAAAGATAGATTAGAAGTATTGAATTGAATTACAAGTACATGTATTGTAACGAGTAGCAGGTTTATAGAAGTTATTTTTAAAGTATTTTTTATACCACATAATGTAAAGTAGACACTGTATTACAGTCTGTAAAATGGTTCTTTTAAGCACTAGTGCGTAAAGTATTGCCATTGTAACAGTCACTGCCAGAAATAATCAAATGTTCATGTTATAAAATGCGTAAATGAAAGTGTCGTAAATGAAAGAAAATCAAAATACTTAAAGCAAATACTTATGAGTAAAACAAAATACAACCGGCAACAAAAAAAAAAGTCGTCGTTTGTATATTAAAGGCTGATAAAAAATTATTAAATCATTTTAAATAAATAAATAAATCATTTATTAATTAGTACGAAGCTATTACATATTCAGGAAATATTAAAAATATGTATACAAATAAAAAACACTCTTATAAATATTACATATATAACAAATAACAAAAATTATATACTAAGAATAACAAAATCGTACATGATGGTAATCTTATCAATTATTGATACATTTACCTATTAAGTATTGTTTTAATTTACCTTTAAAATGATGCACCGAAGGTGCGTTTTTAACAATAAGTTATAGATCATTGTACATTATCAGACCATTATTAAATATCGACAGCGAGGTTTTCTACTCTTATTCGTCCTTTTAACACAAAGGTTGCTTTGTTGCCTGGTACTGTAACTATGTATTTCATTAACAAATTGTAAATATATTGATAAATAGGATGGTAGTTTATTAGAAACTATTTTGTAAATGGAAACTAATACATTAAATGTAACAAATTTTTTTATACAAAGCCACTGAAGAGTGTTTAACATAACAGTTATTGAGCAGTACCTATTACATTTTAAAATAATTCTCATAACTCTGTTTTGCAATTTTTGCAATTTTTCAATGTCTGATGCTTTACACATAAACAATATTGTTGAACAATAATTAAAATGCTGCAAAAAGATGGTATTATAAATTACCAACTTGCTCCACATCGAAAGGTTATGCGAGATCCTAGAGAGGTAATAATCTTTTTTGCTATTTTTTTACAAATTTATTTTACAACATGACTACTAAATTTCAATTTTTGATCTATAATAACCCTCTAGTATTTAATCTTATCTAGCAAATCTAATGCTGTATGCCCTATTTTAATTTAATTGAATAGGAATCTATAAGTATCGAAAGGTAATAAAATGTTTATATAACAGTCTGACTAACATACGTTATTTGTTGCTAACTAAACAGACTGTAACAATTAATATTGTTCGCTTGAACGAAGTTGCCGTGGCTTCGTGGTAAGACGGTTGTCTACGGAACACAGGAACGCTGGTTCGAATCCCACACCTCCTTCGGATTTTTATCGTCCGATATTATGAAGTCACCTCTGAGGTCAATTCAGCCTCAAGTATTTAATTTTAAAAATGAGTACCTGTTTATATAGGGATAATAGGACCGGGTGAAATGTCAGACTGACCACGTGGCTTTCATATCTATGACCGGCGGTCTAGAAACGCCTATCACATATCCAGTATTTTAACACTAATAACTCACTGTTAAAATAAAATTTTGGGCATTAGTTACCTATTTTAGGGATTTCTAAACTTTTGCAAGTGTTCTTTTGTGCATTAAAATAAAATAATAATAATATAAAATTAAAAGAAGATGTTGTACGAGCTGCTTCGTTATATGAAGATAGCCGCAGTATTCGAATGTTTGGTGTTTTGGATGTAGCTATAAACACTATTAGTTAATCTATCAACTTTACCCGAAATAATATTCAGTTGGCTCATATAAAATTATAACTAAATTTGCTGCAGTAATCAGCCTCCTAAAGATTCATTTAAACTGTATTCATTTATTTGTTGCTTTTTGCACCAGGCCTTAAACCTGGCTTATAATAACTCCATAACATAACGCATAAGTATTGAACAATGGATTTGACCCTTCAAAATATCTGTTTGTAATAAACAGAACAAATAGAGTAGTGTAATTTTTGTGCTTATGTATCCACAATATATCTATTATAAACCAGGCTTCAGTCCTGCCAAAAGTTCTGCATTTGTAATAAGATTAGCAGAAACGCAGGATTTTACGTAGGTTATAACGATAGTACTATAGTGAACTACTCACTAGTATGTTGAAACTATTTGCCTATGAATGAATAACATTTTTGATACGGAATATTTCATTGAAATAAGATGTTACTGTTATGTCGAGAATTCGAGGTCAAGCAACCGCAGTTATTGATGCCGTCACTTGTTATACTGATAACTTTATGAACTTTCTTTAATCAGTGTCTATTCGCAACTATAAGATAATGCATGTTTTGTATAATTTAAAAATATATTTAAATAATATATTTTGGCAAAAATATTTAGCAAATATTGGTTTCAACTTTTAAAAGCCTGTAATATTAAAGACAGTATCACAGACCACTCTGTGGAGCGCCGTGGAGATGATTTGCAAAAATTGTCATCATGTCATGTCATCATTGGCGCGACAGCCCGAAATGAGCCAAGGCCTCCTGTTTCCAAGTTTCGTGACCATGTTTTCAATTTTTGTACATACAGGAGTAATATGGTCAGTATTACGTCCATTTTTTAGCGTACACAGAAAGGCACCTACAGTTTAAAGCCGGTTGCGAACGGCTAAGCAGAACCTGTAATTTGTATAAATATTTTTACACAAATTTGCAAGAATTACTGAAAGAAAATCTGATAACAGACGCAAGAAAAATTCGCGAAACAGCTGGGATTGATTGTCCAATAGTTTCATGGCAATTGCATAAGATGCGAAAAAATTCAGAAGTTCGAAAAGTGTATTACAAAACCTTTCCGAACACAAAATTGCCAGTAGGCTCAATTCGTGTATTTCGTTGCTTACTACGCAATGTAAAAGAGATTTTTTGTGGAAATTTGTTACCGGCGACAAAAAATTTATTACGTAAAACAGTCGTAAATGCACACATTTATTTGTAAGCCCCGATTTGCAACCAACGACAATGACAAAACCGAGCATCTATGCCAAAAAAGTTTCTTCTCTCCAATTGGTGGGATTCATTTGGAATCTGCTAACACCAACAGTCAGACTGGAGTCACTGGATTTTGCAGACGATAAATGTGAGTTGTCGCATAAGCATGGAGGCATGCAGCAAAAACTGAATGACCTCACGATTGAGTCTGCAAAAGTTGGATTGAAAATCAATAGCTCCAAGACAAAAGAAATGCGGATAAATGCAGAAACTGATAGACCTTTACTGCTCGGTAACCATCAAATCAAGCGTGTGGATGATTTCCAGTACTTGGGGAGTGTTGTGTCTGTGGATGGTGGCGCGGATTTAGATGTGGAAAGCAGAATACGCAAAGCGAGAGGCGCATTTATCCAACTTAGCCGTGTATGGAATTCTGCGATCTACAGTACTTCCACGAAAACTACCATATTCAGGGCATGCGTGACGTCAGTTCTTCTGTATGGCTGCGAGACTTGGCTCGTAACAGAAGCTATCAAGAGAAGAGTGCGATTATTTGTAAATCGATGTCTTCGAAGAATTCTTCGCATCTATTGGCCACGTAGAATATCAAACGTAGAATTGGGGAAAAGAACTGGTCAAATGGACATTAATTTGCAAATAAAAAGAAGAAAGTATGGTTGGTTAGGGCACACTCTTCGAAGGGCTCGATTGCTCGAAATACCTAGCGAAGTGTGTCGATATGCACTAGCATACAACCCTCAGGGCAGTAGGCGTAGAGGGCGACCCAAGAACACCTCGCGTCGCTCAACCCTGCTAGAAATAAATGCATGGAGCTCTCAAAACCAAGACAAAAGACTTTATAACAACTTCACCGACTTGAGGCCTATGACAGATAGACGAGTTAGATGGAGAAATTTTATTGACAGCCTATGCTCTTTTTAGAGGCAGTCCAAAATCACCCGATGATGGACAAGGCTTGATGATGATGAATTGGTGGGATATATAGGATGACGAACACGTCTAATCTGATAAAATGATAACTAACCAGCGCTATAGTCGTAAAGTAAATCGTTTAGCCGCTGAAATGTTTTTGAAAAGACCATTTACTGGATAAAGAATTTCTATATTATCAACGCGAACCTAACCAAGCTAGTATCATTCGCTGAGGGAACGAAGGGATGAGTGGTCTTGGCGTTTTGGGGACTTTCCGCTGTGCCCAGCAAACATCAAATCAGTTTAACTCGAGGTTGCGAAGCGTTACGACGTCGAAATTGGTCTCAAACCAAAGCAAACGTTTAGATCTGTTGATTTAAGATATGGCGGTTAGAAGTGAAATCGAACACTGTGTTGGTTATGAAACTTTGGATCGAAGTTGATTTATTTAAAAAAAATTATAATTTCGGCATATACTAATCGAAAAGCCAAGTAGAAATCGATCCAACGATCAAAATTGAATAGATCGGACTCGGAGAAATCCAAAAATGTTTCACACATCAATGCATGGCTTACAGGAAACGCATGAAAGCGATGCCGCAAAGCCAAATGGATCTTATACAGAAGGATTACACGGACGTATTCACGTTAACTCTACCGGTTGTGTCCCCGTAGTACAACATACCTCGTTTTTTTTTTTTTCTTTCTTTGTTTTGAAAGTGCTAGCGACAGTTGAGAAGACTCGCGCCGCAACTTTACAACGTTCTCTCCATCGCGGTGCTTTTTTGGTGCCGCTCATTCTATCCTGAATTTTATCTTCCTTCTTCCAACATCCGAATCTTATATTTTCTTTGTAAATGTTGTGACATTTCGAAGTCAAGGCGAAATTTTTGTTACTTTTCCACTTTTGCACTGTGTTACGGAGACCAGTTCGCTCTTTTTGCACTCTAGTATTATAGAACTCGTTATTACAAAGTTTAAGGGATCAAAAACGCGTATAACCTCTCCGATTACTGAGTTTTGACCACCGAAGTGGCGTGGAATAGTGTTATTTTTGCTCCACCTGTTTCCACGAGCCTGCGCGGCTCTAACTCAAGGTCTCAAGTCGTAGTAAATATCACGGGTACGTCTATGGTACGCGTACTATGAAGAGTATGACTGTTGAACGCGTAGCATTAATCGTTTGAAATGTGTCCTAATTTCGTTACGCTCGATTTTCGGGAACGACCCTCATACCAGCTGCGGACAAAGACCTTTCCTACGTCAAAGTCTAACATTTTCATACACAGGTAATAAACGTTTGGACTATAATATTGTAGATTTTTTATTTATATTTGAGAAAATTATATATAACATTTTATATTCTGTATTTACTCTGTGGAATGGAAACATATTACTTTAAAATACGTTACAATTTATGTAAGAGTAAAAAGATGGTATCCATTAAGTTTATTAAATTTTTTATAATCGTGAAGTCATAGAGTTGATTGATTCAATAGTGGTTGTTAAATATCTAGTTCAAGGATTTCAACGTTTCATTTATAGCGTAATATTTACAACAGCGATGTTGGATGTGCGAATTGTAGGTCGCGGCTTTGTACTTATTGGCCTCTGACACAACCGATATTCTGTGTTGATATATGACTTAACACTATTGGGTTGGGTAGCTGTTAAAAGAGTACTAAATTCTAGCGAACGTGTGCCAGAGAATATTTCCTCAGTTTGAACGCTTTATCAATGAACTGCACAATCTATGATCTACTTGTCTTTGTATCACATTTTGATACCTCTTCATTCAAATGTTTTCTATACTTTAACAATTTGTTTATTGAAATTGCATAGTTAGAAAATGGATAGTTGTTAGCTCGGAAAATACTTTGAAAAGCGGGGAAAGAGATTCAGAATATACTTTGAAGAACCGGGACATTTTTTTCATTTTCTGGTATCCCATACAACTGACTGGTAGATCTATCGACGGGCCTTTTAATGTTTGACTTTTCATTTAAATATATAAAGCTGGTAGAGGTTTATGACTTAAATAATCCTCCGCCAGGCACTGCACTTCAGGATTACCACAAGGTAGCACGTCATACCGGAATACTTGAATATTACGTCGTGCGTCTTCAAAATGCGTAGAGAACGAAGCAGACATGGTTTTTGTGTTTTGTAGACCAAAGAATTGGAAAGCACGCTCTTGTGTTTCGTGGTGCAGCAGAACTATGGCTGACTTTGATGCTTGAAGCGGCCGAGGAGTGAGATTGGAGTTATTCTAGTAATAATAATTATAGTTATATGTGGCAACTGGAATTTTCTACCACCTCCATCCACTGTATGCCTTGGAGTATATGGAAAGACAAGGCATGCGGATAGTAATAGATGTTGCAGGATGTGTTTTACACGCTTTGCAGGTATTCGAAATTCTTTTTGAAAAATGTTTTTCGATATGTCAGCGTGTTTAGCACACCACCATGACATGCAAATATAAACCCTTCTACCTAGTATCTTAGGCTTGCCGAACACAGGAGAGCAAAGGTTAAGTTCCGGAACAAAGATTGGTCCCAGAAGAATTAGAAGAACGTCGAGTGTAGCTGCTCATATGTTCTTCCATGAGCATGCGTTGTTCTGGCTTCTTATATATGTTCGACGAATTGTCTATACTCCTCATTTGACACTGGAGTACCAGCATATTCTCGGTTCGATGCTAATTCGGCCAATCCAAGACTGTCTGCTGCTTTGCGTGCCGTTTGAAACATAAATGAGCTTTTCCCAGCAATCTCAAGGGTGGTGACGGGTTGCATGAGGGAATCACCGCTTCTTAATGTACAGATAGCGGTACCCAGAACAATTCTGCCTTGAAGACTCTCTAGATTTAGCAATCCTCTATCACCAAGATGGCGAGAGAGATATATACGCTGGAAGGAGAATTTCTTTTGTAAGCTGAGGTGGATGTTCATTATTTTTCTGGTCTCAATGTCCAAGGAATGTAATTCTTTGACGGTCCACTCGAGGGCACCAAAGGCATAGGAGAGTATTGGGACAGCAAGGATATTTGTGCCGGAGATCTTATTCCGCTCAGACAGAGAGGACCAGATCCGCCTAAGTAATAATGATTTATACTTGCTGCGGAGCAGAATTTATGTTGTGTTATTAGGTAATCCTTGGAGCTTTGTAAGAATTGAAATTGATTTTTTTAAGTCGAATTGCCCATAAATCTATCTGTTTCACCATAGTTTCTACTTTGAATCATCGAAGTAGATGGTTCCACAGGAAAAATTCGATATATGAATACAAGGTTTCTATATAACACCGAAGGGACCAGCTCAAAGTGGTCACATAAGGCAGGTACCCACTTTACGCAAAAAGTGGGATGCAGATATTATTTTGCAGGGACCGTCAAAAATTGGTCAACCATCTTGTCGCAGTTGGTCACATTACCTTAAAATGGTTTCAATATATAATGTCTTGGGGAATTATTTTTTCTTATTTTTGGAAATCGTCGCATACAATGAATATAGTGAAGGAGATAGTTATATAGGATCATCCTTACTTGTATTTTTATTTCTGCCAATTTTTTTGCGCGTTTTAATATTTCTACGTGGTCTCTAGTGTAAGAAACGCTGGTGTAGTTTATATCAATTGCTATATAAAAGTTATAAAAGTAAAAACAAAAGAAAAACTTGTTTTGTAACAAATATTTCAATTTTTTCTCAAAAATCCTTCAGTTCATAAACCTCCAAGTGTAATAACCCTAATGTACGTCATAATTTCAACTCATAAAATATCCAAGACATTCTCCAACGAAATATGATGTTTCAGCAAACAAGTACTTAAAAATAATTCGCATATATTATAACTTTCTTCTTATATATCATCATTAGAATGTTTTTAGAACGATGTGAGACTGCGAGACGCTCGCTGCTGAGTCGCTAGAAACTATTTCTAACTTATCACCCCTGCGGGATTGTGGGCGAATCCCGCAAATGGCACACAGCAACGGCAATAACGCGCAATAATACGTAACAAGGAACGAACATGCTCTACAATCAGTAAGATGTTCCAAACAACCTATATTCCACGCTATTTTGGAGGAATGTTATTAGAACAATACAATAAATACTAATATTTTGAACGTCTGGTTTTATAGGCATGGAATACGTTAAATTGCGGTAAACTTTTAGTGGTTAAGTACGGTTAGAGTAGTAACCACATTTTGAGGGCGACACAATTTTTTTAGATTAGGAGGGTGTTTGTTAGAAAACAAACGCGTGACTTACGCCTCATTTATAATAGATATTATATGTATCCATATCATAAAAAATACACCACTTCTTTTATTCTGTTTATTAGAAACAGATGTTCTAAAAGAGCCATACCCTTTGTTCTATCTTTATACATTATGTTTGTATTATAAATGAGGCTTCACTGCAACTTATCATGACCTTGAGTTTGAAACAGCGCCAGCACGTAATCAGGCGAGGCAAAAGTGTTGCAATTCCGCGCCACAAAAACAGTCATAACTCCGCAGTCGGAGAAGCTATACGCGTGTTTGGCTGCTCAATCGGTCCGTAATAATGAGTTGTACAATACTAGAATGCAAAAACAATACAAACATCCGTAACATAGTGCAAAAGTGGAAAAGGTGACAAAAATTTCGTAAGATTCGGATGTTGGAAGAAATAAAACAAAATACCGGGTACAATGAAAAGCCATTGACTGGCGTCGGGAGAGTATGGCGCAAGAGAGAGCGTTGTAAAACTGCGGCGCGTGGTGTAAAAATTGGCACTAGCACTTTCCCTGCAGAGCCGGTGGTGCTTATTTCAAAACGAATAAAATTTATCGAAATCAATTAAATTCATTGCTAACCATTGATTTATTACTACATACAAACGACAGTGTCACAAAACGGTGCTGACTTATTCCACGTAGCACTGCCCTGTCTAATTTTTTTTTTTGTCGCTTTATGTTTCGGAATGTCCTTGTTTTGTCGTTTGGTCTTTCGTAATGTAATGCTTTTTCCTTTAGCTCGCGACGGCTTTTGTGAGTCAGGACATGACACGCTTAAGGAGAAGTTTGGTTAGTTTAGGTTATGCCTTTTACTTTGGACCCATAGTGTCTTGATGATTTATTAAAGCTAAATTCGAGTATAATACGAGAATAATTTAATCTGTACGATAGACAGGATTCGATAACCATTTTTACGTCGTGGGTCGCATTCAGTTAAAAAAATATCTTTTACGTCGCGGGCCGCATTATTTAACAAAATTTTGCCTTTTTTGCGTCGCGGGCCGCATTCAGTAACAAAATTTTACCGTTTTTACGTCGTGAGCTGCATTTAGTAATAAAATTGTACATTTTTTACGTCGTAAGCCGTATTCAGTAATACATTTTTTTGTCGGGTCGTAATTTCTTTTGTATTTTCTACAAAACGCCTACTACAATACATACCCGTAGTATGTAGAAGCCTAAAGCAGTGCGGCAATTGACTACGCTGGATATGAAAAACAAACATTATTCGCGACTCCAAATCACAGTGAGACATCTGGTGGCGGCTTGGTAAATTAAACAGAATCGTATATTTTTATAATATTTGTAGTGTGTTGTGCTACAGTTTATGTGAATTAAGACGTATTTTGAAATATAGTGACTTAAATTCAGTGCTTTTTTGACGAAATATTGTTTGAACAGATAAATATTGAGAAAAAACTTCTGACATATACGCTTCTCGTCGGCCATCAACTGTCGTCGCAGCGCCGCCAACGTTATTTTGAGTCGCGAATACTTTCTTATTGGCGGGCTACATTCATCCCACGGGCCGCCGGTTGCCGACTCCTGCGATAGTCTAAAAAAATACAGTGGGTCCATTAAAAAAATGTAATTTTTTGAACTCGTTTATTTTAATTTTAAATATTCTTATTTCCAGATTAAAATACTTTATTTTCCTCCTTCCAATTGCTTGAACATTGTTTAAAAAGTCCCCGATAATATTCTGTATATGAAAGTAAAAAATCTTCGCTATAAATCTATAAATAAATAAATAAAACATCCCCAAAGGATATGATTTATGGGGCCATCAACTTCATCTCAATTCAAAATGGGAAAATTATTATAATTCTCCACCACAAAAACTAAAAATATGTCTTTTTTGCTGTTAAAAAACGTCGCACGCACTAGAAATTCTTATTTTCCCGCAACATTTGTTTAAAAAAGGTATTTTGTCAGGCTACTCATCAGTCTCATTTGCCTGGGACGCAGAAGCTTATTTTCTCTCTAGGATTTAGAGAATTTCACAAATAAAATATTTTTTACCGTTACTTTTTTACGTTGATCCTTGAGTTTGTGACTTGAATAAAGTAGACGAATAAAAGATAAATGTAAGACAATAAGAGTGAAAACGTAAAAAGAAGAAATTTTAGATATGTACATAAAAAGTACATGTACAAACATAGACAAGTACTAACTTCAATAAAGAAAATAAACAAAGATCAGTAAAGTTTCACGAGTTTGAATATTGGAATATGCCGAAGGAAGTTACAAACTTTGATAGTTATAAATGGGCCGTATAGATTCAAATATTTCACAAAATATTTCTAATATAAAAATGTAATAGGATGCATATGACAGCCTTTATTTATGCATAACAGTATTTTTGATCTTAGTAAGCAACAATTTCACATCAAAATGTAAAAGAATAAAGAAGTGATAATATAATTTGATTTTTTCTACTTAAACCTTCAAAGTCAGTAACGTATCGCTTGAAGTAAAAAGACTATTTGCTAACTTCATTACCAGCTTACTAACATAGGTGGCGCAATAAGATTTTAATATGGGATAATTGTGTATTGTAATACGTGTTGCATAGATCAGTGTTCTTCAACCCGTGGTCCGCGGATTGGGGTCGGTCCCCAGGAAATTCCTACCGGTCCGCGAAAAATTTCAACCGAATCTGTATCATGAGTATATAGCACATTTATTTAGTCGACGCAGAAACTTTTGTACGAACCATGATTTATTTAATATTTACTAGCCCCAATACAACGCCTCTCGCAGCTATTTTTCATACTTCTGAAGAAGCTAGCTTGTTGGAATAGTCGCTTACAAGAGGAAGATATAGAAATGTTTCCACTTTTGGAAGAATTTTTGATTGCTATTGATGCCAACCAGAAAGTCATATTCAACACAATAAGTCAACATTTATTTACATCTGGATTAATAATCCATCCTTGGAAGATATAAAGTCATGTGCACTTGATCTTCGTGAAAAAGAAAAGCTGATCGAGTTGTCTTCTGGTGTCCAGACATAAAATGCAATCATTGTCTCAATTTTGGAAATTGCTAGGGAAAAAAATATCCATCTTTTAATTATAAAGCTATCAAATTATTGGTATTTTTTTTTCGATTTTCTATTTGTGCGAAAAGACTTTTTTAGCCATGTGAATATCAAATACCAAACAGAGAAATCGAATTTATGTTAACACAGCGCTTCATCTCTCAGAAACAACTCTGCAGTCACGTATATCAAATTTTTTAACAAAGAAGCAGCCGCGGTTGTCGCACTAAAATTGTAATTGTATAACTGTATAACATATACCTATATAATAATAAAATACTATCAATATCGGTAATTATTTGTGTTTTAGCTTTCAGCCGGTCCGCGAAATATTTATCCTCTTTTCACCGGTCCTCGGGAGCTAAAAGGTTGAAAAACCCTGGCATTGATTCACAGTATGAATTTTTATGGTTTTTGTATATCTAGTCTTACCATATATATTGTCACAAAGTTTTCAATTAAATTCTATGAGATACCTAAAAACATTTTAATTTTCTTTTAGTTTATAATACATATATGTATATTAAACAAGAAACACCAATTAGTTTTCGAAATGACCACATTAAGCCTTTACACAACTCTTAAATTTCTGCGACCCCACGGCAATAGAATTACGGAAAGTTTGTACACGAAAACCCTCCGTGACTTCATCAAGGAGCGTTTCAGAGTAGCGATATTAGGGTGTATCTTCTTCCATGCTTTATCCTGAAGCAAGTACCACAGTTTGTAGTCCAGGGTGTTAAGGTCAAGCTGCTAGACGGCCAGTCAGTAGAAAAAATGAAGTCCGGCATATTGCTTTCAAATCATTGTTGCATTAGGCGTTTACTTTTACTCAGTCACATCAATCCGAGCGGTCCATGTGCTACCGATTCTGTTCGTAAAGTCAGTCAGAGCGCTCCGAGTCAATCCGATTTATCCGCCAGAGCCCTCCGAGCAATCCAATCCGTTTCAGAGCAATCCGAGGATCTGTCAGGATTGCTGGGATTAATAGATTGCTGGTGGCGGGTATATTGAATCTTACAGCCAATTGGAATGTGTTGAAAACATAACTTAACAAAATAGATGAAATAAGTGCCGCATGTGATAGAATTCTCTTATTGCTAATCATCTCATATTTGTAAAACAAAACGCGATAGCAGTTGTACTCAACGACAGAAATTTGACTTAACTTCAGACATATTTGGCTTACGAAAATGTTAACAAAATCCGAGCAATCCGACTAATCTTGTGACGTCACTAGATCAATTTTAGCAATCTTGGATTGAATAAGCCTATTGTCTTCGCTTTTGGACTGGCACTGAAACTTGCTGGAAGTTTCAGTAGTGACCAACGAAGACGGAGTTGATCAGTTCTTTAACTAACGACTCCAACACGGTTTCCTTTCTCGCCAAAATTAAGCTTAATGTTACCATCATAACTAGGCGCGCACCCAGGATTTTTTCTTAGGGAGGCTTAGAAGGTGAAATTATTTTGAAGGGCAGGAATTGGGAAATTACTTCTCGGAAGCGATGACCTAAAAAAGCTTCTCACTTGTATTTAAATACGACTATCATTGTTTCATTGTATTTATTAGTTTGTCATATGAATTATCTAATAATGTTTCTTTTCTTTTTCAGGTAAGTTCACTTCCTTTTTTAACTGGCTCATTGCTGTCAAGGAGTAAGTAATTGTTAATAATATAAGTTTTAAAATAAATAATAATATAAGTTTTTCGCAAGTTATATTTCGGGCACTTACAAAAGTCTTTTTAAAAACACAAAATTTTATTAACATACAAATACGTGTACTTAGTTCGGTGGTTACAAGAAAGATTATGAGATTTTACTTTGTTTATTATAGTATTTCTTAGTCTTGCAGCTTGTTGTCCGGGTGTCTTATTCCGTTTTATGGAATATAACTCGCATACTACATGGAAATGTGCTACATTATTTATTCAAAATCGTTCAATAATGTAATTTTCTACGTGTTATTTAATTCTACGAATTCTTGTTGTCTGGGGGAGGGGGGAAAACAGTTTCTCGCCAACCCTTGTTAGTGTAATTGTTTTTGACAAATGTTATTTTTATTTATCTACTAAAAATTGCAGTATGTTTCACTGTTCCGTCTAGTTTGCGGTAAAAGAGTGTATGGAAAATAATCAATATGTAAGACGTACAACTACAAAGTAGTGGTGGGTTCAGTCAATATTTAGTCTTAGTCTTAACACTAGTTTTAGTGTAAGTCTTAGTTTTAGTTTTTGTACTAAGCATAATTAAATGTATACGAGTTTATATGATGATTTAGTTTTAACAAATATTCAATAAATCGCTTTAGTTTTAATCACGCGCGTAATGTGCTTATTATTATTATAATTATTTTTTTTTATATTTGTTTGGCAAAGTCCGTATTTAGTTTTGACAATATCAATTGAAATTTTAAACGTCAAAAGTCAAAATCGTTGGGTAAAGACAACGATTAAAAGAAAAAAAAAAAAAAACAAACAATGTATTAAAGATGTTCCGGAATACAAACAATAACGAAATTGTTAACAGTTCGTAATGTATTACTTGTACATTTTACGTCGGTGTGTGCGCACGCGCATTCTTACGGTTTTAGTTTTAGTCGTAAAAAGAGATAAAAGATAGTTAACTTTCAAGGTCGATTTTAAGATAGTTAATACTAAAATTATGACAATGTATTGTATGAACTTACTCGTAACAATGTGATAGTTTTATCTTTTAAGGTTAATACTAAAATATAGGACTAAAACTACGACTAAATGTTAACTAAACCCACAATCGGATCTATGCTGTATCTTAAAAGTTAAAAATTAACCTCAAGGTCGAAGTTAAAAAAATTTAACCACGCTTTACAATATTTTGTTATTCTGTATCTCTATGACCTTAAAATTTTAACCGCGATGTGTTAAATTCAATAGGTTATATTTGGAATTTTAATAGCCAAATACATGGCGTTAACTTTTAACCAGCTGTAATTCTAACCTCTAAACGTTTAATAGCCAGAAAACATGCATTTTCAGAATTAAAAAAATTGAACAAATTGAACAACAAGAGGTTAATAAGTAAAAAATTAATATAGGTCAATAAAAAAAAATATATAAAAATGCTTTTTAGATCAGTTCGAATTATACAAAGGCAACTGAGTGATATGAATGACCCTTTTAATTTACCTGAAGAAACATTTTAAAATATTTTCATTTGTCTAAAACTTCTACGGAATATCTCGTTTTACAAATGTTGTTTTTTGTAAATCCGAGAAGAACCAAAAGATTTCCCAATATATTGCATATAAATATTTAAAACTTTTAAATTGTGATACATTTATAAATTTTGATTTCTCTGTTTGTTTAAAAATAAAAATGTGGTAAATATAACCTGAAAATAAAAGTATCTTAATATAGAAGAAAGAAAAGAGATAAAAAATATTGATACATTTGCATGTTATGGTAATATTATATTATTTACTTTCTGCACCCATAATTATTTATGTTTAAATATTATACATTTCCGCCATATAGATTTATTATATTTCATCGTTGTTCATTCACGATCAGAGCCGCAGTAAGGAAAACTTGCGCTAGGGGCAGAGCCGTGTTTTGGCGCCCCTTGGTAAATAAAAACAAGATTCTTACCTCTCAAAATTTAAGTGATAAGCAAAAAAAAGGTCCTCACCTCTGAAAATCCAAATGACGAGCAAAAAAAAGGTCCTCATCTTCGCAATGGCGCCCCTTAGCAAGCCCATCAGCGCCCTTTTCCTTAGTGCGCTAGAAACAAGGTTAAATATTTAACGCCTAGTTAAAATTTTAACCATCATTTTTAACCAAATCTTTTTAAGGGGGGGGGGTATATCAGAGCAGCACATTTTATACTCATTTTCAAGATTTTTTTTTTAGAAAACTGTTAATAGTAACTTGATTGGGATAATACCTACAGTAAAGAACAACCTTTGAAGAGTATCCAAAAAAAATTTATTGAAAAATATCGAAAATTAAGCTCGTGACATGAATTTGAAATTTTCGTTCAGGACAAAGAGTTGATTTGCGGTGAGACACATAACTAATGACTGGATCATCTCAAACAAAAAAACCAAAAATATTTCGTTAGTTTATGAGTTTCTTGAGGTAACGCTGTCGAGATATTTTTTTTTCTTGCTTTCTTTTTTTTTATGGAATTTTTTACCACTGAAAACAAATTTCCGTTTTTTTCGTTTTTTTGACTTCAAACTTATACCAAAAATTAAATAATCTAGATATTTGAAAAAACTCGACAGCGTTACCTCAAGAAACTCATAAACTAACGAAATATTTTTGGTTTTTTTGTTTTAGATGATCCAATAAAAAATTTTTTGGATACTCTTCAAAGGTTGTTCTTTACTGTAGGGATTATCCCAATCAAGTTACTATTAATAGTTTTCTAAAAAAAAATCTTGAAAATGGGTATAAAATGTGCTGCTCTGACCATACCCCCCCCCCCCCCTTAAGCACAAAAGATACAGAATAGACCCGCATTAGTACGAATGCTAGCGAGTTACTTAGCAGTACGATACATCCTGTGTATTTTCGCATAGCAAAACATGACTTTTATAAACTTATTGCATAATATACTATTACATTTTAATATTAGTTTTATTCTTTTTTAATGCAAGATTTTTTCTTCTTGTTTTCGTTTCTTTGTAAAAATAAAAATTGTCTCTGAATAGTATCGTACCGACTTCTACTGAATACATTCTTTATGATCTATGTTGATGTTTTTTGTCCTTTTTTTATTATTAACTTACAGTTACATTTTTTAAATTCATTGGTTTGATGCACGCCAAAAGAGTTCGTCTAACCTTAGCATTTGAATAGACGGGATGAATCAAGTTTTATATTTTATTTAGGTCGTTTTCTCAAGAGGTTCGTCCTTACCAAACAGCGACATGATGAATGCATGTCAGCCCTATCATATCATACATATTCATGTTTATAGTTACTCCTAACTAGTTAGTCTTCACAATGTTAACACGCGTACATATTTTATTTGTGTAAACATGTTGCTGCTTCACCTCTGTACATTATTAAACTTCTCCTCTAACTAATTTCTAATTATACTCCTTAATATGCTAATTAATAGCAGAAAATGTTGTTTTAATAATTTATATGAGATGAGAAATATATGACCAAAAGTTAGTACGGTAATTAAATAACATTTCTGGTTTGTCCATTTTAATTCTCTTTAAATTTATTGCGGTAATATTTAGGTAGAGCACCAGAGATACAGAAAGTTTATGTTTAAATTTTACACATTTTAGAGTTTCGTAGGTTTTTAGTAAGTATTAGCGGCTAACGGGGCTCATGCTGAAAGGCAGGGACAACAATTTTAGTTGTAGTCACGTTAAAATGAAGAATATTTTGAAAATCACTTTTTCTCTTTTAATCTGTGTACTAAGAGTTTTCATTTAATGCTCTACATCACAGGTCGGCAACCTTTTTCACTTCACGATCCATAAAATATAGATGAAAAATAACGCGACCCATGGTCAAGCTCATATGCAAAACCTTTTACCAGGTCGACGAGGAAACGAATTTTGAGTTTTTAAAGACGGGAAAGACGGTATGTATCTACGAATCCTTGTCTGAAAAATTATTTTTTCCACGACTATATAGATATACGTTCATTACAGGCGTGTCTGGGATAAGTAAATGTAGCACATTCCCCACTCCTTTTAATTACACACCGCTGACATGTTACGTAATGAGTTCATTACGTAACAGGTTCAAGGAACAATGGCCGACCATTGCTAGGCAACATAATAAATAAGTTGAAAGCATATGTCAAATTATTGTTTATTTGTAAAGGAAACCGGATTAAAATTAAATAATATATTAAAAGTTCGAATTTTGCAAATATATTTTTTGATAGAGTTGGTCTTGGTCAGTTAGTTAATCAGTTGACACACGTTTTGGTATTATAAGTGAATTTACATTCCGTATGACAACGTACATGGTCGTTGCTAGGCAACGTAGTAAATAGGTTGAAAGCAAGTGTCAAATTATTGTTAGTTTTTAAAGGGCACTGAATTAAAAATTAAATAAGTAATAAATTTATAGTCGTGGAAAAAGCATAGTATGAAACTTGCATGGAATAGTCATTCCATGTTCGTTGCATAATATACTATTTTCGCTCTAAAGAGCAGCTTGTTTCATTAACTGTTTGTTCATTATTGTTTGCATTTAGAACTCAATAGAACCTCAAGAAAACAGGGTCACCATTTGCAGGTGTTCAGGGTTTGTTCGCACGCTGGCGGCTCATGAAAGGGGCGGATTTGGGGTCGATTCTAGTAGGATCCTACTAATAGAGGGCGGTCTCATTAAAGTCTGCATACGGGCGGAATCTGCCTTCGAATATAGTGGACGGTAGTGTTTCTGATTTCTCGACATTTTTCATCTCTCGAGAAATGAAAAGTTAGACTTATTTTCTCGAGAATTCTCGACAAATCTCGAGAAAAATAATTATTAGAATATATATAATGTTGAAAATATTGTAGAGGATAAAAAAATGTTCAAATTATAGTCAAATTTAAATGATTAAATGATTATAAAATAATACATTAAATTAAAATAAAATTTTGTAATAATAAACGCTAATTAGCTAAATATTATAAATCGCTTCTTATTTGTTGCCACAGTTGCGTTGCGGGAGATAGAAGACAAAGTTTATCAAAATTAAATTATGACCAGTGACTCACTAAACATTATATTTTTTGAAATGGTTTTTTAAAAGCACAATGCGTTTAACGTGGCGTCGAGAAAATTTAACATTTCTCGAGATATTTTTACATTACTCGAGAAATTAATAATGAGAATTATAACTTTTTCTTGAGAAATTCTCGAGAAAGAATTCTCGAGAAGAAACACTAGTTGAAGGCTGTCATATTAATTTTTCCACACAGGAGACTGACACGCAAGTACGCGACGTCCTGTATGTAAGTTTGCTGTTCACTATGAAAAAATAATTGAATCAAAAAAGTCTGCTGTACTATCCCGGTTCACATCAATATACATTACATTGTTGCTGCGTGTCAAAAAATTTAACTATAGTAACTAATTTAATATGCATTATTTAGATTTTTTTCCATATTTTAATTTTTTTTACTAAGTAGTAATAATTAAGATATGCCCAATACCAATACCCAGAAAATAATATTCACAATTAGAGATGGGAATTTCGGCTCAGTTTACGGAACCGGATCAGTGGAGGTCGTTCAGTTTGTTGAGCCGGTTCATTGATCCGGCTCAGTGATCCGGTTAAGTAAACATGTTTTCGAGACACAGGTCGGTTGTTAGTTCGTAGGTAGAACGTCGCTTAGAGCCGGTTCTTGCAATATATGAACTGTAAACATGATCCCGAGACACAGGTCGGTCAGTCGTTCGTTCGTAGGTAGAACGTCGATTAGAGCCGGCTCTTGCTTAGACCCGGTCAGTTGTCGGTCGTTCGCTCGTAGGTAGACGTCGCTTAGAGCCGGCTCTTTTCATTAGATCGGGTCAGTTGTCGGTCGTTCGCTCGTAGGTAGACGTCGCTTAGAGCCGGTTCTTCCTTAGACCCAGCTCTTCGTTAGACACGGTCAGTTGTCGGTCGTTCGCTCGTAGGTAGAACGTCGCTTATACTCGGTCAGTTGTCGGTCGTTCGCTCGTAGGTAGAACGTCGCTTAGCCCCGGTTCTTATCTAACATTTTTGAAACAAACAATTCACTTTATGTAGCTACTGTATTTTAAACCAGATGTGTTAAGTTTATGGCGATGTTTATTGCCCTTATAAATCGGACATCTGGGATTTGGGCAATATTTTTAATATTTTTATATAGTATGGTTGTAAGAAAATACAGACTAAGCCTACTAGTTTCAAATAAACTGCCCTATAAATTGATGACAATAAATAATACACTTTATGATAATACATTACAAGCCGAGTTTTTTTTTTTTTTTTCAAATAAAAATATCCTTTTAGATAAATTGCAATTCGCTGCAAATTTTGATGTATAGATTGTTATTAATTTAATATCAGATTGTTAGTTTTGTATAACAAATTGTACGGTTTTGCGCCCTCTAAAGCGGATCATCATGTACTCAAATATGATTAGGCGCTTAAATCTTTGTGGTTAACTGAACCTACAGTTGTAATATACTACTAATAATATTGACTCGCTTCTAGCTAACGATCGAACATATTACTGCGAACTACTGATGTTAAAGTAATAGTTAATCTGATTTTGATTTAATATACAACAGTTTACAGCGTATCAGGTTGTTGCGTAATTTCCGTCGTATTTTGTACGCCCATACTTGAACTTCAATGACGATATCCGAAAAGCACTAATTCTAGAAGACTCATTTTTAGGGTTTTGTAAGTATGACCAAAAAACCCTTATACCGTCATTTTGTCGTCTGTCTGTCTGTCTGTCTGTCTGTCTGTCTGTCTGTCTGTCTGTCTGTCTGTCTGTCTGTTCGGTAAAAATTGTAGCCAAACGGCTAAACCTAGAGAGTTGAAATTTGGCATGCTTATACAACTCTTTGACCCGCACATAGGAAAAATACTAAAACATCTAAAAAACATACCCCCCTAAAAATATAAACAAATATGTGCTCATCGAAACCAAAAATATTTTTTTTAAATTCTGAGTAGGGTATCAAATGAAAGCCCTTAGTACGTGGATTAACGATCAAATTTTTATTTTTGCAAAATAAATTATTTTGATGCGATTTTTGCCAAAAATTTGCAAAAAAAAATTTGTCCCACACCCTGTAGCTCAGATGGTTTAAACTAAAAATCTAAAAAAATTCTAAGTAATGTATATTGGTGTGAACCGAAATAGTACAACAGGAATTTTTGATCAGAATGTTTTTGGAAAATAACGCATTTTTTGTGGTTTTTGGTTCACTAAGTACAAAAGTTATACCAATGTAAGACACTCACATGCATGGCGTGCGATGGCTACATGCGTTAGAGCACTGTTAAACTGGCTGGAAAACGAAGGGTTTCGAGTTCGAGTACGGAGTGAATTTTATTTTTTTCATTTTTATTATGTTGAAATTATTTTGTCAAAATTCTAGTTATATTTTGACAAATGTTGTATTTAATTTTTATGAGCCTAAATTTAATAACCAGTCTTATTATATGATTAACAGACGATAAATTATTTTAAAAATATCGTTCATTTTGCCGTGATTACTACAAAGTAAAATTTGTCCTATACACTCAGCATATCGCCTTCACTTATTATATACCTGCGAAACCCTGAAATGTGTGAATATTCACACTTCACATTAATTTTTATATAGAAGGGAGATAGATGAACGAATGAGTTCTGATTATACAACAGTATCTCAGCAAATATATTATTATAAAAACGGTACAAAAAAAAAAAAAAAAAACTATACAAAAGGTCTAGGTTATTCAAAAATTTGGTCGATGCGTTGCGTATGAACTTAGCAAAATCAACTTGGTCATCCGCATCATCATATGCTATTCGCTGTTGGTATGGTACAATTTTCCAATTTTCAGACTTTTTGGACAGGTTAGTCATTGGCGACGATAATTCAGTCAGGAAAAAGGTCAATTGGTTGCCCTATAAGAACCCGAGTAAAAATATCTAATATTTGAAGCGAAGTCGTACAACAGTCGTACAACGGTCACCGTTTAAATGTTTCTAATGCAATTCTGTAAGTCCGAGTTTTTCCGCTAAACGGATGGTGTTTGACCGTTGTAAGCCTTAGCTATAGCTGAGGCTTTTAGCATGCTATAGCATTATAATTAAAATTGAATTTAATAATTATCACTTTAGACGGTCGCTGTACGCCGAGTGTACTGCTGTTTCCATCTTTTGCTTAAATTTTGGGCGCCGTATGCCTATGCGTACGACCTTTAAAGTTTTTGGTCTCTGTAAGACCGTTGTATGCCTCTGTAACGCTAAGCGGGCGTTGTTCGACCATTGTAAACTCACCGTTTATATAGAAATATTAACTGAGAATTATCTATATAATTAAGATGAATTATTTAACATTAATTTTAGCTATTATGCTTACTACAAAATGTTAAATTCCCCCTGTTTCGATATTATTATTTTAAAAAAGGTTAAAATAAAAACACTCGGTTTATTGTTTCAAAAATTATTTAATGTATTGATAAATTTTATTTAATGTATTGATACGTATTATTATTTTATATATAACTCTTTTAAATCTAATTAGGTATTACCTATTTTTTGTCTAAAAAATGTTGCTTATTTTATATCACCAATATATGACCAATGTAAACGTCGTATGATGTAAAGCATGTAATAAAATATTATTATTATCCAGATGTGGCACTATCAGACAGTCAGATACTAACATTTCTACAAAAAAAAAAAAAATTGATTGGGACAAAAATTTTAAAATGATGACGTGAATAATGAATGCACTGACAGAATTCTTCGGTACGCGATAACTTGTCGACGGTCAACTCGCCAATTGTTAACTTTTTCTAATGGGTGGCCCTGGGTGGGTGATCTGTAGGTTTCTTTTTGATCTGCGTGATATTTAGATACTGACAACACTGATGAGCTTGAAAATTAAAAGATTTGTAGTGTCAAACCTCCACGTTAAGAAATGGATCGTTTTACGCTTGAACCACACGTAATCGTACAGACGCCATTGCATGTTCAAAGAGTGACTGGTGTGGGTTTTGGAGTGCATCATTGGTCCTTTCTTCTTTGAAAATGAAGCTGGCAACAAGGTTACGGTGAACAGAGTGCTACAGAAACATGATAACATAGTTTTTGTGGCTGAAATTTGACGATTTGAACTTGGACGGACTTTGGTTCCAACAGGATGGCGCAACGTGCCACACCAGTCGACCAACAATCGATATTTTGCGCATTAAGTTCGGTAACCGTGTTATCAGCCGTTTTGGAGACGTACCTTGGCCACCGCGCAACTGAGATTTGACACAGTTTGTCTTCTTTATGGGGAACTGGTGTTACTCCAACGATCCACACGCACTTAAAGGAAAACATCCGTCGAGCTATTCGCGAAATAACAATCGACAGTGTACTGTCAAATTGGGTTGACAGAATGACCACCACAATGCCAGCCGCGGCAGCTATTTGAGTGAAATTATTTTCCATAAATAATCGGAAGGTGTACTCTTTTCAAAACAAACAAAGCAACAATTGAAAAATATTGAACGGTGTAGGTTTAATTGCAATGAAAAAAAAAAAAAAAACCAACCGATGGGCGATCGGTTGGTTTTAAGGAAACTTGGAACTATAAAAGAGAAAAGGAAAAACTAAAAATAATTTAAAAATTTACTGTAAATATTATTACGCTACTTCCTAAAAATTTATCCAATCTCCATTGTTATCAATTATTGCTTGGCATCTTTTCGGTACATTTTCTACCAGCTTTTCGGCATACGACTTTGGCAGTGATCTCCATATCTGCCGTATTTGACGAGTTAGCTGATCCAAATTTTGAGGTTTTTTGTTCGAAGCTTATATTTCAGGTACCGCCTAACATTTTCAATAGTATTTGCATCGGGCATCAGAGAAAACTACATCACTCCAATCGTGGTCTAAAATTTTCTTAGCCCAAGCGAGTCGTTTTTCGACATGTTTCACCGATAACAATGGTTTTTGTTTGGTGCTCTTGAATTTAATACCATTTTCAATTAAACGACTTCTCAGGGTCATTAAACTTAACTTAATGTCCTTTTTAAACAAAATTGTCTGATATTTACGTAAAGATAACATAGGATTATTTTTAAAAACGTTAAAAATCACTTTATCTTGTTTTTAAAGTGGTCACTTTTATTAATCCACGATTAGGTAAATCGTCAACATTTTTATTAATTTTATAACGTTTCACTCAATACTTCACAAAGTCTACTTACTAGAGCATATATTTTGCTGCACTTGAAAAGGACATTTTTGGCCCTTTTGGGTGGGTAAGTAAAAATACCGCTTCAACACGTTTTGCATAAATAGCACTCATTACACAACCGCACTACTGAAAGACAAAACAGTAGCTAAACAATATTTATTATAGGGCGTATTAGGTCTTGATGTTCTTATCATGTTTGAACCAGTTTGTTATTTGTACTTATGCCTGTTCATGAGTTATAAACATGTATGTCTTTATTATACAGACTGTAGATACGAAGCAATTCTCAGAGAAAATTGGTGGGATTTATCACATGGAGAAATTATTATTTGAAAATTTAATCATTGCGAGAAAAATATGCCGAAAAAAGTAACCTAGTACAAAAACAGCGGAATATTAATTTATTAAATGAATGTCTCCAGGTGGGAATTACGTGAACAGACACTACGATTTTGAATATAGTTCGGCTGTAGGGTAAAAAGTTATTATGTTCCCATTTGAGGAAAATGAAATGGAGGGTTAAAATCGTTTGATAATCATAATTCGTCGCTATATACAATAAGTGATATTGAAGTACCATTCGTATAAGATGAAAGGCAATTATTGTAAATAACATTAATAATTAACACTCTCTAAACAAATCTAATCTGGTAGGTTCTTTTTGCCTCTGTGCCAGATCTCTTAAGCCTTGTAATTAGAGATTAAAGCAAGTGGAACATTTGTTATGTTGTGCAGAAAAGCACCAGCAGGCGTAGGTTGTGAACTAGGCACATGTTTAAAGAAAATACCCGCCTTCCATCTTTGTTTATTTATTTCACTGAAACAGAGATAGGGTGGTCTGAAATGTATAATTTCAAATCTGTTTATGGCGTGTATGTTTATTATTTCAGAATACTGGGTAGAGGCTGATGTTTTATGCTGTATTTTATAGTTAACATATTACTGACCCTGTCTTCTGGGTTACGTTTCTAATTTATTTATAATTCTGACAACTCGTAAACTGGATTATTTATTTTTTCAACTTTTTTATATATTATGACGATGCCAGTTGAATCAGAAATGAAAAAAAGAATGTGAAGTGTGAGTTTTTATACATCGAGATTTCGTAGGTACCTAGAAAGGGACGATATGTTTATCACATATTTTCGCTAGACTTGTGTCACAATATAAAAAGAAAAATTAAAATCGTTTTTCGTCAGGGGTCGGGGAATCGTGATATTTGGGTAATAATGACTCAATAAATATAAATAAAATTGCACTGAAATGAATTTTTTAATAAGCCAGGATAATTATCAAAGATCTATTTTTTCGAACACATGATTTTTAGTTTCTTGTTCCAGCAATAAAAAGCGTGTTGAATTTCAGAACAAGAATTATTCAGATCTGTCATTTGGGTTTTGTTGGTATGACCAAAAATCCTTTATAACGTTACTCATGTATCTGTCTGTCTGTCTGCTTCTGCACGATGTCTGTACGGTAGAAATTATGGCCAAACGGCTGAACGTTGAAAATTGAAATTTGGCAGGCTTGTACAACTCTGATCCACAGAGAGTTCAAAAAACACGTCGCGGGAAATATATAAACAAATATGCATCCAACCAAAAAATAAATATATTTTTTTAAATTTTGGGTGGGGAATAAAATGAAATGTCTTAAGGCGCAAACAAGCAATAAACCAACAAATTTTTATTTTAGAAAAATCAATTAAAAAGAAGAAAATGTTTCCCTCCAACCTATTTCCCAGAATAGGTTGGAAAAACTGAATGTTGATAGGCATCAAAAATTGGATTGAAAATAAATATCTCTAAGACGCAATTGATGACGAACCTAGTATTGAATAACCATCTATACCTCGGTGGCAAACAGATAGAACAGGTAGCCAGCTACAAATATCTAGGGGATGACATTAGTATTGGCCGAGACAATCAAACCCGTGAAATGAAATGCCGCATCGGTCTAGGGTGGGCGGCTTTTGGCAAGCTGAGAGATGTTTTTACTAGCAACTTACCAAATTGCTTGAAGAAAAAAGAAAAATCAAGAGTTGCTCAAAGTTCGATGGAGAGATCAATACTAGGAATTAGTCTAGCTGATCGGAAAACAAATCAGTGGATTCGACAACAAACAAAAGTATGTGACGTCATCGAAAGAATTGCTCGTCTTAAATGGAACTGGGCTGGACATGTGGCTAGACTTCAAGATGACAAATGGATAAAGAAGATTCTAGATTGGAGACCCAGAGATACCTACAGAAGCAGAGGAAGACCCCCAACTAGGTGGACGGATGACGTAAAGAGAGTTCCGGGGAACTGGAAATCAGTAGCACAAGATCGTTCCGAATGGAAAAAATCTTGGGGAGGGCTACGTTCAGCAGTGGACAAGAAAGGCTGATTAATGATGATGATTTCCCAGAGGTGCTGATCTAAAAGTCTGAAAATAATTTCAATTATGTGCATTGATGGGAAACGGAATAGTTCAGTAGCAATTTTTGATCAGGTTACTTTTTCGAAAAACATCGAATTTTTTGTCGTTAAAAAATATAATATTTTTTTAAAAATTTGTATTGTATCAAAAGAAAGCTCTAAAGAAAGAAATTCTGGGCTGCCAGAATGTCCGAGTCATTATTCATGACATCTTCATTTTTTAAATTTTGTCCCATTCAGATTTTGTTCGACTCTTGGTCGTACGTTGTCACACGACTACGCACGAACTTTCCCGACCGTGGGAATGTAATCAGCGCTCTCACACTGGAAGCAACTTAGTGGTGCGACTACTTGCGTTTATTTTAGATCTGCGACTCGATACCAGCAGGCTTGGATTTTTGTGCGTACGACGCACGGTTTTGTGCAGTTTTTTTTTTTTTTTTTTTGTGAGTATCATGATCACGGAAAAATTAATTCTTTTAATTCAAGAAAGAGAGTGTTTGTGGAACCAGAAGATCTTGCTTCAAATCGTGCATTAAATCGTGAAACTCGCCATGCTCTTCTCTTCAGGGATATCTGGTTAACCCATTCCGTTCTTCTTGAACGTCTTCTTTTTCGCCTTATTAACAAACTACTACTTTCAACCAGGTAAAACAACCAATTGATCTTTTCAAAATATTCGAATACGAATAAAACCTACAAATACGACCAAACTGAATCAAAATTCACGACAACCACCTGTGAAGGACAAACGACAGTATGCTGCAATGTGAAGGCTCAAGTTGTACGACCAAGTCGACGATAGTCGGCAATCGTATGTAGCCGGTTCCAGTGTGAGACCGGTCTAATGGTATGACATCTGAATAGTAAGATGGATGAGGAAGAATTGCATAGCCCAGCTGATTGAGTTTTTGCCCAAAATATGTGAAAATACACATTTCACATCAATTTTTATTTATTTTTTAATATCAAGAGCTGCAAAAGTTTTCAAAATTGCACATAAGGAAGCGATAAAAGTGCTGTTGCCGTTTGCAACAACCAATCTTTGCGAACAAGCATTTTCGGCTTTCATAAACTTTTAAATCAATGTACAGAAATCTGTTGAATTTGGAATACAGTATGGAAATTTTACTGGCATCAAAAAGCCGGAATTTTGATGTATAAAAAATGAAACGTTATTTTTCCAACACATGAAGTAATAATGTTTTCAATGCAATATTTTAGTTCCCCAATGAGATATTTATTAATTTTGATCATCACTATTTTATTATTTCCGGTAGTTTAATTTTCATTTGATTATTTCGCCAATTTAGTGTTTTATTTTTAAAGCTGAATACTGGCTAATATGGTCGAAAGACCAACGGCCAATAAAACAATTAATAAAAAAAAAGGTGAATACTTTTTAGAATACTGCAGTATGGCTGTATTCTTCATATATATGGATTCAATAAACTAGCTGGAGAATTAGAATTCTGTTTGTATTTTCCGGATTCTGTGGAATTTAATAAAAATGTTTGTATAGCACGTTTAAAAGCAGTTGTTTTTTTTTTTATTCACATTTTCAGATCTAAGGGGTAATTTCGTTTTACACAAATATACCGCTGACCGCTGATCTACGTACACCTTTCCTCCTCCTTACTAACGTAACTTGTCATATTAAAGTTTTCGTAAAGGCGCCTACAGACGCCGTGGTAAGTTACAGCCAATATTTACACTTTGCTAGCTCCGCGGATCGTCTGTATGATAGACCGGGAGCTCATGACAGTTTTTGGTCTCCGATTTCATACAGCATGCCTTTTGGAGGGGAGAATATTTACCCTGTGACAACAAAAAAGGGATGGTACTAAACCCCTGCACGCTTTCCGGTCATAGGGAAAATTGCATTTCCACTTAAACACAAAATTTTTGTGCTTTTCTCTGATTTAATATTGCTTGCCCTTTTGTCAAAAGAAAGTTATAACAAATTTAAAGTCTTTTAAATATAGGCATGCTGTATGAAAACGCGGAAATCATATTTTGGTTATAACAATTTTTACTTAATTATGAAGTCTACTTAAAGAAAAAGGAATTCTTTATACTTTTAATATATTTTCAATATCTAAATCAAGGTCGAAGTTGCAATCATTACCTCACTTTCATTGTTAGACGCCATTTTACAAACGTTGGCCCATTTTCGCTATTTTTGTACTTGACCAGCACTAACGCTTCATCGACACATCGTCTGTATGGTACGTAAGTACAAGTGTCCGCCAGTGCCACATGTTATGGCCAGAACTAGCGTTGGCGAACGCTGGCACACATTCTGTAGGCGCTTTAAGGCGACATTATGTATCTCGAAGATGGCGGGAAGCACTTACTACCAAGGTTGCTGACATCACTCAGCGTGCATACAACAAACAGTGGCACGATGCACACAACATACACTGGCGTGACGCACACAGTAACACAAACAGTCAGCCGATTGCATCCCAAATTATCGTCTTGCACCGTTGTCTTTTTCTTCGTTATACCGAAAATTCCTTAGTTTGAAGAATAATAGTAAAATATTTCTTGCACTCAAACTCTAATACAGTAATCGATTCTCTATCAAACGAAACAAACCCGACCTCTCTACGACGATAGTTCGCGAGTTAAAAGCGTGGGCAGCCGCACTGAGATCCAATTTCGAGCGTTTATTTCCTTTGCCCACCGTTCGTGCTAGACGTGGCGCACGATCTTGGCACGCGTATCGTTTTGAAAACCGTTTATATTTTGCAAATTGCATGTTGTTATAAGGGATGGTGATCAAGTTCTTGCGTAACGCTAGAACGTTACATGCAATTTATTAAGCGTTAGCCAAGTGAATGTACGGAGAGACGTAAATTCTACGTCAAAAAAAAAAAAAAAAAAGATAAAAAAGGCCCTATTTAAATTTTGTTGCTCCAGCCGTTTGACTAAATTACTATCGCACAGAGAGACACATGAAGAACGGTAAAAGGATTCCTTGATTATATCGAAGAAACCCTAAAATCTATTTATCTCATTGTACTGATTATAAAATGGAGTGACGTCAGCGATTTTACTGTGCGTCTTGCAAACATCATTTTGTAAAACTAACTAATGCAAAAATTTGCTTGTTCCATCTGTTGATGAAAAGTTGAACAACTAGTTCAACTACAGTTTCAAAAACCGTATTTTTCATTGCGTTTTTCATTTACAAGTGTTTTTAGGTTGAGCTTGCTTTTATTTCTACGTGTTTCGAGTATTTTTACAAATATAATCGCGTTATTTAATTTACGTTGCTGTTACTGATCTATTTTTGGTAAGTTGTATATTACCTTTTTAAATATAGGCTATTTCAAACGTTTAGGCGGAACTAAATGGAATTTTAATTTTTGTAGGTTGTCACGAGTTTACTTTTTACAGATTGAATAGGGTTTTTGCTAATCAAAAACCTCATTTAACCGATAAAAATTACTAGTTTCGCTTAAATTAAAGAAACAGGCTACATATTCATTTTATGATCATAAAATTTTGATTTCAGATTTTTAGTTTTTACGTTAATACTAAAGCCTGGTTTATAATAGCTATATAACATAACGCATGGCATATAACATAGCATGTCTCCATAGCACAACGCACAAGCCATAACTACGGTGTTTATAATAGGACCGGTGTACCGCATTAATACATAAGTCGGAACGCGGAGCTTTTCTTTATTTGTCATACAATATTGGATTTTCACTAATTCATCCAACCTCGCTTCTCTTTCCATTTTTAAAAAGTTGTAAACACAATAATAACCCAAAAAGTATACAAAAACTTATAACAATACAACACTCTCTTCTGTGATTGTCTACGCATAGCCTCCACAAACATGAATGTTCAACTTGGTCAATTTTTATGTTATGGAGTTGTGTCTGTGTTGTGCGGTTGTATTATAAACAGGGCAACTATTGTACTATGATTCAACTTCATTAAGTTATGGAGCCATGCGTTATGTCATGTAGCTATTATAAACCAGGTTTAAGTATTTGGTTCTATGAGCAAAATTATGAAAATTATATTATTTCTGTACAACCGAGTACAGAATGTGAATATTTTGTTTTGACAGTTCAATAGTTCAATTTTTGATCAGCAGATGGGTCTGCAAGTTTTGCATTAGTAAGTTTCACAGCATTTAAAATACGCTTCAGGTACAATAAAATCTAAATCATTTTATAGTCACCCAGTATCGCAAGATGTGTCGCATTTTTTGCTTCATTACACTTTTTGACTTAAGTCAGTTGAAAGTAAAGAAAATGTTTAGCAGAAATAGATCTATAACACTGTTTCGATTTAATTTCCTTCTCAAATATTTTCTCACATGGCCTCTATTTATCTCAATATTAAAATCTAATTATGAACAAATTACGTAAGCATCTGCTATAAAACTAGAGATTAGGTAAAAACACTAACGGTTTTTATAAGTGACAAAAATTAAACGACTTCTAGATAACATCATATTTTGGCTTATGGTCGATGACTTAGTTAAAAATGTTTTTAAAGAATGTCAGTTTGTAAATAGAAAATCTGACTTTGACTTATAAAAAACATGGATGTATTTTAAGTTTAGCCTAAAATTATAGTGTCCAATCTTATAATATTTTTAATCCACATACATATATTTAGAGGAACATTTGTCATTTGTTTTCATCTTGCCATTTTTATTCGCCCAAATTTAAAACTCAAGGTTCTCAAAATTATTTTTATTTTATTTTTCTCTCTTTGCATACTCTAAAATCTTGTTATAGTAATTGAACTGTATATAGACTACAGTAGTTGATAGCTACGGTTTTTTCTTAGGCTTATCTTAACATGTTCAGCCTGAGGCTGAAGAGCACAGTCGTATCTGGGGTATAGCATATATGGCACGTGCTTGGGGGCCCTGCATTGAATTGTCTTTTTGATGTGCTTTTTTTTACATCATTTCGATCCTTCCGTCTTTTTTTCTCATCACTTCGATCTGTCTTCCGATTTTTTTACTTCAATCCATCGTCCTTTTTTTGTCATCACTTCGATCCTTCACTCTTTTTAAAGTTTTATTGGGAAGACCAAAAACCCCTTTTAACGTCATACACGAATCTGTCTGTATATACCAGTGTTTCTCAATCTTTTTACTCTTGTGGTACATTTTCCAAAGAAGAAAAATATCACGGCACACCTACGTAGTCATAGAAATTTTGAATACAGACGCCGCTGTACTCAGAAAAAAAGGGATATGTCAATTTCAATTCGTCATAAAATGATCATTCGTTCACTTTATTCTTATTAATGGTATTGTACGCATATTCGGATAATAATGTTAAAATGAAAACGACGCTAGTTTTTTTTTTTAAGTTTTCGCGGCACTCTTGGAAAATATTACGGCACATTAATGTACCGCGGCACACCCTTTGGGAAACACTGGTCTATACGGTAGAAGTTGTGGCCAAACGGCCGAATATAGAAAGTTGAAATTTGGCATACTTGTACAACTCTGACCCACATATAGGAAAAACTAAATCAATTAGAATTAAGATTAATGTAGATAATTGTACTATATTAAACTAATGGGAATTATGGCGAGTTCAAAAAATTACATCGCGGAAAATATAAACCAATATGTATTTAATGCAAAAATAAAGAGCTTTTAAAAATGTTGAGTGGGTTTTCAAATCAAACATTTTAATGCGTGGTAATTTAAACCAACAAAATTTTATTTTTTAAAAGAAAATGTGCCATAAAACGTTTGTCCCCTACCCTGTTTTCCAAAGAGGTTGGTCTAAAATCTAAAAAGAAATTTTTTAATTAACAGTGATGGAAACCAGAATAGTTCAACAGGAATTTTTGATTAGATTAATTTTTCGAAAAATATCGAATTTTTTGTCATTGAAAAAAATATTATTTTTTTCAAATTTTATTGTGTTATCATAAGAAAGCTCTTAAGATTAATGAACGAGCAGTAGTTTTTTTTTTAAATTTCTCTATTTTAATACGATTTTTGCAAAAAATGTGCCATAAAAGTCTTGTCCCAGGGGGAGTAATATTAAAAAACGCAATAATATTTCTGAATTGTATCCTAACTAAATAATAGCATTAAAAATTGCATTAACTATGCCAGTAACTGTAAAGATCGATTTCCAAATTAAAAATCATAAAAAACTATTTAAGAGATTTTCATGTGTGTTTCTGTAATCTATATAAAATGAAATGGCAAAAAATATACCATATTATATCTAAATTTTCAATAAAGCATTCCCGCAAACGGATGTAAAAACAAATATATATATTTTTAATTGGTTCTTTTGTAATATGATATTTTATTATTGATTATATGCTAACAATAAAATCTTATAATAATATATTTAAATTTTTTATTTAATTACGTTATTGTCCATCACTAAAAAATAAATAAACCTTAAATTAATATCATAGGTCCGCACGGATATCATGAACCGGGTTCCGCAAATTTTCGGGCCGGATCTGCCAGGAAATGTGGGGAAATTCACACTTCATTATTTTTTGCTCTTTGTACTACTTTAGCTCGGTACGCCCCTGGAATTGTGATGATAAATAACTTTTACTCGAACGAAAACATGTAAATATTGAATTTTAGGAAATTTGAAACATCTGCAAGACATGTGTATAAAGAATGAGTAACATAAATTGTAATAGTGTTAAAATAATGCTAGCGACATAAGCCACGACTCTACCGAATCACATCAGATTTTTATGAATACAGTGAGACAAATATAGATTGGAAACCCGATACTAATTTTAAATACTCGTATATTTATCTGAAACATTATATAATTAATTGTGTATCATAACAAAAATTAAAAGTTTAATAAATCATTGATTTTGATCGCTTAATGTATTTTAGTTTTCCTTTTAATAATTAACTTCGTTGTATCTTGTTTTTGCCTTCCTGTTTATAAGATAAAGAAAGAGTCGGGCTTGAAAATCAATATAAAGATGTTAAAATTAGTTTTTATCTACTTTGGTGGTCTACGTGCAACATTTACGCCTGTCGCAATATTTCTTAATAATAACGAAGAAAAAAATTGATGTGAAGTGTGAATATTCACACATTTCAGGGTTTCGCAGGTATATAATAAGTGAAGGCGGTATGCTGAGTGTGTAGGACAAATTTTACTTTGTAGTAATCACGGCAAAATGAACGATATTTTTTAAATAATTTATCGTCTGTTAATCATATAATAAGACTGGTTATTAAATTTACGCTCATAAAAATTAAATACAACATTTGTCAAAATATAACTAGAATTTTGACAAAATAATTTCAACATAAAATGCAAAAAAAAAAACAGAAAAAATAAAATTCACTCCGTACTCGAACTCGAAACCCTTCGTTTTCCAGCCAGTTTAAGAGTGCTCTAACGCATGTAGCCATCGCACGCCATGCATGTGAGTGTCTTACATTGATATAACTTTTGTACTTTGTGAACCAAAAAACACAAAAAATGCGTTATTTTCCAAAAACATAATCTGATCAAAAATTCCTTTTGTACTATTTCGGTTCACACCAATATACATTACTTAGAATTTTTTTAGATTTTTAGTTTAAACCATCTGGGCTACAGGGTGTGGGACAAAAATTTTTTTGCACATTTTTGGCAAAAATCGCATCAAAATAATTTATTTTGCAAAAATAAGAATTTGCCCGTTAATCCACGTACTAAGGGCTTTAATTTGATACCCTACTCAGAATTTAAAAAAAATATTTTTGTTTTCGATGAGCACATATTTGTTTATATTTTTAGGGGGGTATGTTTTTTAGATGTTTTAGTATTTTTCCTATGTGCGGGTCAAATAGTTGTATAAGCATGCCAAATTTCAACTCTCTAGGTTTAGCCGTTTGGCTACAATTTTTACCGAACAGACAACAGACAGACAGACAGACAGACGACAAAATGACGGTATAAGGGTTTTTTGGTCATACCTACAAAACCCTAAAAATAGAGCATATAAGATATTTTATGTACAATAATTTTACGAATTTCACTAAAAGCTAAGTAAATGCTAAATTATAAAGTGAGTATTACTTTTTTTAAATATACGAATGATACAGTGTGATCTTGGGTCACGCAACTTTCTTTAATGATATTATAACGTGCCTTTGCTAACTACAAATTTTTTGAGCAACGATGCCTTAATTACCCAAATTGACGACCAATTCGTAGAATATGATCTAGCTCAGAGGTTCCCAATCTTGTAGTAGACAAGATGGTGGCGTGCCAGTAGGTTAGGGCTGCCATAATTGTCGGACTACCGACCGGGACCCCCCCCCAAAACTTTTAAAAAAACTTTTATCGACAATAATACCTATATTATAAAAAATTGCACTATTTTAAAAAAATAAAAAATTTTAAAGACAAAAAAAATAATTAAAGTAGAGATTGATAATAGGTATTCCAAGAGCAAAACGTTGGGATCAATGGTGAATCATTTTGGAACACTCAGTTCGACTGGAAAAATTTGATGTTTTTTTTTTGTGGATGCGTCTTTATCAAATAGAAAATAATATAGAATAGAATAGAATAGAATAGAATAGAATTTATTAACAGTTAGAACATACATAATATGCATACTGCATGTCATAGGTTACAATGTACATTATATTTATAAAGGATAAATAATATAAATTAACGGGCGATTCAATTTAATAAAACCAAATAGAACCTTACATTCCATTCTTCTCTTGCCTTTACTCTCCCCCTTCCCCGACTTCGGTGGCTTCTTTATCATCGCTCTTCTTCGCCCAATCATACTTCTCCGATATTTTCATTTTTTGGAGCAGTTCTTTTTCCCCTTTTATATAATTATAGAATTCAATGCATGACATTTTATAATTTAAAACACATTGAATATGCTTTTCACGGTGTCATTATAAAGCGAATTGCGCTCATCTGTCAGTACCAGTCAGCTAGTGACTAGCTGACTGGTACTCGGCATTACTTCGGAACATTTCGGACCTCGAATCTGTTATATAATTTATATATAGTATGTATATATGTATATGTACAATATTATCGAAAAATAATTTTTTAATATGCATAAATTTTAAATCGACCGATTACAAATGACTCTTGGACCGGGACACTGGGACACAAACCTCAAAACCGGGACATGTCCCGGTGTACCGGGACGTATTGCAGCCCTACAGTAGGTAAATATTTTTGGAAAAACGAGTCCTAAAAAATGACTAGCCCTACAATAAAACTTTCCTAAAATTTCAACTGATGACCTTTGTTTTTAAGTAAATAGAGTTTGACGATGTATTGTATAAAAAGAAACACATTATTTTAAGCAAAATATTGTTTTCATTATTATTTCATTTACTTATCGCGTACCGGTAGCTCGACATTCGCGTAAGGCAGACTGGGAACGTCTGATCTAGGTTACGAGTACAACTCTAAGGCCCAGTCTTTCCACCTTCAGATAAACCTCTAGGTAACTATCTGACAGATAAGGTGATACTTTCTGTGCTGAATAAATGTCATCCCGTCTTTCAATACATATTTATCTGTCGGATAGTTATCTAACGGATAATGAGACTGACGTATTGAATTCACTGATTGGTATTAACATTTATTCAGCTGATGAAGTTCCAGATAACCTTATATGTCAGATAGTTACCTAGAATTTTACCTGAAGGTGGAAAGACCGGACCTAAACGGTGGATGATGTAGAAATTACTGTTGTTTCGTCAGAGAAAAAAATAAATAAAAAATTGATGTGAAGTGTGAATTTTCACACATGTGTTTTATAGGAATTTCGTAAGTGATAAAAAATTGTGGGTATATATTAAAAACTAGCAGAAATACCCGGCGTTGCCTGGGAGAAAACTTAAGTTTATTAAATGATATATAATAAATGATTGCTACAAAATCAAAAAATTCACATTATTTCAATGAGGGATTAAATAACAACATACGTTACCTTCGATTTTAGTTATTTAATTTAAGAGCGTTTAATTTATTAAACTAGTTTTATGTAGGGTTTTAGCAATGGACGCAGGCTACGTACGATCTGTCATCAACTGGTACGTGTAACGTGTACATTCCAACACTCATTCGGCAGAACAGGTCAATTTCACGAAGTCTTACGACATGACAAGTAGTCTAACATTCCCACACACAATCATACATTGCGCTTTATATATTAAATCATAAATTTCGATACTTTCGAAAGAACAATCCGCGTGCTTCCATCTAGAGACAACAATCGTACTTGAGAAGCTCTTGCATTAAGACCCAGTTATAGCTATCCAGTTCTAGTCAGTCAGATAAATATAGTATGCACGGTGTTGCAAAAAATTGATTATTTTCAAAATAATTATTACAACAAAAATTCCTGTGGTACTATTCCGGTTCATATTAATGTGCAATACTCAGATTTTTAGATTGACCGCTCTGGGTCTAAGGGGGCGGGACAAGCGTTTTTTTTTTGGTAAAAATCGTTTTGAAATAAAAATTTAAAAAAATTACTTATTACAATTTCTACCGAACAGGATGAGGACAGACAGACACATGAGGGCGTTATAAGGGCTTAATATATAATTTTTATATATTAAGACATTGTTAATACCTAAATTTGGATATCAAATATTTACAAAAGATTGCTTAAGTCTATCTTCAAAAATTCGCTAGATGCAGATTTCATTAAATTTATTACGCCACACAGTTTAGTAAAGGCAAATGCGTCGTCTGCGCACGTGGAATATTTTCTATACCGATATACTGATTCATAAAAAAAATATTGTTTCGGTGGTATATATATTGTTCCACTGTACGTTATAAGTGTAAAATAAAGTGGTTCAAAGCCATATTTTCAGCAGATGAACAAACCCACGACATAAGATATTCTATCAAAATCAAGAAGACGGCGATTCGTTCTTTTAATTTTAAAAACATCCTGAGTTGCCAGTTGCAGTTTTTATCATTATTTCAAACTACCTTCTTGTACCGGAAATATCAAAAGGTTTTCATGTTTTTAAAAACAGGGTTCACTCAGTCGAAACAGGAAGTAGCAACTTTTTACTCTTGTTTGTTCTTTAGTGCAGTTTTCAATTTTTATTGTATTCGTCCGTATATGTATCTCATGTACTTGAAAATACTGTTTCCAATTATAATATTCTTTCAAAATCATGGAAAAGAAATCCTACTTTTTCATTCAACCCAATGTATTTACTTTTCTAATCACATTTCTTTTGTTTCATTCTGCCATTTAAATATCACTTTCATGTAATCTTTTGATTCATTTACCATTTTGGATCAGGTACCGATGTTTTGTTTACGAGTTACAGTGCTAGAAGTCGAAGCATAACTGATACATACATAGATGATGAAACGTATTTCGCACAGACTGCGTTATTTAAGCTAGTTTTTAACAACAAATAAACATTATGCAAACAATCAGCTGTTTGCACAATGGGGGTAAGACCGTCAGCTGAGGGATTATAATTGCTGAGCGGGCATTTAGCCTAAGCATTTTATAATGTAATCAATGATGTAACTGACGATCTTTACCCCGTTATGTCGACAGCTGACGATCATTTTTATTTAATATAAAATGTAAACTGTTAATATGTGCGAATTATTTTTGACATTTATGATCATAGTGACACAAAAAATAAAAGAGAGTGATTTGTTTTTAAGATTGTAAAAATAAATAATGTTTTTGACAGTGTAATATTTGATAGTATAGTAAAACAAATATATATTTTCTATTACTTTATATACAAATTTCTTTCATTGTATAATTTCTCCAACATAAACTAATCATTATAAAAATTTCAAGTACCTTGAAATCAATTTAGCTATACATAATTTCATTTTTTTAATCGATTTTTTATATTGTACGCATTGTATTACTAAATGAATGATGTGACTGACGATCTTTACCCCGTTATGTCGGCGGATGACGATCATTTTTATTTAATATAGTATGTGAACTATTAATTATAAAAATTGCAAGTCGCCTAATATCAATTCAAGTTAAATTTCGTAGTTTTAATCTATTTTTTTTATTATATTATTTAATTATTTCGATCTATCTAATTCGGTGTCAAAATATAATATAAATCGATTAAAACAATGAAATTATAGCTAAATTGATTTCAAGCCACTTAATATTTTTATAATGAATAGTTTACATATTATATTAAATAAAAATGATCGTCAGCTGCCGACATAACGGGGTAAAGATCGTTAGTTACATTATTGATTACATTATAAAATGTTTAGGCTAAATGCCCGCTCAGCAATTATAATCCCGTAGCTGACGATCTTACCCCCATTTCATGTACATTTTCTCACGACCAGCCCCACCACGATTCTAGCGGCTGTGTTTCGATTATTAGCCATATCTAAACAATCAATTATATAAAAAATTAAGCAGGATGAAATGACCATCTAAAATGCAACGCTGCCTCCCGGTCTAAAAATAAACAGGTTAATTGCTGATTCTCAGCAGTTATGGTCGCTGAACTCGCAATATGCTACCTTTTAATATATTATAAAATTTTAAATTATAATAGATAAAACTAGGCTTAAGTCTTGGTGTTTTCGTGTTTGTTTATCTTTAAAAATACTTTCAGTTTAAGTAAACAAAAAAGTGAATCTGTAAGTACACAAACATGACATTATATACATATCTAAACAATATCAGTGACATGATATATTTTCGAATATTTGGCACAAGTCTGAATTGAATATATTTACAAGAGTCTTGAGTATGGAATAGCGAGTGCAATGCCCTCTGCATTATAGTAAATGGTTCAAGGGGTTTGAAATTGCATTTACTCGAGTACAATTTGAATGGATTAATTGGCTCAATTTGACCAATGGTCATTTTAGCAACTGAAGACATTACCCCACGGGTCATTTACTGAAATCGTCGAGAATTGAACTGGCCATTATCATTACAACGGCTGGAGAAATTACATTTTGTGTGAACTGTACCAGGTGCGCTGCCAAAACTGATAAAATAGGATATACGCGAGGAGAGAAACTGTTGGCACAACTCGTATACTAGATGGAAATCATGTTAGATATTAAAATAACATTTAAATCAACATCTGGAGAAACTTTAGAATTGTTATAAATTTTACAGGAAACAAAAACGTTTTGACTTGTAGATTAAAAGTAAGCAAACTGCAATATTAATGCCCGGTTGCATAAAAGTCTTACAACTAGTTATAAGCTAATTCTAGATATGAAACAAAAAATGCGTTGCATTATCGCGATATAATACTTAAACCTCATTGTAAACTAAAACTTCAACGTTTTAATTCTTATATCGAGTGTTAAGAGCTGTCAAAACTAATGTAAAACAAGATTATAATTTTATATGAATATAAAATTTTATTTAAAGCACAGATTGAAACGAAATAAATTATAAACAAACAATTAATTGGTGAATACAGAAAAAGGAAATATTTATATTTTTTAAAATAATTTGGGTAGTAATATAAGCGTCTACTTTTTATCACTGTATGTCGTCATTAAAACAGTTCATCCATTATAAATGTATACCTGTCTAATTCGATTTAAAACTCGAATACGAGTTGAAACTAAATTTAGCCACAACTAGAATGAATTTGTTTTTAACAACGTACCTAACTTGTCAGTTTCTTTGGTTTAAGCGGAACTAGATTATCAAATCTAGTAACTTTTAATGATTTGATCATTTCTTTTAGCAAAAGTCTAGTTTAAATTCAATTTAGTGCCGCTTAAAGGTTTTGAATTGCCTATATCTAGTTTTAAAGTTACAACAGTTGTATATAAAACTAGATACAGAAATGCAACCCGAGCATAATACACATGAGGATTATTCCAAAAATAGTACCCAAAGTACCGTACTTAGAACCATTTTATTTTTTAACTTTACTTATACTGATTCTAATTTATTGAATATTCTGTGGAGGATGATTTAATCGATTAATGCCCGGTTGCATAAAAGTCTTACAACTAGTTATAAGTAACGTCCCTAGATAAAGAAAGTAGCTCAAACCATTGTTGTTAAATTTGCACCCCAGTATTTCATAATTTAATTAAATTTATGCACTAAATACATAAAATTGTATCATATGATTTGTTTTTATAAGCTATTCACTTTTGTAAGGACAAACTAGATCTGGTTATTTTGGTGATTTTTATAGACTTTTAGAAACTTGGTTATATTGCAAAAATGGCAGTTTTGGGTTGTGTTCGTATTATTTTACAAAATATTTAAGATATCACTATTCAAAATGAAATATGACAAATGATATTTTATAAATGACATATTTATAATCTGACTTTTCAAGTTATTTTTCTGTAATACCAACAGACATACAGTTTTAAAGGTGCAAACTGTTGAAAACAAAATTTCCTCATAGTTTGTTCTTATAAGAGTGAACAGCTTATAGATGTAATCTATTTTTAAATTTAATATTTGCAGGCATGTCTTATATTTAGTTTTATTTTATTTACACTGTTTTCAACACTGAAAACAAGTAGTGCATCCCTTTAGGTCCAACCACACCCACTACGTGCTACTTTCTTTATCTATGGACTTTAGTTATAAGCTAAATCTAGATGATAATAAAAAATGCGTTGCAATATCGTGAAATAGCGATTAAAACTCGTAAACTAAAACGTGCAATTCGGCGTTTTAATTCTTAATTCTAGTTTTAGTATTTGTCAAAACTAATATGAATAATGTTATAATTTTATAATAATAGAAAATTGAATTTAAAACCGGATTAAAATCAAGTAAATTATAAATAAACAATTAATTAGCGAAAAGAGATTAAAAGGGATACATTTATTATATTTTTAAAAATAATTCGGGTTTAATAATACAAACTTATACTTTTTACGACTGTAAACTGTTGCCACTTACACAGCCCATCCCTTTAAATTTTATGCTTGTCAAATGCGATTTAATACTCGAATACGAGATAAAAGTCGATTTAGCAACAACTAGCATGAATTTGTTTTGAGCAAAGCACTTTATATCTAGTTTTGAAGTTAAAACAGTAGTTAATAAAACGAGATATAGGAATGTTTTATGCGACCGGGCATTTAAGTGGTAAACACACCTTTGTCAGGCGCGCACACAGAAAATTGGTCTGAGGGTTAGGATACATTTCGAAGAAATATCCGTAAATTAACATATTTATTATAGTTTTTTTTTTTTTTACGGAGATGAGTGGGTAGATATATTAATTTAATTTTGATTTTAATTCACTTTTTATTAATAAAAAAGATGATTTTTATTTTCAATTGGTTAGTTTTTAGTAAATAAGTATGATTTTTCCATTCCTGGGAGGGGTCTTAACCGAGAACCATCCTCCTTGTGCGCGGCCTTATCTCTAACAAGTCAGTAGTCCGAATATGAGTACAGCTAACTTGACTCCCAATTTAAAAGATTGCAAGAACATTAAATCGTGACATATGATGTTTCCTTTTGATGCTAACCATTTCCAAAACGAAATGGGATAAAATAATTTGAATTTTAAATAATTGTAATTGCATTGAAACAAAAAGACTAAAACTTTTTCATACACCTAATATATCACATTTTGATTTAATTAAATTGAATTTTAATTAAAAATTCGCTGTTCTGTGAATAAAGTGTAGATTACTTATTCGATAAAATATGTGTTAAACTTCCCATTGAGATATTTTCATTTGGTTGCTTCGCGCAATATTTTCGGCAGTAAACTGTTTTACCAATTTATTCATGCTACTTAAGATCACTTTTAATACGGATCTTCTGTATTTTACTTTTTCTGCGATCCTGTACATTCTACTAATAACATATTTTTAGGGTTTTTAGATACGACCAAGAAACTTTTATTACGTCAGTCATGTGTATGTCTGTTAGATAGAAATTGTGGCCAAACGGCTGGACCTAGAAAATGGAAATGTGGCATGCTTGTACACCTCTTTGACTCACTTATAGGAAAACTATCATACTTCGCACATCGAAGCGTGGCATTCATCGTTGGGCCTTCTAATAATCATCATTCACTGACTAAATACCTACAAAACCCTGAAATGTGTGAAAATTCACGCTTCACTTAAATTTTTAATATGTATCAATAATTTCTTGCAATTTCCACCTCAAAAATTATTGATACGTACAAAATTATGAAATATGTGAAAATTCACACTTTACATAAATTTTTTCGCTATGGATGTTATTATAAGAATACTCCAACTTTAGTTTGGCTACTACCCAACTATAAAAGTAATGAAAAATCCAGGAATATTATGATATCTGTAATAGAATATGTTGGATTTATCTGTTTGTTTACTAGCAAGCTTCTTTTTACGTATTTTAAGCTTCACATACACATTGCCGACAATGTTTTAGGAAGTTCAAATTTCAGGCGCCCTACATTTACGGCTATTAGTTTGTAGGGCATAGAGTAGAGCTTAATGCCAACTTCAGTAATTTGTAATCATCCAATGGGAGAAGGGGATATACGGGAAGGTATTTGTTGATAGTTAGCCAACATATTTGATGGATCGTCGGCACGGGAATAAGAAACATGATTCGCCTTTTTCCTCTACGTTTCATTTATTATGTATCAATGTTTTTGGGCTGTTAAGGCCTTATCACACTAGAGTTAATATTAACGTCTTTACTTGGAAAATTAAAGTTTTTGTATTCAAATCGAAGTCATTTGTGTGTGATAGTATGAAAAAAAACTTAGGTTTTAAAAACCGTGCAAATATAACATGATTCAATTCCTCTGTCTTTCTACCCATGTTTTTCAAAAAGCGCGTGCGCCAACTGGTAACTGTGCGCCAACTCTAACGGTCTCAGCTGTTACGTCTTTGTTTTTTTTTTACATTTGTTGTATAATTTTTATTTTCGAATATAGTATTAAAAAAAAAAGATTTTGGAAGAACAACTAATTTATTTAGTGAAACCTCACAAATAAACTTTTCAAAGTAAAACTGTCACCTGTCATAATAACAAGATGTAGGCATGCGCAAACAAAAAATTTCCAAGTCGTAAATAATATTGAAATATTCAGATCAATTCTGTAAAAGGTTACTGCGTAGTAACGTTACTACAAGATAAAATATTATAAAAGTATAATGACTTTCATTCATGATAGTAACTGACCTTGCTCATATTGACAAATTTAGTTACTATGATCATAGTAACTGAGTTACATAATTGGTCTGACTGTGTATTAAGTCAAAACCTAAAGAATTCTTAAAAAAACCTACCAAAGTAAAACTTGGATAACGTTCTAGTGTGCTACGCCCTTCCAGTGACGGCCTAAGAAAAAATGGGGCCCTAGGAAAGAATATTTTAAATCGGTTCAGTACTTACTACAATTTTTTACTCTCAAATAAATCATTGTTACCGGGAAATTTCTATTTTAATACAGATATATATATATGCAACTTTTTGAAATTTTTAGTTACATTGTATGCAAGAGTATTTTGTAAGTTCCAAAAAAAGTCAATAATGAGGAATTGTCCCAGAGCGAAGCCGGGTGGGGCAGCTAATATACATTATAAACCATCGGCTTCCGAATAATCGGTATCAGCCGAGAAGGCAATGCCGATTAATCGGTAATCGGTCAATTTGCTTATCAGTGCCCTAATAGATATATCTAAAAATTTATATCTGGATATATGTCGGAATGTTTCTTCTTTTTTGGTCTTGCTCTGCCAAACTATATTAGGTGGGGGCCCAGCGCGCATCCAGGGAATTCAGGGGCTTGAGGCCCCTCCCAAGGAAATAAAACCCATGATTTTTGTGTTTTTAGGGAACGCACTTGAATTTTAGAGCTCATGAGCTTTTTTTAGTCATCACTCGATCTCTACCCTAATAAAAAAAAGTGTTCTAAGCCCCCCCCCCCCCATAAACATTCCTGGGTGCGCGCCTCTTAGGGTCAGTTGTTATATATGGCTTCAAAACATTAATTAAACAATATCAACTTCTAATTATCTTTGAAGTCAAAATACTAAACCAAATCTTTGAAATCATTAAAATTAAAGTTAAGTGGAGAAGACATAATTTTTTTAATTACTCGTACCCGGTCCGGGCCTAAACAAATTTTTATTTTGCCCCAAATTAAGCTTAACGAGAAAAATGTTGTTAAAATTGTGAAACTTTTCATTTTTATAATTTTTATAAATATAAAATGTATTTTTAACTTGCCCCAAAGTCAAATCTTTATTTCCTACATATTATCAAATTATCCTGTCCTTGGGCCGGGATAATATTACGCGAATAAAGAGGGATTACTGTATATTTAAACGATTTGCCGTGACTACGTAGTAAAACGGTTTCCTACTGAGCACAGATATGCAGATTTAAATCTTGAAAACCACTTTGGATTTTCACCTTCCCATACTGTGCAGTTAGTTTAGGGACCGACTCAGTCACAAGCATTTAATACTTATAATAAGTATCTGTTTATACATAGATAATAGAATCGGTCAAAAAGTCACACTGACCACGTGAACTATATAGTGCGTGAGGCCTATGACCTTTCTCATTATTTGTGCATTGGAAACTTATTAATTATTATTGTTATATGTATCTTAACATGTTTATCCAAAGGAAATGATAAGTTAAGTTTCCTTCGTTTTGATTGAGAATTCGCTCGAAAGAGTTCAGTATCTGAAAGAGAGATGGCACTGCCTGTTCCATATCAGTTAAATAGCCATAATTGGACAAATGCTGCTCCTATAATATTGTAAATTTGGCACCTGTAAGCCTGTAAGTTAGCTTTTAATTTTGACTATAGATTTTGATAGTTAAAGAAAATTATTGATTACTATAGATCGCCACATAGATACAAATATTCAGTGATATTTTTTTAAAATTTTTAACCTCAAATATCTTTTACAGCGTAATTTATAATAATTAATTTGTTTATAAAATTGCAATCACTCATAGTTAGTTAAGATTTTTGGAACAACTCAGCTATATGCAATCATATTTTTTCCAAAAATCAGTTGTATTTTAATTTCTTAAATACTAGTTCAAATGCTGTTGATTGCAATAATAATGTATACCAGTGCGTCTCAACCTTTGCTCAAAGTTCTATCTAAATTAGTAGGGAGCAGTTATTTGCAGATAACTAAAAAATTGTATTGCTTCAAAAAATCAGTTTATTTTTTATTTATTCAGGTACTGTACTAAAAAATATTAGTGAAACTAAAAGTCAGTTTATAGGGTTTTGTAGGTATGATCAAAAGAACCATATAACGTCACTCATGTGTCTGTCTGTTCGTTAGAAAGTTGAGTTTTGGCATGGTTGTACAACTCTTTGACCCACACACAAAAAAACTACATAGTTCATAAAAACACGTAGCGGGAAAAATATAAACAAATATATATTTATCGAAAAAATAAATATGTTCTTAAATTTTTGATTGGTGTATCAAATGAAGCTCCTTAATGTATAGATTTTTAACTTTTTTTTTTTTTGGAAAATCTTATATTTTAGAATTATCGCCAAAAATGTGTCCAAATATTTTTGTCCTCCACCTTTTTAACAGAAGTCGGTCTAAAAATCAGAAAAAATCTCAACAATGTACATTGATAGGAACTGGAATAGTTCAAAAGAAAATTTTGGTTATTATTTCGAACAATATCAATTTTTTGTATGGTTGTGTGGTATCAAATTTATTGTCTGTGGTATTAAAAGAAAGCTCTCAAGACGTGGGAAGGAATAAAAAGTTATTTTTCAATTTTTTTTATTTTATTACGATTTTAGCCAAAAATGTGCTTAAAAACTCTTGCCCCACCACCCAAGGGGGATTATCTAAAAATCTGAGTAATGTACATTAATGTGAATCGGAATAGCACAGGAATTTTTGATCTGATAATTATTTCTAAAGTTATCGATTTTTTGCAACACTGTGCTTACAATGTTTATCTGACTGACCAGAACTGGATAGCTATAGCTATGCCTTGAGACGAGGACATCTCATAAGGTTGTTAAGGCTCTAGATTAAAGCACGTGGATTATTCTTTCAAAAGTTATCGAAATTTATGATTTTTAATATGTAACCAATATTAGTTATCACTTAGTATATACCTACAAAACTCTGAAATGCGTGAAAATTCACACTTCACATCAATTTTTTCACTTGGCTTTGTATAAATTTTATTACTAGTTCCGGCATAGTTGATTTCATGTCGAATTAGTTGAACTTATTTTATTTATTTCTATACCTACTCTACAGTTGGGTTATACTGTACTTAGTTTTTAATTTGCAAACATGGAGAAAATGGTGTCCAGTGGGGGATTTACCCAAGGGCGAAATAAGCGCGCGCCTAGGGCACCAAACGAGGCGCCAAAATAAATATGAAAAATATAATATATATTTTCGTAAAGTGTTTGACTATTGAATTTTAAAATCCCAAACTTATATTTGTTGAAATATAATCCATCTATCTGCATTGCATTAGTGCACTTTAGTGCACCTACATGGTATGTATGTACATCGAGTTTTACAATACTACACTGGAGCGATTGATTAAACGAAATTATTTTTGACACTTATTATATTAATAAATACATTTGCCAAAAACAAAGTAAGGAGACATATTTAAAATTAAATTAAGTAGTTAGTGTATAATTAATTATAAAAGTTTTATTTTTAATGATTAATGTTTGAAAATTTTTTAGTGAAAAGTAATAAGTTAATTTTTCTTCTTTAGTATAAAAGTACTATTATGAATATAATTTTATAGTGGAGGGGCACCAGAAGAAATTTGCGCCCTAACCCCAAAATATTATAAATCCGTCACTGGTGGTGTCTAACCTTTTCTCATAATGGGGTCATATATATTTATTTTATTTCACGTTTATAGTCTTTGCTACTAACTAAATTTTCTTATTCAAAATTCCATGCTTGAGGATTCGAACTCACTTGAGAACGGGGGAAGCAATCCTGAAATTCAATTGAGGAGGGGAGAAATTTCGAAACTCATTACAGGACACGGTAATTCCAAAAATCATTTGAGAACGAAGTGGCAGAAATTTCGTGCTGGCCATTTGAAAGTTATTGTCGGGCCGTAGATTGGACACCAATGCCCTATAGTGATTTTTCGTAGTTCCAAATCCAATAGCTATGTGTGAGAGTACGAACTTTTATAATTTATTTGTGTTATGTTCGCTTTGTTGTGAACATCCAATTAATTTTTCCCCTTCAATTTTGTGAAAATTATCTCATAATTAACCGGGTTATCATTTTTTAATCAAATATAAAAGTGCCAAGCTTATCCATTCAGTAAATTACAACTAAAATTGTATAAAATGTAATTTAATCCGTGGACGAATACGCATTAAATAACAAATTTTATTCAGAGTTAGAGCCTTTTGATAAAATTTTCATAAAAACTTACCTAACGAAGATGTCAGATTTCATAAAAATATAATATTTCAATAGAGATTGCATAATTTATGTAACACCTTTGATATAAGGCAGGTAACTTGATCTTCGTTGGAACACGAAGAAAATAAAATTTAATATACTGTTAGGAGATTGATTAATGATATTCTGCTCCGCCTCTTGTTGATAATGCACGTCAAAGACATCGCTTACAAGCCTATCTCACGACGAAATTACTTCAAAAGGCTTTGTTTGAGATGTATGGGGACACAACTACTGGGCGTAGACAGTCAGGACTGGATACCTGCAGTGGCGTCCTAAGCATAAAATTAATGGTGTGCCGGATATCCATATCCGTATCCGCGGATGATCCGCAAAAAATAAATCCTTATCCGGATCCGTATCTATTTTTCCAAGGCGTATCTTAAACGGATATCATATAGATAAATTCCAATTAGTTTTCATATAAGCTTGCGTTTAAAAATGCTTTTTATCGTATAATATTTTTATTGAAGTTTCAAGTTAAAACTTTTTACTTCCATTTTTCACTTAACTTACTTAATTACTAATAATTTACAATACATAAGTTTGCTTTAACTTATTTGATAATATTCATGTTTTATTTATTTTATTTATTTATTATTTTTTTGTGTCTTCTTCTCTCAGAAGGAGTCTGGGGTCTCTTCTGCTTGTGGTGGGCCTGGATCTCGTATGATGGTAATTGACTTATAAGAATGTTGGAGTGCAATGGTAGACTGTCGAAGATTGGTTTTGCTAACTCGATAATTCTGTCTTTAATGTTTGGAACCTTTAGGTCATTATGCATCATCTTGTTGCTAATAAACCATGGGCGTTTTGTCGCTATACGTAACGTTTTATTTTGAACAACCTGTAGCTTATTTAGATTGGTTTCCGCAGCTGTTCCGCAGACGACACAGGCATATGTCATTATCGGCAGAAAAGGAACTTTATATATCATATAGTATGTTATGTATGCTAAGTGTACTTTCTCTGTTAATTAGTTAGTATAGGCAGCGTAGTCGTTAGTTAGCTTTGTTTGAAGTTTCTTCGATATGTTTTTTCCAAGTGAGGCGTTTGTCCATTATCACTCCGAATTATTTTGCATCATTTGTCCATTCTAATGTTCGTCCGAAGAATGTTAGATATGTGTCTAGCACAGTTCTGCGTTTGCTGAAGAACACATTCTTAGTTTTGTCGGTGTTAATTTTAATTCTCCATTTTGTGTACTAATTTTCTAAGATATATAGATGCTGTTGGAGATGATTTGTTATTATTATCGGGGGAACTATACATTGCCGTATCGTCTGCGTATAATGCTAGTTTAGTATCTACGTTTTTGATGAGGTCATTCATATAGATGTTGAATATGGTGGGACCTAGAAATGAGCCCTGAGGTACACCTGCGTATAATTTTCTAAATGGTGATAAATGGTGCGTTTCTTGATTTAGCTTTACTTGAAATTTTCTGTTTTCTAAGTATGCGGAGATTACCTTGATAATATGTGTTGGAAATTTTAGTTTAATTTATTTGTGAATCCTTCTGTGATTTCTTCAGTTACTCGTAGAAGTTTAAAAATGCTTAAGGTGGAGAAACTTTTACTCTGACGTTTAAATTAATGTTGAGTGGAGCACATTACTTGCCGGTGGTTTTCGAACGGTCTAGTACAGCGGTTCCCAATTTTTTTTGACTCGTGAACCCAAATTTGCTATCGCGAACTCTCTTTCTGAAATTGTACAAGGTGCACCGTAGAGATTCTTTTATCTAAAATATAAAAAGTAGGTGTTGCAGAATACTATGTATGACAACCTTATTCAGAGACAAATATATCCGAGACGTTACTTTGTTTTTTTTTTTTATTATCACCAAATAAAATATAGATGTTAGTTGAATATGTTCTTTATTAGACTTCTAGCTTACTAGTTTCGCTCATTTGGATTTAGCGAGTATTTTTAAGATTTATTTATCAGTTCCCAAAAAATATCCCAATTTTTCAGTTTTTATAGTGAAAGGCCATTACGTAACAACAGTGTATATTAGTGAATGTTTAGAAGTTAAAAGAGTCATAATTCAATATGACACTTTGGCAACATCATCAGAGGACAGAATCCGTGGAATAGATAGGAAGTCTGAGTTTTTAATATGGGTTCAATATTTTATATAATTAAAGAATGTTGTAGCGTCGAATATCTAAGCTGCATACCTCTCAAAGGCATGTTTCATCAGAAGAATGATAAATCGGAATACCACGCGTAAGATTTCGTTTTCATTTAAATCATGAAAGCAATTAAGAAATATTACGAAATCATTTTTATCAATTCCACAAATATTACCTGAATAATTAAAATGAATTACTTCCTAAGATTCGTTTGTGGGAACCTTTTAAATTTTTATAAGACGTTTTATTATCTGAAACTTCAAGTATTCAACGAAATTTTGACTTCTGTGAACACAGCTAAATTAAAATTAAAAATAATTGCTTGTTTTTGGGTTCTTTCACTGATTTATTTGGATGTGAAGTTTTATGATTTTAAGATTTATTAGTGCATCATGTTGTACAGGAAGTGACACTGTCAACCTTGCGATTTGTGCGTACCAGGTTGTCAGGGGGGATAGTGTGACTGCCTATCATATTGATGCGTTGGTCAGTCTTACTATCATTCGTAATTATTGAATTTTGTTAATCTTAGACATTAGTATATTTATCTCTAGTCTTGTTTGAAATGTAAAATTTAATTAACAGTCACTACCTTTGGTTATCATAGTATAATATTAAAAAAAAAATTACTTCTGTTTTTCCTATTTTCTATATTCTTCAAGTTCAATATTTTGTCAATGCTATTCTGCAATTTCACCATCCTTGGAGATGACTGATGTACAGTTTGTTAGAGTTACGTTTAACTAACATAGGTAAATTAATTTATAACTATATAAGATTGTTACTTTATTGTTATGTTATTGTTATGGCACCTAAAGAAGCCAACAATGTTGTTGGTGAAACGTTGTGTTGTTTAAAATAAACGCTTCTTGTCCAAAAAGCTGAATGAAATTATTTCCTAATTCTACCATTAAAAATAATATAAATAAATGATTCAGAAAATTATTATTTTAATTATGAGATTTTTAAGAGTTTGTTAAGTATTAGGTATTTTCATTTATCTTGTACACCAATACTCGTAGACTCTGATTAATTCCTCTTCTGCGGCAAAAGAAACACAAATATCACATTAATTAAAAATCAATTCGTTTAAAATGTCTTAGATTTTTAGTGGAGTTCTAAAGTAGAGCTGGCGTACCAAAAATTGCTGCTTGAGGCGAGCCAAGTTTATGCCACCCTTTTACGCAGCCGCAGAGAGACTAGCGGCGTAAGAAAAGCAAAACACTGTTTAGTATATGTGTGGCTATAGAAATGAAATATTACACACATATTGTTTAGTTTTTATATGTAGTGGTGTCCAATTGTCCCTTGTAATCTATCTTCTCCCTTGTCATCATGCTATTTCTTTCTGCGCCGAAATTTGATCAAAGATTTAAGCTCGAAATATGGAGCTATTTGGCAAAGCAGAGGAGCATTTGCTGTAATCCATTGAGACAATATTCATCTAAAAATGACTAACTCTTGAAAATTCCGATGCATTCCGACAAGACCAGTCTTTGAGTTTCGTAATAATTTTGAGACTTTATTACTTTTAGCCACTAACATTGCGTACATGAGTATCCACACTGCCAACAAATTTAAATAAGATATTTTAAATACCTGCGGTTTACTTTGGTTTTTTGTATTGTTATCGCACTTGTTTACCCACGAAATTTCTACAAGTGCATATATTTATTAGTACTACGAGAATACTTTTCAAGGTTAGGGATGATATGTTTTTTTAACACTCCATTAGTGGAACTGAAAAAACAATACACTGCTTGTACCAGTTGAAAAATAAAATAAACAATAATAATAATTTTTCCAGAATCTGCTGCTACTTCATTTTATAATCAATGAAGTAGCAGCAGGTTCAGAGAATGGTAGCAGGGATACAAAAAGCTCTAGAATTTTGGCAATTTTTTTGGCAAAGTTGCAATTTGGAATTTTCTTATGGTCATCTTTCATATTTGCTCCATTATCGTAGTCCTGATCAGCGCCACCACTAGGCACAATTTCAATATAAGCGTAAAGACAGACAGGCTTTACGCACTCCAAAGAAATTAAATAGATACTAAATAGTTTTTTCCTACAATTTATTTAGTTGTTCTACAGTGTATATAATTACTCCTTTCTTTCCTGCAAGGAGCATAGGACATCCACAAGACACTTCTTTTCCAAGTAATACGTGGCAGGAGCGTACCCTGGAATTTTTCTCGGGAGGGGGCATAGAAGATGAAATTTTTAAATTATTTTAAAAAAAATGGTATTTTTTAAACTACAAGTGTGACCAAAAAAATGTCCTGACTTCTAAAATACAAGCGATGGCCAAAAGAAGATCAAAAGAACGTAACAACCAAATGTTTTTGAGCTCTTGGGGAGAGCTCATCACTTATATTTTAATGTGAGCCCTCCTTCCTCTGGGTGTGCGTCTGTTGCGGTCTTCCTCCTGGTCGTCTTCCTTGATTCCAAAGGATTCCAAACTTGAGCATATTCAGTTATTTTGTTGGAGTCTCTGAGTGAATGGCCAATCCACTTCCAGTTATGTTCTACAGTGTAATAGATAAAAAATGTCTTTCAATATATGATCCGAAAACACCGCCCTTTTGAAAGTGCCGCATCAGGCAACCGCCTTACCCCACTCGCCGGCCCTGTTCTAAAGCATGGACGAAGTGCCGGGTATGAAGTTATTTTATAAATTCTTGAAAATGGCGTAATAGCCGCAATACGTATTGAGAAAATAAATATATTAGTGAAACCTACCTTTGTGTTTTTAATTGAATTTTTATTTAACATGTTTCACCTAGGAATAACAGAAAACTACATCCAATCTACATGGATGAAGTATTATGGAAATTATGACCTGCTATTGAGGGTTACCGTATTTACGTATTGTTAGCGCTCTATTCTAGCGCTAATTCTCAATTAGCGCTTTAAATTCTAGAAACTCATGTATCATAGTATAATGATAGGATAAATCCTTGTATTTGTTAAATGTATTTGTATATTTTCGTGAATATGCAAAATTTTTCCAGTAGATTCTTGTTTAAAAATTCTCAGAAAAAGTGTCTTTTTTGTGTTGTGTTAGGAAATACTTCTTAAATGACTTTTGACGGAAAATTGTTATATTCCCTTGAAGTTAAGATCAAAGGAGAATCTGCTCTTGGAACATAGCCTTTGGAATTTTAGACTGGACAACGTAGAAAATATATTTCTAGAAAATGCTTTGTGCTGACTATAAAGAATAACCCCTGAATTTTACAAGCTAAAATATATCATTAGAAATCCCGTCGCAGAATATCTGCGAAAGTAATTTGTTAATTTTATTTATCAATTAAACTAGCACAGCTAATATCTATTACCATGTGTACCAGTCAATCTCAAGCCTTTATAATCCTACGCTCTTTTCAAATATTTTTTGAAAAAACACATCTTTGCATCAGGTGCCCTAGCAAGGGAAGAGTTCACGGGAGCTCCTCTTCCGAAGCACTAAAAAATGCTTTTAAGGGACATATTTGTCAAGCAATTAAACGTGGCCCGCACCTAGAAAAAAAATTGGGTTCTGAGCATCCTAAGACAAATTTTTGGCTTCTGAGCTCCCTTAAGAACAGCCTCTGGGTGCGCGCCTGTTTATGAATCAATCATCATTTTCAGTATCTGCTTTGCGCTGAGATTTTAGAGATTTTAACCCTTTGCACTCCAGCCTAGTGAGTCATATAGTATACCAACAACTCCAGCACTATATTAGTTACTTTCGTACATAAGTTTTTGATGTTAAGTCATTAGTAAGGGAGGTTTTTAAAAATTTTAATTTTTGGAGTTTCCCCGTCATAACTTTCCAAATATTTTTCTAATCAAAAAAATGCTTTTAGATAAAAGATTTGTCTTCTTATTCTAAACAATTTTTATTATTTAAGATTTGCTGAAATTACACTGATTTTTCCTTAAAAAGACAAATTCTTAAAATTCGCAAATTATCGCCGGACATTTAAGTTTTAAGGTATAGTATTTACAATACGAAATGGCCACCCTAACTTATTGATTCCAATAATGGCTGACAGTATAACCATTATACCTGCTGAGTTTATAGTTCTGTTAATAGTTGTTGACAGGACCGTAATAATTATTTAAAATAAACGTGTTTTCTTATATGCTATTTACTGTAGAACTGTATATACTCACACGACATTCCTTCACATTTTTATCAGGCTTAGGACTGGCTATATTTGAATTATAAATATAGGCATGTTTTAAAAATCGTTTTGTTTTAAAGTCTTTATAGTCTATATCAAATACTTCAAATTTGCACAAACAAAAATCATTCTTTTTTGAACTTGATGGTAATTTAAAATTATTAAAATATAAATCAATTTCACTATTATTATTGTTTATAGCACTATCAGAGTTTGTGTCACTACCACTGTCATTTTAATTAATAATTATTGAAGATTTATTTGGTGGATTAATAAAAAAATTGTTTCAATTGTCTTTACATGTTCTACAAATTTTTCCCACAAATCACTACTTATTGCACTTGTTTCATCTTTAATTAATTGTACTACAATGTCACTTTCTGTCGGTGTTGTATTTTTCCGGCGCACATTACCTTTTAATTGGTTCCATCTTAGTTACATATGGCTAGCTTTGTATGGAAATTCTATTCCGTCTTCTTCAAAACTTTTTTAGTAAAATATGCACAGTCGACGCTATTTTTTTCGAATAAAATTCGTATATTTTATTTATTATTGTTTTAGACATAAAACTGTCTATTTTCTTGACAACTTGTAAATAGGGTCGTTTTCGCTGCTGATTTTTTCCACGAACAATGATACGTTGAATTGTTCTGTATTGACCACTAGTTAATTCCGCAGTTTTAAGTATAGGTTTGTCATTACCATCCGAAACTAACTTTTTATAAACGTTCAGTATCAGAATTTTGCAATCTTCTGACAAATGACATTTTTCTTTAGTAGCCACGTCCACATTTTCGGATTCCAAGTCAACGTCCACATTTAGCAGGCCAAATCACCTTGCACAGATTCACTATTTTCACTACAGATATTAGGAATTTCTTCAAAATCAAATGGTCGCTAAAGAGCCATTTTGTTAATGTATGCACGTTATGAACGTTGAAAATTAACTAACAAACTAGTATAACAAGCCCTAAAATTTAGAAACAATAGGACTATAAATTTGGATAATATCCTTAATGGTTTTTAAGAAACTTTAATCGAGCTACTATTTATTACATCTATTCGATTACCTAAAATTCCCTTAATACCCCTTATATTCGTTTTACTGCAATAAATTCTGGGATTACTGCCATAAACCATTGTATTGTAAATACGATAAACACACGCATCAGTTTATACAAAAGCGCTCAAATAAGTAAAAGAAGCGTGTCGTCATAGCAGCGACAGTGGAGTTAAAGTTCATATTTTAAAAGTTGCATTATCGGCGACAACGGAGTGCAAAGGGTTAATTCTAATGTTTTACCGTTTCTTGTAAAATTAATAAAAATCAGTGGCGGTTTTCAAGGGAAGGCAAGGGAAGCCCTGCCTTCTCAAACAATTTTTTTATTTAAGCTCGTAGCTTTACTGAATTTGTGAGGCCCTAAGCTAGAGCTATTTTAGCTTAATTGTAAATCTGGCCCTGTACCTAGGCGTTGGAAACCTATTATTAGTAAATTATGTACCGGTAACATTTTTATACTTGTGATTTCGTACGATCGATTCGATTTGTATTTTAAAATTCAGCATACGCTTACCGGAACATAAAACTACAATCTTGAATGAAACGTCGCATATTTTAGATGGTCGATAAAAAAACACGGTCTAGACTAATACTGGTTCTCGGGAATAAAATTTGGCAGGAGTTACTGTTCAAGAAACTTTGGCAAAACGTCAAAATGAAAACGCAACATTTGCAGGTTGTATACTATTTACTTGAGTACCATAGGTAACTGACTGACCCTGACAGTGGCTGGCTATTCACGTTCTAAACATTTCACATAAACATGAAACACGTGCTGACATGATATTGCCTGTAGATGTCGGCTTCAGTCACACGCGATTTCTAAACACAGTTTTTCAGACGAATCTTGCCTATTCTATTTTAGTCACTTACTACATAATCTTTCTTACACTAAAACAATAAACCTGTTTCTTTTTGGACCAGCTTCTTATGTTAAATCAAATGGAAAATTATGATACACATTATTAATTTTTAGATTTGCCTATGCATAAGAACAGTGGCGCACCCAGAAATTTTTGTTGGGGGGGCCGAAAGACAAAATTATTTTATAAATTATGAATAAGGATCAAGTGATGACCTAAAAAAAAAAAGGTCCTCACTTCTACAATACAAGTGACGACCTAAAAACAAAAGGTCATCATCTCTATTTTTAATATTTTCTAGTATGTTCGTGTGTTTTTATTTTTATTTTTGTCCTTCTTAGAGGGGGCCCGGGCCCCCGGGCCACCCCCCTGGGTGCACCACTGCATAGGGATGTTCCGATACTACTGATACGATACCAGTATCGATATTTATCATTCGATATCGCGATTTTAGTATTGATACTAATCTTCTGATACTTTACTTATGTCAGTACATTTGACCCAGTATCGTATCTAATCATTTTTGTTATTTTAACAATATGTGGTAAACCTTCTGGAAAGTTGAAAAAGCTCATTGCCGCTACAGAAGTTTCTACCAGTGGGAAGTGAGGAGTCTGATCAGCAAGCATCGCTACTCGATTACTCTTCTCAATTTTGGAGTCACCATACTGACATTGCACATGGGAAGAGGAAACTAAAATCAGGCACAGGCCAACGTGGTTCTAACAAAACTGAACATGAACTATCACTGTATTTGAAATATCCAGTTTCACCTCTGAAATCCAATCCGCTACTGGTTTGGGACGATATGAAGACAGTATTCCTTAACTTATATAAAATTGCTCAGAAATTCTTGTCTGTACTAGTGAAGTCAGTTCCTTCAGAGACAGAAATAGGCTTCTGGGCAAAAGCCTTACTAAACTGCTTTTTCTCGGTACTTGCAATGAAGAAGAATGGAGTGTTTAATTAGTAGTGATTTTAAACAATTACTCAGACGTATAGCCTCCATTGCCTTACAATTTTTTACCATTTTTTAATACCAACCTGACATACAATTTCAAAGGTGCAAACTACTGAAATCAAAATTTCCTCTTATAGTCGGATTGCTGATAAGTGACTGTTCGTTGCTACAAGTATCGATATTCAATACTATATGCTGTCTCTGTCTATATCATTATAATTATTTGCATACCCATAGTAACGTATAGTGACTCAAGTTGACACTAACCTTCAAAATTATTTGAATAAAAAAACAAAGCATTAGAAAGAAATAGAATGATTCGTAGATATCTTTACTAATTAGAGTGCGAAAATAAATTCACAGCAGTACTCAAACAAACAAAATTATTAATTTTAAGGTTATAATTATAAATAAGGAAAAATTTATACTCATACGTAAATTTTGGATTATAATTTGTTTTTTATTCCAGCAGATTTCTAATTAAAGTTTGTGAATTTAATAATTGGCCGCAAGCCATATTTTAATTAATATTTATTACCAGACACTGACAGTTAAGACAAATAACAAAAAACATTTTTAAAATCGCTGAAAAATGGTAACTAGATTATTATATGATTGCATTACTTGATACATACATGTAACAGTCACCTATCAGCAATCCGACTATAGTTTGTTTTTACAAAACTGAACAGCATATATAGGCTATTCCAAACGTTTAGGTGGAACTAGATTTTAAAATCTAGTAATTTTTATCTATTAATTCGGACTTTTGGTCATTTTGTTTAAGCTTTGTAAATTATACTCATATAGCAAATTCTAGATTAAATTGATTGTTATTATAAAATGTCCTTTTCATTGTCTTTTAATTTTTTGTCATTCTTAATAAAAATGTCTCATTTATTTATTTGTTTTATAGCAGCTAAAAGAAAACAGCTTCAGCTAAAATTTATCCAGTTGCAATGGCTAATAGGACGAAAATCAAAATTAACACTTGAAAACAAATTATTAATATATAAGGTTATATTAAAACCGATATGGACTTATGGAATCCAACTATGGGGAACAGCTAGTAAATCCAGTGTAAATATTATACAACGATTTCAATCGAAAATTCTTAGAACTATTGTAAAAGCCCCGTGGTACGTCAACAATAATATTATCCATGAAGACTTATGTGTACAATCGGTGACGGAAGAAATAACAAAATTTAGTGAAAAATATATAACCAAATTAAATGTGCATCCCAATAACTTAGCGGTGCAACTCTTGGACAATAGTGTAGAAATAAGAAGACTAAAACGATATAAACCTTTAGACCTACCATATAGATTTATTAGTGTTTAAAATAAGTGTTGTTATGTAGTGTGTAGTCAGTAGTAACATGTATAACTTCTAGTTGTACATAAAGGATACCGTCATTGGGCGGTTTATCCGATCATGTCCATGTATATAATTAGACAATTTGCTTATTGTTTCTAACGAAACAGATTGTAAATATACAATGTAGATAAATTAAAAAAAAAAATTAGGTGTTTTGTCTTCAAAATATGTAAAAAGTATTAAAATGTTTAATAAATGTCATTTGTTTCCATGGTTTCACTCACAGAACAGTTTCACTGTTGGAATTTTAATTTTTCACAAACCAATCTGAAAAATGATATAACCCAAGGAAGGTTCTCGTGACTCGTGACAATCTAAAAGAGCGAAATTCCCATTTAGAACCGCCTAAACGTTTAGAATAGCCTTTTTACTTTAATCTATTTATTATTATAAAACAATTAAATTGTTATTATAAGAATAAATTGTTTTTTACGTTATATAGAAAATATATCAATTTTTCCTTTCGATACGATACCGGTATCGATATTTTTTATTCGATATTATCGATACCCAAATATCGATACTTTCTCAGTATCGCATATCCCTACCTATGCATTATTAACTATAAGTATTCCAAAACGATTATTTATTATAAAGTACCAATATGTTTATAAATTTTATGTATTATTAATGTTTTTTTTTCTCTTTTTTCAGGTAAGTTCAATCTTGGCAATATCTAATTCAATCAGTTATTAAGAAAAATAAAGATGGCAAAGAGTAAGTAAAAATTACTATAAGCTTTAAGAGTAGTTAATAATGGTTAGATTAAGAAACATTGTAGATTTACACTACTTCTGCGAGGGGTGATCGAAAACATTCTAGAACGAGGTATAAAACATAACCTCTTTGGGGCAAAATTGTATTTATTTTTCTACATACAGACCAAATCTTTAACTCGGTTACTATGATCATAGTAACTAAATTTGTCACTATGAGCAAGGTCAGTTACTATGAGAAAGTCATTATACTTTTCATAATATTTTATCTTGTAGTAACGTTACTACACAGTAACTTTTTACAGAATTGATCTGTATGTCTCCATTCAGCTCTACACATTTAGTCCAATGCTTTCCAAGAACTTTCATTCCGTCAGAAAAATAAGAATTATTTACACTCTCTAAATATCCATTTACAGCTTCGACGACTTATTATTTGATGATAATTTCTTTCCAGCCAACCGTTTTTTGAGTTTTCGAAACAAAAAGGAATCGGAGGGAGCCAAGTCTACCGAGTACGGTGCATGTTTGATTAATTCGAATCGTAATTCATGCAGTTTCGTCATCGCAATTACCGATTTGGGGGAAGGTGCGTTATCTTGGTGGCATAAGACTTTTTTTTGCCAAATGAGACCTTTTGGATTTGATTTCTTCGTTCAATCTGTCTAATAACGACGCTTAATACTAGACTGTTATTGTTCTTCCATGTTGCAAGTAGTCGATAAAAATTCCTCGGGAATCCCAAAAGACGGTTTCCATAACCTTACCAGCTGATAGCATCATCTTGGCCTTCTTCGGAGTTGGTTCACCGCGTGCTATCCACTGTTTTGATTGTCTTTGGTTTCCGGAGTGTAGTGATGTATCCATGTTTCATCGACAGTTACAAAACGCTGCGAAAAATCTTTTTTATTGAGCTTGAACATGTCTAGACATTGCTGATGATGGTTATTCGCACTTGCTTTTGATCGTTTGTTAGCAAACGCGGCACCCATCTTGCAGTGAGATTTGTCATGTTCAAATGTTGGTGTAAAATGCAATATGCGCGGTCATATGAAATACCTACTGCCTCTGCTATCTCGCAATTTTAGTCGGCGATCGATCATCACGATTCCGTGGACTTTTCTAATCGTTTCTTCATTAGTAGTTGTTTTCGGCTTACCAGAACCTGGTGCATCCTCTGTGCTTGATCGACCGCGTATAAATTCTCCAATATAATTTGCAACTGTTGCATTTGAAGGAGCACACTCACCATGAGCTCCGTTTTTATATCTCTAGCATTTAAGCCTTTTAAAAAAAACTGTTTTATCACGGAACTCGCTTTTATATATGATTATGAAATGTACGGAATTTGTTGCTTCAGTTGACTGTCACGGCTATACTGTATGCACTATCAGTTTGGAAATTTAACTGCAGTTGTATAAAATATTAGGCTTTCAAAACATATGAACGTAATACGCGCGCAACTCCGTCTTTTAGTTCGTTCTAGAAACTTTCCGATCGCCCCTCGTATTTAACCACTGATTATTAGTTTCGGCTTTTGCCATTTTCAAAGCATTGAAAATTTGCTTTGAAAATTGCTCATTAACTAACGGGTGCTTGGCGACATTGATCAAAATGTCTTCAAATTTTTCTGCAATCACTTAAACAATCAATCGTCGATTGGTACGGATTAATTCGCGAACCTTGTAACTATTTCATCGGTTATAGAAACTATTGGCCTACCCAATCTCTTACTGTCTTTGATTACCACTTAAAACACGAAGTTCAACTCAGAGCAACTTCTCCAAAAGCTGTTTTCTAAAGTTTGTCGCGGTTTCCAGGTTTTGAACAAAATTTAACACAGCCACGTTGCTCTTCGATCAAGGTCGTCTTAAAAAACGTCAAGGTAAAGAAAATAGATATACAAAAACCACTATAAAATTCGAGCGAAACAAACTCAATGGCAATTATGGACGTCCGCAGTAAGGGACAATGGTGGCTCTTGCCCTCCCCCTGGATTCTTTACTTTTAAGTGTTCAAAACCCTTATGCTTTTTTGTTCTCAAATTTATTTATTTTTACATTGGTCTATTTTATATTTAATTATTTTTATTATATCTATTTGATATTTGCTATCAAATGTTAAACACGTTCTAGTTCATATGCATTTACTCGTTTGAAGTTTGCATTAAGGGGCCCCGCAACACTGGAGCTCCTTAGGCCTCGGAAAAGGTAACCAGGGGCGTCGAGAGAGGGCCCGGGCCCAGATAAAACAATAATTCCTGGCTTGGGAAGACAATATTTTGCCCCCCCCCTGGAAAGCGTTAAGTACGGGCCCGATGACAGATAAAAAACTGCACGTAGATAGAATTTGTAATTTATTTTTTCTGTAATATAATATGTAAGATATGTTCATTTTCCACGCTTAAGTTACTGATACAAATGCCACCAAGGGGCCCCTAATACTGATGACAGATAAATACATAAACAAAATGTGCAGTTAAATTTTTTTATTGTTGTTACGTCAACTATGACGGTCGGTCCTTTATCTGGTTTGAGCATGTTAAAAGTGCACATGGAGAAAATTACTAATAATAGAGTAGATTTTATAGAAAAAGTCATTAATCAATTTGCCAATGATCGCAAATGACTTGAATTTCTATTTAAATAGTGTTCTGTATTTATGAAAGTTTATTTAATAAATAACTCTATATTTTTAAAAATATGCCTTTATATTTGGTCCCTCCCTGAAAAAAAAAAAAAAAAAAAAACAGCGGACGCCCAAGACGGCAGTCAACTCAACAAGTGGCAGCTGTTTCCTATTGTATTCATCCTATCTATATATAAAAGGTATTGCAATACGCGCGCAGCTCTCGTATTTTTGATAACACCTCGTAAGTGTCGGGATATTTTTTGTGATGGACATTGTAGTTTACTATAGCCCGATCTTGGTGTATTTGGAAAGGAGTTTTGTAATAAAAAGAGGGCCAAGTGCGTATGCTAGTACAAATTTACATAATCTAAAAAGTCAAAGCAAATCAAGAAACAATGAATTACAAGAAACCAATTAATTTCTATGGAAACGCCACGTACGAAACTCGTGCCACCAAATCACAAACAAATTGGAAATGCACGAAAATTTAAAGCAGGATTTCAGATATATTAACTAGAATTTTCCCATTTATCTTCCAGTAACAAACAAAAACCTGAATCTCGTTTCAAATATCTACCTTAATTTAATTAAGATAAACAATATATTTATTTTTGTTAATAGAATATTCATCGATTTACTGTTTTCTCGTTTAATTTCGTGCGTAATATTTCAATTAAAATTTCTCATTTAATATGTATCTTACGATAAGAATGATCCCACCAGGTTGGCGCGCGCTAGCTCGGCTTTCGGGTAAAATTTAATACAAATGAAAAGGAAATTAAATTGATGTCACCTGGTCTAAAAATTGAAAACAGTTAAGAGAGATACTAAAACAGCTTTCCCAAATAAACAATTTAATTATCTTCAGCGGCATATGGGAATGAAAATTTAATTGAAAATAGAAACTTGTTTGGTGGAATTAAAACTTCAATTTACCTAGTTTAGTTTTGCAGTTGCAGATAAATTTGTATGAATATTCATTTAGCGTTTGCTTTGATAGATGCAAATTTTGTTGTAAATAAATCAATAGTGAAATGTTGTTGATAAGACTAAGTATAATGCTCTAAATTTACAAATTTATATAATTTAAACAATACACGCTACACTACAACCATGCTGTGTTTCTTAATAGTGAGTGAATCGTAAATGCTAAATAAATCTCTTTATAATTCGTCGCTATATCAATTTAATCTTGTTATTTTAAACAAAACTTTTTCAGTTTAATAGCATTGTAAACTTCCAAAGACAAACGATGGTACATGATACGAGGAGTGTTTGATAAGTCGGTGACTTCGAAATGAAAGATTTTTTTTATCAAAATACCACTTAATTTTCGTTTTAGACCCCTTTTAGCTCGATACATTTTGCCCCACGATATTCCAACTTCTTTAAGTCTTCCAAAAAGTACGATTTATTTGCAAAATTGGCATGCGTTTAGTGATGATCGATACGAATATTTTTCCTGCAAGAAATGGCTTGCAGGAAAAATATTCATGTTTGGAAAGGGAAATAAGTCGCAGGGGGGCAAATCTGGAGAACAGGGTGGAAGATGGAGCAGTTCGTAGCGCAGTTAGACCAATTTGTCCGTTGCAATTGCGGACAAATGAGCTGGTACATTGTGAGCAGACGTGGCACCCATCTGGCCGATAGTTTTTTCATGCCCAAATGTTCATGCAGGATATGAAACACGCGTTCGACTGAGATGTTTTTTTTTTTGGGCCTTCGTCCAACAAAATATTAATTTTATTTGCCATTCTTTAGTTGTGACCTCATTCGGACGTGAGCTTCGTCTTAGTCGTGTTCGTATGACCACAATGAAATTCAGTGAACTACTTGTGAACCATTCCATGCAACGGAGCAGAGTTCCCATAATACTCATACAGCTTTGTTTCAGTTTACTTAATGGTTTTTCCACGCAAAAAATAGTACTTTCAAAACAAATGGAATTTGCTTTTCTCCCTTGTACAAAAAAAAAAACTCACCAACTTGTTCCCTTCCGAACGTTAAAAATGTACTATTTCCCAGATCTACTTTTGAAACTTAGTGTACATATCTACAAAAAATGACAAATGTCAGAAATAATATCAAATTAGCGATCTGAGCGTCGTGTCTTATCGAAGTCACTTACTTATAAAGACTCCCATAAGTATTAAATGCTTTAATTTAATACTCCACATGAAATTTATTTATTTATTATTGTTTTTAAAATACAGATACATTATCTAAAAAATTTTAATTTTTATACCAACCCCTCTGGCAGGCTCTGAGTGACGATTCTAGGTCAATTTATCGAATACAAATTTATCGAAAATCAATTTATCGAAAGCAAGTTCATCGAAAGCAAATTTATCAATTTATCGAATGCTCAATTTATCGAATCCCACTTTTATCGAAAATGCTTATTAATATTATGTTATTTCATAAAAACAAATTTTCTCATTTATATAACTTTTCGGTATAACTAGGGAATAGGTACCTACGCAACTGCGCATGTGTCACATCGCGTCATACCACACATGATTTGTTCAATGTACGGTGTTTCTAAACAGGTGGCATTGTTATGTTAGTGTGAGTTGGTTTTGTCATAGAATATGGGTAGCTCGCTTCGCTTGGCTTCTTCTAACTTAACCTAACCTAACCTAAGATAGTGTTTTGACATTAAACTAGAAGATGGATAACTCGCCCCGCTCGGTTTTAGACTTTCACTAACTAAACCTAACCTAATTATCTTGTTTTTAGGTGCATAGTACTTTATTTTCCCCCATATTAGCCCAATTAAAATAATTCAACAATCAATTTTCGATAAACATTCGATAAATTGAGCATTCAATAAACTAGCTTTCGATAAACTGGCTTTCGATAAATTTGATTTCGATAAATTTTGCTTTTGATAAATTTGAATTCGATAAATTGATTTTCGATAAATTTGCTTTCGATAAATTGTTTTTCGATAAACTCGCCGGTTACCCTGAGTGACAAGGGGGGAGACAAAATATATGTTAATATTATTGATTAAAATTTGAAAAGAGTTTTTTTTTTTTTTAATATTTCTTATTCTTTAATTTTCCCTTAAGGAGGCTATCATTTGATACCACACATTTTTCTAAAAATAATCAAAAATTCCGATTCTACTATTTTCACATTAATGTGCATTACTTAATTTTTTCAGATTTTAACTTGGTTTGCTTATTTTTGGCAAAAATCATCCCAAAATATACAGGACAGGCGTGTCAAGTGAAACAAATTGTATCTCTTTCTCTATTTCTAGCTTTCTCTGTGAACAAATGATATGGCTCTATTCAAAAATAGAAATTGTATTGCTATAGTTCTCTCCCATTGAACCATATGCTTTAATTATTCGTCATTTGTCAACTAAAGTCTCTTTTACTATATACCTACGAACTTTTAAAAATTTAGAAAAGTAATTTAAAGTATATAAATACTGTCCCGCACTATATTTATTGGTAATTTCCTTCAAATTTCCCACTGTAATTTGGAGGATTCCGCCAGTGTAACAAGATTATGAAAAGCTAAATTAGCATTTGTTGACTTGATGAATGTTATCTGTGATGTGTATTTTATTAAGGGGGTAGTACACTTCTTTTTTTTGAAAAAATCGATTTTCTAAAAACATCAAATTCGTGTAATATATACCTCCAGAAATAGTAAAAATTATATTATATAGGTCGGAAAGACCGAGAAGTATATATAAATCGAGATACAATACATAGTAACCGAGCGGCGCACAGCTACCTTTTCGGCAGGTACTGCATATTCCCCCCATTATTTTCATCTAAAGCACCCTCCAGCTTTAGATGAGGAAATTCAGCCTTATTTGAAAGAAATATACACGGATTTAACCTCTGATGACTTGTTGGAAAGATGTGTGGGAGCAAACACACAGAACACGAATGAGAACATTTAAACGCGTTTTTCTCAAAACCACGTTTTTTGACCTGGCCGACATGATTTTGAAAAAACTATTGGTCCGATCGGGCTCAAATTTTTATGGGATACTCTATACATGTGTAGTTCTCGCCCGAACTAGGATTTTGAAAATCGATTAATGTTAAACCCTTTTTTTAAACAATTTTTTGCAACAAAAAATGGCCGAAAAATTAAAAAGTCCGCCATTTTGTTTTTTTTTTACCAAATTTTTGTATCCTAGTTCGGGCGATAGCGACTGATCTATGTTTTAATATGCACTTTGAATTTTTTGTTTCGGACGTTCCAGAGTCGAGATATCATGTCGGCCAGATTAAAAAGGGGTCACCTTCAGGCAGCCATATTAGGGCCCTATGAAGAAAAAAACAAAAAAAACAAAAAATTTTTATATTCTTGAATGTTAGTTGTATCATATATAAAAAGTTTGCAAGATCAAAATAAAGTTAACTATAAAAAAAAAAATCTTTAAAAAAAGGCCTTAAGAAGTGTACTACCCCCTTAAACTGTTCTTGGAATAAGGAAGCGTTTGTTTCTAGCACAGTAGAGTCACTATATCCACTCGTTACATTTCTTTTATCGGGTGAAAACATGTTCAAAAACATTCAACACGCAACACGAGTGTCCTTATGTTTGACAACATAAGAAAACTAAATATCACTAGTATATATTACAGCTGCCAAGCATTTTTGTTAGGAGTTGGCAACAGTGTTTTTGGTTTCTTAGGTCAAGAGAAAAATATGTTCATCCGGAATTTTGTCATTGTCTACCCTACATTTTTAAAAGGGAGGTAAAAGTTCTCTCGGATTTGTTAGGTCAAGAATAATATATGGTGGCTTTTGTCATTGTCAGAACATTTCTGTAGACGGCTTGTTACCGTGATAAAGAAGAAATGTGCGTTTTTCCTCTTTCTCTCTTAATCATTTGTCTAATTTTTGTTCAAATTAAACAAGAGATTTATTTAATAAAATGAAAAACCCCAGTCCTCTTAGAGAATATAGACTAGATAAAGTTAGTTAGTGATAATTTATGTTATTTCGTCATGACATATGACAATATCGTATACAGTCAGTCTCGAAGGTAAAGTCCGTGCCATATTAGTTTTGAAAATCGCAATAAAATAATAAAAGTTGTGGAACTCATATAATTACAATAGAAGTGATATAACTAGGCGTGTCAACCCATAGCCGTAGGGATTAGTTTTTCACATTACGAATCTTACTTAAAGGATTAACAAAAACAAACATCCCTGCGCCACTGACCGTTGACTGTTTACAACGTGGTTGTAAATATGAACCCTAGTTCTTTTGTAGTTGTAGTTTTTGTAGTAACAATGTGATAATAGTTATACGGGATAATTGTTTTATGCCGATCTTCAAAAATAATATGGTATGTTCCATATATGTACTTGTTATTGAAAAAGAAAAGATTTATTTACGTAATATCATATTTATTAATAATTATCAAAAAAACGACTAATGTTTCCTATTAAAACTGCATCTTATTAATAATAAAAAAAAAGTTATGTGGAGAGAATTTTCACATATTTCAGAGTTTGTAGGTATTTAATACGTGTAAGAAGCCAACAGAATGCTGGATGTCTAGGAATATTTGTTCTATAATCACATCCATATCAACAGTTTTTTATTCGGTATTTGAGTATTAAGGGCTTCCATTTAATTTTTTAAACAAAACTTAAATAATATGCAAGAAATACGTCACAATAAAATTTAAATTAAAAAATCCTGCGTTTTTTTCTTCTGAATTTGCTTCGTATTCAAGTCTTCATTAAATTAATAAGATATTGATAAATGGATTCTTTTTATTTTGAATTTCAGAAACGTTTTTCACTATTAACAACGTGTTTCTTGATTTATAAGTTTATCATTATAAATGGTTTTATTCCTTTTTGATACTTTAAAAACAAAAAACTTAAGAAATTCAAACAATAGGTTCAATAATAAAGACGTATAATAGTAGGCAGAGCCTTCTGAACACTACACACATGAGTTCGATTCTCAGTTGTTAAACGTTTTTTATTATATTTTTTATTTCAACAAAAGACCTTAGTCATAAATACAAAAAATCCATAATATTATTACCCATAATATAGCCATGAATTAAAAAAATAATTAATTTTGTCAAAAACAGAAAAACTGCAATATTTTCCAAGAACGAAATCTTTTCAAAAATTCCTCTCGTACCCTCTCCCCTTTTTTTGATTGTTAAAGCATGCCGCCATGTTTGGGTGCATTCCAATCACGTTCAGTGCTTCGCTAGTGTCTTCCGAGAGTGGTTGTATGACGCGAGGGAAGCATATCCAGACGTTGATTGCTCCAGTGCAGGGCATGTGGCAAGTGGGCACATTGTTCTTGCGCTGGAGAAAACGATAACTATGAGGAATGCACCCACGTGTATTCATTATGTGCCAGATTTTAGCTGATTGCCCATTATACCCCGCCCGTGCTCATTTTGTCTCGACCCCGGGGCAAAATTAGTACAAGGAAGCTTTTTTTCATATCGTCACCGAGTTTAACCAAAAGATTAAACTCAGATAAGCTTTCAGAAACCGGCCCTTAGTAGTTTAACTACTTTTTTAAGGTAGGTTTTTAATAATACAGTTGTATTCAAGTTACTTTTCATTTAAAGTAGCTGTAGTTGGTATTCAATGTTTTTTGTAGTTGTAATCTTCTACTATTTAGTAGTTGAACAACATATTTAACTACCAACTACTTTATTAGTAGTTGAATTACTTTTTGGTAACTTAATTACTTAAGTAGCTTAACTACTTATTACAACAGTTTAACTACATCAAAAGTAAATAAATGTATGCAGTGCACACCCTGAACACCCGCTCGCGTCAGTCTTAAATATTCTGTTATAATTTTAAAGACATGGAGATCCAGTACTTGGAAGCATATTGCACAGTACTTAAACCGATCACAGAAAGTTTAGACTGTTTACAAAGCGAAATGAATACTTGAATACGGGCATTTCCTATAAAATCTAAGACTTCAGAAATAAAATTAGAAAAATTGCGGGAAAATATCACGCTTAAGAGCAGGAGCGTAACCAAAAATTGAGCTAATGGGGTGCAATTAACCCCTTAACGCTACGTACAACCCCTAGAGATTATTAGTTTCTTATACAAAACTAACAAACTGAAATAAAATTAGTGACAATCTATACATCAAATTTTGCACAGAATTTTTATCTATCTAATAGGATATTTTTGATTGTAGAAAAAATTATTGTAAAAATGTTATTGCTCAATAACTTATTAATAAGTAACACACGACAATGTTCTGTAATTTTTTAAATATATTTGTGGGTTTCAAATTATTTTTATATTTATATAGTTTTATGTAGAATGTTCAAATAATGCGTCAACATTTTTTTCGACGATTGTTTAAAGTTTAGAACCTTTGTCGAAAAATATTATACTTGATGATAATGAAATGCCACTTGGTACAAGTATTCTTTACATAAAATAAATCATTTATCCGCAGCACCTATACTGAGAGCCGCAGCAGATTTGAGGTGGCGGCAAAAGTAGATTACGAAGTACAATAACTATAAGTAATTTTCACAATAGAACAAAATATTTCAAATCATATTTGTAGAATGAATCTGTAGCTACAATATGCCGCATGGTCGTCCAGTATTTATGACGCTAAGAAAGCTTTAATTGTCCAGATTTCTGCAAGGGTTTTTTTTTCATAGTTTTGGTACATTTATCCCACGGTCTTTTGTTTAAATTTAATGCTAACTGCTTCTTCCCTCGTTCAAATGTCATCTTTTGTCGTGCAAAGAAACTAAGTTGTCGTCAACACATTTGTTGCTGTAATGATGCAATATGTCGTGGAACATTTGTCGTTTTTACATATTTTGTTGTTGCGTTATATTTTCTCCCGTTAGAAATACGATTCATAATTCATTATCCATTTTCCATGTGTTCAAATGAAATTTTAGTTTGTTAAACGCATAACAAACCATGGCACATGGTCTGCAGCTCGTTTAATATCGTACACGACAGCTGTGCTTAATTGTAAGCATATTATCTTTGAAGTAATAATACGAGACAATACTGAAAAGGTTTACTTTATATGCGTCCCTTTTCCACCGAGCTACTAAAATTTTATTATTAAATTAGAAATATAATATACATGACAAATTTACAAATTTATACGGGTTTACAACTCTCAACAAAATTATCCAAAGGAGATGTTTTGATATATATTAGTCGGGAATATATATGATGTTAAAGTAAGGGAAGACATTTTTCTTCATGTATAGCAAACGTAAAATGAATAGGAAATCATATTCGTAGTACTATAGTAGTACTATAGTCTATCTCAGAAAGAGCGATAGTAATAAAATTTACTATTTGTAAAAAGTTATTGTTTTTTCACACAGAAGCGGCACACAAAATATGAATAGTTCGAAACGAAATATTGTTAGAAACAACCGAGTGTGCCGCACATCTTATATGAGAATACGAACTAGGGTTAAACACAATAGATCATAAAAAATTACCCTAAAATTTTGAAGAAAAATATGATCACAGGCATGCGTTTAATGATATGATAAATATGGTCACAGGCGCGCGTTTAATAAAATGTTAAATAGTAATATAGAAATACACAAAACCAATTTAAACGTGTTTAAAATGTGCACGCCACTGGTAACTGCCTGACAAAAAGATTTATTACTATCGCACTGTCCGAGATAGACTATAGTTAGTGGGTTACTAATACCATTTTCGCACTAGAACTTTAAGATACGATGTTAAACTCAGATTGGGTTTAAGTGCAAGTGTGAAAGCGCGTGACCTCGCTTTAACACATCCTAAGTTAAACACAGAGATCTCTGTGTTCAAGTTAGTACGCATTGCCAACATAATTTCTAATACTGTTTCAATTTGTACTGTCAACATTTTATATTATTATAAACAAGAATACTGTACTATATCGACGTTATAAGATGTTTATACTTATTGTTATAATTAAATTAGTTATTTTAATAATGTATTTAATACAATACATAGCTAGAATAATTAAGGTTAAAATGTATCAACTTATATGTTTATACAGGTGTAATATATTCTTTATTGTAGAATGGAATCAAATATCCATATGTGTTTAATAATAAATCAAAATGTGCGTCTGAGCAGGCAGTTGAAAACTGGTAAATTCGTGGCACCTACTTAAAATTAAAATTATCATAGCAGATGGCAGCACAGCCGATTTAAACATCTATACTCTTATGCCAAATTAGAAAAGAGTAGATAGCGCTGCGAACCGAGTACGCTTTACACAGGACAAATGCAGTATAGCGGGAAATTTAAAATAAGTTACAACTAGGGCATGGGCTTAGTAACAGGGTTAGCAAGTGATTTTTTTTTAATATAAAAAAGGAATCGGTTAATAAGATATTGAAATATATAAGGCAGATAATACACCTATTTATACGACATAAATTCAGTATAATGGGAAATTTAAAAAAGTTAAAAAATATATTAATTTTTAAAAATTATGTGTTATATATAGAAAAATAGATTTGGCTAAAAGAGTTTAAATAAAGCAATAAAACAAACAATATATCTTCAAAGCTAAAGTTTATTATTTAAATATTTATTATAAATAAAAATTAAAAATGCATGTATATATGACGGTCTAAAAATTATATCAATAAATTCTTCTTTGGGAACTATCAGCTGGACTGTCTTTTGGCCTCACATTAGTCCTCTACCTTGATCTGTTAATTTTGAGGTGTCAAAAAATATTTATATGACAAATAACCTAAATAATATATAATTGGGTAAAAACAAATTGCATAAATTCTCAATAAAATCTACGCCAATAATATAAATAAAAGTCTAAATATGTAAATAATAACAAACTATACCTAATAAATAATATATATTTCGATACATATACAATATTCTCGAATAATAATCTGTGCTCGAAGACGATTTATGAAATACAATGTACAACACTGAACATCTGTCATTTTGGACTAAAAACAATATTTTAACATTGTAATAGGGATCACTCTAAATTTAAAGCAAAATATTTATTTTTTCATTTTGTTTATATGTATCCCCTGATGTGTTTTATTGAACTCTCTGTTTGCCGGACAGACAGACATACACATGAGTGATGTTATAATGTTTTTTTTTGTGGTCATACCTACAAAACACTAAAAATGCTTTATATTCCAGAAAGAATTGAGGAAAACATTTATTTAGAATCCAAAGAAGCATAATAGCTTTGACAAAACTAAATGCATTAAATAATTAATGATTTATTTGTATCATCTAAAATAATTTCTTAACAAAGCTGGATAGTTTTTTTTTTGTTTATTCAATTCTCGGTAAACTGATGGTAGGGTGGTTTCTGAAATAAATGATTCAATTGAAGTACTAAGTAATAGATTTTTATAGGATTCTTGCGCGATTTTCTATCAAAAGGAATGAAATATAACTCTGTAAAGGTAATTAACACTTTAAGCTTTCCTATTTGATTTGAACATGACATCTTAGTAATGATAATCCTCTTACATTTTTAAAGAGAGCAAAATTACAGAATCGCGAAATTATATTGAAAGCAAAATTTCTTTTAAATTTCCAGTATTGGTGGAGTATTCGTAGTCAGAAAAATTGGAGTCGGAAAAAGCAAGGTGAAAATAAAAATTGTATTATTAATGGTAATGATAATGGACATATTCCCTAATGAATAAAGAGATTTTGCGCTGAGGAGAGTTGGTGTTTTACTGACAACACAGCGCCTTATAGCTGAAATGGCGTATACATAAAAATCATCGAATGATATCGTCGGAGTTACGTAGTTACGTAGCGCACTAAGGAAAAGGGCGCTGACGGGCTTGCTAAGGGGCGCCATTGCGAAGATGAGGACCCTTTTTTTTTTTGCTCGTCACTTGGGTTTTGAGAGGCAAGAACCTTTTTTTTTTGCTCATCACTTAAATTTTGAGAGATAAGAACCTTGTTTTTATTTACCAAGGGCGCCAAAACACGGCTCTGCTCCTAGCGCAAGTTTTCCTTACTGTGGCTCTGCTCAGAAGTAAGCGCCACAATCTTGGGAAATGGTTTTAATTCAAAATTCCTGGAAGTCCAAGACCCCGTTGTTAAGTCGACGAGCCGTAATTATGTATGACTACGCAGATATGTAGTTCATTTTTACATACAGGCGTATTTTCATATGTTCGGAATTTAGAATGAAATGTTTACACATATAAAATTTGCTATCGACAACACGTCCCAGGAAAATATCATCAATTTTCTGTGTGTATCTACATTTTATATTTTATGTTTCGTTTCTAATCCGGCCCTGCTGTGGCTGCTTATTACAACAGTATGTTCGTTGAGAGCTGATCAAAACTTTACAAACAAGTCCGTACCTTCGGAATGGGATTTGAGAAGGTCGAATCCGGTTTTATAACCTCACAAATATTACATATGTATTGATTTGTAAATTACATTTGTGGTTACCTTTGTGTGAATATAAAGAAAATTACAGCGATTTCAGTAACGTGCAACCTATAAATACACCATTTTGTGAGTTATTTTCGTTTTAAAATTTAAAATTGTAATGTTTTAAAAGTATTGGTATTTTAAATTATTATTAGGAAGTCTAGTAAGTACAATATGTTCGAAAAAAGGACGTCTAGTAGACCTAGAATTTTATTATTTTAAATGCTAAGTTCTTATTCTCTGCTGTTTATCATAATGTGTATTTTTCAATAATTTATATATAAAGGCGTTTTTTTAGAAGTGTAGAACTTAAAAATGAAATAAAACACATAAAAATCGTGCTAATGGCCATGGTATTGGCTTTATTGGAAAGATAATTTTATGCCAATAGTGTTATGTAAATATGATTTCGGGCATATGGGCTGGTTCAAATAAAGCGCAATCTGGAAGTCCAATTTTCGACCATTTTTCGGAGCAGCTGGGGCCGTATATCAGCAATAACGCGGCGAATTATGGCTTACAAGTCGTCCATCGTCTATGGTTTATCGGCGTAGATTAACGACTTAGCGACTTTACATATCCCCACAGAAAATAATCTAAAGGTGTTAAATCGCACGATCTTGGAGGGTAATTCACAGGTCCATTACGCGAAATTATGCGCTCATCAAATTTTTCCTTCAATAAGTCGATTGAGGCGCGCGCTCTTTGACATGTTGCTCCTTTTGTTGAAACCACTCTTCCACATTAATTCCATTGAATTGGGGAACCAAATACCAAACCAGTAATCATGGCTCTCCATTGATTGTAACGTTCTGGCCGGCATCATTTTTAATAATATAATAATATTTATTTTTTATTTTTTGAAGAAATAGGGACCAATTATTCCACATAAAGCACACCAAACAGTGTATGTAACGGCGTCTCAATAATGGCTTGTGGATTTTCTTCACTTCAAATGTGGCAATTTTGCTTGTTGGCGGTAGCCATTCAATCAAAAATGAGCCTCATCTCTGAATAAAGTTTTGTGGTGAAAATGAGGATCAAGAGCAATCTCGTTTTCGGCCCATTCACCGAACGTACGACGCAAAACGGTGAAATGGTAAAGTTTCTCGAACTGAACCACGATTTTCGAAATAAATTTACGCAATTTGCAAGCGTTGTTCTGGTGTAAATCTATTCATGGCGAAATGGCAAGCCAAACTGTGCACAAATCAGCTGTTAGCTATCAAAATGGCCATCGCTGGAAACAGTGTTGATAATTCGAAAAACAAATGTCTAAAAAAACACCTTTATATAAAAAAGAAAGTCCTGACTGTATCATAGTTCAACAGGAATTTTTGTTCAGCTAATGATATCTTAAAATATCACAAATTGTATATTTGGGAATTATTTACTGTGCGAAACTCTAATATGTGTGTGAATTTACAGATAAATATTTTTTCCAAAAATTTTTTTTCCTTTATATAATTCCGTTCAACTAGTTTGTTCGTTCCATATAAACATGTATTACTCATTTCGTAGTTTCGTGCGGAACTAAATGGATTTATTTCATTTTTTTTTTAAAGTTGTTACGAGCTCTCCAAATGCTTCAATCAACCGTTCAAAGTTACTAGAATTGAAAATCTAGTTCAACACGAAGCTAAGCAATGAATAATACCAGTTTACTGTGTTCCAAATTGTTTACAAAGAATAATGGTAGATTTTACCGTCTTCACAAAAAATACGAGAGTGGTCAGCAAGTATTTAGGAAACGTAACATTTGTTATTTTAATGTTTACGTATACTGGTTTATTAATTTTATAATTAACGCATATTTCATCTTATGTACTCGTAGTGTGAAAATTTTACTCATATTTTACATAGAAATTTCAAGTTGGGCGCCATTTTAAAAATCCTACAACATTAATTTCCCTCGTCGAACCTGGCGACAATTACCTTGCCTATTGAGAAGTGACATTACCGTTGGCGGCGCTGTAAATCATGACAAAATGGCTGAATTGTCTAGTATTCAGCTGTCAATATTCCAACAGGGAACAGTTTAATTTAAGCACAGTACATTTTTATTTTATGAAAATGTATATATCGACGTTCTAACAAAAAATCAACACTAGAAAATATGTTTTAATTTCAAACAGTACTACAGTCGCGTAGTACAATATTTGACTACCAGACTGCGTATCCGAGCGTGTCAGTTCTCAATAGACAGAGCTAACCTTATTTCCCTGTAAATTTATTGTTTAAAAGGTACAGGAGAATGATATTGCCAATCTAATTTAAAAATAAATAAATTCCATAGCTACTTAGACGACTTTTTTTCTCGATCATATTAGTAAGTTTAAATTTCGGCTTTGAAGTATTTATTTTCAAAATTCGTACACTTGTATCTTTTTCTTGAAGTGCCATAGTCGATTCCGAGCATTTGGCGATTTCCTCATATACACCTGTGTTGTGCGTGTTGCGGGTCTAATACAAGGTATGGGGCTTACAACTTTAACGGGGAATTTTACCATTAATTTTATTTTTTAAATTCTCCTTGGTCATCATACCTCGTTGGCTACCCAGTGCTATCCGAGGGAGAACCAATCTGAAAAATTTTAAGGTCTTGTTTTCCGGTGTCTGGGATTGAACCCTGATTCGCTGTTCAGGAGTTACAAACAGACGAAACATCTCAGATTTGAAATCTTTGGCACGTATTATAATCATTCCCGCATAGTACAAATCGTTTAACCACCGGTTTAAACAAGGTGCTTTGAGATTTTTGTCTCTTCCACTGAACAGTTGTTTGAGGACTGATTATCACTCCCGTTTAACTGATCGTGAGTTATTTTGTTCCCAGTAAGTGATTTTCGGCCTATGAACCCTAACTGATCGGGAATGGTTTTCTACATTTATTATCTGGTCACTTTAACATCCCTCCCTGTTTTAACGTAACTTTAATAATGTAATTTTAGAGAGTAAATTTGGAAAATATAAAATTAAAACAAAAACTTTAAAAATGCATTTCGTTGGTTGTTTTATCTAGTCATGGCTTGTGTGACTAAACCGATCTATCAGAAAAATTCTATATTTAAATTTCAAATGATTGAAATTGTAATATTATATTTAATATAGAGATGGGTGAAACCAAGTTGTCTTACTTATTGGAACAATTGTTTTATGCGTACTGGTCTGTACCGGTTGAAAAAAAGCTAAGCTTTCAACAAATTACATTAAATCTGTATATTTATGTCAAAACCAAAATGTAGTTACACAAAACTATAAATACTAGAATTGAACCAAAATAGATACCTATAGAAATAACTTCTGTGTTTGACGTATACATGAGTTATATAATTTTAAATACTGAATATTGATAACTTAATTATACGTTTTATTTTAACGTGTTTGCAGTGGCGTTAATAGGGGTATGCGTCACATAGGGGCCCGATGCTCTAGGGCAGCGGTTCTTAAACTGTGGTCCGCGGACCAATGAGGGTCCGCGTAGCCATTATCGGGGGTCCGCGAAACAATTTTGACATTAACTTTACATCCCTTAACTTTTCGCTTTTATTCAAATAACTCATTTAATAAAAATCCTACATGGTCAAAACTTTTTGTATTTGTTGTTATCTAACTAATTATTGACATAACTAAAAAATAATTAGTAAAGATTTAATTATTTTTATTCAACTGCAAATTATTTACAGAAAACATATTAAAATAAGATCTATATTGACCAAGAAATTTTTGTGAGTTTGTGACCAAGAAATGAATTTAATGTATTATAATTTGTAACTTTTTTTATTCTTTTTACTACTATTTTTATTAATTTTATGTTTTTTATTCTATATGCTAGTAAAAATGTTCCTCTATAAATGCACAAGACCATTTATTAAAATAACCAGCGATACATTTTTACCAATATTTATTATAACGTAGTGCCTATGGGATTATTGAGCCAGAAATTAAGTATCAAGAACGACGTAAAATGCCTAGGGTTGATATGCGGTCTGCAAAAAAAATGTTGTTCAAGAGGGGGTCCTCGGACTACATAAGTTTAAGAATCCCTGCTCTAGGGGTCCCTTAGACGTTCTGCTGAATTAGAGCTTCAAATTTAAATTTTCAATTAAAAAGGAAAACATATTTATGATGTAGATTTGGGGACCTTGGTTAAAGTTAAAATTTTTAGCGCATAGCAACGATGGATATTTGCGATTGGGGCTCTTGGAACTAAACAAAAGCGGATATACTGTTTATTTTTAATAACAGAGGCTTAACTACCGATTGAAAAACTAGCCGTTAATGTAATATAACATTTTTATTATTTATCTTGTGTATGCTTTAAGGTACGAAAATATATTATTTATGTTATAAGGGAGACTCATATGTATGCATTTTTATTATTTCTCCTTGGTGTCCTAAACACGTGTTTATATTGATTAATAGATAGTTAATCCGACTCCAAAATTATTCAAACAAGTGGTTATTGAGATTATTTACTTTTAAATTTAATCTTTTTTTAAGCTTTATAAATCAAGGGAGGCCCAAGATATATTTCGCATACGGGCCCATGAGTTCTAGTTACGCCACTGCGTGTTTGTAATATATCTTTGATACTAGATGGTAGTTCGCTTCTTTACTATCATCGTCCATACATCTGTACCGTTTTAGTAAGAGATTTTTATCTAACATATTTGTGTTCGGCCTTGCAAGTTCTTTTTTTGTAACGCTTATTTTAGTCTAGGTCAGGCATGGCCAAATTTTACTTACGCTGACCAAATTTTGTCTGCCTGCCAGAATCGTCGTGGGTCAAAGACAAAATAAATAAATATAAATACTACAGTTAAATGAAACCTTTTACATATGACAGAAATAGTAAGGCATTGCAAGTTGTAGCCAATCAAAACTTGGCTCTGATTAGGCGGGAATATTTAGCGCAGTCGCGTTTGGAACATGTGTGCTGTTAAGTGTACATCCACACGCGGGCTATGAGAATGGACTTCATAGCTGGATCTGTCCCGTGAGCCGTTGTTTGGTAACATCTGGTCTAAAGTCCCTATATAAGGCTTGGTATTCCATCTTGTAATTAAATTAGAGTTACTAATTCTAGTTTTTTAACTTCTCTGGGTTAAATACCAAGGCAAATAACATTGTGTATTACGCTTAACACGCTAGCTTACAAACTGTGACTCGGCACGGACAAGTATTTTGTTTACCTAGTTGGTATTATTGGCTAAAATCCAGAGTTGAGATATATGTATACTAAATTTAATAAGTTAAATAAGGATAGGACGCACCAGCTGACTTGCAGAAGTTTGTTTACAGCCATTTAAAAATTGAGATGACTGCCATAATAAAATATTTAAATTATTTTTTGATAATCGAAATTAAATTTTAAAATTAGATTTTAGATTTACCGAACAATTAGAATTATTAGTAATAAAAATTAGTATTAAATTAGTATAAAATTAATTAGAATTAACAATTGAAGTGTGGAATTAAATATATTACATAATAACAATAGTTATATTTTGTTAGGTTAGCTATAATAAATTTAGTATTTAACATGTTATTGTCTTTGGGATTATAATTTTTGGGACTTTATTTTATTTTTGTTGATTTGGGATATTGTTTTTTTTGTATAGGTAAGTTAGATTTTTATTTATTATTTAATGAAAATAAAATAATCTTTTACCTTAATCTATGTTTATTTACTTTATCGTTCTAACTTTTTTCCTAAATTAAATCTTAATTTTAAAATTTTGAGGTTAAGCCATGTACTAAGTAAGTTAACCAGCTTTTAGGCCAGCGTTTAAGTTATAGCTAGAAATACTGGCAAAATGGCTTAACCCTTAGGTAGTTAACAACACCCAGTTTAGTTAAGTTAACTACGGTTGGAAATACTAAGCCTTAAGAAAGCAGCTTATATCTCTTATTTTGATGTTCTAAAAGCAATAGCAAATCTAAAAAACTCTAACTCGTCCGTTGAAGACCAGTTTTCAAACAATATGATCTAACTTTGTAAAAATCACATATCCGTTCTTTTAACTCATATAATGTATCTTTCTTTTGAACAATAATATTTTCCTGTCAAATTAAAGCATTCAATAATCAACACATTATATTAAAAATGAAAGAAATCTTCAGTAACTAATTACAGACCCATAAGTGTCATATCATCCTTCTCTAAAATAATTGAATCAATTGCCCATAAACAATTAATATCGTTTCTTTCTTCGTCAAATATTCTTTCGCCCTTTCAGCATAGGTTTGTAAGAAATAAATCAGTTGATACAGCTTTATTTCATATTATAGACTACTATAGCCGACTAATTTAAGAGCTCTGGACGCAGCTTTAAGTAACAGTCCCCGTTTTGTTTTCATTTATTTCCATAGAGTCCTCACCTCTTAGGGACCACCCTCTGGTTCGAATAAAAGACGAACTTCACAACATAGAACTGTTTAACAATGCTATTCGTCTATCAACACTTTTAAAATGAAAATCTAGTATGAAGTTAGTCATGCAGTTATAGATAACGGAGAAGTTATCTATTGGATAATGTTGATAACGGAGTGTGACTACTTACAAATATACTACTATTTGGTTGCGTGAAATGGTTGTAAAATTCTATGGTATGAGCATGTAAGCTCGTATGTAAGCGAAGCTATCTCGCGCCATTATTTAGAGTTATTACATATTGATTTAGAAATTACATGCAATAACAACACTGCTTTGAATGTGAAGAATGTTATATAGAATGTGCATTACGGGATCCGCCTTTCTAATTTTGTAGTAAATTGATATTTTATCGAATTACATGATTACTTTTTCTTTTTAACTATTTGACAGTGAGCTGCTTAACTAGAGAATTTTCAACATACGTAGTGTGAGCTAGGCAGCCGTTGTAAAGCTAAAGGTTTACTGAAGCTAATAGTTTCGCAAATAGCAAATTACTACACTTATTTTTTTAAATTTGTATTTATTTTACATCGACCTATTCCTGCAACAAGGCTAATCGCCCATGCCCAGGGGGCGAGCTGCTACACCTGGATGTGGGGTGAATGATTGTGAAAATGGGAGTAATGTTAATATTATTCTCGGCCAAATACCAACGGGGACTTGAACCAGCCACCTCACAATTCAGATTGTTTTTACCAGTCAGAACTACGATTTCTACAGTTTTTTTTAATTTAATGGCCTTTGCTGCTGTGGCAATTAGCCAGGACAATTTTTTTATTTGTGAAAAATTCCATGCCTGAACGGGATTTGAACCCGAGGCCTTAGCAACGCAGAGCACATGTGTTACCACTACGCTACGCCAGTCGGCTGATTTCTACACTTAATACTTGTCCTTATTTAAGTTCACATAATTACCTTCTGTGGACCTTACACGCTCAATAACTGTGTTAGTAATATTGAATCAGTTATATTAACAATAACGCATTCAAATTTTTGGGATACTACACGATCAGTATTATCGTCAGTATTTCAGCTTAGTATCAGTGTTTTCTGGTTCTAGCTTAACCACATGGCCAGTAATACTCTCAATATATCCACTACTCTGTAATATTGATGCTCTTGAATCATAATATCTGGATCGACGTCATTATTCATCGTCATTTCAATAATACTGTTTTACACGATCAGTATTATTGTAATTATTCGGTAGGGTCTTTTATGAGAGATCTCTTTGGTTTCTTGGCCAAGGAATATCTGAATTCTGTGTTAGGATAGACAAAAATAAATATGTTGTTTACAACTAGGTATTGCAGAGCCATAGTAGTTATAATAAAAAAATATATATACAGGGGTTTACTGAGGTGAAATAGCGCCTGGGGCAAAAAAAAGGAATACGGATCGCGTAATTGCAAAAAAGGAAGACGGATTGAACTAATGACAAAAAAGAGAGCGGAGGCTGTGTTGAAGTCACGGCCTAAGGTCTCTTTGGCGTAGAATACGTCACGTGGCTGTTTGGTAGGTGTTAGAAATGAGTGAATGCGCAAAGTTTAGGTTTAGAGAGATTTATTCACTGCTGTTTACAGCAGTTATTACCTACAAATATTATTACAAGTATCGATAGGTTTCGCGTAGAAGAAACGAGTGACACCTCGCGATTTTACCACATAATGGCGGACGCACGCATCGCTCATTATTGCATCATCTTACTTAGAGATGGCAATGACTAATCGAATTCAATAAAGTCCCTAGATTACTATGCCTTAAGAACACTCGTTCTCGTCCATCTGGAGATTTAAAACTAAACCGCTACACATTTCTGCACAATATACTTACTGCTATAGTTTGGGTCCAGTCAGTTCAAATGCTCACGAGCGAAACGCAATCTTCCAACTCGATAATTTTCTAGAAAAGCCTGGCAAGTTATAGATCTTATGAATACAAGCCCTTGTTTCCTCAATCGTCTTTGGCAAGTTCGTGATGAAATTGCTAAATTTCGATCTTCTTCGAAATGACGTATGATAAAAGTTAAGGGCCAGCCGAGAACAATTAGGGTAAGAAATCAGTAGTTTCGAGCGCTTGTGGCTGGTGGATGATTTGCACCAGGTTTTTTTATGTAGAGACCAGTTCGCTGATGACGCTTTATAGCGTAATTAATAGTTTTTAGCTACATCCAAAACACCAGCGATATTCCTTGATGAGTACAGTATGATTCCAATACTGCGGCCATCTTCATATAATGGCGCAGCTAGTACAACGTCTTCCTGTTACATTTTAATTTTATTGCACAAAAAAAGACTTGTAGGAGTTTAGAAATCTCTAATATGGGTAACTAATGGCACAATTTTATTTTAACAATGAGTTATTTGTGTTAAAACGTTCAAACAGGCATTTTTTATTATTACAGTCTGTTTAATTTGTAACAAAAAATGTATGTTTACGCAGAGATTGTATTACTTCCCATTACCAACTTACAGTTTCCTTATAAAACTGTTAAATAATTTTTTATCAGCATTTAATATAACTACATTAAGACAGACCCATTTTTTTGTCGGAGTGTTTTTTTTTTTTATTCGATCAATCGATTATTTTCTACAAATTTAATCGAAAATCGATTATAACATTATCAAATGATCAATTAATCGATTAATTAATTTTTAATGCCGTATCTAATCTTACCTCATTTCGGTAGGCTTTTTAGACCTTCTTCTCTTCAACTCAATTATTATATTGTTTCTTGCTTTTATAGTTTTGAAATTATTGAAGGAAGTCTGGTATACAATTTTTTGGGACACACGTATTTTTATGAAGTACTGGAACGAAATGATAGACGATATTTTGCGTCGAAAGAGAAGATGGCTCGAAGTAACAAAATAAGTAAGCTGGAACAAAATCATAATAAAATAAAGATGGATCGAAATGATGACAAGAAAAGAAATATGGATAAAATAAAGGACGGCAAATGAAAATGGTAGCAAAAATAAAGAAGTTGAATCGAAGTGATGACAGAAAAAATGGAAAATGGATCGAAGTGATGATAATAAAAGGAAGACGGACCGAAAAGGCTACACTACAAAGTGCCCTTTCAAAAAACGTCGCCCAGGGCACGTGCACTTAGTTACCAAACCCTGTATATGCTTCTGAATGTAAGTAAAAGATTTCAAGGGGAGTTTTCGCAGTTTTTTGTGATGGTATAGGGCACTATAAGGGTTCCTTGTTTATACCTACGAAATCTTAAAAAAACTCTCTTAGTTGTGAACTTGTTGCCATTTGCAAACTTTTAAGTACACTTCCGAAATTTCAGAAATATCCGGACAGTTAGTATACAATAAATTACATATATAATATAAATCAAACTAATTTGAACATATAAACTCCATTTTAACTTTTAAAAGTATATTATTAAATAACGTAACTGTAACATAACTATATTATTCTTTTTCTGAACATTTTTCTAATATCAAATCCCACAACCCAGTGAGAAAAACTCTAGAGAGGAAATCAAATAAAAAAGTTAGAAAATTCGTCTTCAGAGCACTCGTTAGCTATCTCGAGAGAATTAAATACTAAAAGAAGGTGGTAAAAAACGGGCTAGCACAGCACGCATATGCGTCGTGACTAGTATAAAAGCAGCTATCAAAATGTTGAACGTAGCGGGTAAACACACCGCAGTCCGCATTGCGTTCGATACGGTAACCTGCCCGAAAATAAGCCAACAAAATTATATGAACTTTTATATCTTGGCGAGGTTTTTCATGCTCAACTGCAACTTTATTAAATGCTACGTCTACTGCAAAAAATACATTTCCTTTTGTAAGATTTACTATCAATTTTAACTTCAATATTATAACGAGCCATTTTTAAAAGAGTTGAGAAAAATTCACCTTTTACGCCAGCTTACAAAATAATCAGGCAATTACTACAGTAAAGAAAGCAACTCTATAATGCGATTTTGTAAATTTTTCTATTGCTAATAAGTACAGAGCAGTGGCGGACTGAGGCGGCCATACACCAGGAGCAGGTTTTTTGAGTTGGTGTTATTTTTGGGATTTTCAGAACTGTTTTGTTTTCTATCCATTAAAATATTTTACTTTTTGCAGCCACCTTCGATATTTTTGACTATATACTTTGTTATATATCCAAAAAACGATTACTATTCTAATAATATTTTGTTCTTTGTCCTGTCTTTCCTATCTTTTTTTATATCAATTTTATTTTCATTCAAGTGCATGCTCGGTATTCTAAATTGCTTTTGGCGTTCAACACTATCCTAAAGTAAATCTGAAAATTATTCAATTGAAATAGGAACACTTATCAAATCAATTCAAAATCTTTTGAGATGATCTTTCTTACGGCCCCTAGTGCACTAAGATAAAGGGCGCTGACGAGCTTGACTAAGGGGCGCTACATTGCGAAGGTGAGGACTTTTTTTTTTGCTCATCACTTGGATTTTGGGAGGTGAAGACCTTTTTTTTTCTCATCACTTGGATTTTGGGAGGTGAGGACCTTTTTTTTTGCTCATCGTTTAGATTTTGGGAGGTGAGAATCTCGTTATTGCTTATCACTTACATTTATTTGCCAAGGGCGCCAAAACACGGTTTTACCCCTAGCGCCAGTTTTCCTTACTGCGGCTCTGTTCTTGTGCGTCATGCGTGAAACAAGTAGTGCATCTACAAGTTATGATATACAATGTGGTGCAGACACTGGAAGCTCGGATAGATTGACGTAGAGTGGGGGTAACGGCTGCTTATAAACTTTCGGAGCTGCAGCCATTTGCAGTTAAAACTTAGCGAAGTGCACGTTTGGTTACAGATTATTTGTTTAAAAAAAAAAAAATGAATGATAACACATGTTCTATACATCACATAAAACAATAATTTTCTTATACTTGATTGGTACATAATAAACCGTAAAATGTAATATTTTATATATGATTTCTTTTTTAAACGTATATGCAGTAAACCTTTTTATTTCCATCTTAATAATGATTTACTTTCCCGATAGAAAATCTCTATTATACTTGTAGCTGCAGCGCCCCCATTAGAATTTCCTACGAACCTACGCCACTGGACGATGCTTTTAACGAAAAAGCCACATCATCAAATATCTGTGACGTGGCAGTATGTTTTAATCTGAAAATCGCACGAAATAATTCGATTATTTAATATATTTTGTAGTTTCTTGACAAGAGCTAGTAGTAATTTTTTGTCCCTCCGGCATCCTAATGTATGATACTTACAACACTCGCATGCACAATCTTACCAAAATTACATTTATATGACCCCCAGATTAATTGAAAGAAAAAAACTGAAGTGCCACTAAAAGTGTTGCTTTGTCTCTTGTCACGAGGGTTCTTAAGATATATGCGTGTTTCTTAAAAAGAATTCTTAGCATACCAAAAGTCTAAAGGATTTTGTAAAGGATAACACAAAAGAGATATGGACCAAATACCTTAAAATTTTCGTAAATTAGGTAATTTCTTCAATTACTTTGATAGAAAAAATATTATACAATAAAGAACATATTGATTTAAAAATGGCGTGAATATATTTTCTTTTATATTGAAAGATGAAATGAAGAGCTTAATTTATTTTGAAGATTGGAAAAGTTCATTGTGAAGTATTGATTTTGAAATTTAGATGACACGTAGTTGACTTTTAACGTATTTTCATTAGTAACGTTATGTACTGAAGCAGTATTTGATGTTTTTGGTACTTAAAAATACATATATTATTAATAATGATGACTTATCAGTACCAACATTAAACATAGGTCGCAGACCTAACATTACTCTGTCAAACATTAATTAAAATTTATAGTCTTTTCACTTTTCACATGGTGTACAAGTATTTTAAGATACAAACCTCAAAGGTGTTAGTATTTATTTCTAAGTTGGTATTCTTTTCATGCTTGTATGCTCTGACAATGATATATGAAAAATCTGAAATGGTTAAATCTGCAGATCTTAGCGACCAGTCGATATCACCGCTTCTGGAGATTAATTGGTCTGGAAACTTTTTATTAACAAATTCCATTGTGTATCGTGCTGTGTGACATGTAGCATTATCTTGCTGAAATCATGTTTTCAAAAATTCAGTTCATCTAATTGAAATAACAGAAAGTTTTCAATCATGTAACGGTTACGGTCACCGTTCATATTTGTCGGATTAACAGCAGCGTATTCGATAAAATAATTTCTAATTACACCCCCTGACCAAATTACACACCACACTGTCACTCAACAAAGATTGTAATTGTCGCCGATAAACCATTTGTGGGTTTTTAGCGCCCCAATAGTTGGTATATTGTGTGTTGACATAACCCCTGGGGTCGAAATGAGCTTCATCACTCGTTATGTATTATTAACATAATTAAAGACTGATTTTCATAGTATTTTTTAATAATAACGCGATTTTGAATCGTAAAACTCTACAGAACAAATTTGCCACGTCTACACTGCTCGATTATCAAGTGTCAAAATTGAACCAAACCAAAATGCGGTTGATATAAGTTGTAAAGTTAATTTTTGGCCATCTAGCGAAATCCAGAAATGTGTGAAAATTCACATCTTCCATTAAATTTTTTATTAATTGCTGATGTTGAATCCGATATTGTGAGCTTCGATATTAATAAGTAGTTAGGTACAGTAGCGTATTTAGGGGGAGGCAGGGGGGTATGTGCCCCTCATTAAGATCCAATGTAATGAAAATGTAACAAATTTAAAATAATTGTATCATAAAATTGCTTATGCATTTTATAAAAAATAGGCTATATTTTATTATGGTCAGTATTGAGATTAATGTAAAATGTACATTCCGATATGTTTTGTGATTTTTAGGTTTTTGTAAGTATGATCAATAAATCCTTATACCGGCACTCACGAATTTGTCTGTTCGGTAGAAATTGTGGACAAACTACTGGATCTAAAGAACTGAACACATGTACGAAAAACACTGAGACTTCAAGAAAAACATATCGCTCGAAAAATATAAAGACAAATATGTGTGTATCAATTTTTTTTTTTTTTTTATATTTACATCAATAACAAGCAGGGGTGGCAAATTCATGTGGATCGTCATTTTTTATACAAAACAATGACGGAAATTCAAATATCCCGAAGGGTTTTTAAGAGGGATTTTTTATAAACAAAAAATGGAGAAGGGATGATATTTTCTTTTACTAAATATTTTTTTATCTGAAATAAGTTAAATACTTTATTTATTGTCGCTTCATGGGCCACAAAAACAATATGTTACGGGCCCCAGTTTGAGCCCCACCATATTACAGATAAGCATCATAAGCCGTTTGCATTACCCACACCAATACAATCAGAGGTCCCCCTGATTGTGCGAATGACCCATCTCGCACAAAATGATATTTTTTTCGCGGAAACACAAACATTGGTGGTACAAAAGATGCTCAAGCTGAAACCAGTCACATGTCACGTTAGTTCCTCTTTCTGCCGACGTAACTGATTACGCTTACTCTTAGCGGCAACTATTTTTGATGGTTTGGAGACGGTCGAAATACCAGTTTCATCAGCGTTCCATATGGAAGAATCCGTAAACTCATAACGGTCCATAACCCATAGGGGAAGTATTTTAAGATCGCAGCGCTATTTCGGCAAACTTGGAACCTTCAAAATAGACATTCGTTGCATATAAACAACGTGAATTTTACTTATGGAAAATGTTTACTGGTGGTTTTTGTAATTTTGCTACAATATTAATACTTGTTTTTATGCAATTATATTTTTATGCAAACATTTTTTATAAAAAAAAGCGCGACACAATGTCTATTTCTGTAGTTCCTTCAATCCCACCAGATGTCATATCCCTTAGCAATTTTTCCCTATAACATCTGCTAACTTGTCAAAAAATGCTTCAACGTTACTTTTGTTGAAGAAAGTAACCATACTCAGACTCCCTGCCTCCGGATTTCTTACAGACAAAGATTGATTTCGTTTAAGAAAGGCTGACATCCACCCTTTTCCAGCCATTCTATTTGTATTTCAAGTATCTGGAACATTTATATTATATTTAACTACACAATCAAATACCAGTCGATGTACTTCTTTAGGTCCCCTATCCCATGAAAAATTTGGGCAAGTCTAAGCAAATATTGTGTGAGACTGGATTCTTGCTCTGGCTTAAAAATCTTTCTTGGTGTTCCATAACCAAAGCTTGGGCATTCGGGATTTTCTTTAATTCAATATATAAATCTTGTTATTGATGTTCTACATATTTCGTACTCCCGACACACCTTTCCTACGGGTTGATTCTTTTTTATCACTAGTTCGGCTGCACGTTGCATCAAGGCGACCGACTTCGTGCCTCGGTCAGTTTTTCGTTTATAATTACGCATTCTAAAACAAAGGTATAATAAAACAGATTGAGAACTATGATGAGGTAATAAGGTATACAGTGGGACACAAAGGACTACCACCGATCTTTTTACCCCAACAGTAGTTGCTTTTAATTTTGAGGTTAAGTAGAATAAACTAACATGCGGCTCTCAATTTGAGCTATATTATATGAAACTTGAAACATTAGACGACAATAAGGTATTGTATAAAGTGGGGCAAAATTATTATACCAAAATAATATCGAATGGAAATTTTACTTACGTGTACTTTCACCACTGTAACCACAAACAACCGAGCAGAACACTGTAACTAAACTGGGCTAAGCAGGAATGGGCAATTCGCGTGCATTCCTCTTCCACCCCAAGAGGCAATATGCTAACGGACAGTCAGAATTACGAATAAATAGGGCGGCACTTTATTCCCAATGACTTTTAAGCCTCCTGAAAATGAAAAATTAGAGGGCCGAAAATTAGAAAGGATGTAACAGACTTGACCATATTCGCAATGCAGATATAAAGGAAACATGGACATCTTTCCCGTGCTGGATAAAATCTCGAAAGGATGTCCACTTGCAGAATTTCTAATCAGGCGGTGTTATATAACCAAGAGGAATGCGAGACCGAGGAAGATCAAAGAAGATATGGGCGCCGGAAAAAACTGCACATTATAATTCTTTACCTATGTAGGTTCTATTAAATTGAAATTTCCGTTTTTAGTTTTATTAAGATTTATTTAAACCATAAATGTCGTTACAGCATTATTACCGAGTAGTGACACCAAGGTGTCGCAACACATCGGTTGAAAAACACTGGCTTAGATCAACAATTTTTAATATAAAACTTAACCAAAGGTATTGACCCTACATATTGTAATTTTATTATCGACCCGCATGTTTCCTGTATTTAACATTAAAAAACAATACCTATTACAAGTTGACATAGTTTTCTTATTGTTACAATACAAATTATGTCTTATTCTATTTCCGGTAAATCTATTTATTATTCATCAAGGTTATAAATACTGCAGTATTATATATATTGAATAATAATGCATGGACATGAAAACTAAATATACTTGACCATGCAAGCCTACCAAGGCATTGTAAGAATTATGACTGTTACGATATGATGGGAATAACAACCTTGTGCAAGTAATAATCTAGTCTGTGACTAACTTTCATTTTTCATTAAATCAATGAATTCAGCCGATTGAAACAATAACTACTATAACCTTGACAACTCATTATAACGCTTATCAACGCTGGAAGTTGTCTGTGCTGTGCTTGTAATAGTACGCTGTCAGAATTTCATTTCGTTCGTTGATACTTGTTTTGATTTATTCGTTATCCGTTATCCGATTGTTATCCGGCACAGATCTCTGGGAAATGACCTATAAATATTTCGTGTTGTTCGTTTACTCGTCGATTGATTGAATTTATAATCAAAGCAGAAATAAAGAAGACGTATTTCTGCTATTTTCTTCTGTATTATAAGATTGTCATTGTTAATATTTTTCAATACAATTTTTTGTGGAACTAGTAAAGAATGCAGGTGCTTAGTTATCACCATCTTCATCTTCCTTCCTGGTTTAGTCATCTAGTCTGTTCTGGTTTCGTAACACTGCCATCTTTTTAGAATTTCATAAGTATAATCATAAAACTATTATACCGTCACTCTTATGTCTATTAGTATGTTCGGTATAAATTGTGGCCAAATAGCTAAACCTAACGACATGAGATTTGGCTTGCATATTGAGAGCTCTTTGACTCACATTTGGGAAATTACCTACTGATACTTAAAATTACATGGCGCGAAATATGCAAACAAATAAGTATTTTTCCATGTGTAAATATACTATATTTTTTATTCTTAAGTAGGCTATAAAATGAAAACTCTTGCTTGATACATGCATTACCAAACAATAATTTATTGTTCAATACAAATATTTAGACGTTATTTTTTCAAAAAATTTACCATAAAATTTATTTCCTATACCCTATATTCCAGATGGCTATATTAAAATCTCAATAATGCGCATTGCGAGAAAAAAAAAAAAAAATCTACAGAAATTTTCAGTTTGATTATTTTTTCGAAAAATATGTAAATTTTCGTTTTTTGTTTACAGTGGAATATAAAAGAAACCTCTTCAAACGTAGATCAAGGAATAAAGCGTAATTTTCAAATATTTCTTATTTTTATATTAAGACGATTTTTATCAAAAATATACTAACCATTTTTTTCCACACTGTGACTAATAATCTGAAAATCCGAAAAAAAATCTATATAATGCACTTTGATGTAAACTCGAATAGTTCAACAGGAATTTTTGATCAGAGAATATTTTGAAAGATTTTGTATTAATAATTTCAAACAGGAATCATTAAATGAAAGCTCTTATTATATATGTATGTTAACAGACGAAATATCATTTTCATATTTATTGTTCATTTGACGTGATTACAGTAAAAAAATACGATTTTATTGGGCCTGTGTCGTATTTTTTTAAAAGCTGTGAAACTTAATAATGCTTGTAGAGCCATCTGTTGATGAAAAATTGAACTGCTTAACTGCCAAAATAAAATATTTAAGGTACAAGGTTGTACAGAAATAATGTGATTTTCATAATATTGCTCATAGAAACAAATATATCGAACTAAAAATCTAAAATTAATTTATTTTGAAAATAATATGAATATATTTAAAAAGGTAATCGCAACTTACCAAAAATAAATCAGTAACAATAATTTAAATTAAATAAAGCGATTATATTTTTAAAAATACTCGAAAACACGTAGAAATAAAAGCAAGCTCCACACAAAAAAACTTCATTGCATGAACAACGCAAAAATACGGTTTTTGAAAGATCAGTAGTTTGCAAAGCGGCACAGTAAAATAGTTGATGTCACGGCTCCATTTTATAATCACCCTGCACGTATATATGGTCTAACAAATTAAAAATGTCGCTCCAAGGTCATGTATAAATTGCATGAATCAATCGCATAGTTTTGTGACACGTATGGGCGCTGTAGAGAAATATGAGAACATATTGCATAAATATTATAAGCAAGTATTAGGCTATTACAAACTTTTAAGTCGAATTTTCAACAGCCTCACTTAAATGGTAAAAGTTACTAGAATTCAAAATCTAGTTCCACTTAATTCAAAGAATTAGGCTATATTCAATAGGGGAAACTTCCTAAGCGCCCTGACATCTAGTGGCAATTTGCGGAAGATACGAGAATGACATTGTTTTGTTTTGTTCAATGGAGAAATACGTGTTTTTTTGTGGTTTGTATTTTATTTTTGTGAATCATGGCAAAAAACAAAAAACAATTCATTTTGTTGTATGCCGCAATGTAAATCGTGAATAAAGAAGAATCCCACTTAAACATTCCATCATTTTCCTAAATCAGAAAAAATATCAATTAAAACGACATTTGGAGGTAGAGAGAAAGTGGATTGTAGGTTTCTATGGACCCAAAAACTAAAAACGGGTAAAAATCTAAGCCCATGCAAGCGCGTTTGCTCGTTGCATTTTATGGTTAGTGATTTTTTACGTCCAAGAAAAGACTGACAAAAAAACACTTACCCCACCCAAAATTTGTCTAAAAAATAATTGTCTATCTACAGAATATAAACAGACTACAGACATATGTAAAAAACACAATAAATACTGAAAAACATGTAAAATTATTTTTATTAAAATAAATATACATGATTTTACAAATATCTTGTTAATTTTGCGGAATATAAAATGCTAAAATATAAAAACTGCAAAACTTATATTGAACATTTGTAAAAAATAAATACACATTATAAATACGTTAAATGTCAAATATGCCACTGTCACATTAATAATAAAATAATATTGTTTCTTTTCGCTAGAATTTAATATTTTTACTAAAATAACGATGAATGTTTGATTGTTGCGAATTTTCTCAGAAATTAACTAAAATTATGTCAGGTGTTTAATTTATTTTTAATACGATGAAATGAAATGATTAATATACTACTACTGTCTTTGATAAAGTTTATAAATGATTCTGAAACGACTTCTTTCCCTTGTCTGACAACACTTCTGATTTCTTTAGATTTATTTTATTTCGATTTTATGTTAGCCTACGAAATAAATGAAGACAGGTTATCAGTTCATATTTGTGTCCTATTTCGAATTCTGTTTGTTCCATTGATCTTCCAGAAACATTTATCATCTTGGTTTTACTAGTGTTTATTATTAATTTCACTTATTCGGCTTTCGTTACACCACAGTACGTAGAAATTCAATATTATAAGTATAATTCAGCGTTTTTGCATCCCCTAAAGATGAACAATCACATTCTTAAATTGCCTATTTAATGCTTTTAAAATATTATGTTTTTAAGAGGTCTGATAAATGGAAAAGACTATAAATGCTGAACAATGAAATTTTACCCTTATTTAAATATTTTTCGTATCGGGACTTTGTATTATAAAATATTTAATTGCAAATTAATACTCAAGTTCCATATTGCGTCATATAAACGCCTTTATGTTACTTCTTATTGCTATATTAATTTTTCATTAGACGCTGTATATGACAAAATTATTGCGTAAAAATCTTTCATATACAAGTTTATATCTCTCATATTTTGGTAGATATGTGTAGTTATTAAGATTATATTTAGGTGATAAAACACCGTGTTATATAGCGCAATGAACATTTTTACGACAGATATTCATATGTATATGTCACAGGCCTTAACAATAATTTTTCACAATGTCCAAAACGACATTGTGTTTTTTTATCTTTTAGATTTTTTTGTATATCTAATTTATTGTACACTGCGATAGACATTTGTCCCTTTTTTCCTTCTTTATAATTACTTACTTTTGTTTGCTTCTTTGATTTGCTACTGGGTTTTGTATTTGTTGGTTTTAATCGTAGTCGGAAACGAAGATTCGTTTTCAGTTATCAAATTGATTGATGAGGGTGATCTTCCTAAGTATCTTAGTAATTTTACCGAAGGAATTGTTTTGTTCCTGAGAGAAAAACCAGTTCCATCAGGTTTTCGAAACATTTATTATTTGAAAAATGAAGTAAATTTGTATTGTAAGTAGAAATGAAATTGATACATTTTCTATAACGATGTATCTGCCATAATTAATAAGCAAAGTTAAAGTAGGAAACCATCTTCATAACCTTTCACAGTGTACTATGTCGAATTTATGAACCCATTCAAACGAATAATTGATGTATAGTAGGCCAACTTAACAATTTGATGTGATAGATAAAAGTTTAGTTATAATCAGGTCTGTAACTAGCTTGTTTTGGGCCCTGGAGAAGATTTTATATTTGGGACCCCCCTAAACACTATATAATGCAAGTGATGTCCTTAAAAAAAACTAAAATCCAAGTGATGACCTAAAAAAAAAGAAGGTCCTTACGTATAAAACCCAAGTGATACCTAAAAAAGAGCCTCATTTCTAAAATCCAAGCGATCACCTAAAAAATAAAGAATATTTTCCTTTCTGTCTCCCCCCCCCCCCCTCGACCAGCCTAGTTACGGCACTAGTTATAATAGCTAATTTATAAATATCGTTGAATTATGCTACTTTAATTTTAATTCTAGTAACCATTAGCTAATTTTTTATTTACAAGACAAAATCTCAATCAAGATTATTAAAAATGTCAGAAAAAGTAAAACAGCGCAGCATAAAAATAAACGTGTAAAAAGTTGGCATGCTTGACAGAGTATTGGTACGTCAAACAAAAGTCTGACTGAATCTAGTTTGAAAAGTGTGTCGGGTAGCATTGAAATTTTTAAGGAATCATTGTTCCATATCATACTTTTTACGACAATACTACGCGAGAAATCCGTAGTGGTACGGAGAAAAGTATAAAATAAAAATATATTTTAGTGTTTCGTACTATCTCTATAAATTATAAAAAGCAAAGTCTTCCTCTCTGTCTGTTTGTCCGTCCGTCCGTATGAGCATCTCTATTTTTTTTCCGTTTGTAGCTACAACATCTGGTCAGATTTTAAACTGCGTTTTATTAAAATTGGTTTAATAGTTCGAAACTCTTACTGCAATTTGTGCGCACGGGTAAAACGAAATTAATGTTTTCCGTTCATATTTAACGCATTTTCTTGAAATTGTGATAATGTCGGTTTCATACGCAGCAATATTTCGATTTTCGCGTATTAGTTGAAACACATCTGACAAACAAATTGTGGTGTACCATTTAATAGTGACTGTACTACATTGTTCCAATTGTGGCAATATGACTCGTATGTCCGAAGAATGAAGCAACCATTTTCTTGCCAGTGCTCCGTGTATGTTTCACATTGAGTAATTTGTCATCGTCTGGGAAGATCCACTGAGCTGCCGTTTACTTTCTGTTTCGTAGCAGTAAATCCATGTTACGTCACCTGTTACCATGTCAGAGACACCTTTGGACTGGCCTTTGTTAAATTTAAAGGCCCCCATACACAAGCGATCCATCGGTCCAAATGGCCCCGAGCCGACGCAAAAACTCACCGTGTGCGGGGGAACTATGATGGATCGGTGAATCTGGCCGGCTGGATTTACGACCGTTTCAAAATCCATGACATCGAGCCATTATTGGTCTTCCCGTGTGTGGCAAAACCACAAGCTGAATGGATCCGCTGGACTCGCCGTGTGTGTACAGTCATCTTTCCAAACTACTGTCAGTTTTGATTCATATGTCGAACTGTCAACATTTTTCTATAAAAATTGAAGTAATGGCTACTAGCGTTCGTGATTTTGTTCTTGAAGTGACTGAGAAATATAAACAATATCAATCTCTTTGGCAAGTTAGGCATGCTGACTATCACGACAAAAGGAAAAGAAATTGTGCTCTTTATGATATTCTAGAATTATTCAAAAGCGCTTTACACGTGTCTGCCCCAAAGCCTGGGGTGAAATAGCTGTAGGGAATTTGAGCGAGGTCCTCATAGGTACATCCGCTTGCTAAGTTCCGAAGAGTAGCAGTCAATCTCTCGTGAGGAGTGATGGCTTGTTTCATATTAGAGTCCTTTCTCTTGATTATTGGGGGTGACCATTTGAAGCAACGTATTGTATGTCGTCTCATCCATCCGCAGGTAGTTATGCCAGTCACCAGGTTCCAGCGAGACTTGAACCAAATTTAAATGAATTATTTGTTTTCTATCTGCAAGCCATTCTTTCTGCCATTTGGTTTTTGGTTTTATTTTCTTTTTGGTGTAAATGCAAGCTGCTATGGTAGCTAAAATTTTTCTAATTCATCCATTAATTATTATTAAAAAAAAAAAATGCAGGACTTGATTAAAAAATAGCTCGGTCGTGAGTAGCCCCCTATTTTGGAATGTTCTTGAATAGACTCGGTCCAAATGGACTTAATAAGCATTTTCTTGCTCCACTCTACGTGCGATGTCTTTTAAACATCAGTTAGCGGGTGTGGTATCCCTCGAGCAGAAAGCTTTCTGAGCGAGATGTTCTTGTAAGATGTCTCAATATCCCTGTAAGTACAGCAGTTATCCACCTCCTACATATTTCGGACAGCGTCGATAGTTTTCAGAGTGACAACACGACCTTTACGATGTTTGTCTTTGAGAGAAATCCTTCCTCGCTGGAATTCTTTGAACCACCGTTTTACATTAGTCAAGAATGGTGCTTCATCGGCAAAACATCGCTTTATTTTTTGCGAACATTGTAGTCGAGTTAGGTAATCTTTAAAATCATAAAAAATCATTGGTTCGAAAATGTTCGAAAACATGAACAATTCAAAAATCACTTGTCGAATCCAACATCTATCAAGCAGCAGCTAAACCTCAAGACTTAAATAGCAACCCTCGTAGAAACGTAGCTTACCACCATTAATTTAATCTAAACTCATTACAATCTTTCCTGTGAAACCTTTGTGAAAATAACGAATATCATCTGAGCAGGAACTGGGGTATTTAATTAAGTAGGAGAATTTAATATAGTTTTCTGAAGTACTCGATAAATAATTTCAACAAGTTTCGATCCACTCGAAGATCATCTAATCTGTTACGAAAAAGAAACATCTTTACAAACTTGCCTTAACTTTAACTACTCCAAACTCAGGAGTTTCACGAAAAACTGTTGCTTTAATCAAGCCAGCCCCATAATTTATTAATGGATCGAACATATAAAAAAATCATGTGGTTCTCTGTTCTCTCTACTTTCCGGAATTAATCCGGATGTAATCTGGATTTTCAGAATAAACGGAATGTTTTTAATCAATCCACGGCGAATCAAATTTCTAAACTTGCACCGAAACGGAAATATATCTTAGTCTAATTTGTCTCAGGGAAATTTATTACCTCATTTATATTCATTCTATTACTTCACTGTATTGAGATCAAGCAAATTGTCTTGAAAATATCAGATTGAGATTTTAAAATATATACAGCTTTATGAAGTAAACTTTATGTGAAAAACTGGTGGTTTCTTATTTTTATACTACGATGTTTACTAATACAATAAAATCTATTCATGATAACTATGAAATAATGTCATACTTAGTGAATTTAGTTACCAATATTAAAATAAAATGTAACTAACATGCAAACATTGTTCATTCATTACATTTGGTTCCCAAAGGTTGGTAACCCTTTCCTACTGTGCGACATTCTTAGAGAGTCTTTCCGAATAATAAAATATTTGATTTTTTTAAATATTATAATTCACTTTAGCCTCTTCACTCCGTAGGAAATATATATTTTCAATTTCTTTTTAGAAGTGGTTGGATATAACCTAACTTTTTTGACATTTGTAAACAAATAACAACTGGCAACAAGGCCAGTTTCTCAACTATGATGTCATTCAGAATAGGGGTATAAATCCTGAGCTTTTCGATGGGAGGCTTGTATTAATATTTATTATAAGTATTGTATTTTTTTTTGTTGTTGAATGTTTTATTAATTTTTCTTTATTTTATTACAGGTAAGTTCTCCTTTTCGTATTCTGCGTTAAGAAAAGTTCAATATGGCGTAAGTAATTATCATATGTTACTAACACGAATTCATGCGCGTGAACGTGTCTTCTGAGAAAAATGCGGATTAGATCAGTGGTTCTAACCTTTAAGAATCGCGGACCACCTAAATACCTTATATAATTACTTAAAAAATACGATCAGTCACAAAAAATGACATGTTCTAAAATCGAATATTAAAGTTTATAAACACATCGACTGCTTGTCATTATGAATTTCAGGATTATTTATTAGCAATTAAGGATATTTGCTGTCAGTATCTACAGAGTAAAGAACATTGTAAATAAGCAGTGGCGAAAGAAAAGTAGTGTGCGTTTCTTCCTACAAAATATATGTTAAATTGTATAAAAAGAAAATATGTTGAGTTAAATTTAGAACTTTGCATTAATTAAAAGGAATTAATAATTGTTTTTAAATAAGTTAAAGAAAAATAAAATATATTTCAAAGAAAGTAAAACAGGATGTTGAATTATTGAATGATCTACTACGATTCATTGGATTCTTGGATAGACATTTTTAAATTGCTCATTGCTAGAATGCCCGGTTTCATAAAGGAATGCTAAATCCTATGTTAGCTAACATCAATGCTAAAATAGCACTTATTACTATTATTTCGTAACATTTTTGAAAAAGATATAACAGGTGATCTTACGAGGAAAATAAACATTTTTCTATTCTTTATATATTGCATGAAATAAAAAATAGACATTATCAAAGAAGGTAACAAAATAATTTATCTCTTATAAATTGTTTATGTAAAAACGGTGTTAATAATTGCAGTTCTTGTAGTAGTATTGTTTAGTAAATTTCTGTTCGATCCAAACAGAAATGCGTTTGAAGCGCCTCCAAGTATTTGAATTTCTTCTTCAATAGATGAAATTGCATCTTTAAATTACATTGCCATATTATGTAAAAAACAACATGCAATTAATACTGCATGACTTGTGTCAATTTTCAATCCTAATCTCATATACAAAAATGGAAATCGTATTTTTAAGACGCGGGTCGTTCTTTCTATGGTATTTCTTGTGCTGCGTTGTAGTTCTGGATGGTGTAAGGATTTAGTAAAGGAGTTAATAAACAACTACAAAGATATCCGTAATCGCCCAACAAATTAAAAGAGAATTGTTAAATATACACGGATGAGGAATCAAGTCCACAACAAAATCTAAAAAAGTCATCTGATGAGTCGGATAACATTTTGCTGGAAAAGAAAAACAATTTAAACAGGTTATATTCTATGATGTTATGAAATATTAATAAAACTTATACACAAGTCTTCCAATATATGAATTTTTGTATGTAAAAATATTTATTATCGCTTACATTTTATATTTAGTTATTAACTTTAAATATTTGATATATTCTTTATTTCCCCTAAGCCTTGCGGCGTTTAGGTAATTAACAATTACAAAGAAATGAAAAATAAAATAAAATAGATGCAGACATAATCTATACATGCAGAAGACCTCTTTCTCTTCGTTGGTTGGTCGACTGATCAGTTGTATTGAATTGTAAATATTTGATATAAACATTAATAAAACTATGGTTAAATATTTAACATAAGTTCAAATCTCTGTTAAAATAACATCAAATTTAGCTCTTTGTTAAATTTAGCATAGCCTTTTGGAACAAAAAACATTATTTTAACAGTGTTAAAATTTAACACTTTTGCGAAAATTTAGCATTCGTTTATGATAGCGGGCATTTACTAATATTTTTGGATTTTTTGCAATCATTTGAAAACTTTAAATTCGAACTAATAACCTATATTAATATCAGCAAATTAAAGAATATGTGATTGTTTTTCCCTTGAACACTTCACATGAGTTGGTACCCTTGCATAAAGAGTACATAATCCTCTTAATAAATTCGTCATGTATATTTATTGATTTATTGATGGTCTTCAACCATTCTATGAGATCCGTTAAAAAGTACGATGTGCTGGCATTCAGTTGATTACATACAGAGCTCCCGGGTATAAGTTAATTTGTAAAAGGATAAAATGTTTTAGCTAAATGAATTAATACTTTGAAAATTGAAAAATAGTTCCTTTACTTAATAGATAAAGTTTGTAAGATCAACAGTATGGAATAAAGCAGAACAGTTTGGTTGGCTGGCATTCTCGTTAATCGTATTTAATTTGTAATTGTGGTAGACAGTAGTGATGCATTAGACATCCGCTTTCCTAATATTGAAACCGCAAGCCAAGCCACGTTATGAACGTACTCGTAATATCGTTACCGATACGTACTAGACTGTTTTGCAAGTTAATGGAACTGATACGGACCGAAGATGAGTATGATCTCAATTTCCAAAGTTATGATTGTTGTATACAGTTGAAGTACTTCGTTATGCAAGTTCCATATCTCTTGGCTTCTAGCTCGCGGTCGCAGCCACCGTCGGTAGGGGGGCTCGGCGCGAGTATATTTAGTAATGGAATAGCTGTAACTTGATAGTCTCTCTGACAGACAGCTCTATGAGATATTATAGTCTGTGGTTATTGAAAAGTAACTGCTCCTTCCGACTTATGAGAGAAAGTAGATTCTTTATCCGCATATTTTGCTCTATTTCTACGTAAAATTTTATTGTTCACTTATAAATAAGCTTATTACGGCCATTCAGGGCAAAGACTTCCTCTATTACCTTCTACATAGACATGTCACTGGTTATTATTGGCCAGAATTTGTCGATATTGAGCATTTTACATTATTGACAAAAATCAGTTATTTTGATCGAACTTTTTTCTGCTTAGAGAATGGAATATATTGTTCCATTTTTCACTGCAACAGTTTGGTTATAGGACCATCTCATCTAACAACTGATCAACTACAGGCTATTCCAAACCTTTAGGCGGAACTAAATGGAATTTTTTTTTTTTTTAAGTTGTCGTTATTTTTATATATTGAAGTTGTCTTTTCCAGAACAAAATGATCTAAAACAAAAAAACAGGCTATACTTACGATGCAAAACATTTTGTATTACATTAGGATAGGTAAATAATTATAACAAATTGTTCATAACTTTTTATTATTTTGTACTGTTTTTAGCACCTGAAGAAGCTAGTTATATATTAGCAAAATGTTGTATTTCTAGAATAAATACATACTAAGCAAAATAATTGAAGGAATTTTATTATATCGATATAGACCTCTTTCTGAAAATTTTATCTTTTCAACGAAACCAATATTTGCAAATATTGTTAGACACAACAACAGGAGAAAGGATATTTGCATCTAGCCAATTTTTTATTAATTCCAGATCCATTCTAAACGTACTTTTAACTTCATTCCAAGTACTAAGTTTGTAAAACAAAACGGTATCCTCTGCATAAGAAAGAATAGTACTTTTTAATACTTTATTTTCAATAAATTGTTTAATAGATTAAGAATAGAAGTGGTCCCAACACCAATGAAATGGAGCAAAGAACCAATACTAATTTTTTACTGCTTGTTTTCTATCTTTTAAATAACTTTGAAAACGTTTGTTGCATGTTCTCTTGATACCATAAATTTCTAGTTTTCTTGAAAGTACAGCATGATTCACAATGTCAAAAGCTTTTGCGAGGTCATGAAAACAGCTAAACGAGGCCTGGAATTGTCTAATGATTAATAATTTTTTTCAGTAAGTGTTGCTATAGCATCTTCGGCACATCTTCGGCAATTTTAGTAAAACTAAATTGATTAGCAGCAATAATTTTGTGTTTTCCGAGAAATGATAATAGTATAGACCAGGGGTCGGCAACACGGCGCCCGCGGGCGCCATGGTGCCCTCGGTGAGATTTTTATGCGCCCTCGCTATCGAGACACACACATACTGAGCCCAATATCCACATCGCATCTATTGGTGATTCGACTTCAGCGATCAACGCTAGATTAGACGACCTTGCGAACCACGAGTGTTTACATATTTTACGTTTTTATGCGCCCTCATTAACATTTGAATTTATATTGCGCCCTTATTGACAAAAAGGTTGCCGACCCCTGGTATAGACTATTATCATAAGGATCTTTATAGGATTTCAAAAATTTTCGACCAAGTTGATATAAATATTGGTCTATAATTTTGTAATAGATTTGTTAGGCCGTTCTTATAATTTGGATATACGTGCAATATTTTTAGAATTACAGGGAAGCAGCCATTTAATAAACATTTGTTAAAAATTAAATTTAAAGGAACTGATATTTCCGGGCTTATGTTCTTTAATATCTGTGCATTTAAATTATCTTTAACCAGAGTTTTGTGTTTTTATAAATCCTAGGTGCGCGCCTTGCACAACACCATTAAAATAACAGAATAAATTGATTCGCATGCTTTAGTGACGGTTTGCCGGTTTCAGTAGAACCGAAGTAGCGATCCTGTTTCTCCAGCCACAGGTTGGATTTCTATTCCCGGTCGTAGTATGGGTTCTCCTCTTTGTCACCGTATACTCAATTATAAAAGAAAATTAAAAAAAAAAATAGTTCTTAGCTAATTTTTAAATACTTAGGTCCGAAATAATAATAATATTTGCCATATTAGATCTCGTACCGAATGCAGTGTCGAATATACCTACCTCTTTTTGTTGCTAATCGTGTTTAGTACTATTTTATGTTCCTTTTTAGGGTTTTGTAGGTATGACCAAAAAACCCTTATACCGTCATTTTGTCGTCTGTCTGTCTGTCTGTCTGTCTGTCTGTCTGTCTGTTCGGTCAAAATTGTAGCCAAACGGCTAAACCTAGAGAGTTGAAATTTGGCATGCTTATACAACTCGTTGACCCGCACATAGGAAAAATACTAAAACATCTAAAAAACATATCCCTCTAAAAATATAAACAAATATGTGCTCATCGAAAAAAAAAATATTTTTTTTAAATTCTGAGTAGGGTATCAAATGAAAGCCCTTAGTACGTGGATTAACGATCAAAATTTTATTTTTGCAAAATAAATTATTTTGATGCGATTTTTGCCAAAATTGTGCAAAAAAAATTTTGTCCCACACCCTGTAGCCCAGATGCTTTAAACTAAAAATCTGAAAAAATTCTAAGTAATGTACATTGGTGTGAACCGGAATAGTACAACAGGAATTTTTGATCAGATTATGTTTTCGGAAAATAACGCATTTTTTGTGTTTTTAACTAAAATATGTTAACTATTTAATACGTTGTGTAACATATCACAACAATAACTCTCGTGGCGTGGTTGGATTCGTCATGCGCTTAATAATATAAGTTAACTTGCAAACTAGGGTTCGAATCCTGTTGATTTTATATTTTATTTTTTTTTTGCATTTTTTTTTTTGTTTAAATTATTTTGTTAAAATTCTAGTTATATTTGGTAAATAGTGCATTTAATTTTTAAAAGCGTAAATTTAATAACCAGTGGAAAGTGTTGAAATTATAATTTAATTGTATGTTTGACGAAATCAAAGGGCGGGACTTATGATGTAAGCAACCAATGGAAGCCATAGGTGCAATTTTCAAAATCTTAATGAACTTTGCTATATAAAAAAATACTGCATATATTTAGAAACTCAAATAATGGTATTAGGCATTCGAATTAAAATTCATAAAAAAATATTTTGACATAAAATTTGTTTTGGCATCCCAAATAATCATCGTTCAGTTACTAAATACCTGCAAAACCCAGAAATGTGTGAAAATTCACACTTCACATCAATTTTTAAATTATAACACATGCTGTTTCACAAACTTAGGTTCCAACCCTGCGAAAAGGCGGGAGTTTATTTGAATTTTAAATAATTGTACCAAGTGTGGCAGTCCACCGCATCCTTTTTTGATACGGCACTGGTGCTGACTTCATCAGTTATTTTATTTTGTACAAATGTTAACCCAGTTTTTTTTTACGTTTTCTGATGATGAAGCAGAAACTATTAGTCACGAATACTGCAGAGAAATATTAAAAATTAGTAATTTACCCGACTGCAAGAAATTAAATTTATCTGTTAGCTTACGAAACAATTTTGTTAAGGAAATTAGCGCGGTTGCTAGTGGATGGTATTGTACGGGGGTAGTGGTTTCAATATTAAGGAAACGGAAAGCTAATACATCAAGATGCGTCTACTACAGTTACAAATAAAACAGTATTAAAGATTCCACCCTGATCCTCCAGTGAAACGTAAGATAAAGGAAAATCTTTTTACGTTTTTCTTATGCGAAGAATTTTTGTGAGAGGTTTTAGGTTTCTTTATATCTTAAAAAAGAAAAGTACTTATTTTGTCTTGAAGTGTTTACCTACTGTTCGCGTACAAAAACAAAGAGAAATCATTTATTTATAAAAATTTAGAGAATTTAACATTTTAAAAAAAGCTGACAGAAAATGCGACTTAAGTTTTTTATATTTGATTTTGTTACTAGACTTTTGCAAAATTCTATTCAGGTTTAACTAGGGATAAGTATCGATGTTAGATTTTTTTAGACATCGATTTTCTTAACGAATTAGCTAAAATAAACGATACAACAAATTTGTTGTATCGTTTATTTTAATCTCTGACTTCGTTTTACATTATTTATTTATTTATTTATATTTCAACACATTGTTTTTTATATCATGACCCGTTTTTATCTATCTCACCATTACACTTAATCACTATTATCTCAGGTATGGTTTACAATGTTATACTTATACTTATATTATATTCATTTATTCATATACACTGTACACTTATACTGTATTCTGATTTTCCTTATGTAGCAGCTCTGATGAAGGAATAAACTATTCCGAAACCGGTCAGCTGTAGATAGTTGTTTTTATTTATGTCCGATACCCGTACAACCTTTCCACTTCATACCTACTAATAAAATACTATTTTAATAATGTAATTACTAAAACATCGAACATATGTACATAACGTTACAATAACCTTCTAATAACACAGAACTACAAACAAATGTCAAAATAAAGCACTCCGACTGATAATTAAAACTACGGACAAAATATGTTTTGACCCATTTGCAATGGCTGCTACATGTTACATACTATTGCTCGTCCTTCACCCCCGCTTGTACCCCGCACTAACACTCGTACATAGATTTGAGATATTCGCTCTTTTGCCCTGCTTGGCGTATGTTCATTCTAAAAACATTTGTTTTAGGAAGCGAAACGCGGCGGGATGCGTTACAAACATTTCAATGTAACTAAATATTAATTTTAAATGGGGAAAATGAAAATAATACATGTTACTATTATTATTCTTTATTAAAGATTTTCTTCTTTTTCAAAAGTAAATAATTGGGAGAGCATTGCCCCCTTGCCCTCCCTGCACCAGCCGCCACTGTTCATTAAATAATCAATTCGTATAAGGTAAAAAATAGAATATACGCCTATGTGTACATGTCCTTGGAAATAAGTTTGATAACTAAATGTTTCTGTCAAGTATTGCATGACGTTCAAGATTTAATGATCGCTCTGTAGATACCTATTTGTTTATCGGTTCTCTGTCGATTGATCGGCATGTAAACGTCAGGGCAACCCTAACCACATGGCTAAATGGGCTACAGCCCCGGAGCGTAAGCCTTTTGGGGGCGGCATTTTGGCATTTTTATTGGTGTTATGTACAGAACGGGGTACTTGCTAGGGGCGATATTGCAGAGATGAGGACCTTTTTCTTTTTTGCTCCTCGCTTTAATTTGGAGAGGTGAGGACCTTTTTTTCACTTGGATTTGGAAAAGTCAAGACCTTTATTTTTTGTTTAATCAATCTGATTTATTTGCCAAGGGCGCCAAAAATATTGCTACGGTTCTGGTTATGTATTTTCTTATGAAGAGGGGCGCATTATTTTTAGTAGCCCACGGGCGCCGAATATCTTAAGACGGCCCTGGTAAACGTCTATGGTCGGACGGTAGGCAATAAAACAATATTTGGCTACTGACTATATAATTAATGTCGTATTCCACATTTCTTAAAACTATTGTAGACAACGGTTTTAAATATTGTAAATTCTTTATTATTTAATTCCATTAATGCAGACACCTTTATTTTGGACGTTTGCCATTGCTGATAGTACTAGGCTAGAATAGTACAATATAATGAGTATTAGTATCAAAAAGATATAATTTTTCAAGAGTAATATAAAAAATTCGGACGTTTCGGAAACTGCTCAACAATCTGTTTCCGTCTTCATCGATCACGAGAAGTGATCATCACTTCTCGTAGTACTATCAGCAATGGCAAACGTCCAAAATAAAGGTGTCTGCATTAATATTGGACTATTGCAAAATAATTTCAAAGATATTATTAATTCCATTAGTTAGTTTTTACAGTGTAAAGAATACAAATTTTGTTTATTTACTTTTAAATGTTTTTTTTTTTTTCAAAGTTACTGGGGAGACGAATTTTTAAACCGCAGGTTCCAATTTTTTTTGCCTATCCCTAACCGAACCCTATTAAAAACATTATACTGAAACCGAACCCAGAAACGAACTTTTAAAAAATTTTCGGGGTTTTCGAGCTCTGTTTAAAATATAACATTTTATAATTTCTGTGATTCGAACAGTTGTAATGATTACTAAAACTGTTACATGTGCCATATGTGTTCGTACATTGTCCTCATAAAAACATATTCCTTTATAACAATACATTACACTCCAACACATTTGATAACTGTTTATTTGCTTTTGTTTAATTATTAAATGCAATTAGCATTAAATCTGATCATATCAGCCATACACATTGGACGTTGTTAGTGTTTGAATGGGTAAAAAAATGCAATAACTTACAGAGAGTTATGGGATGTCACTATGTAAATCTAATTACTAATTACTTTTTACAACAAATTGTTTACTTTGTAAGGCAAAATGTTTTTAAAAGATGATTTAGGTCGGCTACGCACAAATTAGTCGAAACAGTTTAAAGCAAAAACGTTTTTGTTTCAGACTGCTTTTCATTTATTTAGATGTGGCTAGACACATACTGGTTAGTCGAAAAGCAAAAACGTTTTTAAACAAAACGCAATTAGTTCCTTCAAAGCTGCGTTCAGAGCTCTTTAAATTAGTTGACTGTTCACTGTACGTTGTGGATAAGTTTAATAGATAGTTTTAACGTGCAAGGCAGCGTTTACAGCTAAGGAAATTAGTGCGTTACGAATACTGTGACAGCTGTGTGTCTCTAAACCAACTATGGCAGCTTCGTAAAATGTTTATTATCTATTATCGTTTTCCTAATTCTGCTGTCCTAGATTTTTACTAACAAAGCCTAACCTAATTACCTAAATTGATCATATTTACTATTCGTCTTTGTAATTTTGGGCGAGATTTGTTATAATCCACGCGATGACATTTTGTTAGGTTGCGTAAAGTGAACTTTCTCTACGATATAGCCAATGTGTGTTTATATGTCTGTCTCATTAAAACAACTCACTAGCTACAAGTTTGGCAAACTATCGACAATCGACAACGTATAAAGTATTAAATTTAGAGCTCTGAACGGTTTCTCGCGTTACCATATAACAAACTTGTTAGTGACAATCAACAGTGCACAAGTCATAGCCTATAGTCGACTAATTGAAGACCTTTAAACGCAGCTTTAATTAGAAAGTAGAGATATTTTAGAACTCAGCGAAGTACGATTTATCACGCTTAGTAAAATGGCAAATTTGTTTGAAGCAAGGAAAAGCACGAAAAAGCATGCTTGACGTCTGTTACCACTTCTTTTTTCTAATTTAGCCCAGGAATTATAAAAACAAAATTAATTAAAAAAAAAAAAAAGAATATTGACGTTAATGCGTAGTTTAACTGGCATGAACGTATAGTCAGCAAAATTCAAATGTTTAACTCGACCTCAAGTCCTAACCAACGATTGTACAACGCTTAACCAAGGGAGCCTTGGTTGAACTCACCTAAAATGCGAAGTTAGTTATGCATAGTTGACTCATGGTTAACTTTGCATTTTTTGACGTTCCTGCAACAGTTTACCGTAGTTGACCATTTGCTTATAGTTTACTGAGCTTCCAGCAACCGACCCTTAGTATTTTATTTCAAATTTTAGCTTACATCTAATTTTAAAATTTTTATGCAACCGGGCATAAGTATTTGAAATACATTTCACAACAAATTATTAAAAGTTGAAAGATAATGGAAAGGAAACATACTGAAATAGAAAAAATAATACTACAAAACAACGCTGACGATCAACAAAACAATTACAATTTTTAGTTCGAATCTTTAAAATACAGAAACGTATTGTCCGAATAATGTCTGGTGCAAAACCTTATGCCCTATGCCAGCGTTTCCCAAACTTGTTTTTCCGTGACCCGTTAATTTTTACACTTTTTCTTCGTGACCCACTAAAATTTTTCCGCCTATAATAGCTAAGAAAACATATGGATGTCCATACAATTTCATTTATTAAGATAATAAGTATAATAAAAAAGCATTAACCGTTACAAAAAATTTTAGAAATTAAACAAAAATTATTAATTAGAACCAATAAATTGGGTGGCGCGAAAGCGTAATCGATGTTTCTCGGTCTGCTGGCCGCTACGCAGTTCAGTAGTCCGGATTCAATGATATTTTATCGTATTCTAGTGTTTCTTGAAAAAAACACCTAGGTTTCGCGACACTTTATGCGACCCGGTACTGGGTCGCGACCCACCATTTGGGAAACACGGCCCTATGCCCATTGCAAGGAATTATTTAAACAGTTCGCCATTCTAACGGTTCTATCACTTCATATCTTAAATGTTCTACTATATGTAAAGGAAAATGATGGGACAATAAAAAAAAAATTGAACGATCATAATTACAATACTAGGAATAAGGATAGCTTTTAGTGCCATTTTGTAGAGACAGAGCAAATAGGAAACTGCCCCTGTTCATAGGCATTGACCTGTACAATAAGATGCCTACCTCATTAATCAGTCTAAATAAGAACAACTTTAGGAGGAAAATTAAAAATTTTCTCTTAAAAGGTGCTTATTACGATATTCAAGAATTCCTAAAGGATATCGGAAACATAGACTGAAACAGTTGTTGTAACTCACAACCTAGTAAGCTACGTAATTTACTGTATATGTACAAAAAACTCAAATAAACATATTATTATTATTATTATTATTATAAATACAATGGCACTGGTGTTTCTCTTAGCGATAGCTTAGGAAAATAAATGTAAATTAGGCAACCCGTTATACTCCTAGGGGCAAATCCCCTTCCATCTCCGCAGGGTCTTGGCTTCATAACAATCAATGCTAAGGCATAGAGTATGTATGTTTTGTCATATAAATATTTGATGTCAATGTATAGCCCCTTTGATGATCTGCTCGTGTTCATTGCATATCCGTACGGTAGACCTGCTTTTGATGGTGCAGCTCTGTTATAAGCTTGGAAGTTCGAAAAATCCTGCTATATCAATAGTTCTACTATATAAATCTCGCTGTAATTTATCACGTAACCCGCCTCTGTAATGATTATCAATTGTATGAATATTTGATAAGTGCACATGCAATATTGTGATAATGCTTTTAAATATTATACATTTTTGGGGTACATTGCTAATTATTAAAAACAGCACATGTATCATGTCATTTACAATTAAAATTTTAACAGCTTTTCGAATGATTGTAATATGTTATTTTTAATGATTTTACATTTTATGTTCTATGTATAATTTATGATATTGACCAAATGTTAAATTACATTTTGACCTGTAGTTGTTTTACATTTCATTTAAAATTGTGATTCACAATTACAGGCTGTTACAAAAAAGTGGTCGAAAGTTTTAAGAGCGTATAAGGGTTTCGTGGATTTACTTACAAAACCCAAAAAGATTATTTTACGTTTTTATGATTTTGTAGGTCTGACCAAAAAACCCTTATAACTTCACTCATTTGTCTACCTTTCTGTCTGTATGCACGTGTCTGTCTGTCTCTTTGTATGTCTGGCTGTATGTCTCTCTGTCTTTTTGTGGCCGGCTGAACTTAAACGGATGAACAAGGAAAGTTGAAATTTTACACATTTATTCGCGACTGAAACTAACGTTGGCGGCGCTGCTTACAACAGCTGATGGCGGACGAGAAGCGTATATGTCAGAAGTTTTTTCTTAATATTTATCTGTTCAAACAATATTTCGGCAAAAAAGCACTATATTTAAGTCACTATATTTTAAAATACTTCTTAATTCACATAAACTGCAGCACAACACGCTACAAATATTATCCAAATATACGCTTCTGTTTAATTTAGCCAGTCACCACCAGATGTCTCACTGTTATTTGCAGTCGCGAATATTAGGAAAACTATTAGAGTTCAAAAACATAACAATAGCGGGAAAATTTAAAGGAATAACCAGTGGCGAACACAAAGGGGGGCTGCTGGGTTTCAGCACCCCCCCCCCCACCTCTATAATTAAATATAACGCAACTACAAGGATATTTCATTAAAAAATAATAATAATAAAGGTAAGCACCTAATATTTATTAATAGTTATATTTAATTAAATATGAAAATGTGTTATTACTTAAATAAAATTATTTAATGATGATTGAGATTTGTTTATTTAATTTAACTCCTGAATTGAGTATCGCTACCTCATTTCATTTCATTTCAAAGGGGAATCTCCGAAAAATATGTCTGGTCGACTATCATAAAAACATACTGGGTGAAATATACAAACGATACTGCATGTTTAGCGGAAAAGATGAGAAAAGCAAGTTGATCAATTTCGATAGACGAAAAACTTGATTTTATAGAAAAAATTTGGAAACCTGATCAAAATTTTAATTTTCGTACAATATTTAAATAATGAGTTAACATGTGATTGAACAAGACATTTTTAGTCCAATGTACGAAATTTTTAAAAGAATAATAACAATTAAAGGTAAAATAAATATATTTTTTACAATACATACGAGGTCTGTTCAAAAAGTATTGCGAATTTTGTGTTTTTTCAAAAATTATTTATTTATTCATGAATATCTATTTTGTCCCCTTCAAAGTAATCCCCACCAGATATTATACACTTGTGCCAACGTTTTTTCCAATCCTCGAAGCACTTGAAAAAATCCTTTTTTTTTGTGATCTTGTTCAGCTCCTCCTTCGATGCCGTCTTTATCTCCTCACTCGTAGCGTAGCGTCGTCCTTTCATGGGCCTCTTCAGTTTCGGGAACAAAAAAAAAGTCACAGGGGGCCAGATCTGGGGAATACGGTGGCTGCGGCATTATTAGTGTGTTGTTTTTGGCCAAAAATTCGCGCACAAGCAACGATGTGAATTTCGCGGCGACCCGTCTCATACCCAAATCATTGGTAAAAATCGAATGGCACGAGCCAATCGATATGTTTTTCACGTCAGCAACTTCTCTAACGGTGATTCGACGATTGGCCAATACTATTTTCTTCACTTCATCAATGTTTTCGTGTGTTGTTGACGTGCTCGGGCGTCTGGCACGCTCTTCGTCGTTCACATCTTCTCGGCCCTCCGCGAACATTTTGTACCACCGATAAACGTTGCTTCGGTCCAAGGTAGCTTCACCATATGCCACAGTCAACATTCGAAATGCGTCCGCGCACTTAATTTTGTTTTTCACACAAAATTTGATACAGATTCTTTGATCCATTTTTTGGTATAGGCAAAAATCGAAGACGAGCCAAAACACGTGCAAGCAAAGTAACTGTCAAAAATTAACTGAACATTCAAAATGACCGAACTTGTCGGCATAAGTGAGAGACATGAGTACCAACATAACGCCACAAAAAAATCGAAAATCGAATATACGTAACCCGCGGAAATTCAAAATTCGCGATACTTTTTGAACAGACCTCGTATATACGTTTGTGTGTACGCACACTCTCACGCACGTATATATATATACATACGAAAGTGCGTACCCACACACACGTACACACTATATATGTCCATGTAGGTAAATTGTAGCCCCCCCCCCAGCAAGTAATCCTGGGTGCGCTACTGGAAATAACTATTTAACGAAAAAATAAATATATATTTTAATTCGAGTGTAGTATCAAATGAAGCATAAATAATCCAATAAATTTTATTTTAGAAAAATTAATTATTTTAATGGAATTTTCGTTAAAAATGTGGCAAAAGGTCCCCCAGCCTTTCCCAGAGGAATTATTTAATAATGTGCATTGATGAGAACCGGAATAGTTCAACAGAAATATTTGATTAGATTATTATTTCGAAAAATATGTTTTTTTTGAGTCGTTGAAAAAAATAATTATTTTTAAAAAACTTATTATTGAAACTTATCAAAAGAAAGCCTTTAAGATATAAATTAAGGAACGCAAACCATTTTTTTTTTAATTTTTATTTTAACTCGATTTTAGCTAAAAATGTTTTAAAAAACTCTTTTTCCGCACCTTATAACCCAGTGGGGCTAACCTAAACGTCTAAAAAATCTGAATAATGCACATTAATGTAAACCGGAATAGTACCACAGGAATTTTTTACAAAAGCCTGAAATGTGCGGAAATTCACACTTCACATCAATTTTTTACATTCTTTAAAAGCATGTTTCAGTTTCATTAAAATTTCCAACTTGTCAGTCTATATTAATTCCATTACAGAAAGCTAAAAATAAAACCATCGTTTAAAATAAAAAACACATTATTTTTTAAGAATTAACAATTCCACACATAACATGAAACAAATTTACACACATTCCTATATCATCCATGTAGTATTCAAGTCACGTACTGAAATATCGTTACATACGTTAATTATAATTAATGGTATATTCAAAGCATGAAATTCAAGCACAGAAGTACTTATTTTTAGGTTTGTTTTTAACGAATCTAATTGAATATCTTAACAGCATTAGTGTAGCAGACGGGTCAGATCTACAATACGTTCCGGAGAGAATATTGTCAGGCAACAGAATACATAATTACTCGTTTGTAATTTGGACAAGATATCTTAGATTAGATTAGTGTCTTGTTTAAACAATTAGTTGGAAACGCTTTCAAATGATCTTTTGTTTTGGTCTGCAGTTGGCAACTGTTAACAGATTTTCCTTCATATAACTTGTAACGGCATTCACTACTTTAAACGACTCTATCTGGTACTTCTCTGCCTGCATGCAATATTATTATTCTTTGTCCTCTCGAAGGTTGAGCATTAACCCTTTACCGCATAGTGTGCCATATATGGCACATTTCGATTTTTATTTTTCATTTTACTTTTAAAACTGTATCAGAACGTTACTTCATGAATGTTCATATTTACCACATACACAGCAATAGATCCTGCAGTATTTCAAGTAATGGGCTGCAATAGATTTGAGGATACCAAGCGAAATTTGCACTTCAACGATAACTCGAATTTAACGAGAATTTATTGAGAAAGGACAACTAGAAGATACGACCTTTTCTTTCAAAAATTCGAGAGCGACTGCTTTTAATCCCTAATGAAGAACACCTAGCAATTGACGAGCAAATAATACGGAATCATTTTCTTTTGTAACATTCAGATCAATTCTGTAAAAAGTTACTGTGTAATAACGTTACTACAAGATAAAATATTATAAAAAGTCTGAATAATGATAGTAACTGACCTTGCTCATAGTGACATATTTAGTTACTATTTTCATAGTAACTGAGTTACAGAATTGGTCTGATAATGTAGAATCATAATGTTCCATGTAATGCCTTTCATTCATGATAGTAACTGATCTTGCTCATAGTGACATATTTAGTTACTATTTTCATAGTAACTGAGTTACAGAATTGGTCTGATAATGTAGAATCATAATGTTCCATGTATGGCACAAACCCTATTTTCATAAAAATAATAATTAATATTATAAATATATTTTTTAATTATTTTTTCTATCAATAAGAACCAATTCCTAATGCAATAAAGGATTAAGAACACATTTAGATGATCCATCTGATGACCCCTTTTTTAATACGTCGTGAGTGCCGTACCCCATGTCTCATCCAAATAAACAATTGGTCTATTTTCTTCCCTATATTGGTGTAAGCTGAATAACAGCTTATACAAATATTCGATTCTGCCTCCTACTATTCGGTGGGGCCCCATAATATACTGCCTATCTATTGATTTATAACAGAAACCCAATTTCTTCAAATATTTATGCATATAAAGTGCCGAATAAGAAAATTCAACTTCATCTTCTTTCAAATACTGCATCAACGTTTTCACTGATGCCACTATATTTTTTTAATACAGTTCATATATTTCTCTTATAATTATTTGTGTAGTTAAGTCGTCAATTTTTCCAAATAGTTTTGAGACACGAGTTTTTCTTACTTTTATTCCACCACGTTGTATGACATTACGCACTGTCATATACGACACATTTGTCAATTCTAAAACCCTTTTAAATCGTTTTTTATTCCCTTCTACTACAAGTTTATTGTACATTATATACAACATTTGTTGAACATCAGATGAGAAATGCTTTCTAGTATAATTTGTACTTGTGTTGCTATCTTCACAGTCATTGTTGTTACGAGGGGCGGCTAAAAAGTAATCGGCATAGGCATGAGATGGCGCCAACAGTATCAAATCAATGTTGTTTTTCGTAAATCCTAACCTTCAAATGACTACTGAAAAAATTTGATAGTCATTCCGTTTGTGTTGGATAGTCATTGAAAGCGAACAACTTTTGCATTTTTACAAAAATGAATAAAATCGAATATCGTGCAGTGATTAGATACTTGTTTTTGAAAAATAAAACCAACGATGAGATCAAGACCGAATTGAACGATGGGGACTCTGCACTTTCGATATCAACAATTAAATATTGGACACCTGAATTTAAACGCAGTCGTAAGAGCATTTTTGTTGATGAGCGTCCAGGCCATCCAAAAGAGGTCAACACGCCAGAAATGGTCGATGCAATCTATGGAATGATAATCGATGATCGACGATTGACTTAGCGCGAGATAGTTGAGGCTGCGAGCATCTCAACCGAACGGGTGCTCAACGTTTTGTATGAATATTTGGAAATGAGGAAGCTCTCTGCCAGATGGGTGCCGCATTTGCTCTCAGTCGACAAAAAACGCGATCGTCTGACTATTTCGAAGGAATGTTTGGCGATGTTCAACCGTGATAAGGACTACTTTTTGCGCCGTTTCGTAACCGTGGACGAAACATGGATTCATCACAACACACCCGAGACCAAGGAGCAGTCGAAACAGTGGACTGCTCCTGGTGAATCGAAGCCGAAGCCAAGGTGGGTGTGTCGGTTAACAAAGTCCTGACTTTTCTGGGATGCGCACGGTATCATTCACATCGACTATCTGGAAAAGTGCAAAACAATCACGACCGTATATTATGTAGAGCTGTTGGACCGATTTGATGCCGATTTGAAACGAAAGCGGCCGCATTTGGAGAAAAAAAAAGGTCTGTTCCAGCAGGACAACGTATCCACAAGTGTACTGTCGCAATGACAAAACTCCATGAATTGCGCTACGAATTGGTTTCTCATCCACCATATTCGCGAGCTTTGGTCCCCTGCGACTATTATTTATTTCTAAACTTGAAAAAATGGCTCGGTGGTAAGAGATTTGGGTCGAATGAGGAGCTCATCACTGAAACAGAGGCCTATTTTGAGGGTTTTGAAAAATCGTATTATTCGGAGGGCATCGAAAAATTAGATAATCGTTGGACAAAGTGTATTTCTAAAAGGAGACTATATTGAGAAATAAATTGAGTTTTGCCGAAAAAGTTGTGTTTTGCCCAGGCCGATTATTTTTCAATCACTCTTCGTATATTTATCGTTAAAGGTTTCGCTAAAATTATTTGCAACTTTCAATACGTCTCCAAACAGCAATTTTCAATACTATCACTTAACGTTATCACTAAAGTTAACGAACAATAAACAGATATCAAAAGTTAACCCTTTACTGCATGAATTTTTATTTTTGGCTGAAATAATTCATGAGCATTAGGAATTGGCTCTTATTGATAGAAAAATTAATTAAAAAAATATATTTAAAATATTATTTATTATTTTTATGAAAAAATAATAATTAAAATAATAATTTAGGGTTTGTGCCATACATGGAACATTATCATTCTACATTATGTTACAAAAGAAAATGATTCCGTATTATTTGCTCGTCAATTGCTAGGTGTTCTTCATTAGGGATTAAAAGCAGTCGCCCTCGAATTTTTGAAAGAAAAGGTCGTATCTTCTAGTTGTCCTTTCTCAATAAATGCTCGTTAAATTCGAGTTATAGTTGAAGTGCAAATTTCGCTTGATATCCTCAAATCTATTGCAGCCCATTACTTGAGATACTGCAGGATCCATTGTTGTGTATGTGACATATATGAATATTCATGAACTAACGTTCTGATTCAGTTTTAAAAGTAAAGTAAAAAATAAAAATGGGAATGTGCCATATATGGCACACTATGCGGTAAAGGGTTAACATGCTATATGTATGACATTGAAGCCCTTAGAGTGCCGTTAGATAAATTAAATTCACAGAATTCGCCGAGTTAAACAAATAAATAATCCTATTGCATTTTGTAATTAAAAAAGGATTAAAATTGTTGTAATACCACCCTGGTCAGTAGTAGGTTAAACAAGGGATTATTGTTTATTGCCAACTACTTAGGGCTCATGACTGCATTCCGTGGTACTACAGAAAAATAAACACTATACAATACTATTATTGTAACATTTTTAGTCGTAATTTTCGAACATAATTTCATCAGCAGAAGATAATATTTTAAAACAGCGCTTCCAAGACTTATTTTGCCGTAAAACCTTCTTACGATTTTTGAGAAGTAGCTGAATTTATATTTAATGGACCTCTCCAATTTAAATAAGACATTTTATGAAACAAACATTGTTTTAGTGATACATAATTTATTCAATGTAGCAAAAATGGTGGAGAAAAAAAGTTAATGATCATAAAATAGAATAAAAAAATAGTGATTTGTAAGTAGGGGAACCAACTCCCAGGCTCCGGGTTTTGTTATAATTTCTCCAAGTTGCGTTTTGCTCATCAGCTAGTTTGAGTTCATATTTTGTTCATTAGCTAGTATGAGTTTATTTTATTTTTTTTTGCTCTTCAGCTAGGTTGAGTTTCTTTTTTTCTTGCATATCAGCTAGCTTGGGTTCCTTTTTTTGCTCTTTAGCTAGTTTGAGTAAATTTTTTTTTCTTATTAGTTAGTTTGAGTTTAATTTGTTTTTAGAAATCATCCTGTTTACGGCAATAATCTCAGTGTTTAGATAAATTAAAATGTGTCCGCCGTAATTGTAAGTCCTGCTGTGGCCCTGCACTGCGTTAGGTCGCAACGTACCAGCTATCAGCTATTTAAACTGTTGATTAACTAACACCCTGTTTTTAGTTATCAAATTAACGTCTTAATGTTGGCCATAACTGTTATTGTTTACAAAGTTTATTGTGATGTTTATTTCAAACAAGAACATAATAGAATATGTGTTACATTTTTAATTTTATTTTGTCTGTGCTTATGTACAATCCGCAACTGTGAACATTATTTTTTTTTTCAGTTTTTTGTATTAATTTGGCACATTTTTCATAAAAAGTACGTGAAAATATATACATATATATATATATTTTAACTTGTTTCTCATCTGTTAATCTAGGCATTACAAGATTTAATTTGTAATGCAAAAAAATAATACTTACTACCTCTATTTGCATGGTTTCTTATTGTGCAGTTTGCAAACTGCGCGGTTGGGTAATTATTACTTTTTTTTTTAATTCTGGGCAGGAGTATACCTGCTTAAAATTAAAATTTCCCAAAAAACTTATAATTTTTCCCTTTTTAAGGAGATGTATAATGCCAAATATCATTTCCTTACTAAGAAATGATTGAAAAAAATGGGACGCAACAGGATGGCTTTCAGATGTTAGTGTCAATACTTATAATGTTGGAACAAACGATTCTTTCTAACTTGTTGGCCATTCCTCAGTTGTGGAAGATTTATTATAATTTTCTTTTTTCCGAGATTTGTTTTTTTCAAACTTGTTTCTTCTTCAACTTCCTGTTCAAAATTTTCTTTTACAAATCGAATTGAAGCCATAGCTAGTGGCTGACTACGATTTAGACTATCGGGATCATTACATTCTTCCTCACTAAAGTCAAAATCCGACTAATTAATATCATTATAAGGAGGTTCAGTGTATGTAATAACGTCTGGTAGATCTTCACCATTTTAAAATTATTCCATTTTCTCGATAATTTCAGCCTTTTTAAGCGACATTTCCATGAAAAAAAAAACGTTAACATTAAAACCTCTAATGTATCCAAAAGGTCGATAACGACCCCAGTAAAAGAGATCCTTAATTTTAAATCTAAAAATATTTTTTTTATAAAATGTAATAGTACTGAAAAACTATGCATATACATACTTAATACTACAGTAATTTTAGAATATTTAATAAAATATGTATTTGTATTTAGCAATAATTAAAACTAGTCATAATTGTTGTCCACAGAAACCCGAAATATAAGTTAACAATTCGAGCACTGCCCTTCCACTGCAGTCTAAGTAGAGTGTTTATATCATAGTTGTATTGTTTATGAATAGTTTGTTGACAAATCTACATCTCGGAAGTTAACACACTTAAGATAATAAATTATTGTTTAGGTGTGGTCACCACCGTTGTTGGGCATAAATGGGTTAGTTTGTAATTAATTTGTCTTCTCATGACTGCATTTCCAATTAGATGTTCTTTCCTTAGTGATGTTGAACTTTACTTTTTGAGCTTCGATACAAATACATCTTTAACCTTATATGAAATAATATTCAGTTCATCTGCATACCCTAAAACAGAGTTTCCCAAACTTTTTGAGCCGCGTAGCACTTTTCACGAGAAGAATTCGTTGCGGAGCATTATCATTGCTATATATATAGCAACACTAGTAGATCGCGGAACACTAGTAGACGCTCGCGGAGCACTTGGTGCTCTGATTAAGGCTTCTGATTGGTTAGTCGGACGGACGGATCCGTCGAGTGGAGAGCTGAGTACGTACCATTATATGATGAATTATATTTTTAATAATTGCGACTATGAAAACGCATTAATTCAAGTTCAGAACACAAGTATGTCCCCTAGTTATCAGTAGAGAGCAGCCAATCGAGATGATAATACGTTTTCATTAATCTATTCAATTAAAAAGAACAAAGGTTTTTTTTCCAATTAAGTAGGATTCAAACGTATTGTTACGTGGTTACAATAATTTTAAGACGAATTTGGTTGTGATTTTAAATCTTTATTAAAAAACTTAAATGTTGGACTTCTATACTAATTAATGGACAACAATAACACAAGCAATAAATACTACTAGTCACTAAACTTATACCACAGTTAATCCACGGTTAACTGTTCCAGGTATTTCACAAAGCAGTCCAGTCTAGTACAGGTATTTGTTTAACTAAATCACTCAGTCACCATACTAAATATCACTCAGTATCTCTACTTGAGTTCAATCACTTATCTAACTCAACGCTGATGTTGAATGCATGAAACTGACTTATTGGCGACCTTGACAAACTTGTTCTTGAAAACTAGCCGAATTTCACTGTCAGAATGCCACTGATATACCGGCCTTAGCTACCCTAGGCTTGTCTTATATAGAAAACCTTATTTCCTTCTATATAAGTCGAGAACATTCGGATAACTTACTGTTCAAAGTTCGCCGGCCGTTTAAAGGCTACGGTATTCTTTTCCAGGGCCATATTCGTAACAGTATTATGACCTAACTTAAATGTAGTCTAGTTGTCAGTCATATTTTAAATATTAATCTTGCATTTCACATTATTTTGCACATTAAATATCACACTTTCACATGAACAGTGAAAATGTCCAAAACAATTCTCTCCAGTTTGCATGAAACTATTTAACTGTATTCAATGGCGGCTCGTGACAATATTTAGTGGTAGGGTCAATCACGGCCCAATCCCCTGACCCCCGCCCCATTTAACCAATTTTAAAAAGTTTTGAATCAGCTCAGCTTGCAGAAATTTATTACCTCGTTTATTACCAATTAAAAAAACACCGCGAAAAAAAATTAATGTAGACAAATTGAGAATTCACTTATCGCGGGTACTTATCTACCTAAATATGGATACTTAATTTGAATGGAAGTGACTTAACAAAATCTCAGATGTGCACTAAATCCGTAATACCGTTCTTCGTTCATGTTAATTCTCCCCCAAATGAAACGCAAGAAAAACAACAAACAGCTTGCTTTTCGTTGCGTCCGCAAATCCAATTGTTCTTTGAGTAAATTTTCTATTAAATTTTCCTGTCCGTGTTTTAGAAGCAGAAGCAGAAACATTCTGAGTTTTTGAAATGTCCAAATCCGATTACGGTCTTCCCATATGTTTTGTTTCGAGTTTTTCCTCGAGGGAATACGAAGAAAATGTTTTTTTCAAAAGGTTACCGTTACTATTTATTTAACACGACACAACACGACACGACACGACACAGTAAAAAAATACATTATAATCGCGACGCTTTCTATGTAAGCGTAACTAAAACTAACGAGCCAAGATACAGCTGACTCCGCTGTAATGTAATTCTAGCGCATGGTCTGACCATCCACTCTTTCCGCGACTTTCCGAGGAGGTCTACAAACTGTCTGAAATCGGAGCCAGTTACGATTTGGCTCGCCTGCCTTAATAAAAAAAAGCGTGCTTCGTGGCATCAAATGCAAGGCAATAGCTGCATTCCTATTAAAACGCGTATATGTTTATTTGTATTTATCAGTATATTTAAAGAAAATAAAAGCTTTTGAATGTTTAATTTGTGATGGTAGGGCCTTGGTTCCTTGGCTCTTCATGAGGATCCGCCACTGACTTTATTATACACCCTTAATAATCTTATAAAATATTAGGAGAATTCTCTAGTTAGCTGATTTAAAACTAGAGATATACTACGATACATATATTTATCTTATTGTTACCTATTATTTCGCATACCTTTGTAGATCTCTGTCATTTTCAATTACATTAGAATAAATTTGTTTAAATAAACAACAACATTACACGTTAATTTTATTTCTCAGGTGTTTATTTTTATTGCAGTTCTATTTATGCTGAGAATAATGGTATAACTTTAAACTACGCATTTCCAAAACTCTTATTTTCTTACGTTCTTAATAATTTTATTTAGCTGAATTTTTTTGTATTTGTCATCAAAAATTGCCCTCGTAAAATATATTTCTCTTCAGAGAAAAATGTATAACAATTTCGCAGTGTACGTATACAAAGAATATCATCGTATTTTAAAAAGAAGAGAATAAATATTCTGTTCACGAAAGAAATTAAGAGCTCCGTGTTGTGAAAAAAATTGCTGTTCATTTAGAAGTGGAAGTATGGAATTTTATCACTACCGCCTCCTTAATTTAATGCTGTTAAGAAGACAGTTAATATTTTTGGCGCAGAACATCCCGTGTGCACGATTTTTACGGTTTATTAAAAATATTGTGTAGTAGATTCACGTTTTCTTTGTTCGCAGTAAATTATTTTGAAATATACATTTCGTGCTGCCATCTATCAAGTAGCTACAAATTAAAATATTTTCCAGTTTTTTTGTTCTTTGGATCTTTTTTTGATGATGTAGAATTTTTTAATAGTCGATCATTTGTGGAATTATTTTTTTAGTTGCTGCAGGTATCAAATTTAATTGGTTTTGACATGTGGTTATTTTTTAGGCGAACAAAAAATTTAATCTTATAGTTTAATAACTTATTTTAAGAAGGAAGATAAGGCAAACAAGTTCAATGGAAATCGTTCAACATGAAACCATTTTTCGTGTATAATAGGGTTTTGTAGGTATGCCCAAAAAACCCTTTACCGTCATTTTGGCTTCTGTGTGTCTGTCTGTGTGTCTGTCTGTGTGTCTGTCTGTGTGTCTGTCTGTGTGTCTGTCTGTGTGTCTGTCTGTGTGTCTGTCTGTGTGTCTGTCTGTGTGTCTGTCTGCCTGTCTGTCTGTCTGTCTGTTCGGTAAAAATTGTAGCGAAACAGCTAAACCTAGGGAGTTGAAATTTGGCATGCTTATACAACTCTTTGACCCGCACATAGAAAAAATACTAAAACATCTGAAAAACATATCCCCCTAAAAATATAAACAAATATCTGCTCATCGCAAAAAAAAAATAATAATAAATTCTGAGTAGGATATCAAATGAAAGCCCTTAGTACGTGGAATAACAATTTTTGCAAAATAAATTATTTAGACGCGATTTTTGCCAAAATTGTGCAAAAAAATATTGAAATCAAAAGCGTTAATTTAATAACACGAAATCAGAGGGGCGGGGTTATGACTTTAAACAACCAATAGAAGCCATAGGCGCAATTTTCAAAATCTTAATGAACATTACTATAAAAAATACTGCACATATTTAGAAACCTAAATAATGGTATTAGGCATTCGAATTAAAATTAATAAGAAAATATTATAACATAAAATTTGTTTTGGCATCCCAAATAATCATCATTCACTTACTAAATACCTGCGAGACCCTGAAATGTGTGAAAATTCACACTTCACATCAATTTTTTCATTTAAAAGTAAACTAAAAAAAAAAACTTCAATATTTTTGTTATAATAAAAGTTAACTGCAGCTCTATATTAGGGGTGAAGAAACTAGGGGGCGCGACCCCTTTTGGTTGTACCAGCGGTCTAAAGTAGCATAGGCCGCGTATGTTTTTAAACAAAAAGTGTGGCATGGCATGAAAAATTATCGCACCCCTGCTCTGTGTAAAGGCGCCTGCAGACGATGTGTCGAACGTTGGTCAACGCTAATAACAACGTTGGACGTTACATTTAGCATTGGCGGACATGTATATATGCGTAGCATACAGACGGTATGTCGATTAAGCGCTAGAATTGGCCAATGCAAAAATAGCGAACATGGACCAACGTTTGTAAAATGAAGTCTGATAGTGAAAGTGAGGTTATCGTCGCTTAGACCTTGCTTTTGTTATTTAAATTAAATTAAGTTAATTATGTTAAGTATAAAAAAATTACTTTTTACTTTAAGTAGATTTCATAATTAATTAAAAATTACTATAACCTTCGTTTTTAACACAACACAATAAAATATTAAGCACATTCGCTTACGTTTATACTTTTAGCTTACACGGAAATTTCACGGCACTGGCCCATTACTAGTGTGCACTAGAAATGGGAATTTCGGCTCAGTTTGCGGAATCGGATCAGTGGAGGTCGTTCAGTTTGCTGAGCCGGCTCATTGATCCGGATCAGTGATCCGGCTAAGTAAACATGTTCCCGAGACACAGATCGGTCAGTTGTCGGTCGTTCGTTCAATACGGTTGTTGGTTTGCAATATGTAGGTAGAACGTCGCTCAGACACAGGTCGGTCAGTTGTCGGTCGTTCGTTCAATACGGTTGTTGGCTTGCAATATGTAGGTAGAACGTCGCTCAGTTAAATATCTAACATTTTTGCCGGGTTAATAGTAAACAAATAATTCACTTTATGTAGCTACTGTATTTTAAACCAGATGTGTTAAGTTTATGGCGATGTTTATTGCCCTTATAAATCGGATATCTAGGATTTGGGCTATATTTTGAATGTTTTTAGGGTTTTGTAGGTATGACCAAAAAACGCCTATACCGTCATTTTGTCGTCTGTCTGTCTGTCTGTCTGTCTGTCTGTCTGTCTGTCTGTCTGTCTGTCTGTTCGGTAAAAATTGTAGCCAAACGGCTAAACCTAGAGAGTTGAAATTTGGCATGCTTATACAACTCTTTGACCCGCACATATGAAAAATACTAAAACATCTAAAAAACATACCCCCCTAAAAATATAAACAAATATGTGCTCATCGAAAAAAAAATATTTTTTTTAAATTCTGAGTAGGGTATCAAATTAAAGCCCTTAGTACGTGGATTAACGGGCAAATTCTTATTTTTGCAAAATAAATTATTTTGATGCGATTTTTGCCAAAATTGTGCAAAAAAAATTTTGTCCCACACCCTGTAGCCCAGATGGTTTAAACTAAAAATCTAAAAAAATTCTAAGTAATGTATATTGGTGTGAACCGAAATAGTACAACAGGAATTTTTGATCAGGTTATGTTTTCGGAAAATAACGCATTTTTTGTGGTTTTTGGTTCACAAAGTACAAAATTTATACCAATGTAAGACACGCACATGCAAGGCGTGCGATAGCGTAATGGGTTAGAGCACTGGTGTCGTAAGCTAAAATGCGCTGGAAACGCGAAGAGTTTCGAGTTCGAGTACGGAGTGAATTTTATTTTTTCTGTTTTTTTTTTTGCATTTTTATTATGTTGAAATTATTTTGTCAAAATTCTAGTTATATTTTGACAAATGTTGTATTTAATTTTTAAGAGTGTAAATTTAATGACCAGTCTTATTATATGATTAACAGACGATAAATTATTTTAAAAATATCGTTCATTTTGCCGTGATTACTACAAAGTAAAATTTGTCCTACACACTCAGCATACCGCCTTCACTTATTATATACCTGCGAAACCCTGAAATGTGTGAAAATTCACACTTCACATCAATTTTTTATATAGTATGGTTGTAAGAAAGTACAAAGTATTGCCTACAAATTGATGACAAAACACACTTATTGATAATACATTATAAGCCGAGTTCCCGCGAAGTTCAACATGACATCGATCCAGAACCGGATCACTCCGGTCAGTGCCCACAATCGCATCCTTTAAAATTGAAACTATGCATTGAACCGTGAGCCAGCTCATTTCAATTTGGTAAACCGTATCTCTTCGGTCAGTGTACTGAGCCGGCTCAGTGAGCCGGTTAGTTCATGAACGACCTATCTCTAGTGTGCACCAATGTTGGTCAAACCCCTTTGACATGTGATAAGAATATCGCCTCGGAAGCGAACGTCGACCAGCGCCAAGCCCAATGTACGTTGGCTGTGGCTTGTGATGTGTTTTCCGTACAAACGATACACGGAGCTAGACAAATGTAAACATTGGCCATTACTTGCCACACCGTTTGTTGGCGCCTTCATAAGGGGCATTTTACAAACATAATTTATTAACACTTCACATTTTTTTAATGGGTCTTCGTTTTGTAAAACACTCAGTTTCCACGCCAGTTTCAGGTTATGTTCTAAAATGTGTACTGTAAATAGTAGGTAATAATATAATGAAAAGCTATTATATATTCGGTGTGTGAATTAATTTGGTCCATCTGGCGGCCAATTGCTGTACTATGTAATTTTCTAACATCTAATGTCTGTAACCCGCTTTATGTTTTAGTGTTGACATATGGCAATAATATTCAGTTGATAAACGTTTGTGTTTGTAACAATAACATCGTGTTTATCTGATATGAAAATTTCGAAATTCGATCCAAAAAAGCATAATTTCTGGGAAGTTCTCATTTTCTGTTTTCATTTGAAGATATCAGCCGTCGAAGCTAATCGAATGCTCGTAGAAGCTTATGGTGAAAGTGCTCCCACCAATACATCATGCAGAGAATGGTTTCGACGTTTCAAAAGTGATGATTTCAGTGTCGATGACAAATCTCGTCCAGGTCAGCCGAAGAAGTTCGAGGACGAGGAATTGTAGGCGCTAATCGATGAAGATCCCTGTCAATGGCAACATGAGCTCGCGCAATTGTTGAATGTTAATCGATCAACAATTTCTGTGCGTTTGGCAGCCATGGGAAATATTTACAAAGAAGGAAGATGGGTGCCGTACGAACTGAAAGAAAGAGACATCGAGGGACTCAAAACCATGTCTGAAATCTAGCTTGACAGTAAAAAAAGAAAAGGTTTTGCATCGTATTGTGACTGGAGACGAAAAGTGAATATATTTCGACAATCCCAAACGAAGGAAATCCATTTGCGACCCAGAAAAACTATCCGCATCGAGACCAAAACGGAATATTCACGGCAAGAAAGTAATGCACTGTATATGATGGGACCAGAAGGGTGTAGTTTATCATGAGCAATTAAAGCAGAGTCAAACCATCTTTACCAACAACAATTGCTCCGTTTAAGCAACGCATTGCAGGATAAGCGGTCGGAATATGCAAAGAGACACGACACAATGATCCTCCAGCATGATAACGCTAGACCACATGTTGGAAAGATTGTGAAGGCCACCTTGGAAGCACTTGGCTGGGATGTCATCACTTGTTCAGATCGATGGCACACGGGCTTTCGGATCAGCACTTGAACAATTATGAAGAAATAGAGAAATGGCTCAATGAGTGGATCGCAACAATAACTGCCAGTCAGATGAGAAAAAATAATAGCAAGCGATGGCAAATATTTTGTATAGTGTATTTTTTCATGTTTTTTTCACAATAAAGTCTTGTCTGGAAGAAAAAACGGACCGAATTAATTCAGACACCTAATATATTGGTAATATCTATACATTTATAATAAATATTAATACAACCCCATGAAACTTGTATATATTATACAATAAATAATATAATGCAAATAATACATTAACTTTTATCTAAGAGTATAGTGTCCTTTCGGGGGTTTTGTTTGCTTAGACAGACAGTAAAGATAGTTAATAATTTTATTTTAGATGGTTAATTTTGTACAGAGCGTTCAAAAATAATGTAATGCGTTTGAATGTCCCGCTCATTAAATTAATTTTAAATGCTAATACTTACATGGGGAAACATACAAAGGCAAATTGATGTGAAATAATTCCAATTTCCTTATTCCTTACTCGTAGTAATAAATTTATTGTGCAGATCTGTCAAAATCGTCACTAACCTAAAATCACCTTGCATACATTTACTATTAGTTATGGGGCTTTTTTTGTTTACCAATGAAATATGTACAAAAGAGGCAAAGAAAACACCTTTTCTAATAATAAATACATAGAAAAGTGATAACATCGCAAAACTTATATATGCAAACGATAATGCCAAATAATAGAGATTATTAAGTAAGTTAATACACAAAAGATGTGGGATTAGCTTTCAAATATCTATTTTAGGAGCCTAAGTTATTTACAGATTGAGAACCACTGATATTATTGACAATTATTTTAAACAATATACTAAAGTAAAATCATAAATTACACAATTTTAATTCTGAATTTGTCGATTTTTACAGTTCATTTTCCGTCGGAAATTCTAAATTGAAATAAACAGAATGTACACCTGTTTTATTGTTTTGTTTCTTGCTTATTATCCTGGCAGTACTATTTAACAAAAATAATAAGCGAATAAACCAGTTCAAATCCTGCAATTTTAATCCGTTTGAGAGGAAGCTCTAAAACAAAAACGACCAGTACAAAATGAACTCTTCAAAGTTGGAATTAAAATTTTAATGAATGTTTACCGTAACTGAATTATTGATTCATTTAAATAAACAAGTCATGTTTATGGATTCGTAACTTTTTTATTTTGTCACATTTTTCGAAATCACTGTTATATGAAAATATTAAAAAAAAAACAGTCAAATAAACAGTTTGTTTATTCTTTTGAATTTAATTCTCTGTTGCAATAAACATTGCTCAAAGGGTTGATATTTAATAATTAATGATGTTACATGATTTTTTAAAATGAATTTCACATTTAGGAGGCTTAGATTTTTCATACAAATGAAAAAGCAGATGTATACAAATGGTTTAAATAAAATTTGTCAATTGATTGTTAACATATGCTATCATATGGATCATACAAGACAGAGGCTGAGGAGGCGAAGACAGGCAAAAATAGAAATGCGGCGTATAGTAATTGGGATACTTATTACTTGGTCATCACGTTATAGCACTGGAAGCTCACGTGAAATGGGTGACCCGTCAAATGCGCCCCGACAAATCCGCCCCGACAAAAATGCCCAGACAAATGCGCTCCCCAACAAATGCGCTCCCCGACATATGCGCCCCAACAATAAAATATAAATGATTTATAAATAGAATGGTAAAAACAACTACTCCTTGGTAGAATATTTTAAATAAATAAAGGAATAAAACACAATATTAAAGAAATTAATACAAAAGTGTACATATTTATATAGTTATACACAGGTAAAGAACTGGGTTGTACTCTACCCAAAATGAGATTAGGCAAAACCCTTAATATAGCATTATAATTTAGAATTATAATATAGATATTTGTTGACCGTTAGTTATAATTATAATTAAGTACTATAATAGTTTGTTGAGAATTGGTCAAAACGATAACCAAATATATTTTCAATTCAATAATATATTATAAAAAACTAAAAGGATAGTCAATAATGCAGACAAATTAAATTATTAAAATTTATGTTTAATGTAATTTTTAATCAATAAATCATTTAATAAAATATGTTTTATTCTTTAGTTTGTATAACCTTTGCCAAATTAAGTTATTATATTATTAATTATATAGAATATAAACTACAGTTTCTTTTATCTCTTCTCATTTAATTTATTAATTTTATATTTTATTGTTGGGGCGCATATATCGGGGAGCGCTTTTGTCGGGGCGCATTTGTCTGGGTGGTTTTGTCAGGGCGCAATTGTCGGGTAACCCGTGAAAGAGCTAGTCGCTTTAAAGGCAGGCAGTTCTTACAAGTTTCTCATATAAACTAACAATCTGAAACAAAATTTGTAGCATTCTATACATCAAATTTTGCAGCAAATCTATTTATGGCCGGTTGCTAAAGATAGAATTATCCCTAAATCAAGTTATAACTCTTATATTAGCAACCCACCATTAATCCTGTTAAAGACTTATCACACTAGAGTTTTATTAACGTTTAGACCTGAAAAATTGAAGTTCGCATCCAAGTCATTTGTGTACGATAGTATGAAAAAACCTAGCTTTAAGACTAAAAAATGGAACATGATTCAATTTTTCTAACTTTCTGTCTTACGAGTAAATCTATTCTATAGTTAACATAAAAACAATAGTTACTGGCAATCGCCAATAGAATCGCGTTATTGGCCATGATGGAATATAATTCTATCCATCATAATACGAGGGTTACCTTTTATGTTTTTACAAACGATCACTAGATGGCAATATTGAAATTTGTCATTACTATATTTGTAAAATTTGACATTTGTTATTGTAAAATCAATGGCAGCTTATAAATTGACCGAGTTATTTGTTGACAGTAAGCGTTTAAAAAAACAAGTTTGTGTTTTAGTTGGATGATTTTTGACGATTTTAGTAAAGGCCTAACTCAACAACAATGCATATATTCGCTTCGTTCAACTTTTGGTAATGAAGCACCATCAGAAAAGGCTATTTACAGTTGGTTTGCAGAATTTCACCGTGTTCGTGCGTCCGTCAGTGATGAATCTCGTGAAGGTCGACTAAAATCGGTTGTGATTAAAAAAAACATCGACGCTGTGTGCAAAATGATTGAAGAGGATCGGAATGTGACTTACCGTGAGATAAAGGCATCCTTTGGCATATTGCAGACTGCAATACATTCGATTTTGCATAAACATTTAGCTGTGAAAAAGATCTGTTCCCGATGGATTCCGCATAATTTGACCGAAACTCAAAAAAAGGCTCGTGTTGATTGGTGTAAGGGAGTGCTAAAAAAATTTGACCTAGACACTGCAAAATCCGTATAGCAACGAGTTCCAAAAAATTAGAAACACGGCAAAGCACGCGACTCAATTTGTTCTATTCTTAGTGACTATGTTCTGTTCTTTGAGAAAATTTCCATGCCTGAAAGGGATTCGAACCCGATACCTTCGCAACGCAGAGCACATGTGTTACTACTACGCTACGCCGATCGGCTATCTCACAATATTAGTAAATATTGGTTTCAACCTTTTAAAGCCCGACCATGCTTTGGAACGTCATGAGGATTGAATTTGCTTAAAATTTACAAGCATTATTGAAAGAAATTTTGCCGCAGACGCAGGAAGATCTCGCGGAACATTTGAGAACTGATCGAGCACAATATTACCAGCTAGCTCAATGCATTTCGTTGTTGTCAGACGATTAACGAAGAATTTTTTGTGAAAAATTGTCATTATTTATTTAGCTTGATGAAGGACATTTGCTGGATATGGCGATTCGCGATATGGCTGAGACACTTAAATGGAAGAACAATTTCTCCGCCTCCAAACTGATGTCTTTTGACGATTTCAATAGTCATAGAAGAAAATCTAATTAAGTAAGAAATAATGAAGTTGCCTAATTTGCTACCTCAGTAGACATGCCTGTATTATATACAGGTTCAACAGTACCGGTGTTAGAAATTCGTTTTTTTTTTTTTTTTTGCTATTTCATGAAGATTTCCTTGTTTCCTTTATTATTTTTAAGTAAATAATGTCGTGAAATATTTCTCTAGTGCACTTAGTTTTAAATTAAGACGTCCGAGTTAAAGCAGCTTCTAACGTAGTTAAAATTTTAGAAAAGCGACAGTTTAATGTAAAATTCTGTCTGTAAATTCCTCACGTTATATTATTCATAAGTGAAGTTATTAAAGAACCATTTTGCTATTTTACCACAATAAACAGCATTGCAAATAGTGCTTTTAAATTCAAGTGTTGCCTACCACAAGTAGATATAAAAACAATAATCCACTAGATTAATATTTCAATTTTAGGTTCGTTCAAATTGGCTTTAGGGTTGAAAACTAATTCGAGGATTTTGAATTAATTCAGATCTTTGAATTTTAAATTTCTAATGTATATTTGTATATTTGTAAGTTGCAACTTACGGTCTGGAAGCAATGGGTTGAACAATTAAATCTGTCAACCAACTAAAGATTACCCATCGAGCCATGAAACTTGTCATGCTTGGCGTAAACTGAAAGCCTCGTTTATAAGAAACCCATAACGTAATGTACAAGTATGGAACAAAGATCATCTGTTTCTGATAAACAAAACAGAGTAGTGTATTCTTTATGCTATGGTCACATAATATAGAGGCTTAAGGGATAAACTGAGGAATAAAGACATCCGGGGGAAAAAAAAAAAACAATATCGCCGATATTGGACACAGAACTACGCTCCTTACAGAATTGTGTTGTTCATGTAGCCAGAGGAAATTTAGATTTAGATAGCCAGCACATGGACAAATAAAGTAGGTTTAGATAGTCTTGGACGCCAGTGTCTAAGAATTTACAAACGTAGAGTTAGCAGACCACAAAAAAAATTGGACGATATAAAAAAGTAGCAGTTAGAAATTGGCAGAAACTGGTTAAAGACTGGCAATGCTGGTATGGAAGAAAAAACTCGAGAACTATTTTCAGGAGTGGACGAAAATTAAGGAGGATAGAAGAAAAATTATAATTATGGTTATAATTTGCCAATTTTTAGTGCAGTTCATTAACCTATTAATGTCGGTTGTACGCATGGGTAAAAAGGGTTGAGAAATAAACAGAATTGAATCACCGACACACGCCAACCGCCGAAAGATCGACTTGTGTCGATCGGCACTTGTGTGCCAAAAATAATGAACAATTCAAAGCCACCATATTATTTGAACTCTAAAAAGCGTAACACCGGAAAGTTGGATTCTACTGCAGACCACTAAGACACAGGAGTTCAACAATAAAATTTAATTTTATTCTGTCGTAAAATCCATTTTATATAGAACAAAATTGAATTGATTTGCTAACCCCTAATTTGAATATAAAATTGATGGTAACATTTACATTATCCAAAAGGAGAAAAACTATAAATCCTTCGTTCCATCCTATCAGCGATTTTGAATTGTCTCATAAATAAAATCCCGCTTGTAAATCGTGCAGTGTAATCCTAAATTTGAGATTGTTGCACATTTCAGCATCTATCAAGGGAGGCTCTGATTAATGACAAGCTACGATATTCATGAATAGATTACAAATTTGCAAAATCCTACCAGCCAATGGAAATTGCTCTCATACACTATGGTAATCATGGTCATTTACAACGATTTAACTATTCATAGATCTTATCAACATTTCATACTTGTTAAAAAGGAATTAGCAGACAGGCTAAATGCAGTTATGAGAAACTGGAAAATCGGATATGCTTGTTATTTACTTCAAAGAGATGTTTGGTCTTGCTATGACAGATTCACTTGTATATGAATTCGTATTTTTAACCTCTCAGAGAACTCTAGTTATTAAGGTAAAATGACTGGACATTCAGCTGAATGGCAAATTCTATGGGAGAGTTTATACTTTCAAATTAAATGGTAGCAATGATAAATCAACTGAACCTGATTAAATAAAAAATGAAAAACATAATTTAAACTTATATAGGACTCGACATCTTTTCAAATCCACTCTAGAAAAACCAAATTCAGCTTCATTTAAACTATAGCACCCCCATCCTTTTGTATGGTTTCGAAATGAGGTTATCTAATGAATCGAAAATGACAAGCCCTCATAGCATGACCAGGAATAGGGAGGGTATGGCGACTGAGACATTATCTCAGGTGAATAATTAGGAGGGGCAAGTTTTACGAATTTCTTCCCCGTTCTGGAGAGATTTTCTAAAATTATAACCCCCCTGGCTTTATGAATTTTTGCCTCTGTCCTCGAGTGTAATTTTACAGCCCGTTCCCGGTCTTCGTGATTAGCCTAAATTAGCCTCGTAATTAGTTTTAGGCTATGATATTTTTTAATTTCTAGACACATATATAGGGGCGCGCGATTTTCTCTTTGTCTTAGGTGTAAAAATATCTAGGCACAGCTCTGCCTCATAGTTTTTTGATGTACAGTGTATTCGCAACTGTTTATGCAGAAATAAGATGCAGATACGAGATGAAAAGACTTGGAACTTAATGTTGGGAGATATATAATAATATGCGTCAAATTGTGGGTATTACATGAAGTTTCCTTTATTAAGGGGCTCACCAAGGTATGTATATCCTATTAGATAGATAAAAACTCAAATCTTGATGCATAGATTGTTATTAATTTATGTCACATTGTTAATTTTGTATAATAAACTCTGGGGGTTATACGTAGGGTTTAGGTAAATTCCATATCGAGGAGATGATTTTCTTATTTAGTCTGTTGACCTCATCGACTGAGGTATCGTGTTCTCCATTAATCCCCTTGAGGGTTCGGTGAGTTATCTGCTGAATTGGAATGCTAGTGATTTTTAATGCCATCGAGACATCTAGTTGGAGAGCATCCCCGAGCTCCTTTCTCCTCTACCAGGCCCTCAACAATTAGCCGTTCGAATTCGTCTTCGCGCAGTATGCTGTGTCTGAAATATTGGAGTTTACGTTCGTAAACTATGGAAAAGAGACGCTATTGTGTATTGGCTATCGCCGAATGGAGCTATTTGTGCTGCGTCCAGGGCAGAGAGTAAGAAAACAAGATTTCGACTACTCAACAAAAACAATATCACTGGGGGAGAGACGCAAGAAATAAGATATAAATCAGAGATGACATTATCACTTCGGCAGTGTAAAACTGACCTGGGATTAACCAGTAATGTGCCGGCCTTTTCGCACCATTTTTAAATCTACTATCTGCCTTTTTGGGACTGACTTATAGCAAGTGATTGTAAACGCATAAGAGCTTTTGAGATGTGGTACTGGAAGCATATGCTGCGAATATCTTAAACTGGACGCGGATAGACTATAGAATAGGTTTATGCTGCTTGAAAATATTATGAATGTCTTATTTTGGTGAGTTCAATGCCCAGCTTAGTTAACTGTGTACTTTTCTATTACAATTTTTTATTCAAGAGTGTCTTCTTTTATTGTTTTTATACTCTTTTTTGGCACAAACCTGAATCAAACTCCTCCTGGATTGTTTTTCGCAAGATAATAGGGTAGTGGCCTTTTTTACGGCGAACGTTTACCTATTCTATTCTTGGTATACGAGAGAAATACATTTGTATCTATCTAGTGCTACTTTAGAATGGTGTCATTTATTGAAAACAAACATTATAAAATATGTTATACTCTATCTCAGAAAGACTGATAGTGATAAAATTTATTATTTGTAAAAAGTTATTGTTTTTTCACACAGAAAAGGCAAAACAAAAGCGACAAAATATGAATAGTTCGAAACGAAATATTGTTAAAAACAACCGAGTGTGCCGCACATATTATATGGGAATACGAACTAGGGTGTAAACACAATAGACCATAAAAATTTGACCCTAAAATTTTGAGGAAAAATATGGTCTCAGGGGTGTGTTTAATGATATGATAAATATGGTCACAGGCGTGCGTTTAATAAAATGATAAATAGTAATATAGAAATACACAAAACCAATTTAAACGTGTTTAAAATGTGCACGCCACTGGTAACTGCCTGACAAAATGATTTATTACTATCAGTCTTTCTGAGTATAGTGTAGTGACAATAATAAAAATAATAATAATAAACATAAACATAAATGTTTCATGTATGTAATAAACTGTATTAGAACTTAAAAATATCGTGCAAAGGCAAGGCAATCTGCCAAAATTTTCCTTATTATAAAGGGGTCCTTAAGTGCAATGACCGTGTGAATCACTACTTGCATCATTACTTGTGAATTGTACTTATAAACCGTATGACTGTCCAATACATCGTAGTATTCGTTGCTTACTTCATCGTTACTCCGCTAGCTATATATACTTTCTTTATTACAATACATTCATTTTGTCTCTTCTAGGACACTATCAGTCGCGTTGACTTTTAAGCTTAAAGAAATTCGTAATCTTGTTCTATTAAATTAAAGCTTTTTCTAGGTATCTTATTTACCAGTACTCGTTATTGATCGATAGATGTTCTATTCTTCCATCTTTTCATGCAGATATCAGGTCTGTTCGTTTTCATTCTTATCGGGTTTCCTGTGTACTACAATCGCATGTCTATGATTGTCTGTGCGATATTCGGCTAGTGCTCGAATATCTTTATTCTTGGGATCTCTGTGATGCAAACTTGAAGTAGACGGAAAAGTTATTCAACAAGAAATTTCTTTTAAACATCTCGACGAAATATTCGGAAATATCAAAGCAAGTAGGATAGTGATTTGCCCAAATCATATAATTTAACGTAAAAAATACATCAAGAAACAAACAAAGACAAGAATCTATATGGCGACAGTCAGACCCTTCTACCTACTTGGGAGCGCTAATAGCCATTGTTGTTGTGCGCAAAAAAATTTAACTAACTACGTACTTGGGACCTATACGATGGAAATAAGACCTGATACATTAAAAACTAAGAGGATCCTAGATATCGGAAATGAATTTGAAGCAAATCGCCGAAAAGTCCTACTACATAAAAAAAAAGACTGTAACGTTGAAGACGTTAATGAATGGGTACAAAGAAAAAAAACATGAATGAAATGAACAGAATTGATGAGCAAAGAATAGCAAAGTAAGTCCGAAATAAATCGCTAGTGGAAAAGAAGAGGGTAGACTGATCGAAGAGAAGGAATTATAATTTAGAAAGTATGAAACGAGGCTAATGCTTAAAGAAACAGACAGGCCAAGAAAGAAAAAATGAAAAAGAAGAAGATAAAAAAGAAATCAAATCTTATCTATTCTTCCCACTGATGTGTGTTCTATGTGTTCAGAGTTCAATATAGATCAGCTTAGGTCAAGAGTGAGTTCATTCTATTTTAGCACTGCCATTATTTACTGAAAAAGGAAAATATCATTCTGTAGTGTATTTGAAATATTTTTTAAATTTTTTTATTGAAATTATTTTACAGGTGCCTCACCTACTGAGGCTCTTAGCACCTTGATATCTTAGTAATAAATGTTTATCTTACAATAAATTATTATTATTTTTAATTATAAATATGAGTGTGTGAGTGTATGTTGTACGTATGTGTGTGTGTGTAGGTTTTGGATTTGTGCAATTTAGATTTTGTGGTAAATGTTTATATCTTTCACAAAGTTTAATATATTTGTTTCGGATTGATTGTTGTTGCAGAGTGTTTCTTTAATTGTGATTGGTATGTTGTTTTTACTCCGTTCTGACCTCAATTTACATTTACATTCTAGTAATATGTGTTACAAAGCTATATGCATTGTTTGCCGATTTACAAGCAGCATTCGATGTTGTAAATCGAGAAAAAATGATGGAGTGACTCAGAAAATTGACAATAGACAAAAATCTTGTAAACAGAATCGCAGAAATTTACGAAGAAACTACTAGCTCTGTCAAAATAGAAGGAGAAGAGAGTGACGTATTTTGGACGACAAAAGGAGTAAGACAAGGGTGTCCACTTAGCCCAACCCTTTTTGCAGTATACCTGGCAGATATAGAAAACCATCTCAGTAAAGGACAGACGGGAGGCATGGTGATTGGTAACAGGAAGTTTTGGTCACTATCATACGCTGATGACCTGGTACTAGTAGCAAGAACCGGAGAAGAAATGAAGTCAATGATTAAGAGGCTGGAAAAGTACTTGGAGAGGAAGGACATGACCATAAGCACGGCTAAAACAAAAATAGTAAGGTTCAGTAAAGCCAGAGGAAGGGAACCAAACGAAAAATGGCTATGGCAAGGCACGGAGATAGAAAAAGTCAAATCAGTCCAATACCTAGGATACACTTTCTAAAGAAACGGGAAATCGGAAGGGCATATGAAGGAGATGGTAAGGAAAGCTAACATAGCACTTGCGCAGATATGGGGAATTGGACAAAGAAAATTCAAAAACAACTTCAGACTAAGGATGCTCCTTTTCGACAAACTCGTGGCCCCCATATTGTACTATGGAGCTGAGATATGGGGATGGAAAGAGCAAGAAGAGATAGAGAAAATCCAGGACCAATATCTACGATGGACCCTTTCAATTGACAAAAGAACACCGCTCTACATAATACACGAGGAAACGAAGAGGCATAAACTATGCGTTGAAACGGGCAGAAGAGCAATAATCTACGAGGAGAAAATAAGTAGATCTAATTGGAAAGAACTGGTTTTTGCATGCTGGGAGCAGATAAGAAGAAAAGAAGAAAGTAAACTAGAGAAGAATGACTGGGAACAAGAACGCTCAAAGTACTACGAAAGAAAAGGCTATTACAACAGAAGTAGAGAACCGAAGACGAATGGGAGATAGCTTAAAAGAAGAAATGGTGAGAAGGGAAAAGGACATGGAACTGCAACAACGAAGAGAGAAGATACAGATATCAAAGTACAACCCCAGATACAGGTTTTTAGAAACAATAGACTTGCCTCTGTATCTAAGAAAACAGTCCAAAAACCAAAAAATAATAGCCAGATTCAGAGTAGGAAACGAAGAAAGAAGGAACGAATACTGAAGAGAAAAAGAAGAAAAGAAGTGCAAAATATGTGAGAGGAATGAAGAGACAATAGAACATCTAACACGTGACTGCACGGAAGAAGTGAGAAACCCGAAATCAGCAATACAAATACTTAATGACGAAAACCCGGATGAAACCTGGATGAAGAAGATATTAAATAAAAGACTACATATGACATAAAATTTAAAAATGTGATAATTTCTAAAGTGACTATACACATGATAATTGAACACTGTTTGCTACTAAGTTGTAAATATAAATGTAGGAAAATTTTAACACCGCAAGGTGAAAAATAAATCTTTACTTACTACTTACTTCTAGTAATATGTGGCTGATTGTGAGTCGTGTATTATATGATTCACAGGTTGGTGGTTCTGAGAGCTCGAATATGTGGTTGTGTGTAAGACATGTGTGACCTAATCTTATTCTTGTAAGGACAATTTGGTCCTTTCTGTTGTTCCTTGTATTCCAGTAGCGAGTGTCCTCTTTTATGGTCCTTAGATGGTTTTCTATAGTAGCTTTCCACATCAATTCCCAGTGTTCTGAAATAAAATTTTGAATGTTGAAAAGAGTTTAAAAGTTTAAATGTATTTATTCATCGAAAAATTATCTGCATCCACTCTAATGCGGTGGTCGCGATTTTTTTTAATATTTCCCAGAAATACATTTATGTACAATAATATTACCTAAATATTACTAATTGCTTTTAAAAGATTCCAATTTAAAATAGTTTATTACAGTGTTTTTCAAAGGAGGGGTCGTTGAATGGGAAAAAAACTACTACTGTAAATAGTTGTTGTTTCATTAGCTACATTATAATTATTACGTTTAGTGATAAATAAATCTATCAAGCATACTAAATTAAAATTATTGTAAAAAGAATAAAATAATTAAAGGGGTCTCGAGAGGGTTAATATATATTTTTTGCTCCCCAGGAGTTCGTGGTTCCGAGAATACTGAAAAACACTGGTTTACTAAACCAATAAAAAAAAATATATACATAACTTAATAATAATAAACAATAAAAAAATATAATGGAATAGAGTCATACAAGCTGAAAAGTAATTAACAAATTAAACACAAAATAAATAAAATAATCAAATGAAAACTAAACAGGAATTTAGAAAATAGTAACAAGCAAAATTAATAAAAATCTCGTTAGGGAAGCAAAGAATTGCATTGAAAACATTTTCACTTCAGGTTTTGTACAATGCTGTTGTTTCATTTTGATTACAATTATAGTTTTTTGATGTCAAGAAACTAAAAATTATTTGTTGGCAAAAATATAATATTATTATAATTGATAATTTACTTATTTATTCAATAATAAATTTTTGAGTTGTTTTATTTATATGTTTATCGAGTCTTCATTATACCTGAAATTTTTATGTTCCTCATTTGGGGTATTTTACCCCACTTAAAACTGAAATATCTCACTTATCATTATCGTTTCAACAAAAATGTGCAATAAAAAATACCTATTAAGTACGGGTACTCCAGCTAGTATAACATGTTTACATAGTACACCAATCTATCTATACACAAATTCATTTGGTTCTGAAATATTTGCTTATTAGCGAAAACACGTAAATCGGAAATTAAATTTGAAGTAGTTTGGATGGTTGTGCCACAAGTTTTAATTAATGCAGTGAAGTGCATGTATTCTAAATTCAATATTTTCCTTCTTGTCATTACCTATTTCCTTATCCATTTAGTTACTGGACTAAATAAGTTCTTCGCTAGATAGAATGGAATGCTAATAATTTGTTAACCTATTTGTGGTTTTCATTGGATTTGAGTTACATTGAGTATGTAACCACTGGTCTCTTATTTTAGATGTCTTTTGACCTTATTCAGGCGCCTACAGACGATGTGTTTAATGTTGGCCAACGCTGGTACTGACGTTGGCCGGAACTGGTAGCATTGGCGGATATATGTACATGCCTGCCCTACAGACGATGTGTCGATGAAACGTCAGCGCTGGCCAAGTACAAAAATAGCGAACGTGTGTTAACGTTAGTAAAGTGGTATCTGATAGTGAAAGTGAGGTTATGGTCGCAGCTTCGACCTTGCTTTTGACATTTAAATTAAATTAAAAGTTTAATGCTTCGTTCAGAACCTCCAAATTAGAAATTAGAATTAACGTGAAATTAGTACTTAACGTACGTAGAAGTTAAGTAGTGTTCACAATGTAAATTAAGACACGGACAGAAATTTCTATCGATTGATATTTGACAGTTGTTGTTTATATTTGCTAATGAGGTTTTGAGTGTTCTGAAAAGAATTAAAATAGAAAGAAAATTTATATCTATGCTCATAGAAGACAGAAAGATATGGATAGAAAATAAAAAATTGTCATAAAAATTTTTGGGTTAAGACAACTGCTTACCGCGCATGCGTCAATTATAAATTAACGTAAGGGTTTGGAGTCTAAAAATTCTTAATTTTAATTTATAAGTGTAAGTATTAATTTACGAGAAATATTTAAGTATTTCTAAGTTTCTTATATTCTAAGTACTAATTCTAACTTCTAATTTGGAGGTTCTGAACGAAGCATGTAAAAATGGTTACTATTTTCTGTTTGAGCACAACACTCTCGACTGATGTGATGACAAGTGTGCATGCGTCGTGTGTATGGTGCTGACATGCATGACAAATCTGCGCCAACATTGGTCAAACATCTTTGACTTGTGATAATAATATCGCCTCGGAAATAAAAACCGTCGACCAGCGCCAAGCTCAACGTACGTTGGCTGGGATTTGTAATGTGATATCTGTGCACACGATTCGCAGAGCTAGACAAATGTAAACATTCGCCGTTACTTGCCACATAATCTGTAGGCGCCTTTATTACAATTTACATTTTGCATAATTTACACAAGAAACATTCGGCATAAGGTTTCTGTGTGCTCTGTGCCGCAAGATCTTTCGACAAATATCCTCGTTCCAAGTTTAGACAATGCGGCAATCTATGCAATAGTGTATTTCGCGGTAAAAATGTAAGTAATTATTTTTTTCTACAAAACAAAATGAGTGAAACAATCAACATATCATTGTTCATGCCTGCAGCATTTGCCAGATAAATAGTACAAACAGAATGATCATTAATTCCTTCTCTAAAGGAACTGGTTCTTGTCCTTTATAATAATGTTTTATTTTATAAGCGTGCATTTTCTACAAAAGACTCAAAAAAATTTGGATACAAGCGGAAATGTATTTTAAATTGATTTGTAGTCCTGCTTGGAGCAGTACTCTGCATATTCAAACACTTTTGTCAAAATATTTTCTTGTTCTTCATCTGAATTGTTTTCCTCATCAAATAAAATTGGTTTTATATTACTTAAAACATATAACACATATAATCCATTTGTTTACAAAAAAAAAAAAGAATAACGAGAATAACTGCACAGACTTTGACTTTCTTGTACAGTGTACGCAGTGGTCACGTGACAAAAAACTTGCTCGACACATAGCTAACACTGCAGTTATGCCGAACGCACCTCATGCAGCTTTTAAAAATGAGCGCAAGTATAATAGTCGCAAGAGAAAACTTATTTTAGAATTTTAAAAGATGGAAACGGGCAAGAGTGCTGCGTGTATTTTGAAAATCGAAAATATGAAAAAAATTACTCCACATTTACTAGAAATACTACCGAACCTTTCAAACACTTGTCTTTCTCTGTTAACAATTAATGAATGTTTAACTCAAAAATTTTTATTTTTAAACTAAAAATAAAATTTTGCCGCCCCTATAATTTGTTACCCGGATGCGATGCACCCCGGGAAATGCTGTTGTTTCATTTTTGATTAAAATAAGAGCTTTGTGATGTCAAAAAACAAAAAATGCACTTAATGGGTTAGGAGTTTGTTTTTTAAATGGGACCCTGTATAAAAAATTATACTCTTATTATTTAACAGCATACAAGTTGAACGATATAACATCGGTATAGGATTAGATTACAGAAAAGGTTGAGAAACACTGGTGTAGACCATTTTGTAATTCGGCACGAAATTATTTCAAATTTTAATCTAGTTCCTGAAAATACCAGTAATCAGGATAATGCTGATTTTTCATTGATACGGCAAATCAATGCATTCAGCAGTGATTTTCTATTTGAAATTAGTGCGGGTAGATAATAGTTGGAAATTATTTAACTGTGACCAGTATTGGAATAGTAATTGTATGAATATTATAATAGTTGAATCGTAATGGACTGTACTCTACTAATTATTAAATATTGGATCACATAATTTAAACTTAATTATATAATGAGCTTACAGATAAACAGGTTAAACAGTTGATTATTATTAAATTGTTATTGTTTACCATGCTTATTGCTTTTGCTGAATTTATTCTTAATCGAATTATACACTTATTCAATATTAATGCAAATAACAGAGATAATTGACGGGCGCAGCGGAGAAATTGTATAAGTGACGTTGAGAAAAATGTATAATTGTGTTTAAAAAACCTGGTTAAAGTCAGAAAAAAAAGTATAAAAGTTACTTGTGCTGACAGTATTTGCAGGGGAAGAAATTCTAATGGAGATAAGAACCATTTTTTGGATTCTACATTTTTCAGTTAGAAAAGTATTATGTATTTCTGTATGCAAGACTAATGTATTCCTAGTGCAGATATGTATGTCCAGAATCAACTGTTTTCTGTTTAAAATGTAATGCAATAATATTAACACGGGTCGTAATTTCTCGACCAATATAAATCTAAATGCGTTATGTTCATATATTTATCTAATTGTTAAGTGAGGTTACATGAGGTTTTAAGAACCTACTGCTTTTCTGATCAGGATTACAGCTACAGGCTTACTCCAAGCAAAGAAAATATTCAGCATACAACGGTGTTGCAAAAATTCAATAACTTTCGATATAATTGAAGACGGTAGAATTAGGAAATAATTTCATTCAGCTTTTTGGACAAGTAGCGTTTATTTTAAACAACACAACGTTTCACCAACAACATTGTTGGCTTCTTCAGGTGCTATAATTGAAGACCTAAGGGGATAAAGGTCTAGTCTCGCATTTTACCCCAGATATAATTCCATCTTTCAGTAAAACCCAAATAACTATTTTTTTATATTTAAGGGAATTACTAGATGATAAAGGTGTTGTCTCAGCAAAAGCATTCATTTGTGAGTGGATAAAGGGTGTTATGGTAATATAACGTGAAAATTGCATTTATTTTAAAAGCAAACAAATTCACTAAACAAAATCTACCTTCGTGATTATTTTAAATGGATCAGAGTGGAATAGTTTGGTTTCTATTTTTATAAAACAACTATAGATAACTTTTATTGGAAGTTACTATAAGAAAAAAAAAAAAGATTCCCAAGAAGTTAAAAAGTAGTAACTTTTATGTGTATTAATTTTGTATTGGTTTTACTTTTGTAAAAAAAATTACTTTTTTTTTTTAATTAGTTTTTTGGTCTTAGCTACGATGGCTATTAACCAGGATATCTTTATTTTTATTATGGATACATTAGAAATTTTATAACAAATACAAACATCCATGCCATTACCGGGATTCGAACCCGAGCCCCCATGGTTAGCAGTCAAATGAGCTGACCACTACGCCATAGCGACCGGCATAAATGACTTTGCAAGTTACGTGATTTATTCATGACAACATAACTTCATTTTGATTTCAGAATTAGTGGATGAAGGTGGTATACACAAATCTTATTTTTTATGCAGTACAATGATGTTATATTAAAATATTAAAAATTGGAAATGTAAATATTAGTAATAAGCCTGTCTATAACAACCATTCGTTAAAAGAGAATTTCAAACAAAAAAGTTCCAATACAAACTCATTATTTAGATTTGCTCAGAATTTAAAACTTGTGACATAACTCCTTTATCCACTCAGTGTTGATATGTTTGAAAATTTTGTCTTTATATTAATAGGTATTGTTATGGTAGTATGAGATAAATAAAAAATATATAGATTTATAGATTTTTGAGCTGTCTCACAAGATTATAAATATTGTGATATAATCAATATCGAGTTTATAGAATTTAAATATATAGAGTGTACCAACAATTGGTTATGGGCCCAGATGCAAGAGATAGACAGATACAAGAGAATAGCTAGGTACAACAGAAATGTTAGGAAAATGAATGAAATATCACAAATAGAAAAACTAGAAAGGAATAATTATCATGTATGTAGTTTTAAAATGAAACTATATTTACAAGCAAAAGGATTATGGAATTTAATTGAAGCTGAACCACCAACAGATGATGCAAGTCAGGTAGAATGGGTGAAGAAAGACAGACAAGCCATGACTTTTTTGGTACAGTCTTTAAGCTCAATACAGACTCAATACATATTGAATACCAAAAATGCAAAAGAAGTGAGGAATAATTCGAGGAAATCCATAAAATTAGATCAGTCGAAGAAAAATTAAATATTACAAGATCATTATACACAATCAAATGACAATATGATGATAATGGATAGAAATACATAGAGAGAATCCAGACTTTGGTAGATCATCTTCGGGCCTTGGAGAAAATATTAATAATGTAGAAGCCGCATCATTAGCTGTTCAAATAGCGAAGAAGAAATTCTAAAAACTACTTTTCGTTTCTTAATCTACGTCTTAAGAGTTTTTTTTTTTTTTCATATCATACAATAAATGTAAAAAATAATACCTATTTTTTTCTACGACACGAAAAGTCGATATTTGTCGAAAAACTAAACTGATCAAAAATTCCTGTTGAACTATTTCGATTCCCATCAATGCACATTATTAAGATATTTTTCAAATTTTTAGATTAACCCCTCCGGGAAATAGGTTAGGGGACAATTTTTTTTGACAAATCTCAGGAGAAAACTCCATAAAAAGTAAAACCAACACATAAATATATGTAAATATCTACCATGTAAACAGGGTCGGCGCTAGGGTACCTGAAATCCTTATGCAAGAATTTATATAGCGCCTTATAATTATTGTTATTATAATTACATAATATTGCTGGTTATAAACTTGGCGCCCCTGCCATCAAGCGCCCTAAGGCCTTGCATTATTGCGAAGGGCGTTCCGCCGCACTCCCTGCATGTGAACACCACCATATATCAGGCGTATTAAATAAAATTATAAAATAGAAATAACAAAAAAAATTCAGTCTTGAAAAAAGAAAAAAAATGCCTTGTTAAATGTAAGATGTTAAGTACAGTCAAATTTTATTTTATATAGACAACGATGTCACAAGGAATCGTCTATTAGGTTTACATAATATGTATAAATGCTAAATATAAATACGTCTAATACAGTGAAGTGAGGCATTATCGGATTTTTATTGCTGAATGTATACTAAGGCATTTAAAAACATCTTTTTTCCCGTCTTAGCTGAGAAGCACTCATTTTAAAGTATTTCTACACAGCGTTTTAGAATTTGTGGGTTATGTATAGTAACGTGCTTATGTAAACATAATATTCAGATAATTTTCAACATATGGATGGTAGTGCGATGTATGTCGTGCTTAGTAACTCAACATTGGTACATTTGAGTGAATACTATGTATATATATACATATGTACATGTGTCTTTAATTGATCGGTGACGACAGTGTCTTTAAAAAAAAATCCAACTGTATACAATAGTTAAAAATACATTGTCAGCGGTTAATACTAAAAGATTCGGGTTTAAGTTTTGGTTCACTGACTTTTAAATGTAATGCTTCGGTTCAGGTTCACGATAAATTACAGGTTTTTTCGGTTCGGGTTCGGATTCAGTTTCAGGTCCCTGCAGCTTTGTTTAATATTTTTGGTTTGGTCAAATTTATATTATACCCTTTCTCCACATAGATAAGTTTACAAGTTAATAATGCTTCCCTATTTTACAATTTCCCCTTGTTTATAGTATTTTGTTTATTCAAGAAATTCCCAATGGTAAAACGTTATTTCTTAGGTAACATATTTGTTAAAATCACAGTCACTATTAAATTTTCATCCGCCATAAATATACAGCACTCTTGTCCAAATAAAAATTAATTATTAATATGTGTTATCTTGCTTTTTTTTTTCTATATTAATCATTGTTTTCTTGTTTCAGGTAAGTGAATGTTTCTTTGTCAACACATACCAGCCTGGTATACTACACTGTATTTCCCACGTCTACCATAAGCAACTGAATAATTTAATAGGTAGGAGGGTCGTTTATTATTGTTTCTACATAATAAATTCAATTTACAAACATGTTTTTTAAACAATATTTCAAAATAACCTTACATGTAAATTATATTAGAAATTTTTGTAGAATATTAAAGGAAAAATTGAATATATCTTTTAATATAACATGTATGTTTATTGAAAACTAGATGAGTGAATGGTGGGAAAATATATTGTATGCTACAAACATGAACAGTTTTTTACCGTTCTGCGCATGACGTCATGTTGGGAGCACCATTTAGCTAAGTCGTGTAAACACAAATGTTTTCTGTAGTATTATTTGGTATTTATAAGTATTTTAAAAACTTAAATTGCAAAATGACTGCCTGTGCGGTCCACGGATGCACTAGTTATTCTCGTAAAAATATGGGAAGCCATAAAAATACTACAATTTTCCTAAAAATTAACTATCAAAACGATGCTCAGTTAGTAAATTTAAAATTCAACAAAGTTAAATTAGTTAGTATAATTTTCTGTTTGATACTGAAAATACTTTTATAGCAGGAATTTGCTCTCAGCACTTTGAAGGCGCTATACGACGCCTTCATATTTCGGCGCCGTTATTGCTTTGATTATGCAGCCTAGGAAACATTTACAATATGCGTGCATATTCCATTATCTATTCTTCACTCATGTCTAATAGTTTTACTGCGTTTCTGGCCCAGGAGTGATTCCTCGATTGTGTGTGTTTTTTTTTTACTTTCGTCTGTCGTTTGCAGTAAATTTTTAATTTTGGATGTATCTGTTCATGTCTGTGCAGTGTAGAGTTTCTTTTCGAGAATGATCGGGAAACATTTTAATTTTATATTTCTTCAATCCAGAAAGAAATTGGTCGGGAAATGGGAAAAACAAGAAAATTGCTCTTTGAACCCAGGAATACGCACACTGGGAAATAAACGCCAGTATTTGCAATATATCTATTAGAATTTAACTTTAATTAACCTTACAGACGGTTCTGACACTAAATCAGAATCTGATTTTAAGTGTGACTTGGCTAAAGCAATATTAAAAATTAATTTATTAATTTTCGATTTATAAACCTATAAAATAGTATATATTAACAGACGCGTGCCAGAAAAAAATGTATTGTTGAATCTAGAATGTCATAAAAATTAAGCTATGCTATTGGTTAGGATGCTGAAAAAGATCTGTTTTCCAACTGGGATCTTAAACGGGTATCATATAGATAAATTTTAATATACGCTTGCGTTTAAAAATGCTCAAGATGGAGTAAATTTTACACTGACGTTAAAATTAATGTTTAGACGAGCATCACATTACTTGCCGGTGGTTTCTAACAGTCTAGTACAGCAGTTCCCAACCTTTTTGACTTTCGAACCAATCTCAACATAATATTTTTTATCGCGAACCCCCTCTCTAAAATCGTACAGAATCGAGAATCGTATCTGGCTTTGCACGGGTGCACAGAGTGCATCGTAGAGACTTTTATGTAAAATATTACTTCAGAATATGATATATGACCATATCGAAACTATTAACATTTAATAAAAAAAATTAATCAATTCTGTTCATCAACCCTCTTATCCAGAACCAAATGTCTCCGATACGGTAAACTAAATATAGATGATTTACATTAAATCGGTCTTATTTAATATCTACTTTATCCCCTTAAAGTTCGTACTATTAGTTTGTCACACCTTGTATAGTAGTTTTGCATTTATGTTATTTCCAGTTCTACAATAATAATCCTAATAGTGTAATATAATAGTATTTCTGTAACAAGGTTGGAATGAGAAAATTCGATACGAGTGGAACATTACCAGCGCGGGCCGCACACGAGCGTGAGGAACCACGAGCATCGAATTTTCTCTTCCAACCGAGTCACAGACCCTACTTTCTCCACGACCACTAGAAAAAAAAAAGAAATTTAACAAATAATTATTTTAAAAAACTTTTTATTTTAACAAATAATTTGTATTACATAACAATTTAATAAATTAATTAAACTTATTTTTTTTCTTAGATTCATTTGCCGTACATCGGCTACTATTTTAGTACTTTTTATACTCTATCTCAGAAAGACTGATAGTAATAAAATTTATTATTTGTAAAAAGTTATTGTTTTTTCACACAGAAGCGGCAAAACAAAAGCGACAAAATATGAATAGTTCGAAACGAAATATTGTTAAAAACAACCGAGTGTGCCGCACATATTATATGGGAATACGAACTAGGGTTAAACACAATAGATCATAAAAATTTGACCTTAAAATTTTGAGGAAAAATATGGTCACAGGGGTGTGTTTAATGATATGATAAATATGGTCACAGGCGTGCGTTTAATAAAATGATAAATAGTAATATAGAAATACACAAAACCAATTTAAACGTGTTTAAAATGTGCACGCCACTGATAACTGCCTGACAAAATGATTTATTACTATCAGTCTTTCTGAGATAGAGTATAGTAAGTTATGTCCGTATCCGTATTTACATCCGCGGATCTGGCTTTTATGTGATCCGGCACATCACTACATTTCAGTACCAAGACAATCCCATTTTCAGTACATTGTATCTATGTCTATTAACACCTAACGTAGTCTAAATACATAAATAAGGATGGTATTTTTATGCTAGCTAACTTTTATTCGAAACATTTGTTCTTGTAAAGTCGTAACAATGTCTTCATAACATCCTTACAAGTAGTTAGGCAACTAATGGTCCGTTCATTATAGGTTGTTGAATATATCGGTCATTGCTATTTCCAGCAGAAAACTGAAATATGCACTGCAATATAAACGGGAATAATATTTTAATAACTTTAAAGTTAAATTAGCGTGGAGACTGTAATCTAAATTTAAAATATGTTAACAGAATACATACATTTCTTAGCTGGTGTATATTAATGAAATTATGAAAACCGCCAACCAAGACTAATTTTATTTTATTTTTAAATTTAATAGCTAATTATATAATAAATTAAATAAAAACATACATAGTACCGTCATAATTTTTGAGTAATAATTTATTAATAACTATAGTAAACGTCTGTAGCCGTCTGGAATACGCAAGCATTATCTGGAACTCACAGTATTTCATTTATATTAAGCGTATCGAATCAGTTCAAAAAGGATTTACTAAATATTTGAATTTAATTTCAGTAGAAATACCATGCGGGCCAATTATATTTGTATTTTATATAGATTTAACCTAATGACCTTATCCAACCATAGAGTAATTGACTGCCCTTCCTTACTGGAATTAACGAATTTTAATATTCCAAAAAGAAACATTCTTCAAAATATTTCAGATTTTCCAATTCTGGTATGAATTCTACTCCTCTTAAGAGAGTAAGGTAGTTAGCATATGCAATGCATCAATTTATTTAAATATTAGCTTTGCACAAGTTCATGTATTCGCATATAGATGGCTGTACATTTGTTTTGGAATGATTTTTGTAGCCGAAAAGTTTTTAGTTTTTTTTTTTTTTTTTAATGTAGGCTATTTTGCCTCTAAAATAATACATGACAAGCAATAAATGATGAATATAAGACGATATCCGCAAAACAAAACAATTTCTGTCTGTGTCTCTGGTTGTCCGCGATTCACGCAAAAATCTCTGGACATATTTTAATGAAATTTGGTTTGGTGATATAGTAGAACTAGGATTCAAATATAGGCTATGCTATATATGGTATCTCAACATTTTCATTCTTTAATTATTTTTAAGGGGGTTTTTCAGGGTTTAAACTGTTAACTAAAAATCTTAATAATGTACATTGATGGGAACCGGAATAGTTGAACAGAAATTTCTGATCAGGTTAGTTTTTAAAAATATTTTGTGCCGTTGAAAAAATAATATATTTTTTAAAAATGTATTGTGTTATCAAAAGATAGTTCTTGAGACGTAGATTAAGGAACAAAAAGTAATTTTTAATTTTTTTAATTTTAACGCGATTTTTTCCAAAAAAGTCACAGAAAAAATTACCGTCCCGCAGTTTTTGACGCAAAGAGGTTAAACCAAATATCTAAAAAAATTCTATGTTATGTACATGGATCTAAACCGGAAATGTACGAGAGGATTTTTGATCAGACCTCGTTTTTATAGTAGAATAAAAGTCGAATAAAAATTATTATGAAAAACTGTGGATTTTGATGTGATTATAGAACAAATGTTCCTAGACATCCAGCATTCTGTTGGCTTCTTACACGTATTAAATACCTACAAAACCCTGAAATGTGGGAAAATTCACCACACATTTATTTCAATTAGATGAATATTTGAGGAGTTGCGGCGGGACTCCCCAAAACTAAAATCTTGAAATATTTCACTTTACATCAAAAATGCATTAAACATTTGTTTTTTTTTTTATTAATGTTTATTTAGTGACGCTTCAACAACATAATTTTTAGCGTCAGTTATTTATTATACATATTACATATATATAGATGTTACTTATATACCTATCATTTTCAGGGTTTTGTAGGTATGACCAAAAAAACCCTTATACCGTCATTTTGTCGTCTGTCTGTGTGTCTGTCTGTCTGTCTGTCTGTCTGTCTGTCCGTCTGTTCGGTAAAAATTGTAGCCAAACGGCTAAACCTAGAGAGTTGAAATTTGGCATGCTTATACAACTCTTTGAAAATACTAAAACATCTAAAAAACATACCCCCCTAAAAATATAAACAAATTATGTGCTCATCGAAAAAAAAAAATATTTTTTTTAAATTCTGAGTAGGCTATCAAATGAAAGCCCTTAGTACGTGGATTAACGATCAAATTTTTATTTTTGCAAAATAAATTATTTTGATGCGATTTTTGCCAAAATTGTGCACAAAATTGGCATGGTTGCAATTGTGCACATGGTTTAAACTAAAAATCTAAAAAAATTCTAAGTAATGTATATTGGTGTGAACCGAAATAGTACAACAGGAATTTTTGATCAGATTATGTTTTCGGAAAATAACGCATTTTTTGTGGTTTTTGGTTCACAAAGTACAAAAGTTATACCAATGTAAGACACTCACATGCAAGGCGTGCGATAGCGTAATGGGTTAGAGCACTGGTGTCGTAAGCTAAAATGCGGTGGAAACGCGAAGGGTTTCGAGTTCGAGTACGGAGTGAATTTTATTTTTTCTGTTTTTTTTTTTGTGTTTTTATTATGTTGAAATTATTTTGTCAAAATTCTAGTTATATTTTGACAAATGTTGTATTTAATTTTTAAGAGCGTAAATTTAATAACCAGTCTTATTATATGACTAACAGACGATAAATTATTTTAAAAATATCGTTCATTTTGCCGTGATTACTACAAAGTAAAATTTGTCCTACACACTCAGCATACCGCCTTCACTTATTATATACCTACGAAACCCTGAAATGTGTGAATATTCAACTTCACATCAATTTTTATTTCATTCGTCAGTTTTTCTTCATTTAGGAAGTTGATCAATTTGGCGGTTGAAGTGTTGTTCTGCAGTGCTTCTTTCGTGGTGCTTGGTATTTTGTATATATTCCGGTTGGTGCAGTATTTAGAACAGTCTATTACCTACTATCTGTTCCACTGTGAGAGGTGAACATTTCTTGAGAACGAAGAAACTTTTTTATGTTCATTAGATGAATATTGGGAGGGGGTTACCTATACCTTAAAAAGTCTCATTTATTATTTATTTAGCGGCATAAATATATATAAGAGCAGTTGTTTAAATTATTTTCTGTTGGATGTAGTTTTTAATAAGATGAATATTTGGGGGGTAATGTGGAGCATTTCATAGACACTTGAAATATCTCACTTATTACTTACTTAATAACAAAATATATATGAGAAAAGTGGTTTAGAATAAATAAATTATTGTTTTCTGTTTAATATAATTCTTAATATGATTTGGGGGGCCATGATAACGCTACCTATATAATTAAAATATCTTAGTTATTACAAGCACTTATCAACAAAAATGAATTCAGCTAATTGCTTTATTAATTTACCACTTTTGCTAAGAAGCCTACTCTCCACTTATTGTTTGATTTTTTTGTTGTTTTTTTCATTATTAATTTGTCACAAATTATTAATATATACATATTTTTTAATCCAATTTGTTCCAATCCTGAAATCCTGTGATTCTACATTTAAAAACCCGCGATTGCAGCCTCTGTTCTGAATTCCTAGCATTATTTGCTGACAATGGCGATACATTTAAATGAATATAGAAAGATATACCATCCAAATATTTATTTAAAATATAAATCACTATATCCACACATCCTGAAATAATATGATAGTATCCCATTAAAACAAATATAGCATCCTCCACATATAATCTCATACATATAAATTGAAACTCTAGAAAAACATTAAAAAATTTCCATTTAATCTTATATGAAACGAGCATTATATATAATCAGTACGAACTAATTCCAGTAATTCGAATAGTGTTTTGCTTCCCATGACCATGAAACATGACATTTTCCGAAAAGACTGTAGCATAGCGTCTGGCGTGCAGATGTTCGGCTTTCGTCATGCGCAAACTGTCTGACTAGAAGTTTGGGATGGTGTAAAACCCCTAATTTAACTCAGAGAGCCAGACAAAATTCTTGTTAAGCTGTAAAACATCAATTCTCAATGTACTAGTTTCGGTAAGATAAATAAGTTTCTCCGTTCAAGTTATACGAGGTAGAAACAGCAATTTGTTTAGGGTTTTCTTATTTTTTTTTATACCTACAGTATAACAAAATTTTTGATAATGGATATTGTAGATGTTTATTTTGTACTAAGTTGTAAGCAATTATATGTTAAAATGGAGATAACTTGTAAAGATTTGAATAGAAAAAATGTATGTTAAGTGTGAGTGTTCTCACATTTCAGGATTTCAGGGCTAACAGGGGACCTTCCGCTGGCCCCTCTCAGCATCCGAGGAGAAAACTGAGTGCCTGACAATATGATTTGCTGTAATTCCGTCAAAATAAATACTTTTGTTAGAGAAAATTAAGATTAATTTTACCTCTTGAATAATATTCTCATTAAAAACTGGATAGAAAGAGAATAGCAGAAAAGAAATGTTTCTTCATTATAAACAAATTTTCTTATCAAAAAATTAAAAATGTATTTTGATGTTAAGTTAAAAATACTTCTTCAATTGAAAATAATGCACAGAACAAAATTATTTGTCATTTTGAATAATTTTCGTCATATATATTTTTACTGTTAGTTCAATAATAAGGGAGATATCCGCATCCGTATTCGTATCTGTATCCGCGGATATCCACAAGAAACAACTTATCCGTATCCACTGATTTTTTTCTGGTATCATATGGATATTTTTAGCAATAATAATGTATTATGAATAAAATAGTTATCTGTGTACCATGGCCAAAAAGTGGATATTTTTCGTCTGTATGTGAATTTTATGGCCGAGGCAGAGCCGAGGCCTTCAAATAGATGAGGACGGAAATGAATTTTTTGGCTAAGATGTACATTATATTTTTTGGGCGAGCAAAAGTAATTTTAATTTGAAAAATTAAACTTGTTTATTTTAATTATCTACATAAATTTCAACATTCGCTTGTTATTGAACAAACACCACTATCGTAGATGGCGTTAGCATCCAGTGGCCTAAAAAGTAAGCGAATTGGCCTAAGCTGAAAAATATTTACTTTTTTTCCTAGTAACTAGATAATAAAAAAGAACTGTTTTAGATATGGTCGCCTAAAAAGTGTTTTTTAACCTTTCTTAATAAAATTTGCTTTAAAATTATAGTATAGAATATATTATGCGCACTACTTTTTTCATATTAAGGTTAATTTAAATAATGTTTGAGCTGTTTTGGGAAAAGTTTTGGGTTAAAAATTATGATAAACAAAAATAAATTTACAAAATTTTATTATGTTTACAATGATTTTTACTAGAAATTCAATTATTTTTTTCATTTTCAAAAATATGCTCTTCGGTCAACCTTCAAGTCAGCTTCAAGGAGACAAAGACTCAAAATTATTATTTTAAAAATATAATCTCTCTCTACTAAAATTCAAATATGCTTAATTTTTTCTAATGAATGTTGGTAGCATAAGAGATTTGTTAAAAATATACCATCTGTAATTTATTTTAATTTATATTTCTAAAAAATGCGTCAATAATTTTTTAAAATGAAAAAAGTACCTCATTCAATTTCTAATAAAAATCGTTGTAAACATTGTTAATAGTTCTATAACAAAATTTTATAAACTTATTATTTTTTTTTTAAGTTTGAAAATAAATCGAAAAAGAAAATATGAATTATTTTAAAACAATTTTTATTAACAAAGTTTAACAGAACATTTTTATCCGTATACGCGTATATTCTACAAAATAAACCGTGCCCGTATCAGTATCCGCGTATATGATTTTTTTTTTATCCGTTATATCCCTAATTAGTTCAAGAGTGTCTCCTCATAACTAGCCAATTATTCTTTTATATGAAATAAAAAAAAATTAAAAATCCTAAAACAAATAAAATTTGTACACATCGTAGCAGGCGATTATGCGCGCATGCGCATTATGGTTATTATATCTCTTCAAGGTTATTATAGTCATAGTATTCACCAGTATTTCTGCTAGGAGGCACGTAAAATTCGGCGACGTCGTCTCGCCATTAAATAATCATCTGTAGCTTCTGCTTGAATCCTGATTCGACTCTTTCATCATAAATTGATTTTTTTTTTCAGATATCGTTAATTTGCTACAACAATGACATAATTTAAAAATCGCCCTTATTGAGTTATTGGTATAGACGGAATCGCTTCGATTTGCACTTTGAACTGGCATAGTGTCATAACTCAAGTTGCCTAACAGACCAATTCTGTAACTCTGTTACTATGATAATTGTAATTAAATTCGTCACTATGAGCAAGGTCAGTTACTATCATGAATGAAAGGCATTATACTTTTTATAATATTTTATGTTGAGTAACGTTATTACACAGTAACTTTTTACAGAATTGATCTGTAAGTCTCCGCTAGAAAGCTAACTGTATCCTCGTTGCACTAATTGAAGCTATAGTACTTTACAAGCTTTAAATACGTTTCCTGAAAAATCGTTAATTTTTGAGTTATCTTACTGTGGCACTCTTACACCAAATGAGCGATATTTTATTAATATACATAGGTTAAAGTGTTAAATACGAGCTACATAATGGTATACAATATGAGACTTATCTCGTTTTGTATATTGACAAATGTTGAATTGTAATTAGCTAATGTCATGTCAAATGACATGACACACCAGTGTTCAATATGAACCATTTCATATACTTATTGCATTCTCAACATGACAGCACTGACATATTCTATGTGGTCCGGGCTTTAGAGGTTTACATGTTAATTTCCCATAAGACACTGTATGATCGAGGATTGCTTTGCAAACGAATACTTATGAATAAATATTTGTTAAAAATCATTTACGGTTTATAAACACGAACATTTTAGAGTGTTTTTGAACCTTTGCTAGAAACCATTCAAAATGTATTAGCTTAGGTAATTAAATTAATCATTATTATTTGAATTAATTTAAAAAATATAAAGTTAATTTGAAATATTTGAAACAACATGATATAAAATGAAAATAACGGTCCTCTATAAACTCGACACTAATAAGAACTTATTGCTTAAGTAGAAGGATGCTAATAGTTATAGATGATGTGTCCCAAAAAATAATTAATGAATTTCTTATTTTCCCTCTTGGCAAAAGTATATCAGTAGGGTGGCGGGAATGCTTACTCTTTATTTTTAGATTTCTTTATTATTAAGCAACCCTTACATCGTCATTCATGTGCCTGTCGGTCTATTCAGTAGAAATTGTGGCCAAACGACTGAACCTAGGGAGTTGAAATTTGGCATGATTATGCAACTCTTGAGGAAAAATACTGACACTTAAACAAACCGCTCTAAAAATATAAACAAACATGTACCTACTTGTCGAGATATATATATATATATATATATATATATATATATATATATATATAAATTTTGAGTGGGGTATCAAATGAAAGCCCTTAGGACGTGGAATTTTGAACCGAAATATGTACTAGAAACCAGATTTTTAATGAGATAATTTTTTTAAAAGATATCAAAATGTTTGTATTTTTGAAAAAGCTCTTATATCTACTTATGTAAATTAATAGACCATAAATGATTGGAAAATATTGGGTATTATTAAGGGAGATATTTTAAAAACATAAATAGTTTTAACCCCGCAACACTCCCATGAAAATTTTGAGATGCCTGTGTTCGAATCCTGGGTCTACTCTATCACCGTACCAAATTACTTGAAAATATATCCAGTCGTTTTTATATGAATCTCTAACAAACAGATAGACCGACAGAATTTTTTTGCTGATGTCTTCTTATAATAATCTTAAATGTGTAAAAACCAAATATGAGGCCGAAAAAATAAAAATAGATATAGCTTCAATTTTTACTATTATAGAAATATTGAATTAATTTAGTACCATATATTTATTAAAATACAGAAAGTTTTGTGCTGTTTGACACAGATACGTTTGTTGTTAGTTCTAATAATGGATAAGAAATAAAATGGAAAAAGTCACATTTTGTCGAAGAAGTAAATGGTTGAAATATTATTGTCTTCGTGCTTCCAGAAACGATGGGAACATAGGAAATGTTTGTGGAATTCAGGACGAGTTTAAATATTGAATTTTACACAAAAGCACAATGTAACCACGAATGCGAACGATGCGACATTTGCAGTGATAACGTCAAGACTTTTGCATTATATAGCAAGTTATTTTATGCAAGTATTCTTCGGCGGTATTAACAATTGATAAAAATAAATTGGAAGTATATAAAACCTTCAAAAACACATGATATATTTCTAAAAAATTAAAGTAAGGTCACCCATTACTGGAGTTGCCAGAAAATCAAAGGATGTCAAGAGACAATTCAGAAAAACTTTATTATAATTTGTGTTATACAATACAATTATGAGGTATACAAAAATAGATAATTCCAAATTAATTAGTATGTTCAAATATAAATATCATTTGTTGCATATTTAACAATTGAACACAAAAACAATGTTCAATGAATATAACATACCATTTATAACACAATATATTCCTAGCAATGCCCCTTATTGCTCCAGTGAACATTTGTATAAATAAAAAGTTATTTTAAAAAATTATGTGAAATGTGAATTTTTATTGTTTGTTGGTATTTAGTATAAGAAGCCAATAGAATGCTGGATGTCTAGGACAATATTTTTTTTATAATCTCATCAAAATTAACCGTTTTTTTAAAATCATTCTTATTCCATATTTGGGTATTAATAGTTTCAATTTATTTTTTTTAAATAAATTTATATAATATGCGAAAATATCGTCACAATAAAATTTAAATTAAAAGATCGCAGCGATTTAAACTGCATTTGCTTCGTTTGGAAATTAAACCTTTCCAAACTTTGTAGTTAATTAGTTGTTTTAATGAGACAGATATATAAACACACTGGCTATTTCAGTCTACATCGTGGAGAACGTTTACATTGTATGCCTTTACATAAACTAAAGCGTGTTCTACATTATACAATTCTCGTCAAATTTTCATACTTATTTCTTTGACTAGAACTTGTACTAGAAATAAATCAGTGAAATTGTAGAGTGTAGAACACTTTATGTAGTCAAGGTCAACTTTATTCAAAACTAGATTTGGACAAACTTTTCTTGAAAATATTTTCAAGTTGAACTCCGCGCATGCGCAGTAGACACTTTTAACAACTGTACCAACATTACGCTTGTAAATATTTTGTATTACCACGTGTTTAATAGTGTTTTGTTGATCATTGGTTTGAATAGGCGAATATATAAATTGTGTTTTGTACGTAAATCAGTAATTTTACAAATCTAATAGCTAGGTTATAAACACTTGACAAGATATGAATTATATTTTTATGTTGGTACTTTAAATGAACTGAAACACGTGTAAGAATTTCATTCTCTACCAAAAAATTGAAAAATAAATTGTATTAAAACTTTGACAACTTCTAGTTCAAAGAAAAAAGTTTAGAAAATTGACGAATAAAGTATAATGTAGAACACGCTTAACAAAATGTCATTGCGCCGATTACAACAAATCTCGCCCAAAATCACAAAGACGAAAGTAAATATGATCAATTTAGGTAATTAGGTTAGGTTTAGTAAAAATCTAGGACAGCAGAATTAGGAAAACGATAATAGATAATAAACATTTAATGAAGCCGCCGTAGTTTGTTTAAAGACACACAAATATCGCCCTATTCGTAATGCAGTAATTTTCTTAGCTGTAAACGCTGCCTTGAACGTTAAAACTATCTACTAAACTTATCCACAACGTACAGTGAACAGTCTACTAATTTAAAGAGCTCTGAACGCAGTTTTAGTATACATTTAATTAATAAGATATATATTGATAAATGGCTTCATTTTATTCAATTTCAGAAACTTATTTTTCACTATTGACAATATGTTATTTGTTTTAGAAGCATTTCACTTCCATAAATCATTTATTCTTCTTTGATACTTTAAAAACAAAAAACTAAAATGATTCAAACAATTGGTGACGTATAATAGTAGGAGGAGCTTACACATTCGAATTCTCAAATGAACTCGGTTCTCATTTTGTAAATTATATTTTTAATTTCAATAGAACACATACACTACCTTAGTCATAAATATAAAAAATTCATAGCATTATCAGTCATAATCTAGCCATGACATTGCAATATTTTCCAAAAAATCTCTTTTTATCTTCATTTGTTTGAAAACGACGTCTTATTAACGGATTCTTCAATTTTAGGAATAGAAAAAGTTACAAGAGGCCTTCAAGTGAGGATAGTGGATGGGGTGAACGAGAAAGACTTTGTTTGCATCAAAAACTGACCTATCCGAAGGGAAATGTAAACTGGTGCCTTGTTGGGATTTTCGACAATGATCAAAATATGTTGACAAGACCCGTATAATTTTCCTCTTTTTTCTTCAACTTGTAACAGTCAGTCATCGTTTGCCACGGATAAATTCGCTAACCTGGCTAACCATTTCGTAGGATTTAGAATTTGAAGACATACTCGATTTTTATAATTTGTAATTTCTCTCATTTTTAAAATTCCCGAACCACTTAAATCACACTATTCTCCAAATGCTGTATTAAAAAGTTTAAGTGTTTCTGTTGTTATGTTTTTCAAGTACTAAATAAAATTTCACACAGACATGCTGCTTTTGGGTCTTTCATGGCCGTAGAATTTAACCCTTTCGTTTAATCACTCGGTGGGCTTTTGCTAAATAAAATGGGCAAAAGTCTCATTCAATCGTTAAATGTTACTTAAATTTCAAAATCTAGTTCCCACCAAGTTCCTCCTCCTTCTCCTTAAGTTTTCAACCCATTGATTGGTTAGCAGCATTTCTCCATGATTCCCTGTTCTCAGTCAATCTTTTTGGTTCCACGTACATGTTGCAATTTATATCTTGTATCATCTGTTTCATGTACACTGGCCTTGATCTATCCCTACTGTTCTTTTCCCTAACTGTTCATTCCAATATCGTTTTCACCAGTCTTTCGTGTCTTATATTATAATATGACCAATTCAAACATCTCCACAGACCTGGTTCCTCTTCCACTCGCAGTAATACTGCTTCCTTCGTTACTCTATCTACCCATCGAATTTTCAACATTCTTCGATAACACCACGTTTCGAATACTTCCATCCTCTTTTTTTGCCGCTCCTAATGTCCAAGTTTCACTTCCGTACAGTGCGATGCTCTAGACAAAGGCCTTCAGCAGGTTTTTTCTTACTCTTTTATTTCCAGGAAGCAAAGAAATGAATAATATTCAATAGTAGAGTTGTATTCAGAAATTTTAGATGCGTGCCTACTCGAAAACTTTGGCCAGTGCTCTTTCTATAATAAATACTGTATCAAAACAACAATTTTAATAACTGGAAAATTTATTTGTTTATTCTTATAATAATAATAATATTTTTGTTTTCTGCTATCATCTGACGTTTTTATCTTGAACGTAAAATATATTTTTAAAGATAAAATATATTTTCAACAAGTATTTTATGTATCAGTCAACAAGAACAGTAAAGCCATATGTCCTATAATTTGAAATATCAACTATTTGTAATAATAATTCTTTATTTCTCTAGGCCAGGGTTCCCCAAACTTTTTTGACCGTCGACCTCCAGAAGAGTTTCTCGACTTCTTATCGATCCCCTCTATTTTACAATTACATTATTATAATAGGGCAAGCAAAAAATACGCTTATGTGATTTCTTATATTGTTTATTGTACAGTGACTTTTATATATATTACATTTATCAATTATAATAATATTATTATTAAATAAAATTGACTGTCTTTGTCAACATGATGGGTATTGTTGGTGACTCTTTTCAAGATTAGCAATGTCGGGTTCAAAATTAGTTATTTTCAGCCTTAAATCGCCATGGAATTTTACATCTAACTTGTTTTTCTGTTTTGTCAGGGTGGAATTATCATGTCTAAAACCAGCCTCAACCTTTTAATTTTTTTCCATTGACCCCCAATCGACCCCTAGCAATGTCATATCGACCTCCGGAGGTCGATATCGACCACTTTGGGGACCCCCTGCTCTAGGCCTTGCGGCATTTAGGGTATTAATCATTACAAATAAAATAAAAAATAAAATAACGTACAATGTTTGATAACTTTATTTGTAATAGGCATCTTTATTTAAATTCTTTCCAATAAGAAAAACACCTGATTTTTTTGTCTGGTTAAATTTATCTTCACTTTGACATAAACTCCAGTCTGCAACAAGTTCAAGTACATAACTTCACTGATGTACTTTCTGTCTTTTTATTGTGTCCATTTCTTTTTAAGAGAACACTAGTGACATTGTTATTTGAGTTGAAGTGAAAAACACGAACTTCAAATATCTGATTTATTTATTTATTTATTATTATTATTTATTTATTTTTTTATTTAGAAAAAAATAAGGCAACTAGAAATAGAAATAAATAATCAACTGCTAAGGCTATTAGTTGCTACGTACATTTTCTTACATTTTAACAACAATTTGGAAAGAAGACATGATAGAGATACATAGGGTGACCAGATTTTAGTGAAGGGTAACCGGGACACAGAGAAAAAAGAAAGGTCCCCATCTCCCAAAACTAAGTGAAGAGCAAAAAAAAAGTTCCTCACCTCTCAAAACTAAGTAAAGAACAAAAAAAAAAGTCCTCACCTCCCAAAACTAAGTGAAGAGCAAAAAAAAAAGGTCCTCATGTCTCAAATTCAAAGTGAAGAGCAAAAAAAAAAGGTCCTCATCTCCAAGACAATCGGGCGTCCCGAGAACATTGTTCGGGACACCGGGACAATTGACCTAAAACCGGGACGGATGGTCACCCTACAGATACATAACATTTGTAGAATGTTTGATTTAATGCACAAATTAACACTCATATTTCACTGAACAATTGCGAATCTTTTAGCAATTCAATAAGACTTCTCAATTGTGCCATATTGTTTCTTAGGGCTACTTTTGGGTCTTCGCTAATATTATATTTCTGTCTGCGTAAGGAGAATTTCCGACATCGTAACAACTGGTCGACGCTGACAGGATTGTCACATGTATCACAGACGGGTTGTTCTCAACGCTCAAAAAGATGTTGGTGTGGAAAGTTCGTGTGACCGATTCGTAACTTTGTGATGGCCACTTATTCGTTGCGGCTGAAGGGAGTGAGCCATTGCTTGGTATCGGGTTTTTTCTTCCCAACTTATTGTAGCTGGAATTTTCTCATTCTAAATTCCAGTCCTTTTATCTAAATTTTTTAATTTGAGATTTTATATCTTCTGGCGGTATTGGGAGAGTAATTGGTGGTAGCTTTGTGGAATCTTTGGCTGCTTTTTCTGCCATTTATTATTTACTAGTGGATGTACCCATGTTTCGGTACGGCATTTCACTACGAAGAAAGTGGAATATAACGCTCACAGCGTTAAAGTTAAATATATAAAACGATAATATAATTTGCAATTATTTGCTAACAGCGAAATATATGTACAACTTTAAATATTTCTGTGCATGCGTACACTTTACACTGTGATAACTTTGTTACTATTAATGATGTATAGTGTTAAATACATTATGATTTAAATCTAATTATGATCTAATTTGTTATTCTAAAATAATTGATACATCACTATAAAACTCCGATGTTATGCACCCACAAAATTTATGATACAAAAACTATTACGTTAAAAACTGAAAATTGCCCAATACACGATATCGGTGCATGATAGGTATATGCTCTCGCGGACTTTTTTTGATCTACTGAAGATCTACATTTTTTGTCTACATTATATCGATATATCTCTTATGGTTTAGCCTACGTAATCAATTTAAACTGCACGGAGAGTGAAAAATGATGCCCCCCCCATTACGCCCCCTAGGGGACGAAGTTGGAACCCTCACTAAAACCTTCCTCGGATTATTTTACCCCCCTGTACTAAATTTGGTAAAAATCGGTCCATTTGTTTAGCTTTGCATAAAGGACAAACAAACAGAAATTGATTTTTATTTATAAAGATACATCAAAAGTGTATGTAACAATTGTGTAAAATAGAAAAACAAATATTTTTGTTACAAATAAATTTGTACATTTTTTTGAAATTGGCAGAATATTGGTGGGGAGTCTTTAAGGGGCTTCACATCAAAGACTTGAAGTATCTCACTCAAATTTCATTTTCGATTTTAAATTAACATCATCCTCAAACGAAGTATGGGTACTTTTGCTAGTTTAAAAATACTTGTAAAAAATGTAAACAGATAAAATCAACTTGTTTCTTTCTGGCGTGAGCTCCAGTTTTCAACTATTTAAAATTTCTGAAGTATTTTTATGGCCGAAACATATTTATAGTGCCTTCTATGAATCACGAACATATTTTATTTTTTGTCGAATATAAAAGTCAAAGGTAATGTAATGTATTCGTTTCTGTTTTCTATAACTTTATACATACTTTGATCTATATTTTATATGATCTTGAATTATTTAATAATATAAATAATGTCAAGACTAAGATTTAAAAGGCAAATAGAGTTATTTTAGGATATTGATAGGTACAACTAAAATATACAGAGGTGTTTGTTTAGCACATGGTCCAATATATGTGTGTTCATTTTGTTCTAATTTCTACCAACAAATTAATTTTATTTTGAAGATTTGAAGATTATTATTAAAAGAGTTGCCGTGGCTCCGGGAACCAGGTTCGAATCCCCCCATCTCCTTCGCATTTTTATCTTCCGATATTGTGCAGTCAGTTCTGGGGTCGACAGCCTCAAGTATTTAATACTTCAAATGACTACTTGTTTATACAGGGATAATAGAACCTCTCGAAACGTCCCACCGTCCACATGCGCCTATCTAGGCGTTTGGAAACCTATTATTTATTATTATTTATTTATTTATTTAGTAGCATGTGTATAGTATTTCCAAAATTAAATGGCCACTCTCATTCTCGGATTCCAATAATGACTGACAGTATAACCATTACACCTGCTGAGTTTATGGTTCTGTTTAAAATAATTGCTAAGACCGTAATAATTATTTAAAATAAACGTGTTTTCTTATATGCTATTTAGAATGACCTGTATATACATATGTACTCGCATGACATTCCTTCACATTTCTATCAGGCTTAGGACGGGCTATATTTGAATTATAAATATAGGCATGTTTAAAAATCGTTTTATTTTAAAGTATTTAATATAGACTATAAAGTCTATATTAAATACTTTAAATTTTCACAAACAAAAATCATTCTTTTTTTGAACTTGTTAATTTATGGTAATTTAAAATTATTAAAATATTAATCATTATCACTATTATCATTGTTTATATCACTATCAGACTTTGTGTCACTACCACTGTCATTTAAATTAATAAATAATTTTTGAAGATTTATTTGGTGGATTTATAAAAAAAAATTGTTTCAATTGTTTTTACACATTTTTTCCACAAATCACTACTTATTGCACTTGTTTCGTCTTTAATTAATTGTGTCACTTTCTATCGGTGTTGTATTTTCCGGCGCACATTACCTTTTAATTGGCTCCATATTAGTTCTATACGGTTTAAAACACAATAATATGGCGGTAGCCTTAAAATACTGCATCGTTCATTTTTTGACATTTCGTCAACCACAAATATTTTTTTCAACTGTTTCGCCGTGATAATTTTTAATAACTCTTAGTTTAGTTTCTTCGCACTCCAAATCACCTTGTACAGATTCACTATTTTCACTACAGAAATTAGGAATTTCTCCAAAATCAAATGGTCGCCAAAGAGTCATGTTGTTAATGTATGCACGCTATGAACGTTGAAAATTAAATAACAAACAAGTATAACAACCCATAAAATTTACAAACAAAAGGATTATAAATATGGAAACTAGTTTTACATCTATTCAATTTAAATTTAAAATTCCCTTAATACCTCTTATATTCTTTTTACAGCAAGAAGTCTTAGGATTACTGCAATAAACCCATTGCTGCATTGTTAATTTTCTTAACAAGAGTGGTCATTTCATTTTGAAAATACTATACCAGAGAGACATGGAGAATAGCGAGATATTTTAAATATTGTTATTCTAGCGCTTTTCATATATGACACTAGTTATGCATGTTGTAAGCCTCTAAAACAGGCTGATTGCCCCATCTGTTAATGTCAAACGCGTTCAGTTTACAATATATGGTGGTGGTGTGAAAACAGTGTTTTAGAAGTTGATTGCTAGTGGGCAGGTCAAGTGTCTGTGGAAAAATCTATGTATTCCTACTCTTTTTTTTTTTAACACATAGGTGGTGTAACACGTAGTTTTTGCAAGTGCATAGGTTTTGCAAAAACTGAACTAAAATTTGAAGTAAGTCTTATATTGACGTTTTAAATATACAACCAAGTAGTAATAGCGAGATCTTCCTAGGAAATTTAATTTTCAAATACTTCCAGGTACTGCATCTATTTAAAAAAGTGACATTAAAATGCTTTTGCTAAAATAGTAAACTGTGTACAGACAAAGGGACACATTTTTAACTAGTAATTCACTTTATACGAGTTGATCTTTTCAAGAGATGCCTCTATTAAATAAAACATGGCCATTAACTCTTATTATTTCAGAATATACAACTTTTGATCTTATTAGACTTTAATCATAAGCTAAAGGGGCTGATCTATTGTATAATGAGACCTGTATAAAACATATTATTTGGTAGCATATATAATGCGATCATTTATTCCTGAACTTTATGTAATACTTGATAGAAACATTTAGTTATCAAACTTATTTCCAAGGACATGTACACATAGGCGTACATTCTATTTTTATTACCTTATACGAATTAATTATTAAATGAACACTGTTTTCCTCACGCCAATGTGTTGATAACAAATATTAAGTTAGCAACAGATTTTCGTTTTTCTTCGGGTGAGTTCAGGTCAACGAAGTAATCTTATTGGCTCTTTGTTAAATTGGGATTTTTCAGCTGTGAATTAGAATACAGTTTTGATATTTTAAAACCCATTGTTTACCATTATGTAACGTTTAGGAATTAATGATCGCACTGTATTTTTAAGTTTAGCAGTATTTGACTAGGATTAGATACAAAAATATTGGAAAAAAATTGTTTTATTCTTAAGATATTTAAACGCTTTTTAACAAAGTAAGCGATGCAAACAAAAATAAGCAGGTTGTTTAAACATTTCATTTATTAGTTTAGCCGTTCACCATGGTGTAATGGTCAATATAGTGGCGTATTGACTGTTGGACCAGAGTGGCTCGGATTCGAATCCCGGTGATGGCATGGATGTTTGTATTTGTAGTATTTAAGATTATAAAATGTGTAATTAAATAAAAAAAACATGTATCCTGGTTAATAGTCATAGTTGCTCAGGCAAATAAATAAAAAATAACTTATTAGTTTAATTAGATTAACACAATAATACATTAAAATAATTTTCATTTAAACAGTCTCCATTTCAATTTTCGTTCAAAGTAAACATTGAATAATTAATGTTAACTATTGTATTCGTACTGGTATGTCTCTAACAAGAAACGGCCGAGATGTCATGGATAGAGATAACTAGAGAAGTATAATCAAATCATTTAACGATTGATGTTGACCACAACGCTCTGTCATGAGCAGTGTAATGAAGAAGAAACAATGGAACATATTTAACACTTTGACTTTTGGCGGCTATTCTAGTTATACACTATTCGCGACTCCAAATAACAGTGAGACATCTGGTGGCGGCTTGGTAAATTAAACAGAAGCGTATATTTGTATAATATTTGTAGTGTGTTGTGCTGCAGTTTATGTGAATTAAGACGTATTTTTAAACATAGTGACTTAAATACAATGCTTTTTTACCGAAATATTGTTTGAACAGATAAATATTAAGAAAAAACTTCTGACATATACGCTTCTCGACTCAAACGTTAGTTTGAGTCGCGAATAGGCGTACAAATATTAGGTTATTATATCTTCAAGAATCATGCCTTTTATTTTTCGACTAACATCAGGTTATACTAACTGTTATACACCAATTTCACCAGTAAATATTGTTTTACTCAGAACGCATCGCATTTTCTTTGTACTACATTGATACAGTTTTTATTCGAGGTTTTGTTGTAATATGCAGATACGAGAATTTCGAGCAATTTTACTTTATAAGATTAAATTCGGATTGTGTGCATCTGAAACTGCAAAAAAAGTGAATACAGCATTCGCAAGGATTCAGTTAAGGCGCGCTCCATTGAAGTTGGTTTAAAAAATGTCGTAACGGGTATAAAACCGTGTAAGTCGTTAACGTCCAGGTCGCGGAAATTATAATGATGACGATGTTTTAAAAACAATAGTAGAAATTGGCACTGAATTAACCCTTCTAGAACTTGCAAAACAACTCAATGTAGGAGTAGTAAGCCTCTCGTCTGATGGAAGTCATTGGGAAGACGAAAAAGTTGGATCAGTGTGAGTGCCGATTGACTTGACAGCATCCAATGCGCAGGTCCGAGATTTGCTCAATGATGCTTTTGCGGAACAGAAATGCTTTCTTTAATCGAATCATTTATTGTGATGTGAAGTGGATCCTGTATGGTAATCTCAAAACATCTGCACAGCACCTTGGCAAAGGTGAAGTATCTAAACACATTGCAAAGCCAAACTTTCATTCGAAAATTCCGTTTGGTAGACTGCAGCAGGGGTGGGTACACTATAGTTTTATAAAATCTGAAACGATAAGTATTGTGCTTAATTGGATGAAAATGAAATTTATCATATAGGTCAAAGTTTCCCAAACTATGCTCCGCGGAGCACTTGGTGCTCCGCGATCTACTAGTGTTGCTATATATATAGCAATGATAGTGCTCCGCGACGAATTATTTTCGTGAAAAGTGCTCCGCGGCTCAAAAAGTTGGAAAACTCTGATCTCAGGTTATTTAAGATCAAAATGAATGTATTGAAATATTAACTGAGAATTGTCCATACAATACTGATGAATTTTTTAATATTAATTTTAGCAATTGTGCTTAATACTAAATATTTCATTTATCCTGTTTCATCATTACTATTTTATATATAAATCTAATTAAGTATTTCTATATTTTTTGTCTTTAAATTTTGCTGATCTTTATGTCACCTATCTAAATGTAATGAAAAATGTAATCGTCGTAAAGCTGCGTTCAGAGCTCTTAAATTAGTAGACTGTAGACTATAGCTTGTGCACTGTTGAATGTCATTAAAGTTTTTCATATGAGACCTCTAAATTTAATACGTTAAAATTAAGTACGTGTCGATTGTGGATAATTTTCTAAACTTTGTAGTTAGTGAGTTGTTTTAATGAGACAGACATATAAACACATTGGCTATCTCAGTCTACATAGGAGATAAAGTTCATATTGTATGCCTTTACATAACCTAACAAAATTCGCGCCGATTACAACAAATCTCGCCCAAAATTACAAAGACGAACAGTAAATATGACCAATTTAGGTAATTAGGTTAACTTAGCCATATGGTAAGGCGAGCAACCGTTCTGACCTCTAAATTTAATATGTTGTACGTTGTCGATTGTGGATAGTTTTCTAAACTTTGTAGTTAGTGAGTTGTTTATGCCTTTACATAACCTAACAAAATGTAATCGTACCGATTACAACAAATCTCGCCCAAAATTACAAAGACGAACAGTAAATATGATCAATTTAGGTAATTAGGTTAGGTAAAAAGGTTAGGTTTTGTTAGTAAAATAGCATAGCAGAATTATGAAAACGGCAATAGATAATAAACATCTTACACCGAAGTTGGTTTAAAGACACACAGATGTCGCACTATTCGTAACTCACTAATATCCAGAGCTGTAAACGCTGCCTTGAATGTTAAAACTACCTACTAAACATATCCATAACGCACAGTGCACAGTCAACTAATTTTAAGAGTTCTGAACGCTGCGTTAAGAGCTGCTTAAGATGTCATTCATGATGATAAGTACTATCGTACTATCTCTACAAAAGCAAAATCAGCTAGGCTGTGAAATTCTACCTCACCCACCATACTCACCTTATATATCTCCAACTGATTAATTATTCACTTGTATTTGATATCTGACCGAAGTGGAATTCTTATATTTGGCTGAGTTAAGGATCACTTGTTTAAGCATTTGGACATTTTCGTCAATAAGAAAATATATGCTGACCAGGGTGCTGCAGAAATGGACTATTCTGGCTTTATCACCTCCAGGACCTCAGATTTTTTTTGCAACTGAAATATACAAACTTAAAACTCATTGAGTATAGAGAAACACAGAGTTCTTATATCGACTAAATATGTTTATTAGCAACAATGTTATGTATTTAAAGTTTTGATTAAATAACCGGCATTTATTTTGGAACATGACAAAAAAAACGTGCGAACACGTGACTTCAGAGTAGGATTTACAAATTATTTAAAATATTTTCAAATTATTTTAAATAAAATTTTGACATATTTAACTGTTACTGAACGTTTTATGTGCTAAAATATTTATGACCAACCCACTACATGTGTTTAAACAAAAAAAAAAGGTCTATACCTGCAATCGGATGTATACAAACATTTGTAGCTAGAAAATTATGCGAAACATCTTAAACTATTTATAACTAATCCCATGCCGGGTCTCTGAAAAAATGACGAAGTCCATACGCAGTAGCAAACGTAGGTTTGGAACGGAGCAGGTCAATTCGAGTCGTGTTCGTTTGTGTTGCCCAACCTAAAGTTATTGGATTATACAAAGTAGCGCAAGCCTTTGAAGAAGCCGACAGACCCCAGGGTTTGATTGGCAACATTGCTTCCCCTATTAAGCAAACTAAAGCAGCAATTTTTACGTTCTTAAGTTTACGTCTGCGCTGTCACATCTCCCTCTCTCGCTCTCATTTAATAACCTTCTTTGTCAGCGGTTTGAATATTAAGGTTAAGTTTCATTTAAATTTATATATTATATCCATTTTATTTAATAAAAATTGAAAAAATAATTGAAATTGTACCACAATTTTGTTATAGTGCATCTTTGATTAAAAAAATCGTTATTACAATGTTTAAAATAAAAACTATTTTCTTATTTTTGTAATGTTGGAATCACTGAACATCTTTTGTGTTTTTTAGCCCCAGCATGGCCGCCGTTGCGCTACTTTGTATAATCTAGTGACTTTAGCCCAACCTACACTGAACTACACCACAGGTACACTATGGCATTCGTTTGTGTTCCAACACCTGTAAGTAAAGTGTTCGTTTGTATTTATGAACTTGTTCAGGACAGGCAAAGTTTACACTTGCTCGGGAGTGAGTGTAGCTTCAGGCAACCTGTAAAAAGGCGGCAAACTTAATCTAACTTGGTTATAATCTGTATTTGGTCTAGCGGAAATTTTTATTTTACATCTATCTATCATATATCGATCATGAATCGAGTAATATGAACAGAAGGAAAGTACTTTTCCTACAATGCTGGTACAATAACTAACATAAATAAATTCAGAAGTTTTATAAAATCTGTCAGAACTTGAATTTTTATTATTTATTTTTATAAAATTTATTTCAGCATTTAAACTGTTCACATTATTTTATGTATTTACTATTACTTTAACACAAATTTGTTTTAAAAAGTGAGGTTATCAACTTTGTTTGGAAATGTTCTTCGCCTGCCTGGAAAACCGTTCATTTGTATTCCTGTTTCGAGCAGTTTGGAATAAGTTTTTAGTTGCACTGTGACGTCAGCTGCTCTTGTCCTGGACAAGTTTGGTCCAACACAAACGAACAAACCTTCGGTGAAGATCAACTCGGCGAGGGTTTTGAGCGGTTTCTGTAATTTTTAGTTTGATATTCCTGTATCAAATATAAAAAAATTGATGTGAATTAGGAATTTACACATTTCAGGGTTTAGTCGGAATTTAATAAGTGTAAGAAGACAATATTTTTTCTGTAACTACATCAAAATCAACAGTTTTTTTCGATATTTGAGTACCAAGAGCTTTCATGTAATTTTTGAAAACATAATTTAAATAATTTACGTCACAATAAAATTTAAATTATAAGATCCCAGCGATTTTTTTCTGCATTTTCTTCGTAACTAATTCTTCATTAAATTAATAAGAAATATATTGATATATCGCTTTATTTTTATCAGTGTCAGAAAACATTTTCTCACTATTAACAATGTGTTATTTCATTTACTTATAAGTATTTTAGTACTATAAATTATTTGATCCTTTTTGATACCTTGAAATCAAAAAAACTAAAATAATACAAACAATAGGTTCAAACGAAGACATGCACTACTCGAGCCATAAATTCAAAAAATCCATAACATTATCAGCCACAATTTAGCCATGAATTAAAAAATATTTAATTTTGCCAAAATCAGAAAAACTGCGGTATTTTCCAAGAACGCAATCTAATCAAAAATTTCTTTCGTACGTTTCCGGTTCAGAACAATGTACTTTACCTATATATTTTTAAAATTTTTAGTTCAACCCCTTTCGGTTAAAGGGTGCGGGACAGTATTTTTTTTAGTACATTTTTAGAAAAATTTGTGTAAAATTTTTGCTACTAAAATTTAACTACTTTCTGTCCCTTAATCTACGTTTCAAGACCTTTCTTTGATATTTTTCGAAAATCTGATCGAATATTCCGGTTCCTATCATTGTACATCATTCAGAATTGTTTTAGATTTTTAAATCAACCCCTCTGGGAAATAGGGGAGCGACAAAAGTTTTTTGACACATTTTTGTATAAAATTTCATCAAAATAGAGATTTTTCAAAAATAAAAATTTGCTTGTTTATCCACGCATCAAAAGGTTTCATTTGATACCCCACTCAAAATTTTAAAGAAATTTTTTTTTTATTAAATACATATTTGTTTATATTTATTTATCTCTCGATGTGTTTTTCTGAATTCTGTATTATTTTCCTATATGTGAGTCAAGGAGTTGTACAAGCATACCAAATTTCAACTGTCTATGTTTTGTCGCTTGGCTATATTTTCTACCGTACAGATAGACAGACAGATACCGTACAGACAGTACAACCTAAAAATATATAAAATTATGCTCACATTGCATTGTAAAATGTTTTTGCATTAAAAATAAAAATATTAAATCTATTATTTTATTATATTGGGTAGTGCCAAACATTGAACACACGAGCAAGGTAAACTAATTTAAAAAAATACTAAATAATTTCAAAATAAGATAGTATGTTTTGACAAAATGAATAAAAAAAAAACCAAAAGACAAAAAGTAAAATAATTAGAATTGCAAAATTAGACCATTAATAGATCATAACACTGTACTTGTTATTTGATGCAATAAAACAAATTAAAATTTAGAGGGACCGCAGCTTTTACGTAAACTTAAAAAGTGTTATTATTATTAGAGTTAAAAATTTTAAAATAAGAAATATACAGTTTTATCATTTGCAATACCCCCTATTTTTGCGTATATAATTTTCTTTTTATAATAATTTTTGTCACAGATTTCTCGCTATCACCGAACTGACCGTCGCCGAATTGTCGCGTACCGGTTTGGAATTACTTAAACTAGCGACAGAATCGAGTTAAATAGATGGAATATTTGTTAATATAAGTTTGATTGTTTCTATATGTTGAAACAACTATGTTGTTTCCCGTAGAATGTTTTTGATATTGACAGTTTTAGACTATACTAAAAAAAAACCACAGTAAAAAATATTTTATTCTGCTACAAAGTGTTAACAATTTGTTTATTAGTTCAACACTTCAAAGTAAAAAAATATAACTATTACAAACAGTAACGAGATTTATATTCTCTTTATAGATAACCGAAATATTTCTTTCCAATGATTATTTTTAATTTTGTGAGATGAAACAGAGAAGTGTGGTATTATATATTTACATATGTATATGTGAACATCATATGGAAGTCATATCCGTTGGAAGCAAAGCTACTGCTGTATATCACTAGATTACTCAACATCAATATTTATCTAAGCCTAAAGTGACATAACTTCTTCACTTGATATGTTTCACTGCTGCTACTTTGTAACTCAGAATAGATACGTTTTAGTATATGAATATCATTTAGTGCTTTTAACTGTTTATTCATATTTAATACTACGAAGGGTATACACATTTAGTTTGTACGTTAAGTTTCTTACGTATTTCGATATACTAGAAATAGTATTGTTTTTCACAATAAATAACAACGCGAATAGAAGGTCCTCGAAATACAGTAACCCAGTATCTTTTCTTCTTCTTGTAACAATTGCACCGTCAGAATTATTTTGATAATAAAGATATTATTCATAACAATACGTAGATTGTTTATGTAATACAGAATTTTGCAATGTTAACAGTTTTATTATGAAGGTTAGACAGAATATAAATAATAACATTGGCAAATTATGTGTGGTATAAATAGGAATCAAAATTAATTGTAAGGGACTCGGTTCCTGGCTGTGGTCTGGTATATATGTAATGCATGAGATCCAGTCAAGATCTGAGTCCGGTCGACCATGTAAGTTTTATATTTTATTTTACATATTCATTCTGTTTTAAAATGTTTTGTCTTCATTTGATACTCACGTAATTAATTTATAAGTTTAAATTTCGTTCTTCATTTATTGATTTTTTCTTTTTGCATCTAAGTTGTTCCCACTTGTTTGACTTTCCGCGGATAATCCGCGGATACCCGCGGATTTGCAGGGCTCTAGTTATAGCTTACATCTAGTTTTAAGACTTTTATGCAACCGGACATTAGTATTTGAAATACTAAAAAGTAATGTTTAATTAAAATGGTACATATATAGTTTTTTCCTTTAAAAAAAGTATTAGTATTCAGTACTTCGAATACATCAGAAAAGTATTTTACCCAGCACTGATTATAGATATACATCTTTATAATTTATTAGATAAATTTGAATTTATCATGGAATAAATGATATAATGTCTGCCCGTTTTAAATTTAGAAAGTGTCTGAAGCATTGCAATTTGCAATACAATATGTTTGAGAAAAAAAGGTGTCTAGATAGACATGAAATTAATTTATTTTTAAATTAACAGAATTGTCCATTTAATATTTAAAAAAATTAAATTCAAGGCCTACTAGACGCTTTTCTTCGATCATATTGTATTTAAATATATGTAATTTAAAAAACTACTAATTATCTTAAAAATGTACTAATAAATTGGGATAAATTTAATATTATTTATGAAATTTATTTTATTAAAATTTGCAATATTAAAAATATATTTTTACTTGCAATTCTTATCGGCAAAACATTGATGTAAGCAACCCGCACAACTCAGGTCACCCCCTTGCCCTATGAGGGTTGGCTGCATAACAAGTTGCCCTCGTTCAGTCTCAATGTTATACAACCTCATTGTATCAACCATGTGCAAAGTAATTGTTTTGTTTTAATTATAATGCAAAAAACCACAATTTGTTTTATTTATTTATACCTAATATTTATCTTATTCCACATTACAGACAAACCAAACTGCAAATTGTACAATGGGGTTATATTTTCTTGACTACTGTTCATACGTGCTCTCATACATTTTCCGTTCCGGAAATGTTGTGATTATATCAATTTTCTGTTTGAAATTTCAATTACGACTAACGTTTCAAATCCAGCGAATAATCATGTAGCTATTGTAAGCGTTTATTAATAGTTTATCAGTTTATCTGAGTTGCCTGTAGGAAGTAAATACATTGGCGATGTACAAGATTTTAGTCCGCCATAAATTAACTTTAATGAATCCATACACAGGTGACGAAACGTTTGCTGTTACTGATATGAATTAAAATCGGAAGAGATTTCACTCTGCAACACCTTGTAAGAAAGATGTTGGAATCTAGAAAGTGTATATTACTTGACCAAAAATTTGTAATATTTTGGAAAGCAAACGATATTTTAAATGTACTTATACCCAGTCGAATGTTAGCAATTTTGTTTGAATTTTTTTGCGTAGTAGCCATATCTCTACTTGGTGTTCATTGACTTTAAGAAAGCCGAATTCCTTCGTATATAGCAAGTTCTTACAAGTTTTTATTAAAGAACTATTAGGGTTTTGTTTAATTCCTATCGTAATACGTGCGTTGATACTTGAACCTATTGACGATGTCCCTTAAGGTTACTGACCCTTTTGGAAGACTCATTGTATCTAGGAGGGAGGTAGAGGAAATATTAGACTATGTTCATACAACAGTATCTCGGCATATAAAGAAATTGGGTATGTTAAAAAAATTGAAGATTTTTGCAACTTAGCGAGATCAGCTTTACTACCTGCATCACTATGGGCCGCTTTCTGAAAGCTTAGTTAACTATAACCTAATGGATTGTTATATTGTAACCGAGTTTAACCAGAGGATTAAACTCGGCAGGACTTTCAGAATCCGGCCCTATATGCTCGTTTTTTGACCGCTTAGTCTCTGGCGACGAAAAAATGGATTACGTACGATAATCCAGTTATGAAAAAGAATAAAGTCTCATTTAGAATAGATACGTAGCAAATGCATAACATAAGAATCGCAATACTGTCTTTGTTATGTTTATTAGAAACATATGTTCAGAATAGTCTCTCCTTTTGTAGTCATCTCTATTCATGTGCTATGCTTGTGCTATGTATCTGTTATAAACGAGGCTAAAGGCATAAAAAAGTTCCACCCGTTCCTAGGCTCAGAATGCACAAGTAAAACAAAATACACTGCATCTGGTTGGGTAGAACTTTATAGTTTTATAGTGAGCTTCTGCCACCTGATGAAAGGTTTGGAAAGAAAAGCCTACCGATCTCTACTGTGAACAGTTGTCAGGAACAAGAAATCGAGAAAAACTATCAGCGTTAGCCTGATCTTTCAACATGAAATCGCCTGACCACATAGCTTTCTTAAGACTAGGCAAAAACTTGATTAGCTTAGCTATGAAATACTTCCTTTTCTAAAAAAATGTCCGACCATATAGCACTCATAAGGCTTGTCAGAAATGTAATTCAATTTCGTTACAGCTGGGCTGCGGAATCCTTTATCACCAACCTTACTCCCCAAATTTTGCACCATCAGACTACCATTTGTTTATATCTACAAAATGATTATCTGGAAAATGGTTTAAAATTGAATTTGGCGTGATTTTTTTCGTGAAAAATATGAACATATTTTGTAACCGAAATTTACATGTTGCCCATTAAAAGGAGGCAAATTGTAGATAATAATGGCCAATTTGTCGTTAGTTGAATATATTAATAAAGATATGCGACCCGAGAAACATTATCAACGGAGCAAAGCTGCCTTTTATCTCCCCGATTTTTTAACATTCCGCTCAATTGGATCGTGCACAAGGCTCTGTCATGAAGAAGGGGAATTCAATGAAACCTTCAAAACCAGGGGTACGTGCCAAAACATAAGTCTTGGAGTTCGAGTTTACTCAAAGATAATGTGGTCATGTGATCAGGTTTTGGAACAGCGATGTTAAGGTTAGGAATGCTTATATGAAAATTCCCGCAAAAATATTGTCAACACGACATATTATTTTAAATAATTATTAATATCTTTAAATAGTGATGGATAAAAAGAAGAGGTGTGTATTATTGCTGCTGATTTGAGTCAACAACCTCTCTATCTATAAACGGTAATTTTAATAAATATTTACAAACTATTGTATTATAAAAACCTATTTATAATTAAGAGGATCCTATACTCTTTGCGTTAGGGCATCTATCGTTCCCGCCTGCTCCCCCCAATTCAAGGAGGCGTGGACGATATCACTGACAGTACACTCAGAATCATAACACACATTACACACATATTTGTTATTTTTATGTGTCAACGGTCTGAGATATCTTTCTCAAACCTCGTGCAACGTTCGAAAAAAAATTATGCGCTTTAAGATTGACAATACTTAATTAAAATTACGATATCTATTTGAAGAACATTTTAAAAAATCAATACAACAAAAAATAGTTTTTAAAAAAAGAAAAAAATAAATAAGCGAATTAAAAAACTTACCAAGAGATTTATAGGTACATATACATTTAGTGTTTAAAACAGATTTTTTGGACTTTTAGCTTCCGCAAAAATGTCTATTAAATCTTCATACCTCATTAATCTTGCTCGATCGTTTTCAACACTAATTAATGTTAAGTCACAAAACCGCTGTTGTCCTATAGTACTACTTAGAAATTTTTTTATACTTTTTAACTTCGAAAATGTTATAGGAAATGTTAAAAAATAGTATAAAAGCTGTGCATTACATACCGTCGAAATTGGATAAAATCGTACTATAGTCTATTAAAAATATTTGGGCAAGTTCTCTTGTTCTGCAACATAATTGAATTTTGTCCAACAATGCTGATCTAAAACTTATTAATTTTTTTATTTTATTTTTCAAACTCTTTGCTTCGGATACTACATTTTTGTTATTAATTTTTAAAATAATTTCAGTCAGTTAACGATCTTAATATTTCAATATAATTAAATCTTAATGCAATTAACGAATCATACCTGGAGGACTTACCAAGGCGGACACAGTTTTTTGGGAGAACTATTCATCAGATTTACACTAGAACAGGAATCTGCAACCTTTTCACGTCGGGGCCGCATTTAGTAACGAAATTTTACATTTTTTTGGTCGCGGGCCGCAATCAGTAACAAAATTTTTTTGGCGGTTTTAATTCCTTTTTTAATTTCTCTATTTTAAGATCTTAAGTTTTTGTTTACGTCGGTTTACATAATTTATGTCGGAGTAAAAACCCCTAATGTCAGATGCCTAATCAGCTCGGTAATGTGTTGACTACGCTGGATATGAAAAGAAAATATTATATTTTCCTACTGGTGAGCCTACGGGGTTCAGCCGTAAGCTGAATAATGACATTTACACAATGACGCTAGATGATGTTTATTGGTCTTTGTCATAAACATAGATTGTTGGAGCAAAAGAAAGCGATTGTTAAATGTGCTCTGCAAGTACATTGTTATATTTAAGAAATTCAATACCATTTTTACATTGCTAGAGTGATGATTAGTTTCTAGCGACAATATTCAGATTTCAAATTTTGGGTATGTGCAGCTTTCAGATGGTTCTCCAAACTATGGCTCTACAAACGTTCCCCGGGCCGGTTTAATTTGCCAGTCGGCTACTACAAGATACTCTTCAAAACATGTCGTATTACATCCTTTGCCTTATTATTATTCGTGTTATTTTTTATAAACTATCAATTAAAACAGCCTTAAGGGGATCCTACACTGTACACGCAAAGAAATCACTGTATTTATATTTCAGATAAAGGTTAATTATTATTTATGTGCATATGGTCTCAATACCTCTAATCTGTTAATTGATTTAGTTGTCGTCTGTTTAAGCAGTTTCTGTCAATCGCCCCATATTTTGGCTGCGCCCGAGGCAAAGTGCCTCCCAAAACCGGCGCCCCATTATTGGCCGCGCCCGGGGAAAAACATCCTACAAAAGTTGCGCCCTATTCTTTGACTGCGCCCGAGGCAAAAGCGCCCCTACGAAAGTTGCGGTTGGTGGCGCTGTATTCCGGACGGTGTCCCGAGTCAGAGCCGCTTGTTGGGATTTTGCCGTGGGCGCAGCAAAATATGGGGCGCAACTTTCGTGGGGGCGCTTTTGCCTCGGTCGCAGCCAAAGAATGGGGCGCCGCTTTCGTAGGATGTTTTCCCCGGGCGCGGCCAAAATATGGGGCGCTAGTTTTGGGAGGCACTTTGCCCCGGGCGCAGCCAAAATATGGGGCGCTAGTTTTGGGAGGCACTTTGCCTCGGGCGCAGCCAAAATATGGGGCGCCACTTAACCCCTTCAAATATAAAAAAAAATATTTATTTAAAAAAACACTAAAAATGACTTAGTTCCAACCCTTTAATGATTTTTTTTTTTGATTTATTCAAAGGAATACTAAAATTAACTTAATCCACCCCTTAAAATACAAAATTTTAAATTTATTTTAAAAAACTAATATGTATATAATCCAACTCTAAAATACATTTTTTATTTATTTATTCAAAAGAACACTTAAATTTACTTAAGCCAACCCTTAAAAAACATTTTTTATTTATATAGTTAAAAGAGCACTAAATTTTACTTAATATAACTCTTAAAATACAATTTCTTTTTAATTAAATAATCACGAAAATTTTCTTAAGCCAACCCTTAAAATACAATTTTTTTATTTATTCTAATTCCCACCAAAATGTACTTAATCCAACTCTTAAAATAATCATTTTCAATTTTAAACAAAAGAAGACTCTAGCTCTTATAGTTATGGCCCAATTGTGTACGGCCCGAATTGTCCATCGCCCCAGCTGTTAATGGCCCCAGTTGTGAAAAGCCCCAATTTTGAACGGCCCGAATTGTCTTACTGCCCCAGTTGTCTGGTTACCATTCTGATCTTAAAAATTAGGATAAATTAATTAAGAAGATTTAAAAAGACCGGTAAATAAATTATAAATGATTTTTTCCCTCTAAAATATTTTAAAATCTTATGTTTATACTGAAATAATCTATGAAATAAATCTTCCGAAAGATAATAATGACCTTGGATAAGTTTTGTCACTTTTCTTACTTGACTGTACTTGGGGCGGAGTTTTATAGATTCATACTTCTGTCCGCTAGAGGCAGCATATTTTCAATTAAAAAAAATCATTTTGACTATTCGAATTTTGCAGTACTACTAACTAATATAAGTCACAGTTGTGTATGTATGTGCAATCGACACATTAAACTTTGCTTGCATTGTGTATTTTTTTCATTTTTTTTTTGTTTTTCTTTACTTTCAAATTGCTTACTTTGCAAGTGCAATTATTCATAAACAGGAAGGAATTTAAGAAAAAACAATCAACAGGATCAAAGATTTATATATTATCTTTACATATGTTTTTGTTAAATTTTGATCAGTTGATTAGCGTAGGTAAAATCCGACAAGTCCTAACATGTGTTTTACGTTCCGCGCGGACCGAGTATAGGATCCTCTTAAGAAAAAGACTTCATTTTTTTTTTTCAGAATCATGAAACCTTTGATGATTCAGACATAGAAGATGTGGAAACTCCATAATTAATTTCTATTACATGCGTACGCATTCTGCGCATGGGAGTAAATATTACCCACCTTGCAAGCAGAGTTAAAAAAGTAAACTGTAGCGTTAACTCAAACTCGAATGTTTTGGAACGATCTTACTAAACTTAGAGTTAAGTTAAGAGTTAACTCCATAGGTTTTGGAACGTACCCCAGCTTGGGAACTTATATCAGTAGTTTCAAACCAAGGTGCCTGCACCCATACATAGAATATGAAAAATTAAAACCATCTTATCCTCATATTTCCGTATTATATCTGTGTTTATTCTACGAAGATGACGACACCCCTTTCATATACCTACGGCATCCTGGTTGAGAATCATGAGCCTAGATTATGCTGATGACATCTACCCACTGTCACATACAGAGGAGATATGCAAACAAATTTGGTTAGCAGTGTAACTTGCTTCTAAACATCAGAAAGATAAAAATCATGCGTATATAGGTACCTGAAGTAGGGACATTTATCAAATTATGATAATGGTGACAATTTCCAAGATGTGGACGATTTTTACTACCTGGAGACCAATATAACAAAAACTGAATACAGCCTTAACGATGTTCCTTAACATGCTTAAGAAAATATAATAGCCTTTAAGTTATCGCAACTCCGCATATTTAACAAAAACATTAATATTATATACCGAAAATACCAGATTTTAACCAAGAATACGAACCTTCGTTCCGAAAAAAAAAAAAAAAAAAACGAATGATTTATATTGAGTACTTTTGAGTTGTACAGGGTAGAGCGAGCGCTGAGCAAACAGTTGATGGTGACGTTATGAATAGAACACTGATAGAGCGCAACAACTCGAACACGGAGCGAGCATGGATTGTGACATAATGTTTATAAAATGTAACCCTACAATTTTAAGTCGTGGTTTTACTGTCAGATTAGTTCACGTCAGTCATGAATCAAAATTATGACATTCGATTTGCTGTTGAATTATTTTTCAATGATGAAGTTAATGAATCTGGAAAAAAAGTATGGGGATTTGCGGAAAATACGGTGCTAATATTTTCAAATCACATTTTCGGGTATCTCCTACAGTTTTCGAAAATATTCTTGGAAAACTGCAAGCAGTGCCAGAAATTCATCTGAGACCAGGGGGAAATCCTGAAACAAAACTAGAAATCAGCTTATGGTACCTTGTCAACATTGAGAGCTTCTATAAATTTGCAAATAGAACATAACCCTGTTTCTTCCATGTTAATTTTATGCACAGTGTATTTAATTATTTTTATGCTGTATTTACAAACACAATACAGCTTTCGAAGTTGATAGAAATGTCACAAATACGAAAAATGGTAGTGCTTTTCCCGCAGTTCCCTCATTTCCGTCATACCCCATAAGCCCGGTCTTAAAACCCCGACTCATCGATCGCAAAGCGAATGCAATTGGGTCTACTCCGAGCGTCAAATCGAACAAATTTGAGTGTACAGAACGTACTCGGAGCACTCAGAGCGTCAAATCGTACTTACCCATTAAAGGTTGTTTTACATTAATTAATTATACTTTTCACAGTACTATCAAGCTTCTAACGTCATTTAAACTTGTAAACTTTTTTCTGAAGTAAAAGGTGACAGGAATAGGCATTTAAAACCTTCTCTCTTTTGTTACTTACTACTGCCAACTTAACAATTTAAAGTGACATTTAATAGTTCGGTTATAATAACTAATTTATAAATATCGTTGAGTTATGCTAGTTTATTTTTAATTATAGCAACAATTAGCCAGTACAGTTTTTATTTACAAGACCAAATCTCAATCAGGATTGTTAAAAATACTAGAAAAAGTATAACAGTGTAGCATAAAAACAAGCGTGAAGTTGGTATGTCTGACAAAGAATTGATACGTCAAACAAAATTCTGACTGAATCTAGTTTGAAAGGTATGGTAGTATGTCGAAAAGCATTGAAAGTTTGAAGGAAGTACTGTATTTCACATTATAATTTTTGTGTCAATACTACGCAAAAAATCCGTAGTGCTACGAAGAAAAGTATAATGTAGAACAGATTTTACGGAACGCGGTTGCTGAAGTTTGATAGATTGATTACTAACCAAAACATATAAGTATATCAAATATAAGTATGTTTTCCTATATGACTAATACATGAACGCAACCAGTGACACAAAAGCTCGAAGTCTTCGTGAACAATTTTCTCGCATAAAAATATTGTGCTCATGTATTTTAATGAATAACTATCTTTTATAATTATTGTATTTTTTATTATTATTTTATTGTATATTATATTAATGACTCTTTGTTTTCTTGCAGGTAAGTTCCTGTTTTTTGTATTCTGCGCTGAAAAATGAAAAACATTGCGTAAGTAATTATCATATACTAGTTGAGATACATGTACTTCGTACACATACGTGTTTCCTATTAAATAAATAGTGAGATACTTCCAGTTAATAATAAATGATATGTTTCAAGATTTAAGTTGGCATCCCCTCATAACTTTTCTTTACTTTCTCGCAAATATTCATCCAACTGAAAACATGCATAGAACATTTTTTTTTTTAATTCTAAACTATTATTGTCTTTTACATTTTTGTTCTGAATAATGAATAATAAGTGATAAATTTCAAGTTTTATAATTAACGTCCCCCCGAAACTAACATGTGTTTTAATTTTGATTTTGTTCTGTCACCATTCTAAATTACACGACTAAAGTCCAACCATTTTACGTGAATCTGGATCAAACAGAAAAAAAATAATATTTTTTATGGATATCGTTTTAAAACAACTTGCAACGTGCCTAGGACAAAAAAAAAAAAAAATAAAACAGATTAAGCTACCAGTTATATAGATATGGTTTAGGAACACGAGTTTACAGGGAGTGAACAAAAGACCCCGATTTCTCGGGCCCCGCGGCTTTAGGGCCCCCTTAAAAATATATCCATTTATTATATCAACCTTTTATTACGGCATTCTGTCCTGTTGTATGGCGAAAACTTGTTAAATAAATAAAATTATCGTATAATAGAATTTTGGATTTTATAAATAAAATATTTTATCTTATCTATTTACAGATGTTTAGTTAATTTTTTATACATACAATAAATTTATATAAATGTAATATAAAATTTGTCCTTTTATCATTGCCGGCGGCTCTTCCGAGTTGATTATCTTGGACAATAAAACATGCACCAAATATTCAGAAAGAGGTCATTGCTAGGTGAGTTGGAATAAGTGCAATAAAGGTGGCAAATGTCAAACATAATTTATTATTAATTATTACAAACGACATTACTCGTTTAAATTGTTCAAAAAAAATTGTGAGGATCATCTTGAAAATGTATATCTTAATATATTTGTTACATTAAGAATCATATCAACGACCCCTGTACCATTTTACCAAATTAAGTATAATTAAAAATTACCTACTTTAAGTCGACTATTCTTTCAAGTCAGGAAAAACTGGAAGGACTTTCTACGATATCAGTAGAGTAAGAATTAAATAAAAATGACAATTCTGACGATCTAATAGAAAATTCTTAACAAAAAAAGAAAAAGAAAAGTACATAAGGAAATATATGAAAGTATTTCGGTTTATTTTATGTTTATGTATTAGTATTAGTATATGTATTAGTTTAGGATACGGATTCTACACTATGCCTACGAAATTTTTTATTAAAATTATGTAATTTGTAGGAAACAAATAATTGCAAATATATGGGGGCTCCGCAGATAACTTTTGCCCGAGTTCTCATCTGTATTATCAGCCGGCCCTGATAATACAGATTAGATAGTAAGTCATTTAAGCTAATTTCATAACAGTTTCAGGAGAATACTGATCGAAAATTGATCAAAAGTGACCCGATAAACAAACATACATCTATTTCACACAATTCTATGTAAGCTTTATCAGTAACGTAACATTTGAACTAGTCGTATCAACGTATTTCCGTAGTTTTTATCTTCGTTTGTTATAAAGACTTCTATAATCGTTTTTCCACTTTTCTCTAGTATCTTTTTTACCCTATTTTTTGCTTTCTGTACGTTCTTGTCTCCCAGATTTGCTTTACTTGTCTTGTGTCTTGCAGTCTTTGCATGTGTCCCCACCAGGCCAGTTGTCTGTTTTCTATAAATTGTTCTATTGGTTCTATATCGAGTTTTCTTCTTATATCTGAATTTCTGATTTTATCCAACTTGGTCACACCCTTTATTCTTTTTAAATACTGCATCTCCAAAGCTTGTATTTTACTTTTTTCCCTTCTTGAAAGCGTCCAGGTCTCACAGCCAAAAGTCAGTACCGGTCTATATATAGCTAATCGGATTTTATATCGGGGAATTTACAAACACGTCGATTAATAAAATCGATAAATTAAGAAACGTTTTGATAGATTTTTGATGTTATCGATTAGTCAATCGATGAATTCTGGAACTTGTCCTATTATTTTGAATATGATGAAATGGAACCTGGGCAGAAGCATATTTTTTTAGAGCCACCTGTGTAAACCAACCCATAAATTATGAAACTTTTTTACAGCTATTTTTATTTTATAATAAAGTTGTTATAGAAAACGATTTAGTATATCCAATCATCATTTAATTTCACAGTAATGTTTACGTTTGCCTCGTTCCCATATTGTAAACATCAGTATTAGTACCTTTGGTAAAAAACTACCTTCATAAATCCAATCGTAAACCAGTTTCTGAAACACATAAAGTGACGTATACCGGATATATACATACATATATATTTGTTTAACTACCAACAGGAAGCCCCCTATAAATATTTGATATGAAGATGTCCAACAAGGTAAATACTAGGATTTACTCGTGATGACGCACTTATTATTAACTGTCCATTTTGAAATATTCAACACGTAAAGTTTTCAAGCAAATAAATAGGGTTGCCCACATTGTCATTTTCACCCAAAGACCGAAGACTTCTGATTTGGTGATCATTTTTCAGTTTTCAATATTTTTCTTCGGGTTACCGCTGAGTTGCCGAGAGCTTAGAGCCTGTTGACAGCCGTAATAAAAATTAAATATTTAAAAATAATAAAATTAATAATTATATGACGAAATATACCTGTGGCAGCATGAATCCAGATGCATCACCAAATCACGTTGTCAAGACATCGTAGATCATGTTGTCATGGATTTGAAGGAAATGAAAAAAGCTTAACAACCGAATAACATTATAACAATAACATATAACTTGTCAACATTTAACTGTCAAATAAACAATTTTGAATAAGATATACTTTAATATTCTTACTACTCATTTACAATACCCTAAATTTGGTGACCCCGACGTGATTCAAAACGTCTGGAGTATTGTAATATTTCAAGTATGACCGAATCAGAAAATTTTGGTATTGCTGTTCCTGTTCCTGTTCCGACGGAAACTATGAATATTAGCCGCATTGGTGTACGTGTGCCTCCATTTTGGCCTGCCGATCCAGTTTTATGGTTTGCTCAATTAGAGGGACAATTTTTAATACATGGCATCACACGCGAAGATACAATGTATGGTTACGTGATCGGACATCTGGAAGCGAAGTACGCATCAGAAGTGAAAGACATCATAGCCTCGCCGCCAGCCACTGGTAAATATGCCAAAATTAAACTTGAACTAATTGCTCGCCTTTCTGCGTCGCAGGAACAGAAAACGCGTCGTTTATTAGAACGTGAAGAACTTGGAGATCGCAAGCCATCGCAGTATCTCCGTTGCCTTCGAGATCTTGGTGGCGACACTGTAACGGAGACTTTGTTGCGCACTCTATGGATTGGCCGGTTACCAAGTCATTTGCAGGCTATACTAGCTACGCAAGAAAATGTAGATTTGGATGCAGTTGCAAGACTTGCGGACAAAATTTTGGAGATGTCATCTTCTAATCATGTCGCAGCAATAGCTACATCTTCTTCGTCGAACATGGATGAGCTGTTTAAGAAAATTGATGACTTACAGCGTCAAGTAGCAAACTTGCAACGGCCGTCACGGAATTGTTTCCGACGAAATTCATCTGATCGCAGGCGTTCTTCGTCGCGTAAGTCAACACATAATACAAAATTTTGTTGGTATCACCAGAATTATAAAGACAAAGCCAAAAAATGCATTAAACCTTGCGATTTTGTATCGGAAAACGAGTTGGGCAGTCGCTGAATACGGCCGTCGACGACAGCAGCCCGACAAACTCGCGCCGTCTCATTATAACTGATCGCGTCTCAAAGCGACAATATCTAGTAGATACCGGCGCCGACGTTTGTGTTTACCCGAAACATGCGGTTGGTGGCAAACTCGCTAAAACGGCCTATGAGCTAATAGCTGCTAATGGTACAGTAATTGACACGTATGGTTTTGTTACATTGACCCTAAATCTTGGCCTCCGACGAGACTTTGCTTGGCGTTTTATTATTGCGGATGTTGCCAAACCCATAATTGGTGTTGATTTTTTGTCTTACTATGGTCTTTTAGTAGACATAAAAAATCAAAGTCTCATAGACAGAAACACAACATTAACTGCACTTGGTCAGATAACAAGGACTCATGCTAGTTGTGTAAAAACCGTTTCTTTGTCAGGCAAGTTTGGGCAGCTATTAACAGAATTTCCAGCGATAATTAAGCCTGCAGGTTTGCATCAAATGCCAACTCGGCATTCGACAGTACATTATATTCGTACCACGTCTGGACCCCCGGTTGCTGCCAAACCTCGTCGACTCGCACCCGATCGTTTAAAAATCGCTCGCCGTGAATTCGATGCAATGGTTAAGCTTGGCATAGCACGTCCATCAGACAGCTCTTGGTCGTCGCCTTTACACCTGGTACCTAAAAAAGGACAAGATGAGTGGCGTCCTTGCGGAGATTACCGTGCACTCAATGCGCGTACAGTCCCTGATCGATATCCGATACCACATATACAGGATTTCACACACGGTCTTGCAAAATCAAAGATATTTTCTACTATTGATTTAGTTCGCGCCTATAATCAGATTCCGATAAATCCAGAAGACGTATCGAAAACAGCGATTACAACACCATTTGGTTTGTTCGAATTTGTATTCATGTCCTTTGGACTTAGGAATGCAGCGCAAACTTTCCAACGGTTTATGGACGAAATTTTACGTGATTTTGATTTTGCTTATGTCTACATTGACGATATTCTTGTTGCTTCGGCGTCAGAAGCCGAACACGAGAAGCACCTTCGTATGCTGTTTCAACGTCTCAATGACTATGGCGTTGTATTAAATCCATCTAAATGCGTATTAGGAGAGACAGCATTTACTTTTCTTGGACACACGGTGACATCTTCAGGTATCAAACCTCAACAGGTGAAAGTTCAAAGCATTATTGACTTTCCTCAACCAACCAACATTCAACAGCTACGCCGTTTCCTTGGAATGTTTAATTTCTATAGAAGATTTATACATCAGGCAGCGGAAATTCAAGCACCGCTAAACAGACTACTGGAAGGTCGTACTGTTAAAAATAAGGACTTGATTAAGTGGTCGTCAACTGCAGAACATGCTTTTACGAACTGTAAAAATAGTTTAGCTAAAGCTGCACTTTTGGCACACCCCGACTCGCGTTTTCCGCTTGCTATTTTTACAGACGCGTCGAACAGTTGTATCGGAGCATCACTTCAACAGTGGACTTCTGAAGGATGGCAACCACTGTCATTTTTTTCAAAAAAGTTCACTCCTGCTCAAAAGAAGTATAGTGCATTCGACCGAGAACTTCTAGCCATGTACCGTGCTGTTAAATATTTTCTATTTATGGTTGAAGGTCGGCAGTTCACAATTTTTACGGATCACAAGCCGTTAACATTTGCGTTCCATCAAAAGTCAGATAAATGTTCTCCTAGGCAATTTCGCCACTTGGATTTTATTGGTCAATTCACGACAGATATCCGACATGTTTCTGGTCAAGACAACATCGTAGCAGATGCTCTTTCTCGCGTTGATGTTATCACAACAGTAGTTGATTACGAAGCTCTCGCGAAAGATCAAAAAAATGACGAAGAGCTAAAGAAATGGTTTTCAAATACAACAGGGTTGGTTTTAAAAAAAATTCAAATTCCTGGCACATTTGAAGGGATTTTCTGCGATGTTTCCACTTCAGTAGCTCGACCATTTATAACAAAAAAATTTCGACAACAAGTTTTTCAGTCTGTGCACAATCTAGCACATCCTGGCATCAATAACACTGTTAAGATGGTAGCACAACGTTTTGTATGGCCCCATATGAAATCTGACTGCAGGAAATGGTCTCGAACGTGTATTCCATGCCAAAAAAACAAAATATCTCGGCACGTTTCAGCACCGCTGGGACAATTTCAATTACCGAGTGCAAGGTTCGAACACGTTCATCTGGATCTCGCGGGTCCGTTGCCAAGCTCAGATGGAAAAAAATATCTACTCACTGCCATCGATAGATTTACCAGGTGGCCGGAAGCTTTTCCCATGGAAGACCAAGAAGCTGCAACAGTAGCTCGCATTTTTTACGTAGGTTGGATATGTCGATTCGGAGCTCCACGCAGAATCACAACGGACCAAGGGCGGCAATTCGAATCGCAACTTTTCAACGCGTTATGTGGATTGACAGGAACAACTCATTACAGAACAACTGCATACCATCCACAAGCCAACGGCATGGTAGAAAGATTACATCGGCAGTTGAAGTCCGCCATCAAGTGTTACGGGTCAGAACGGTGGACTGATGTTTTACCGACGGTGCTCTTAGGCATTCGTGCTGCATGGCGTGAAGATTTGGACTCCACGGCAGCGGAACTTGTTTATGGAGAACCACTCCGCCTTCCTAGCGAGTTTTTGACACCAAATGACACAACTAGCATCAGAACTGCCTCTGAAGTTGTGAATGATTTACGACGACATTTCGAACAGCTTCGACCTAGAGAAGGAAGCCGACACCGCGATAAGAAAGTTTTCATTTTTAAAGACCTACAAACGGCAAGCCATGTTTTCGTTCGTCATAATGCTATATCAGGACCACTTGGAAGTTCTTATGACGGGCCTTATAAGGTGGTTAAGCGTGATGAAAAGCTGTTCGTTGTTAATATACGTGGAAAAAACGTCAGAGTGACTATTGACAGAATAAAACCAGCGTATATTATAGAAGATTCCGAACGACTACATGAGAACTTTTCTAAAACAGATTTTCAAGATTCTCCAAATCCTTCTCCACCCACAACCAGATCTGGAAGAAGAGTTCATTTTACTAAACCATTCCAGGCTGGTTTTACCTAAATTTTTCGTGTTTAGATATTTTTTATATATATTATGTATTTATTATGTTTACTAAATTTTATTAGTTTATGTTAGACAAAACACTGGCAGGGGGGTTCTGTGGCAGCATGAATCCAGATGCATCACCAAATCACGTTGTCAAGACATCGTAGATCATGTTGTCATGGATTTGAAGGAAATGAAAAAAGCTTAACAACCGAATAACATTATAACAATAACATATAACTTGTCAACATTTAACTGTCAAATAAACAATTTTGAATAAGATATACTTTAATATTCTTACTACTCATTTACAATACCCTAAATACCTTACAAAATATGTTACGGCAGTGTTTCCCAAAGTTTGGAAAACTGTGTACCCCCTTCTAAAATTTTCGTAACACTGAGTACCCCCCAACCATTAAAAAATTGCATATACTTTTTTGGTTAATTTTTAATGGCTTTTGCTACTAAGACAATTAGCCAGTTAGAACTGGATTCTAACCCAAGGCGTTAGAAACGCAGAACATATGTGTTATAGAACATACCATATTACTTTTGAAGATCGGCATAAAACAATTATCCTGTATAACTATAATCACACTGTTAAAACTACAAAAGAAGTAGGGTTCATGTTTACAACCACGTTGTAAACAACGGTCAGTGGCGCATACATACGTTTAAGTACTAACTAATAATAAGTATACCTACTTGTTTTTGTTAATCCTAAGCGTAATGTGAAAAACTAATCCCTGCGGCTATGGGTTGACACGCCTAGTTATATCACTTCTATTGTAATTTTATGAGTTCCCTAACTTTTATTATTTTATTGCGATCTTCAAAACTAATATGGTATGTTCTATACCACTACGCTACGCCGGTCGGTACATATACTTTATTAATAATCAAAAATTAGTTTATTCTAAATTATAGTATATGCATTTGAATGTTCCCTAGAATAAGAAAAATTATATAATTATAATGGTAATAATAATAAACAATAAATAACAAAATATATTATAAATGACATTAATTATATTTACATAGTTACTGAGAAAGGTGATATTGTATATGTTGAAACCCTTCTTATACCCCAGGGGTATTGTTTTTCCAAAATGAAATGGCCACCCTCACTTATTCCAATAATGATTGACAGTATAACCATTATACCTGCTGCGTTTATGGTTCTGTTAAAAATAGTTGCCAGGACCGTAATAATTATTTAAAATAAACGTATTTTCTTATATGCTATTTAGAATGAACTGTATATACTCACATGACATTCCTTCACATTTTTATCAGGCTTATGACTGGCTATATTTGAGTTATAAATATAGGCATGTTTAAAAATCGTTTTGTTTTAAAGTGTTTATATTGTATATTAAATACTTCAAATTTGCACAAAAAAAATCATTCTTTTTTTGCAACAAAAACTAATCCTAGCAACTTCAAATAATTATAGTTATGGCTAACTTTGTATGGAAATTCTATTCCGTCTTCTTCCAACTTTTTTATTAAAAGATGCACAGTCGACACTATATTTTTCGAATAAAACTCGTATATTTTATTTATTATTGTTTCAGACATAAAACTATCTATTTTCTTGAAAACTTGTAAATCGGGTCGTTTTCACTGCGTCACGTTGAATTGTTCCGTATAGAGAACACTAGTTAATTCCGCAGTTCTAAGTATAGGTGTGTCATTACTTTCCGAAACTAACTTTTTATAAAGTTAAGTATCAGAACTTTGCAATCTTCTGACAAATGTCATTTTTCTTTAGTAGCCACATCCACATTTTCGCATTCCACGTCATCGTCCACATTTTCGCACTCCAAATCACCTTGAACAGATTCACTATTTTCACTACAGAAATTAGGAATTTCTTCAAAACCCGAAGAGCCATGTCGTTAATGTATGCACGCGATGAACGTTGAAAATTAACTAACAAACAAGTATAACAACCTCTAAAATTTAGAGACAATAGGATTATAAATTTGGAAAATATCCTTAATGGTTTTTAAGAAACTTCAATTGAACTAGTGTTACATCTATTCGATTTAAATTTAAAATTTCCTTAATACCTCTTATATTCTTTTTAAACTTCTTCATAAACCCATTACTGCTTGTTAAGCTTCTTAACAAGAGCGGCCATTTCATTTTGGAAATACTATACGCAAACCACACTTTGAGAAACACTATTACGGAATTACGAAACGGTAAACTCAAGTACCGAGAAGATCAGGGTTGAAATTTTTAAAATTTATTCAACGATGTATGGTACATGAAAAAACAAAAAATAGTATCTAAAGCGTTTGCTATTCTAGTTAATAACAGTTTTGTGTAACTTTTTTTTAAAATCATGTAATTTGTTTGGACTGGTGATAGGAACAGATTGCGTATTAATCTAGTAAAAGCTGAACTTGCCAATAGTTAATTTCAACATGGATTGTGATTTTTGTCCCTCATATTTAAAAGTACTATGCTGTATTCACGGAGAATGTGCTGTTGATGTTAAAATTAGAACTACGTCACTTTGCTATGATTGGACGAAAAGACATTATTAGTGATTTAAATGTATTTTTGTCCAATCAGAATAAGAATGAAGTAGTTCGAATGTTATATCAACTGCATGTTCAACACGAATAGAGTATGGAACAAAAGTCGTTTGTAGAAAGTGCGCAAATTTTGTTATGAATGTTAAAAAATAGATATTAAATATTAACTTTTCTGTTATTCATTACATCCCTCGATTTGACTTTTCTAGCCACCAATTTTTCTTCTCTTTTGGTTTGCATGTTTTCAGGTTTTTAGCATTATGTTGGCAACCCTTTAAATTAAAGGTTGGTAATTGAACTTCCTCTGTGCCTTCTCTTTTTAATTTCTTGATGGACATCGAAACCATTGGCGTAAATTTTCTAACCACACAATTCTTAGTCCTCTTACACTTTACTTGTTAGTTGTTCACAAAAAGCTTGTTTGCTTGGTTCTCTGCGCAATTTGAAGACGCACGGAATAGTGCACTAGCCGCTGCCGTGCCTCTTCAGGGTCAGTGTGTATTTTCCTCGTCAGGTATTCGCGTATGACTTGCTACCTTGTGGTAAGCCTGAAGTGCAGTACCTGGCGGAGGATGATTTAAGACCTAAGCTACTACCTAAACCAGAATACCGTTCCGGTTTACTCCGGTACATTTCGAGCCTTAATTATCAGTAAAGTATTTTCATTTGTGTTCTTGTCCATCCATAAGATTTTTAGCATTGGTCGAAAAGAATCATTTCTTCGTTCTAAACAAATTTTCTTTATACAATTTTAATGCAAGATAAATTATAAGTGAAATATTTAAATTTTTTTAGTAAACATGCCCCCCGAAATTCACCTTTAGAATAAAAATTTTTGCGTGAATCTCGGGCAGACAGACAAATTGATTTTTGAATACCCAAAGTTTTGATGACTGTGATAAAGCTGGTTTTGTTTTGTACCTCCTCATATATTATTGTATATACATATAATAAAATAATTCCAAACCAATCGCTGTAATAGCTAAGAAATAAAACAAAATAAAAAAACGTTTGAATAAATTTTCCACTATTTTAAAACTGCAATAAAAATGCAGCACCATGTAAATAAAACCTTAAAGAAAACTCGCTAAAAAATTATAGTCATTATTCTGCATTTTCCATTCTAACTTCAAATGAAAGAATACTTTCAACCAGGCTTAAAACACATTTTAAATGGATGAACTCTCTAAAATATTTCCTCCAATTTATTATAGTGTAGCTAATACGTTCCTACCCTTTACAGGATAGAGAAGGATCTACTATATTTATAACATGGGTAGATTTTACATGCATTTAAATAGGGATTTGTCAGAAATGGAAATGTGTAGCTTACTACATTTCCTACTCTCCCTTCCTCAAAATGAAGGGTAGCAATAGAATGGCGAGTAGTGAATACCTCATTTTGCATATAGGGTTGCTGGGTGGCTGCCGGGCAAAAATACACAAGCATTATTTAAATAGATCACACTGTATAAAGTTCATATACAAGAAAAATTGAACAGGAAAAAATGTAAGGGAGTGAATTTTATTTGAATATTTTCTTTGTGGTGAACGTTTTGTAAAGGTAATTTTAGCGGACAGGTACTTTGGCAAATAAGAGAGTATAATTTAGTGTAATGATTTACAAGTCATATGCAAATATAGACGCTGTATTTCATAAAGGGGCACTTGCTTCAATGAGACATCTAGCCGTGCTTATCAATACTAATAATGAAATGTATATTTAGAGTCGCTTTATTTAGGGCAAGTAGGTAAGGCCTCCGAAAGAATTACAATAAAACATAAGACGAGTTTAGTTGTGATTTAAAATATTTATTAAACTACTTAAATATTGATCTTATACACTAATTAATAGACAACAATAACACGAGCAATAAATACCCCTAGTCACTACACTTATACCACAATTAATCCTCAGTTAACTATTCCAGGTATATCACCATGCAGTCCAGACTAGTCCAGGTATTTGATTAACTAAATCACTCAGTCACCGTACTGAATTCTACTTGTCTAACTCTACGCTGATGTTCAATCAATCAATCAATCAATTGGCTTTTACAACCCTTAGAGGGTTCTTCCGCGGTCACGCGCTAATCTTCTCCAATTATGGGCATCTATTCTTTGCAGGTCTTTGTCCACATTGGCCACCCATCTTATTAGAGGTCTTCCTCTTGGTCTGTTTGTGCCTGGAACGCTATTGAATACTCTTCTCACTGGCATGTTGTTGGACATTCTGATGACGTGTCCGATCCAACGTATTCTGGAGCTTTTTATGAAGCCAGTCACATTCGATTCATTATAAAGATCACGCAGCTCATCATTTATTCGTATTCTCCATATTCCATCCTCTTGGACAGGACCAAAAATTTTCCGTAAAATTTTACGTTCAAAGATTTTCAGCCGGCGTTCTTGTTCTTGTGAAAGTGTCCAAGATTTACTTCCATATGAGAGTATGGGTCGAAGAAGGGTCCTGTATAATCTTATTTTTGTGTGCCGGGGTAGCAAGCGTGATCTGAGCAGACTGTTAAGGGCATAGTAGGCTTTGTTCGCAGAAAGGTTTTTTAAAGTTATTTCTTCCGTGATGTTGTAGTCGCTGTTCACGGTGCTTCAGAGCAGTGATGGCATCCTAAATTTTCAGGAAGCGGTTCTATAAAGTCATGTGATATCTAGGAACCTATTCTGTATTTTTAAGAGTGAAAACAAATCACTTAGTTCTGCAGGGCACGGCGCACGATTCAAAACTGAAGTCATAGTAATTCATATATTTTTAATAATTCTAACAACCGGTTCCCTAAGGTTTTGATAATTTTAAGAAACGGTTCGCGCGAACCGGTCCGAACCGGTAGGATGCCATCACTGCTTCAGAGGTACTTAAAGCCTGTTACGGATTCTATTTGCAGTTCTGCGATTGCTGGCGAGCATCCGTTTTGAGGTGTTCTCGATGCCCTGAGGTACTTCGTCTTTTCTTCGTTTATCATACGCTGATGTTGAATGCATGAAACTGGCTTACTGACGACCTTAACTGTTCCACTGACATGACAACATCTTGAATAAAACTCACTTGACTAACTGCTGTTAAAGACTGAGCTTCACTGTCTGAATACTACTGCCCCTCTGGCTGAGGGTCGTGCGTCTTATAAGCGAACACTTAAACGTTTCAAAGATTTCTAAAACTTTCGGGCAACTCAATGTTCAAGATTTGCCGTCCGCTTCAAGGCTACGGTATTCTTCGGCAGAGCCATATTCGTTACAATAATAATAAGTAAATGATTTGTACAAAGGCTTCTAGAAGTAAAAGTGTGTAGAGCTTAAGAAGAATTTATACCGGACCTAGAACTGTGCACCTATATACCACATATTCATGTCGCATGTTTGTGCTAAATATGATAATATGCTAGAGCAACCACAAAGAAGAAACCGTCTTCGCATAACCTGCTGTTGGTGGATCCATAGTCTTCTAGAAGTCTTCGCATAGCCTGCTGTTGTTGGATCCATAGACATCGCCCTTAAGGTGAAAAGCCTTTTATTTGTGAGACGTGTGATACAGATTGGTCTGTGGCATACATTTTGGCTCAATTCATTTAATTCGAGGACAGCAGGCGAAAGCCTTGGCTTATACTAGGATCTGTCTCTTATAGTGGGATTACATATAATGAACGCCATCCGCAAAAACGGTATAATAGATTCGTCTAAATATTAACTAATTCTAACTTAACATCTGCTCTAACGTTCACATTTTAAAAACGTGTTTATACTGAATCCCAGCGAACACGTACTTCATTTGAAGTAACGACTTAGACAGATTTCAGCGAAGGTAAACGAATTCGTTCGCCTGTTTACACACCGAAATCGCCGTTATTTTACGTTTCTTCGTTGCCGTTAGCGTGATCTAAACATGATGATTTTAGGCAACGACAGATCTCGTAGGCAGGTTGCTTCTTTTTCTGAGAAAATCGAACTTATTGTTTTATGTTTAAAGACTTGCATTTGTCGACCGGCCTAGCGTAGTGGTAACACAGCAGCCCTGCGTTTCTAAGGTCTCGGGTTCGAATTCCGTTCAGGCATGGAATATTCAAAAAATTTGAATTTCGCTGGCTAATTGCCTTAGTAGCAAAGGACATTAAAATAAAAAAATGGCTTGCATCCTATTTTAGTGGGTTTATAATATATCTGTGATACACTCGTTGAGAATCCATGTGCTGATCATATACGACTGTGAAGACTTGACAAATCCAATAATAGTAATAATGAAAATTGTACCTTTTTTTTTTATTCAAGACTATTCAGGATTTTATATGCATTCACAAGTGACAAAGAAGGCTCCATTTTTTAGCGATTTTCGATTTTAGGCGTGAATCATGAAATTAGCTAATCGTTTTAGCTTGGACCTACTGTAAAATCTTTTATAGGTTAACATTAGGAAAATAGCATAAATCAATGAAGTCATTAAACATATTTTCACTGCCAGAAACTTAATGATGCACCTGAACGGAAGCCCATTTGATGTTAAGTATAGGTAAACGATTTTTTATTTTAAACACTGCCTAGGTCTTATTTACCAACTACTTTTTTCTTCGATTTGTTTCTACAGTGTTGTAGTTCTTCTAGTGATTACATTTTATTTTGTTTAATTAATTTAAAAAATACTCGTAATTCAACTTTGAAGTTTATAAATCGTATACCCTTCCTGCTTTTAACGAAGTCTTTGTTGTTGCTGATAATTTCAGAAAATTTGTTAAATATGAACGGAAATTTCATTTTAATATTGGATCAAATGAACCCATTTTAATAAAACAATTCTAACATCTAACCAGATGACGTAGCTGTATATAGAAAAAAACAACATGAAAATTGTATCAGCAGTTCGCGAGTAATGTATTAAATATAAACCGAAATTTTAATTTGAATACCTAATACCATTATTTAGGTTTCTAAATATGTGCAGTATTTTTTTATATAGTACATTGAGATTTTGAAAATTGCGCCTATGGCTTCCATTGGTTGTTTTAAGTTATATGCTCGGCCCCGCTGATTTCGTATACATGACACATAGAATGAAAATAATTCCAACAATTACAATTGGTTATTAAATTTACGTTCTTATAAATTAAATGCAACATTTGCCAAAATATAACTAGAATTTTGACAAAATAACTAAAATAAAATAAAAATTGATATGAAGTGTGAATATTCACACATTTCAGGGTTTCGCAGGTATATAATAAGTGAAGGCGGTATGCTGAGTGTGTAGGACAAATTTTACTTTGTAGTAATCACGGAAAAATGAACGATATTTTTAAAATAATTTATCGTCTGTTAATCATATAAGACTGGTTATTAAATTTACGCTCCTAAAAATTAAATACAACATTTGTCAAAATATAACTAGAATTTTGACAAAATAATTTCAACATAATAAAAATGCAAAAAAAAAAAACAAAAAATAAAATTCACTCCGTGTACTCGAACTCGAAACCCTTCGTTTTCCAGAGAATTTCAGCTTCCGACACCAACGCTCTAACACGTTGCGCCATCGTACGCCTTGGATGTGAGTGTCTTACACTGGTATAACTTTTGTACTTTGTGAACCAAAAACCACAAAAAATGCGTTAGTTTCCGAAAACATAATCTGATCAAAAATTCCTGTTGTACTATTTCGGTTCACACCAATAATATACATTACTTAGATTACATTTTTTTAGATTTTTAGTTTAAACCATCTGGGCTACAGGGTGTGGGACAAAAAATTTTTTGCACAATTTTGGCAAAAATCGCATCAAAATAATTTATTTTGCAAAAATAAAAATTTGATCGTCAATCCACGTACTAAGGGTTTTCATTTGATACCCTACTCAGAATTTAAAAAAAATATTTTTGTTTTCGATTAGCACATATTTGTTTATATTTTTAGGGGGGTATGTTTTTTAGATGTTTTAGTATTTTTCCTATGTGCGGGTCAAAGAGTTGTATAATCATGCCAAATTTCAACTCTCTAGGTTTAGCCGTTTGGCTACAATTTTAACCGAACAGACAGACAGACAGACAGACGACAAAATGACGGTATAAGGGTTTTTTGGTCATACCTACAAAACCCTAAAAATGAAAAAAAAAAATTAAAAATAAAATTGTCTCCTCTGCCCGGGAGCGAACCCTAGTATGCTGGGTAGCAAGCGAGCAAGCTAACCATTAGACCAGGATACGCATTCTAATATAATGTGTTACATAACTGTAACTTTTGTGCATCGTCAAAAAAAAAAAAAAAACATAAAAATGCGTTATTTTCCGAAAGCATTATCTAATCAAAAATTCCTGTTGTACTATTCCGGTTCACACCAATGTACATTACCTAGAATTTTTTAAGATTTTTAGTTTAAACCATTTAGGCTACAGGTGTGGGACAAAAAATTTTTTGCACAATTTTGGCAAAAATCGCTTCAAAATAATTTAGTTTGCAAAAATAAAATTTTGATCGTTAATCCACGTACTAAGGGCTTTCATTTGATAACCTACTCAAAATTAAAAAAAAAAAAAAGAAATTCGATGAGCACATATTTGTTTATATTTCTAGGGGGATATATTTTTTAGATGTTTTAGTATTTTTCCTATATGCGGATCGAAGAGTTGTATAAGCATGCCAAATTTCAACTTTCTAGGTTTAGCCGTTTGGCTACAATTTTGACCGAACAGACAGACGACAAAATGACAGTATAAGGGTTTTTTGGTCATACCTACAAAACCATAAAAAATGATCATGAATCACCCACATGCACGAATAGCATTGTATATTTGGAACTACTGAAACCTGACCGGCTGATGTAGCTACTTATAGGAAAAAAACCACGTGAAAATCAGAAGTTCTCGATTGAAAAGCGCACAGACAGACAGACTGGCAGACAGACAGAGAGATGTTGCCTTTTATATGTATAGAGATAAAGTTGCTAGTAACATAAATAGCAATGACATATATCTAGTTGTATGATGATAATAATTTGATGGAGCATGAAGAAACTGCTTCTACGAAATTGTTTCTGATATTGCAAAATTGAAAACCAAGAAAAATCCCAATAAAACTCTCGATTTTACATTTCATTAGCTTATAAGATTCCCAATCGAACAATTTCTTGAGATGAAAAACTTAATGATCTCGAATAAAACCGAAACGTATTCCTATTTTCCATTAGTTGTTCCGTTCAAAGCAGGTAATTTTCTTTAACAATAGTTATCTCTAATTTCCTTCTCGCTAGTTACTAGTTTCTTCGGAAACTTACTTGCTAAATTACAAGTTCGGTAACGAGCTGTTTTCATGGTACTTGTCCCTACTTGCTGGTACTGGTACCTCTAGGTGTTGAACTATTAAATTAATTATTAATACCTACGAAAAGCCATAAAGGAAATGTTAAGTTATATTAACATTTAGTTTGTTATGCTTACATTCTAAAACCTGTTCGCTTTTACAATATTGTGTTACTAAAATGAACATGCAAGTTTAAGAACTGTCAAGGATATTTTAATTTTAATGCAGTATGTGCGGGCTGGTGCAAACGCGTCTTATGTATAAGGTGAGCACACGTCTAATAGTTTTTCCCACATCCTGCGGCGTTTTAAAAGGGAGCGGCTTTCTAGAAAAAAATAAAATAAAAAAAAACATTCCTGCTAGGCTTTTTGCATCTGTTGTACAATACGATTTATATAGGCTGTTTAAAGTTGACTCGGCACCAAAGCTAACTCTGTTATTAGTAGATTTTATTTTTATTATATTATTTATTTTACATCGGCTAATCGCCGATGTTATTAGTAGAGCTACGATTATGATTAAATGGGCAAACTAATAGTATTGACAATGGTGAAAATATTGAAACAATGAGCATCAGATATCCTGTCTGTCTGTCTGTCGGTCCGTCCGTCCGTCTGTCTGTCTGTTTACACGTGCAGAGCAAATTCGGCTAAAAGGATTTTTATGAAACTTCATATATAAGCTTTTGACATCAATGGCACGAGTTGATCAATTTTTGGTAAAAATCGGTTGACTAGAAATGGGAGTTTACTCGTGTCGATTTTAAGATTTTTGCGAATATTGAACAACAGAAAAGTGTTTCGAAAAAATTCATTTAACAAAAGTTGCTATAAAAGCAATATCTAACAACTTTTATTTGAGACAATTTTTGATAAAACGAAAAATATTTGAAAAATGTAAGTTTTTTCATACTTATATGTAACGTTTCTATAATCATGATAAATAATATCTCTGTTAGAAAATATTAGGCCAAGTTATTTCCACTCTGCTGCTAGAATGTATTTTATACAAGTACTTTGTGATGGTGGTCGGTCCTGTTGTGGGCACAGCTGATATTTTTTTAAATGGCTCGCTTCATAATTTTTTTGATATTCTGAAATTGTTATTCTTAGAACTTATTTTTAACAAAAATGTCTGTATTTAATATTATCCCAAAATTTTAATTTTAGTCTTGCATAATTCGACGCGAAAATCTAATTTACGATAGTCAAAATCAGTGTTTTCGGAATATTTCACCTAAAAAAAAAAAAAAAGTGAATAATTGGATTTGAAATAAAAGCTTTGTAATAGATTAGGAACAAAATATTAAAAAAAAAAACAAAGAGTTAAAGATCGATTTTTTTTTCTGTTAAAAAATTAATTATTTTTCATAATTTAAAATACAGAATGAAATGAATTAGTTTTTAAAAATGATTATATTTCGATATTATATTTTAGGAAAAAAAACGTCCCAAAAGAGGAAGGGATTGGAACCACATTAAATTTTTGATCAGTTTATTTTTTCATAATATTAAATTTATTGAATATTTGGAAAAATATATTTTTATTAAATTTTTAGCACTTAATACTTAACAATCAACAAATTTACAAATTAATGTTTAGTTAATGAGGCGGTTACAGCAATTTTGTCCCAACAGTGGCGTAACTTAATTTTTTGTTACCCTCCCCCTTCAGGCAAAATTTTCTTTGGTCCTCTTATAAAGTTCATTTAGGAATACGATGGGTCCCTAAATGACAGGCCCCCTCCCCGTGGTTGTGGATTTGGTGGGCGCTTTGTTACGCCACTGTGTTCCAGACATTCAACATTCAAACCCGCCAATGCGGCTCGCTTATAAAATACACAAAATCTAAAATTTGTTAAAAGATCCAATTTACATCAATTTTCACTAATTACACTAGTAAACAAAATCATTTTTTTGCTATGAGGTATTGTTGGTTTTTAACGAAATATAGCGATAGACGTATTATTATTGAATTTCACTTAAAATTTTACTTAAAACTCAAAAAATGTTGTTTTTGATGTTTTACGTCGATATTTTGTTTCTGAGGCATACCTTATTAATCCAGCAGTAATCAGCAAGTAAATTTGGACTCTATTTCCCCTGATATCGTTTTTCCATGGCGGAAATGTCTTGGTGGAACCGTTTCCCATGTTCATCACTTACTGCACCCAGATCTTCTTGGAAGAAATGTAGATGAGAGTCCAGAAAGTGAATTTTTAAAAACATCCTACATCCCATTTCTTTGTTGGCATCAAGTAGTTCATTCGCGATATTTCTGTAACTTTCAGCTCTCACATTTCCAAGAAAATTTGAAACAAATGTTTTAAAAGCTCTCCAAGCTCTTATTTCAGCTTCATTTAGCATATTGTCAAATGAATCATCTTTCATTATTTCTCTTATTTGTGGGCCCACAAATATGCCCTCTTTAATTTTTGCTTCACTAATTCTCGGAAATTTTTGTTTTAGATAGAAAAACCCTCTTCCGTTTCAATCCATTACTTTAACGAAATTCTTCATTTAGCCCAATTTAATATGTGAAAGTGGGAAAAATACGTTTTTGGAATCGACCAGTGGTTTACTTCTAACGTTTTTTAGTCCAAGAATTAGTGCCTGACGTAGTGGCCACTCCTTCTGTATAGTGAATTACTTCGCTAGATATACAACTTTGCTAGATATACTTCGCTAGATAATAGGATTTATTATTTTTCACTGAACCGCAATATTGATATTAATATTCAGTTCGGGGGGCCAATCAAATTTCTTGGGATTTATATCGATAGTACACTTAGCTGGAACGATCACATTAACTATTTGGCAAACGTTCTTAAAAGGGTTATCTATGCGTTCATCAGGCTGAAAACGTCTGTATCATTCGATATGCTGCGTATGTTTTATTTTGCTGCTTTTCAGTCACGCTTAACTTACGGCATAATTCACTGGGGTTTAAGTTCATCTGTTAACAGAATTTTCTTACTCCAAAAACGTGCTGTAAGAATCCTGAATAAAGTTCCTAACAGGCACCACTGCCGAGAGCTCTTTAAGAAATGCAGCATTTTGTCTTTCTATAGTTTATTTGTTTATGTTTGTCTGGTATACGTTAAAGAAAACTCGAACAAATTTGTAACCGTATCCTCTAGACATGTTTACAATGTTCGCTCTGCTGGCAACATCAGACTACCAAGACTTAGATTGTCTAAATCTAGGAATTGTATTTTTTTGGCAGCCACTTTCTTTAACTACCTACCAGTCTCTTTAAAAAATTTGTCAATCAGATTATTTAAGTTCAAGATTAAAAAAATTCTTATTGAGAATTGTCTCTACAATTCGGATGAGTTTTTCAAAATTAATTTCAATAATTACACCTAACATGTAAGCTGTTTTTCTACCTTTGTTAATTTTATATATACATTTTTTTTTTTTCTCTTATCTATCATAATTATTTTCATTTTTCAATGTTTTCAAATGTTTTTCTACTTTTGTTTAATTCAATTATCATATATGTACTGACAAATGTAAACGTCGTAAGATGTCTAACATGAAATAAATATTATTATTATTATTATTATTATTAGGACGCAATCTATATTGAGGCATACTTTTATACCTGATAAACAATAATAAACTGATCTTAACCACTTGTGTCCCGTCATCGCAGATACATGTCGTGAATTGACGCAATATGAAAATGTTGCACATTGCAAAATATAAATTTCTCTGTTACAGAAAATCTATAGGTAATAGAAAAATTCACTTTTCAGATTTGTTTTCAGCGTATCAAAATGTATCAGAAATACCCAAAAATTGTCATGTCACAAATAGTGTGTTTATCAGTGTTATAGGTTCGCCTTAAGCAAAATTGGTTTGGTTGTTTAGCAACATCTACTGGACATTAAGATCGATCAGTCATCGAACAGTGTTTCACTTTTTATCTTTTGTGCATTGTTTAGGATAATAAGCAGTCCTTGAGACGAAGTAAAGTCGGATGCGCCTATTGTCTGTAAAATCTATTAGACAATAGACATTCAAGTGTAATATGTTAAATCGAGTGGCAATCCTGTTACCGTTCAGCACATATACACAAGTAAATTACTTAGTCCATCGGCATTGCTCCAAGATAACAGTTATTACGTTGCACTGTAAAAGCAATTCACTACTAAACATAATAGCAGTTAGAACGTCGGAACACGATACCGTGATGTTGCTGACCTACGACTAGTACGATACCTGTAATCACATCACATTTTATTGCTATCAATGAGATTTCTTTCACATTACATTCAAATGCTACAGTTCGATTTTTATTGAGAATTTACTTGAAATTGGATTTCTCGGTAACGCGTGCATTGGGTATTATTGACTTAAATAGTTGAGAAAATTACTGGTTACCGCGAACGATATTAAAACATATGCGTATACAGTTTAGCTATCTTAAGCTGGCCGGTTGCGAAGTAGTCAGTAAAACAGGAGAGGGCATCAGTGTTACCGCGGTGGTACAATTATACCAATTTTGGTACTAAATTTATGTTTTGATCCGTTGGTACTACTTATTAATATATTGCCATTTTTGATACATTTTTATACCAACAATAAATATTTATGGTTAGGAATTTGTTTAATGAGCACCAAAACATGAGAAAACATGAAAATTAATACTTTTTTGAGCGACCATATCAAAAACAGTTCTTTTTAATCATCTAATACCGGCCATAAAGTAAATCTTTTCGGTCTAGGCCGATTCACTTATTTTTTTGGCTGTTAGATGCTAGAGCCATCTATGTGTCATTTCTCAAGTTACAAGATCTCCATGGTTACATTGAAACAATTGACAGTCGAACATTTATAATTGCAAAAATTGTTCAGTAACAATAAATTATCCAATGTAAATAAATAAATATAACTTTTCTAATGAAAATTTCTTTTGGTCGCCCAAAAAATATAATGTGCACCTTGGCCAAAAAGTAGATCTTTTTCGGCCGCATCTGAATTTGAAAGCCGAGGCGCAGCCGAGGCCTTTAAACAGATAAGGACTGATAGTACTTTTTGGGAAATGCTTCGATTTTTACATACATATACTTAACAACTGAAATAAAAAAACGAGTTAATTTTAACAATGAAACCTTAAAAAAATTAACTTATCTAGAAGCTGAATATGCTTTTAAATTTTTTCAAAAAGTATAGTAAAAATACTTGACAGATTTGTAGATACCTATGTTATTAAAATTGGAGGCTGTAACTGATTTTTTTTCTCTGTCTCATATTTGGTTTCTACACGTTTCAGGTGACAATATCCGCAAAAAAATAAATTTTGTCTCTGTCTGTCCGACATTCACGCAAAAATGGCTGGACATATTTCCTAATTTTTATTCTAAGTTATTACGGGGTTAAAACTGTTTATTAAAAAACTTAAAATATCTTCCTTATATATACAACAAAAATTGTTTCAAAGATATAATACTTAATTGTGATAAAGTAAATCTTTTTTGTTTAATGCATTTTTTTCAATAGGTGACTATTTGGGGGTTACGGGGGGACACCCTAACACTAAAATCTACATATTTTATATCTCCCTTATTATTGACTTAACAGCAAAATCATATATGACCAAAATAGTTTATAATAAGGAAATTAATATTTTATCTCTATAATTTTTTTCATTCAGATGAATATTTGGAGAGTTATGGGGAGACACCCTAAAACTAAAATGTACATTTATGTCCCTTATGATCAACAGCCAAATCATGTATGCCAAAAATAGCTTAAAATGAGAAAATTTACATTTTTTCATTTAAATGAAAACTAAACTGTTTAAATATCTCCCTTATTATTATTGACTTAACAGCAAAAATGTATATAATAAAAATTATTTATAATTAGAAAACAAATCTTTATTGTTGTTTATACTTTTCGATTTAATGAATATTTGGGGAGTTTCGGGGGTACACCCTAAAACTAAAATCTTGAAATATCTTATTATTTACTTTACATCAAAAATGTGCATGAGGAAACATTTATGTTAAATTAGGGAGAAAAAGAAAATTATTAACGAAGATCATTTAGGGGGCAAGGGGAGTGTTATAAGGATGAAATATCTCATTTATCATTTACTTAACAGCAAAATTGAATATCAGAAATAACTCTCTGTGTTTAATGCAGATTTTCAGGAGAAAGTCGCTGGGGTCCAAATTTGGTGAATACGGTGGATGCGGCAACAATTCAAAGCGTAATATATGCATTTTCGCTAACGAAACCCGTGCACCCGTGCGTTGTCTTGATGGATAAACACAATGTGCCCCACTTACCTTTACCACATTGTGACCCAAAGCGGCTGACCCAATATAAGAAGATAAAGTTGGGTTACACGTCTCATAAAAATCTCTTGTCTTTGGAAGAGTTCTCCGTGGTTCCTCGTGCAGTTGATAGAGTTACTTACAATTTTGTTATAGTAGCAAAATTGATTGTTTTGAACTCACATAAGAGGGTGCTGCAATAGAATGCAGGCTCCCCTAGGTACGTCCCTTCACAAGTAGAACTTAGTGCTGTAATAATATATCTAGGAAACTCAATAATCTTTACAACACATGCAATTATTGTTGAAAAAAGAGGGTTGAACGTTTCATCTGAATAATTCCATGAATTGCTTCAATTCCTTGAAATAATATATGTATGTATTCGGTTTTATTATGTGAAATCTGTATGTTAAAATGTACTGGTATGTGAACAGACGTCTCTGTATGTTGAGTGCATTATGCACCACATAACTCGGAATGAGTCATCATCTCCCGGACCCTCATAATGGCGCGAGGCGTGACTTCACACCATGATTACATCTGTCAACCAAAAAAATATATTAAAACATTAAATCATGCCATAAAAATTCTTCGTATTATTATAATTTTTTTTCTAGAGATATTATTTTCAACGTAGTACAGTGCAGAGCAAATTACACGTCGCAGGTCGCTTTTACGTGCCAAGAAATAATTTTAAGGGTTGAACTCTGGCGATAGTTTATTTTTTGGTATTACCTACCTATGTATTATATTTATAAATGAAATTTGATATACATACTATGTTAAACAGGGTCGGCCTTTTCTATGAAGGAAAAAGTTTTTGGGGGCTCCAAAAATTTGTCAATTATAAAAAATCTGACGAGCTTTCCTAAGCTTTCACGAAAATAATAATAATAATTTAAATAAAATATTCTATTTTTGTTTTGTTTTTGTTTTTCTTCTTTTTTACTTTTTCTGAGGCCCGGTATATAGCGAGTACAAACATTGCACTCTTTTATTACCGTCCATGGTATCGAAATATTCTTCTTTATCCATGTAATACGAACAGTGGGAAAAAGATATTTTTATATACACTTAATTAGAATTAGAATTTTGTACTATGGGGCTATTTGAAACCATTGGGGTGCGCCCATAAGTCACACACATTTTTGGCGAAAGTCCTGTTTGTTGTTTTGTCCACGCATTAAGAGGTTTCATTTGATATCTCACTCAGAATTAAAAAAAAAATATTTCTTTTCTCGTTGAATACATGTTTCTTCAAAATTTTCCTGCGATAGTTTTCCTATATGTAGGATAAAGAGTTGTACAAGCATTACAACTTTCTAGATTCATTCGTTTGGTCACAATTTCCACCCTACAGGCTGACAGACAGATAGAGTTGAGTGATGTTATAAGGGTTTTTTGATCATATCTCAGCGATTGTGAGGTCAAGACGACCCGATCCCAACTGCCGCATCTCGGCCGCTCTAGAAGCAGTTCAGCAGTCAGCAGTCGACGACTAAGAAGAAGCCTTGGGTGATATATTTTACTAGTGTTTCTGAAATTGTGATTCTTTCGTAATGGCAAGAAAAGGGTTCAATGATCATGATGATGAACAAGAGGCCCGTATCTAGGGCGTGGCGAAAGAGACGACTGCCGCTGGCGCAGCTGTGTGGAGTGCGCAAAATTTTTAGTTGCTGTCCTTTTTTGTCTCATCACTACGATCCGTTTCCCTTTTTTTTTTGTCATCACTTAGATTCAAAGAATCTTCCTTTTTTTTACTTATCAGCATTCGAAGTAGGGGTGCCAAAATATTCGAGAGGGCGCAACTTGGACACTTGCCGCCGGCGCTTAATATCCTCGCTACGACCCTGATGAACAACGACGATGTGACATATGACCCATCACCATACTCAAAACAAAATGGAACTGCGATGGAATAAACCTGAAGAATTTCCTGAACATAACTTCATCGTTTCGCAAGTGAATTTTTATCAAGTTGACAATAATGTTTCGCTTTTCCGACTTTCAAATATTTTATTTGAGACCGCTCTTGACGATATGCGTATAATTTCATCATCCTCTTTTTTCTCCTCTAATAAAAAGCTTTATTAGTATCCAAACCCATTTTGAAAAATGTTGCGTTATTTGTCCTTCCAATACTTATACTAAAGCCAACTGACTACTTGCCCTCTAGTAGAGCAGTCAATGTTGCCAATGGTGTAGATTCATTTTCCACCAAAAAGCTAATAAAATCTGCTAGAATTCTATCAAGGACGGAAACAAAACAAAGGAAGATGTTTCAAAGCCATGACTAAAAGTAAAAAAGGACGACATATCAAAATGAAAAAAAAAAAAGATGATGACTCGAAATTATAATCAACGAAAAAAATAAAGACGGATAGATGCCATGACTTAAAAAAAAAAAATGAGGGCCCGAAGTGATGACCAAACAGAAAAAGAAATACGACTCGGAGTTATGACCAATAAAAAAGAACGACGGATCGAAGTGTTGATAAAAAATTGATGTGAAGTGTGAATTTTCACACATTTCAGGGTTTTGCAGGTATTTAGTAAGTGAATGATGATTATTTGGGATGCCAAAACCAATTTTATGTTAAAATATTTTTTTTTGTTAATTTTAATTCGAATGCCTAATACCATTATGTAGGTTTCTAAATATGTGCAGTATTTTTTTTATATAACAAGGTTTAATAAGATTTTGAAAATTGCGCCTATGGCTTCCATTGGTTGTTTTAGTCATAAGCTCCGCCCTTCTGTTTTCGTCTATTTGTAGGAATATAAATAGCAGTATAGCAGTAATATATTTAGGCACTAATATGATACAGACATTATAACACATGACATAACATATATTTTATATATTTCATTTTTTTTAACTTGTATCCATGGTATTATATATTTATAGTTACGTTATATTTTAAGTTACTTGGTTGTAAGTCCAATAGTAATCAATTTCAACAATTTGCACTGGTTATTAAATTTACGCTTTTAAAAATTAAATGCAATATTTGCCCAAATATAACTAGAATATTGAAAAAGTTATTTAAACAAAATAAAAATGCAAAAAAAAAACAGAAAAAATGAATTGCCTCGCGGCCGATTTGAACTCGAGTTTGGAGATTAGAACGCTTGTATAGTAACCATTACACCATCGAAGCGCTCTGTCTACTGTGCTACATAATATCATTAAATAGTTTACATGGTTACGCAAAAAACACAAAAAATGCGTTATTTTCCGAAAACATAATCTGATCAAAAATTCCTGTTGAACTATTCCGGTTCACATAAATGTACATTACTTAGAATTTTTTCAGATTTTTAATTTAAACCATCTGGGCTACAGGGTGTGGGACAAAATTTTTTTTGAACAATTTTGGCAGAAATAATGTCTAAATAATTTATTTTGCAAAAATAAAATTTTGATCGTTAATCCACATACTAAGGGCTTTCATTTGATACCCTGCTCAGAATTTAAAAAAAATATTTTTTTTTTCGATGAGCACATATTTGTTTATATTTTTAGAGGGATATGTTTTTTAGATGTTTTAGTATTTTTCCTATGTGCGGGTCAAAGAGTTGTATAAGCATGCCAAATTTCAACTCTCTAGGTTTAGCCGTTTGGCTACAATTTTAACCGAACAGACAGACAGACAGACAGACAGACAGACGACAAAATGACGGTATAAGGGTTTTTTGGTTATACCTACAAAACCCTAAAAAAAGAAAAGACGACTCGAATTTATGACTCAAAAAAGACGCGTCTAAGTCATAAAAATAAAACAAAACGACGGATCGAGGTGATGACCAAAACAGGCACTTTCTTTATTTTTGGACAGATTATAGTCTATGTATATAATCCACCAGATTTTCTACTGTCTACTAAAATCAAATTTAGGTCACCAGATCAAAATTTCGTTCTACCAGAATTAGTAGAAAATTACTAAGTTGGCAACACTGAGAGAAGCTGGCCGCTCTTGAAGGCAGTTTCAACGAAATACCCTAGCACAGGGTTTCTCAACAGGTGATCCACAGACAAATTTTTGTGGTCCGCGAAAGTATTTATATGTGTTTTTTGCAGTTTATTTATGCAAATAATTTATATTTTGTTTATTTTCTGTAAACTCTCTGTGATTTTCTACAAATAAAATAATGTAGCACATTAAATATATTGATTTTCTTGCAAAAAATGAACTAACAATTATTATTAGTGGTCCACGTTTGAAAATTATTTATTTTACTGGTCCGCGGTGTGTTTTTGGTTGAGAAACACTGCCTTAGCAGAAACTGCCAGACTTACGGTTGGCCGTTACTGTCAGCCGCCGCTGTGGTCAGTTTCAACGAAGTGCTACCTTAAGTCGGATGTTCACAACCTGGAAATTAGAATTAACGTTAAATTAGCACTTAACATTAAATTTGTACGTAGAAATTAAGTTGTGTGCACAATGTAAATTAAGAAATTAAGACACTGACAGCGTTTTATCGGTAAATTTCTATCGATTTCTACTTTATCCATCGATATTTGACAGCTGTTTATATCTGCTAATGAGATTTTGAGTGTTTCATAGTTTTGAAAATAATTAAAATAGAGGAAAAATTAATATCTATGCTCATAGTAATTAGAAAGATATGGTTATAGAAATTTTCAGGTTAAGACAAATGTTTACTGCATGCGTCAATTATAAATTAACGTAAGGGTTTGTAGCTGGCAAACTCTTAATTTTAATTTATATGTATAAGTATTCATTTATAAGGTTGTGAACGATAACGTACAGTTACGTATAAAAAACATTTACGTTAATACTAAATACCAATTCTAATTTCGAGGTTCTGAATACAGCAAGAAACAGAGTATACGTTGCTTAATCCTGTTCATGATCAAATGAGTAATTAATTCACGCTTTACAACTTTTAAATCAAACTACCTAATGTGAATGTTAAACATTAACATAAAAATTCTCTTATATGTTTGATTTAAGATAATTCCTAGCATAAATTGAAATATATAGCATAAATTGAAATATATAGCATAAATTGAAATAAATTACTACAGAATTTTAGTGGCTCTGGTATATTAATAAAGTTGTTTTGGTTTGTATTTCTGGATGTTTGTGTAAACGTGCGTGCGCTTTGCATTTATTTTTCTAAGAGAAGGTTCTCGTCTATTGTGAACTAAAATTTGGGGTCGTGAATTGAAACAGATTACACAATATTGTTGTACAGGTTTGACGCGTTTATGTGGTACCAGGTAAAAGGCTTATATGGTAATGAACAAAACATAAGACAGAATAAACGAACATGTATTTAATAGTTTCTAATCATAGAAATCGATCGACCTAAAACATCTGCCTGCCCCGAGTTCATACGTAGATTAATGGTGTATTATTGTTATAAATAAACATGGGCTCTTAACTTAGCACCCTGTATTATGGGTTATTATTCAATTCGTGCAGTATACCGTGTGCCAAGAGTGAAGGCAATTATTCTACTTAATGATGGCCGTTACCATTCGAATTATTCGGGTATAAAAATCATCTTATAACAAAATAGGCTATTTTCATCATCCCATCTAATATACATTATTGTGAATTATTAGGAGGTTGTATTGATAGTTGCTGCTTTCTTAAGTTTTTTTTTATTTTATTTTTATTTATTTATTTGTATTAAATTCGCGATTACATTAATCAAAGTATTTGTCCTCGGAAGCTATGACTTTTTCCCACTTTTCTAGAAGAAGTTTAATTTCGCGACGACAGAATGGTCTGTTGTTTGAGCCAATCCATTCAGCAACCCAATTTTCGACTTCTCCTTAGTTATGGAAATGTGTATCTTCCAAAGCGTGTTGCATAAATCGGCACAGATAGTAATCGTGCGAGAGAACCTCATATTCGAGCTCCATCAGTGTTTGTTTCCAGCTATAGCAAGATTGGGCCGAGCATTGTCATGAAGAAGAATCACTTTCCGGCTATTTGATGCAATTGATGGTTGATTTCGCATCAAATTCAAACGCCCTAATTTTTATCAATAAAGTTCGGCGGCGATTGTGTGCTTTGGTTTTAACAGCATAATACACGACACCATCCATAGCGCACTGAATAGAAATTCGGCCCGATTCTTTAAAAAGTTACTACGTTAGTTACTACTGAGTAACTTCGCTACGAAATAACTTTTATAGTAACTTTCTTAGCAGTCGCCAAACAATTGGTATTCTCCAAGAATAAGCACAAGCAACGTTCTTATAACAAGTTACCTTTAGTAACGTTGCTACAAAGAACCGTGAAGCTAGAAGCAGATTACGATCTGCGCAGGCGAGGTATCCGTTTTTACTTCCTAGTTTGACAGCTATATTGTGAGTTTGAAGGTTAAACGAAAAATGTTCTATAAACAGAACCAGAAAAAGACTTGCGAACAGATGGAAATTCTGTTCAATTTCCTGGAAAATAACCCGGTCATGGTGGTGCTGTGGTGATTGAACATTCTTAGCAACTAGTTACTAATTTCATAGTAACTTATTTCTTACAGAATACGGTTTTCGTGAAAGTTGCTGAAAAGGTTACTGTCCTTGTATTTAGAAACTTTTATTGTAACTTTTTCGTAGTAACTTGCTTACAGAATTGGGCCGATTATTGCTTTGTAACCGTGGATGTTCCGCTTTGGTGTCTACGTTGATGATTTCTTGCGTTTCGGGTTGTCGAAATATACTAATTCTTCATCGCCGGTCACGCTACGCTACAATAAAATCTTCTTTTTATGCCTTGCAAGCAAATATATTGAGATGTTTAAACGATTAGCAATGGCATTTTCGGTCAATTCATGTGGCAGCCAACTCGCTTCTTTCTGGATCTTTTCCATGGCTTGTAAACGTCGTGGAATGGTTGATTTATCGATTTCGAGCTGTTAAGCTAATTCTTTGAGTGTTTGAGCAGGGTTTTTTTTTTCAATAGAGCTTGCAGTTTTTCATTTTCGAACTTCAATTGACCTGGCCGTTGTTTGTCGTAAACGTCACAATCACCACTTTTAAATCGTCGAAACCAATCTCTACATTTTGTTTCCGATGGAGAGCACATTTACCGTAAGTTTTCTCAAGCAATCGACGAGCTTCTGCTTTTTTTTAAAATCAAAGTAGTGTAGAAGTACAGATGGGAAAAACAACTTGACGCGTTCCAATTCATATTCATATCTTGTCATTAATTTCTTGTCAAAAACTACTCGAAGATCCTTAATAAAAGAAACAGAGGCAATCTTGTCATTATTGATGAGGTAATTAAAATCAATAAAAGCTTCTTGCAAAAGAGATAGAAGCACATTTCGGTACATTTATTTTTAATTTATTTAACTTTAAATATCCATTTAATCTATTAAGATCGGATTGTAAATTGATACAGTTTTGTATGGTAGCAATTTTTTTATATATTTTTAGATCGTCAGCATATAAAAGGAAATTAGAGAATTGACAGCAACTACTTATATCATTAATAAAGATATTAAATAAACGAGGCCCAAGTTGGCTCCCTTGTGGTACTCCTGATGTGATATATTTTATTTGAGATTTGTGACCATTCACAACAATATGCTGCGTTCTATCAGTTAAATATGATTGTAGCCACCGCAGCATATTACCACACACTCCAGTTTTACTCAGTTTCATCAGTAATATTTCGTGGTCAATGGTGTCGAATGTCTTACAAAAGTCAGTTATAGAAAAGCACTTGTGTAAACAAAGGATGGCGTCTGATGACGTAATTATACTAGGAAACGTTCACACTTCAAAATGACTTAAGAGATATCTGTCACTGCCCACAGCATACGCACCTAGAACCATCTACACGGATTTCAATGCAACCTCCTATTATATTGTTACTATTTATTTTTAAAGATTGAAAAATTGTATACATATACATGACATTCTCGTTCATTGGTGCAATGGTGCCTGGTGAGTTCGTTTGATCGCGATCGATTTTTGATTTTTATTTTTATTTTATAATTAGATATTTGTATTTATTGTGCCGGATTATTTGACAAAAACTGTTATCAAAAAAATATACATAATAAACGCAAACAAGCAAAGCAAGTTACGCTAGATTCATTTTTTTTTTTTTTTCAACGCAGTACAAAATTATTCTTTTGAGTGATAACTTTTAACAGTTCTTCATCATCATCATTAATCAGCCTTTCTTGTCCACTACTGAACGAAGGCCTCCCCAAGCTTTTTCCATTCGGAACGATCTTGTGCTATTCATTTCCAGTTCCCCGCAACTCTCTTTACGTCATCCATCCACCTAGTTGGGGGTCTCCCTCTGCTTCTGTTCTGCATCTGGGTCTCCAATCTAGAATCTTTGTCTATCTGTATTCTTGAAGTCTAGCTACATGTCCAGCCCAGTTCCATTTAAGGCAAGTAATTCTTTCGATAACGTCACATTCTTTTGTTTGCTCTCGAATCAACTGATTTGTTTTCCGATCACCTTGACTAATTCCTAGTATTGATCTCTCCATCGATCTTTGGGCAACTCTTAATTTTTTAGCTGGCTTAGCTTTTAATGTCAGAGTTTACGATCCGTATGTTAGAACAGCTAGTACGCATTGGTTGAAAACTTTTTTCTTCAAGCTATTTGGTAAGTTGCTAGTGAAAACATCTCTCAACTTGCCAAACAGTACTTACCGTATTCATATTATGGTTTACATCCATCACCAAAATTTATTGTATTAACAATGAGCAGTATCTACCTAAAATGATTTTAATTTTATGAAAACCAATTTTACAAAACTTGATTTGAGCATGAATTAAATATTTGGGGCTATGGGGAACGTCAAAAGAAACAAAAGAACTTACTGTAAGTTCTTCTGTTAGGAGATCAGTGTGTTTCTAGAAATATCTAGGGCAGTATAATATTTTAATTTTGTGGAATATCATTTTGTGTATTTATTTTATTTATTTTACAATATATTCCACCTAGAAGTTACAGCTATGTCTATTAATTTTAAATAACTTTCCTGCTATATCCTATGGGCCGTTAAGACGTAATGAACTTAATATTTTTATGATTCAAAACTGACCCAAATAGTTAATTCGATGTATTACAAATGTATTCTCTTAGGTTTCGAAGTTATAAGATTTTCTTTCTTCCTACGTTTTGTTTTTGTTTTATTTTTCCCTGAAATTATAGCTGCAGGAGCTTGAATCTGGGTTATTTCACGACATGTATAATTTCAGTATTTTGATGTTGTGTAAAAGTTTTTATATTTTTGTAAAAAGAAACTCTTTTCAGTAGACCTTCTAGTTTATTGTAGAAGCACGTGACATTTTTTTCTGATCAGAAACTTGTAGTTCATCCAAAAAAAAAAAGAAAACAGTGTCGTCCGAAAATATGAAATAATAAAAATTCCTAACATGTCAGTAATCTATTTTACAACAGCATCACAATCCACTTAGTAAGGCACGTTCATTTTAAACGTTTATCCTTAGTGATCTGTCTTGTGAAAATCCCAGACGAAGCAAAAATCCACATTCTTCTCGCAGAATCCATGAGTGATTCTCTAGAGTTACCATGGCTACGCTACAACTCGCCCTCAACTTGACAAGGGGTGCAGTTTTAGCACGGGATCTGTACATTAGGGGAATCAACCCCCCACCATTCTCTTGTTAGTTATACCTAGGGAGGGTAAAGTGAGGGGTAGCTTGCGTATACTTGTCTACATTTGGACGAAAAATGATCCTGTTGCACTTAAGTGCATGTCATAACAGTGGTAGTCAACATTTAGGAAATGCTCGATTGAAGTTTACGTGAAATGTCACGGCGTTTTATGGTGATAAGATGTAAACTGCAATTGGGGTTCAGCTAGTTTTTTTGTTTCACAATACATGTTACATGCGTTGTTGTTTAACTTGTTTATACATGTCCAAGTTGAAAAAATAGGATAGCAAATAACCTAATGGTTCATGTGGTTTTTAATATTAAATTTAAAATACATACGAAATTACTTTAAAACCAATTTATTTATCGTAATAAGCGCCTTAACTTCGCTTTCCCAACAAGATAACAATTTAATCATACTATTTTTTTAAATTAATGTGCAGTGTTGGGTAAAAAATTGTTATCATTCAAAAGGGTGAGCAAATGTTTTTTAGACAAAATATGAAAGAAGGTAAGGAGTAAGAAAGGAGATTAGTTAGATAGTTTCAATATTTCGCGCGCAGCACCAGTGCTTTTTGCACCCAACAAAGTCCATCTTTATGACTCATGAGCTAGCTTCAGTTTTTTTTTCTCACTAACTAGTCTGAGTTTTTTGCTCATCACCTAGTTTGATTCATTTTTGTTTTTTTTTTTTGTTCATTAGTTTGCTCGAGTTCCTTTTTTTCTGTTCTTTAGCTAGCTTGACTTTTATTTTTCTCATTAGCTAGTTTAAGTTTCCTTTTTTGCTTATCAGCTAGTTAGATTCATTTTTTTTTTTGTCATCGGCTAGTTTATATATTTTATTTATTTTTTTGCTGATCATCTATCTTGAGTTCCTTTCGTTTTTGCTTTTGATAGTTTGATTCTTTTTTTTTTTTTTTTGCTCCTCAGCTAGTTTGATTTTTTTTTGCTCATTAGTCAGCTTTAGTTCATTTTTTTGCTCATAGCTAGCCTGCGTTCCGTTTCTTTGCTCATCAGCTAGTTTGATTTTTTTTTTTTGCTCAGTTGCTAGCAATACTCAACAAAATACCCTGCCTACGCAACTGATCTCAGGGTTTAGATAAAGTGCAAGGTGGTCACCCTATCTAGAAGTATTAGAACAGAAAATAACATTATATGTGTAAGAAGCAATGCTGAACAACCTGAAGAAGTCCCCTTAGATTAGAATTAAATGACTAATAAAAGTAGTTCCCAGTTGAGTGGTAACATTAATTCCCAACTATTGATCTAGTCAGAATATTCTTCTACCCTTCAGTGTAGAGGTTATTTTTTTCATTCTTTATTTTTTATGAAGTTCTGTTCTCACATTAATTAAGGTGAGCCTTAATGTTTACTTCTTTCCATATCACTCCTGACTTAACTAGAATTTGTAATACCTTCATTCCATGTTTAATATGGCTTTCTCCTGGCCTAGAGTTTGTTTCATTAGTGTAGAACACTGCTACATATGCAGAAACCAAAATTATTACAGTTGCTCGTTGCTACGGTTACGGCCGGCTAATAGCCATTACTGTAGCGTCTGTTGTTTTGGGTGTTTGAGTACCATTGTGTTTTAAAATTTTATATTCGCAAAATATTCTAAAGCACTGTTCTGTGCATACGATCTTATATTGAGTACTTTTATACGTAACCAGTTTCAAAAATGTCTGAAAAAACGTAAATAGCCATTGTTGCTGGGTGCCAAAATAAAATTTTAACTAACTCTGAAAAAAGTTCATTTATGTGACGCTACTGGATTGACGTATAAGTTAGTTAGTTAAGATTTTTGGCGCCCAGCAACAATGGCTATTTACGCCAAACACAGTTCATCTTTATGACTAGAATATTGTTAACATAATAAACGAAACAATAAATAAATAAGTGTATTTCTAAACATGTACACAATAAAAGAAATCTTGCACGGACAAACAAATAAATCAAAATAAAAGTCTGACGGGCACACGAAGGGAGGTGATAAGAGGCTGTTAAAGGGTTAGTTACCACTGGGTATCACAGAAAATTATAAGATACCTAAAAATAAGGCGCAAGACTTCAGGCATAAAACAATAAGTTCCATTTCTCCAAAAAGAGTATCGGCCTGTTCAGGAGTACCCTGTCGTCGCCTAGGGCAACTGACAAATCATAACACAGGTCTAGCCTCTCCCTGACATCCTCGAACTGTACGCACTGAGTTAACATATGTAATACATTCAAATCTGTGTTACATGTCTCACAGATAGAAGGTTTTTCACCCCGAAGGAGGTGATCATGGGTCCACCAACAGTGACCTATACCAAAGTGTATTATGGCGGTGCTTCGCGTTTAAATTTCATATAGACACAATTGAAACTTCACTATTGAAACAAACTTTACTTCTTGATTGATATAAGAATTATCATAAAGGAACGGAAATAGATTAAGTTTTGTTTTAATCAATTTTAATTATTGTTTTTTAAAATATGTTAGAGTACGCAAAAAACAGCGGTACTCAACAGCATTGAGTTTCAATACAACAATACGTTACTCAGAGCTGCCCGTCCATATACAAACGCAAACGCAAATATTCAAGTGACTTGATTTTAAACTACTGACACGTAAACAGTTATTTACGATTTTTTGTGTGTTTGACAAACAATAGTGATTTTTTATATTTTTTTATTTTATTTTTATACTAATTTTTTATTACAACGACCACCGTATTTGATAATGTACGTCCATTACATCAGCGCTGATGATTAACTGCATATCACAGGCTGAAGATGCATAAAACTAATATATGCGAAACGTCCCAATGAATTAAACTAATTTATTATTTTTTTCCTACCTATTTGACGATTAAAGAAGAAACACATTTAAAATGTTCTGTCTTTCAGTACATTCATGTTTAAAATATTTATTTTTATGAATTTCATTTGTATTATTTTACATTTGTTTACTTTATATTATAGTTATTGATCCATGTTTTGTTTGAGTGATATATTAATGTTTTTCTTTTTTTTTTTACAGGTAAGTTCCATTTTACTCATTCCGGCGTTAAAATGATCAATAATACGTAAGTTTTATTATTAGAAATAACAAATTCAAATCTTATTTGACATTCTTGTGCCATTGGTTTGATTGTTACATTACGCTTGTATCCAGTCGATGAATTTGTACTAAAACTGATGAACTAATACTTATGCGAATTCCTGGATATCGATAATTTTGTCTGTATTATCTCAATTGATAAATGAAAACCAAATATTTTTAAATAATTTTTGTAAAACAAAAATATTTCTGAAACATATTTAAGTGTTAAGAAACGAAACAGGTTTAAGATAAAATTATATTCATCATCATCGAGCTCAAATTCCATTCAGTAATTTATGGTAAGTCTCCCAACAGACACGATTGCTAGCAAATACTCTAATATATTTAAATGATAAAATGTTAGAAGAAAATATAAAAACTTTTTCTCAACATTTTTCGCTTTCAATTCTTTTTGTTCTAACCCATGATTTTCGCATTTGAAGGTATCATTCGAGGGTAACATTAGAAATTAGGAATCTCTGAAAAAGGTTTTCCCATTGTTTAACCTGAAACACCGCAAAGTAGCGTGTATCATTGTGCATCAGTGTTTGATTGGCAACTAGAGATGGGAATTTCGGCTCAGTTTGCGGAACCGGATCAGTGGAGGTCGTTCAGTTTGTTGAGCCGGTTCATTGATCCGGCTCAGTGATCCGGTTAAGTAAACATGTCTCCGAAACACAGGACGGTCGTTAGTTCGTAGGTAGAAAGTCGCTTAGAGCCGGTTCTTGCAATATATAAACTGTAAATATGATCCCGAGACACAGGTCGGTTGGTTGTTCGGTCGCAGGTAGAACCTCGTTTACAGCCGGCTCTTGCTTAGAGCCGATTCTTGCAATATATGAACTGTAAACATGATCCCGAGACGCAGGTCGGTCGGTCGTTCGGTCGTAGGTAGAACGTCGCTTAGAACCGACTCTTGCTCAGAGCCGGTTCTTGTAAACATGATCCCGAGACACAGGTCGGTCGGTCGTTCGGTAGAACGTCGCTTAGAGCTTAGAGGTAGAACGTCGCTTAGAGCCGACTCTTGCTTAGAGCCGGTTCTTTTAAACATGATCCCGAGACACAGGTCAGTCAGTTGCCGGTCGTCCGGTCGTAGGTAGAACGTCGCTTAGCCCCGACTCTTATCTAACATTTTTGAAACAAGCAATTCACTTTATGTAGCTACTGTATTTTAAACCAGATGTGTTAAGTTTATGGCGATGTTTATTGCCCTTATAAATCGGACATCTGGGATTTGGGCAATATTTTTAATATTTTTATATAGTATGGTTGTAAGAAAATACAGACTAACCCTATTAGTTTCAAATAAACTGCCCTACAAATTGATGACAAAATACACTTTATGATAATACATTACAAGCCAAGTTCTCGCGAAGTTCACCATGACATCGATCCAGATCCAGATCACTCCGGTCACTGTTCACAATCGCCCGACCAATCGTATCCTTGAAACTTGAAACTATACAGTGAGCCGTCAGCCGGCTCATTTTAATTTGGTGAACCGTGTCACTTCGGTCAGTGTACTGAGCCGGCTCAGTGAGCCGGTTCGTTCATGAACGACCCATCTCTATTGGCAACACTGGTACCCCTGTTACACACCCCGGTACACAAGAAATTTTATTATTTTAGGTTAGTAAATCTAAAGACTCCTTTGCAGCATAAAAAGTCTAGAATACTTTATTTTGTCAATTAAATCAAAATACTGAATATTATTGGTTGAATATTATTGTTAAACAAACCTTCAACCTCAAAATTCTGTCAAACTGTCAGATAAATTAATGACCTGTTATCAAAGTATAATTAAATGGTATTAATTTTTGCACCAAACACACAAAATTTTATCATATGCTTGGTTTTTAGATGCAATTTATTGTTAAATTTAATATTTGCGGGCATGTATTTTATTTAGTTCTATTTTATCTACACTGTTTTCATCACAGAAAACTAGTAGTGTTCGTAAACCTTTACGCCCAGCTACATCCATTGTGCCCTTCTTTCTTTAGCTAGGGACTTAAGTCTAACCCGGCCATCCTTTTTTTTAGGGTTTTGTAGGTATGACCAAAAAACCCTTATACCGTCATTTTGTCGTCTGTCTGTCTGTCTGTCTGTTCGGTAAAAATTGTAGCCAAACGGCTAAACCTAGAGAGTTGAAATTTGGCATACTTATACAACTCTTTGACCCGCAGATAGGAAAAATACTAAAACATCTAAAAAACATATCCCCCTAAAAATATAAACAAATATATGCTCATCGAAAAAAAAAATATTTTTTTAAAATTCTGAGTAGGGTATCAAATGAAAGCCCTTGGTACGTGGATTAACGATCAAATTTTAATTTTTGCAAAATAAATTATTTTGAAGCTATTTTTGCCAAAATTGTGCAAAAAAAATGTTGTCCCACACCCTGTAGCCCAAATGGTTTAAACTAAAAATCTGAAAAAATTCTAAGTAATGTACATTGGTGTGAACCGGAATAGTACAACAGGAATTTTTGATCAGATTATGTTTTTGGAACAAAAAGCATTTTTTGTGTTTTTTTGCTAATAATGTTATAGTTATATAGTTGTATAGACGCTAAACAGTAACGTGTTTCTTGGTGCACTGGCTAAGATACTTGCATTCTGCCCGAGAAATTGAGTTCGAATCCTACGAGAGGAGACAATATTATTTTTTATTTTTTTTTGCATTTTTATATTGTTTAAATTATTTTTTCAAAATTCTAGTTATATTTTGGCAATTGTTGCATTTAATTTTTAGAAGCGTAAATTTAATAACCAGTATACACGAATGAGTTTCGTGTACAGAATGTACACGAAATCAAAGGGGAGGAGCTATGACTAAAAACAACCAATGGAAGCCATAGGCGCAATATTCAAAATCTTAATGAACCTTGATATATAAAAAAAATACTGCACATCTTTAGAAACTTAAATAATGGTAATACGCATTCGAATTAAAATTCATAAAAAAATATTTTGACATAAAATTTGTTTTGGCATCCCAAATAATCATCATTCACTTACTAAATACCTGCAAAACCCTGAAATGTGTGAAAATTCACACTTTACATCAATTTTATTTTTTTTGTTGAATTTTCTGATCTTCTTTGACAGGTTAAAAAATAATATTTTGTTTGAAATTTCTGAATGAAAACAATATACTTGTTTGAATATAATCCTTTCTTAATTTAATTTTATAAACTCTTCTCGTCACATAACGCAGTCATAAAAAAGTCGACTAGTAGGCCTTGAATTTTAGTTTTTTAAACATCAAGTTCTCAATTTTGTACTATTTATCGTTTTTGGTACATATTTAATGTATGACAGTATGAGCTTATTACCTAATTAGGGCCAAAATTTGATCATAATCACAAAATATTCATTATCGAAAGTTACTTTCGGAATGAAGAAAAACATTTTGAGCATTTAGTGGGTTTTGACCATAATATATATTTTTTAATTCTAATACAAATATTTTAATCTACGACCATTAAATAATAACATACATTATGTGTTCAACTGTAAATACATAATGCTGTTCATATTCGTAAGTGTAAGAAAAGTGACACGCATGCATGCTCACCGCGAAAAATTAAAGTTTTTTTACACTGCAAGTTTTTATTTAGTAAGTTAGTTAGTTAAAGTGTTTGGCGCTCAACAATGATGACTATTTGCTTCTCATACAGCCAATTTTTATAACTAAAATATTATTTATTGTTGTATCCCAGGTGAAGGTAAATTGATTAAAAGATTAAATTACTAATTCACTAACAACCTTATTATTATAGTATTAATTTGTATGTAAAAGTACAAAGTATTTAGATACATGGGAGTTTTGTATCTGACTATGAACTTGAAATAAACTTGAATCACTTCAAGCGCGGTTGGCTAACAAGTGTCCTCGATACATTTCACACTAGCTTTTTATCTTCTTAATATTTTGACCTACGACCCTTTTTTTAGGTAGTTAAGGATAAAATATGTGCTGCAGACAAATAACTTAGAAAAATGAATAACTGATAAGGGGGTTTGTTTACTTAAGACCTTAAATTTATTAGGGTTGAAATATGAATAGTTTTTTAGTTTATCAACAAAATAAAAAGAATTAATTAGATAGTTCGGAAATAATTGCTAAGTTTATGAGAGTTCAAGAGGGTACATAACATTATAAGTTAGAATAAATCTTATCGAGTGAATAATCATCTGAGTGAATAATGGCCATAATCGCGAATGTAATACTATACTTTTTCCACACCTATTAACACGTTGAAAGCCAAGGCAAGATTCAGAATTCTTGTCTTAGAAGTCAATTTGATATAGCCATATTATATTATTAAGTCAATATACTACAAGTAATCTCGTAGTCGGCGTCCTGGGCAAGAACGCTAACTACGAAAAAACTCGTTATTGGTAGTCAACGTGTTAAACAAATAAATTAGACTCAAAATTGATAATTTTAATGGAAGTGATAGCCTCATCCATGTTACCTGCTACCACTGCAGTTTTGGCCCCTCCCATTGCCATTGTCAAATAGGATCAGCGAGAGTGAATTATGGAAATGTAGGTTTGTAATTGGCATTAAACAGTGAATTATGAAACCATAATTCACTGTAGTTATTTATGAGTACTATTTTTGTCACGAAAAAAGCTAATAATTGCAATATAATTAAATAGGTGTGGAAAAACTATATAATTGTAGATAAAATATTGTATTTGATTCGCATATAATGGCTATATTTCATTAGAATGATTACAAACAAACAAATGGTAAACCTTATCCTCGTGAAATAAAGCTTTCATTATATGCTTGTTGAATAAAATACTATTTTACAAATATGTTTTTAATATAGGTTACAGTAAAGTTAAGGTTCGAGGTTACATATAATTTAACCTCGAACTTGAACGTCAAATGTCATTTGACAATAAAATAATACTGGACAATAATACTGCCAACATTATTTCTTAAAATATAAATTCCATTGCTTCCTAGACAACTCCGTCATATTGTATTTTGGTTAAACCAGCAAAATTCAAGAGCCAAACTTTTAAAACAGTCCACATTATCATAATTTTACTGTAGCAACACAAATTATTCTTCCAAACTACGAGAGTATTTAAAATTCCCCTCGCCGGATACGAACAGGCCGACCACCTTGTCTACCTGAATATCTTTCTAAAGGTTGCAAGCGGACTACAAGAAATTTCGTTACGGTATTTTACCACTGACACAAGAGAAGTGGAAGGTAAACTACTCCTGATTGGTCGCAACCATTTGTTTTTATTTTATTTTTGAAAATTTCTGTTAGTATGCGTCAGTATGATGTTTGTAAGCATACAGTGAACATTAAAATCTTTAATTCCAGTTATAAAAAGTGATTTGTTTCCTCAGTTTGTGTGTTCAATTTGGAATTATTTACTTAAAGTTTCTGTTAAAGTGTTAAGTGTTTGTTTTATATAAAATTTGATAGTGATATCTTGTGCTAACTTGTTTTGAGAATATTATAATTCTAATGATACAATTGCGTGTGTAAAGTTTAATATTGTTGTTTACAGTTTCTTATTCTAAAAATGTGGTCTTTAGTTCAGGTATTTACGTTTTTTATTTTATAGAACATTTCATATTATGGCTGGAAATAGATAATGGTGTATAGTCTATTAATATTTTTATTAATTTTAAATGTTTAGGTTTGTAAAATATTAAGATAGTTTTACGTTGTTTTCTGCTTCGTCAGTTAGTTAATTATAGAATACCAGTTTAATAGAAGCGTTAAAAAAAAGGTTCTTCCAAAAGAATTACTAACTAAATTAATTTTGAGATAACTAATATTATAATAATAAAATAATATTTTAGGATTACATGAGGTTACTTGAGGTTATGTTACAGGAACGATGATTTATATTTTTATGTTGGTTCTATATTTGGTATATATATATATTATTTAATACTAAAAATTATATGTTATTTAATACTAAAAAGTAAGAAAATTACTAATATGTACGTATATGTTAAATAACGTATTATTCACTTATGCTATATCATTTTTCGCGCCAAAAATCTTTATATATAAAAATCAATTTCTGTTTATTTGTTTGTCCTTTATGGAAAGCCAAACGGATGGACCGATTTTAACAAAATTTAGTACAGGGGGGTAAAATAATCCGAGGAAGGTTTTAGTGAGGGTTCCAACTTCGTCCATGTCCCCCTAGAGGGTGTTATGGGGAGAAACCATCATTTTTCACTCTCCGTGCAGTTTGAATTGATTACGTAGGCAAAACCTTATAGAGATATATCGATACAAAAAATGTAAATCTTAACTAGACCTAAAAAAAAAAAAAAAAAATCGCGAGAGCATATACCTATCGAATGATCTCTATTTATGATAATAGAATTGTTTGGTTACAATTGGCATTGAACCTCGTCTCCTTAATATCTTTGAAATTATTTTGCATTGGTCCAATATTAATGCGGACACCGTAATTTTGGACGTTTGCCATTGCTGATAATACTAGGCTAGAATAGTACAGTATAATGCGTTTAGTGATCAAAAGGGTGATGAATCACTCTTGTGATCGCTGAAAACGGAATCAGATTGTTGAACCTCATACCTCATGAAGTATTATATATTTTTGATACTAATACTCATTATATTGTACTATTCTAGCCTAGTACTATCAGCAATGGCAAACGTCCAAAATAACGGTGTCCGCACGGTGACAAAATGCCTTCTTCATGTCCTTGCATTGTGTCCTGTCTTAAGCGATCCTTGGCCAGAAAGCACCAGCTGTTTTAATGATGTCGTTTCCCCATCTTACCTTTTGCTTTCCTCGTGATCTCATCAAATGTTTTGGCAACCGTAAAGTTGATTTCTTTGTTCACCTGTTGTCATTTTGGCGTACTAGGTGTTATGCCCACCTCCATTTCAACCTTCTGCAGTAGTCTATAACATCTGTAACTCCAATTTTCTTACGGATATCTCTATTTGGTATTTTGTCTCGGAGTTTTACTCTTAGTATGAATCTTTCCATTTTTCGCTAAGTAACTGCCCGTTTTTATTAGAAACATTTTTGGCATTCGAAAGTAAAGACGGGAATGTAAGAGTTAGACACCCTTCCATAATGGACTGGCGATTTTTTTTTTCCAAGAAATATCACTTTTATAAAATGTTATTTTGTAATATTTTTAATTGTTAATAGAAACCCAAACATATAAATATGTCTATGAACTAAGTCCGGATGTTATAAATTTTTGGTCACACAGTGTCACATGTGTCACTTTTTTGTCATATTTTATAATAGAAAATATTGAGTGTGTTATTTTACGGAAAACAACAAGTATGTTGAACAAGTAATAATTTTGAAAATAGTGACAGTTTTGTCATATACAGTTCACTTGGGTCACTTTAAATCCTATTTATAATGGTGCAGTTGAGTTATTTTAAGCTTAACTGTACAAAACTGCAAAATTTATGATGCAAAATTTTAAGTGTATTTAGTTCGGTACATAATTTACATTACGTCACCGGGGACTAATATTTCATAAAAATGAAAGTAAAGAAAGCAGAAACCAACACTACTCTTGCCTTTAATAGCATCCTGATATCGTTGGTCTAGGCGAATATGCAACTTCTTCTCAAAAAGTCTATCTCCAGTACATTTAGTCGTTGTCTGTTTTTCTTTTTTGAAACTAAATTGCTGTTTAATGCTAGATTAAAAGTTAAATTTACGTCCAGAGGAACTAGTTCATTAGAGATATTTAGGACAAAAAATGATGCATTACATTTCCTCGAAAATATGTATACTAGATTTGATATGCGGACTGCGTGCTTTGTGCAACACTTAGTAAGTGGAGAGGGAAAATAGCGGCTTGATATAATGCAGTTATCATCTGTGAGTAGATTGTTGTTCAGTTTGTTTCGTTTGATATTTCGTTTAAATTTTAGAGCGAGACTTTTAAAATGTCTAAAAACTGAAAAAATAAATTATGAATGTTACAGCATGACAAAGCACCGGTTCATATATTCCTTATTGTTCGGCAGTTTTTGGCGAAGAACAAAATCAAATACGTTCCCCATTCACCTAACTTGATCCTGTCTGACCTTTTTCATTAAAAGGATACCGTCATATGATTGAAGAGATAAAAAAATCGGGTCCAAAAAGTTTTTCCAGAAAGCAGAAAAGACAGTGATAGCCATGTGCAGCCACAGAAGACTGTATTTCGAAGGTTATAATTTAAATCTGTATATATATAAATGGCAGCGTCTCTCTGCCTGTTTGTCCATCCGTATATGCGCTTTGTGTATCTAAATTATCTTGTTAGGTTTTCAGTAGTTCCAAAATTACGCATTTTCTTAAAATTATCAGCAACAAAGGTTTCATCTGCGGCAAAGTTGGTATACTAACCAACATTGATAGAATTTTTAAATTTTCTTCTGTAATTCTAGAAATATAATGCTATATGTGCGCGCGGTTAGTTTCAAATTCCAATAAAATCTGACTGTTCGAGCATTACTCGAGAATTACTAATCCGATATTCATGCGGTTTTTTCCCCTATCTGTAGATACATTACCTTGATAGGATTTAGGTTATGTTTCATTAAAATTGGTTATAATAATAATAATAATAATAATAATGATAATATAATTTCTTCCCATTAATTATAATTACTTTGTGCGCACCGGTAAAACGTAAACTATGTTTTTCGTTTATATTTAACGCATTTTCTTCAAATTACACGATTTACACTTCCTAATTAAAAAAATAAACTGTTCTGTAGTTTCAAAGTTATAATAATGTTTGTGCGCGCAGATAATACAAAATCCATTTTTACGGTTTATATTTAACGCATTTTTTTTTAAATTTTCAGTGACAACATATATTTCTTTAGTGGCAAACCTAGTACACGATTTATATACTAACCAAAATTTAAAGAATTTTTCAGTAATTCCAAAGTTACGATTTTTACTGGGAAAGTAATCTTGGGTCAGTTAGTAATCTCCCGTACTTACATGCCTGTCGACATGGTTATAGATAAGCAAGATGGCATTCACTATCCCGTGAGTCGAATTCGTCAATTTTCTGAACACTAATATCAGAATTAGATCCTTACTTTCTTTCTTTGAAACTAGGTGCACCAATAATGTATCCGGGGAACATAAATCCGCCTAAATTATGTAATGGAACACGCTTACAGGTGAACAGTTTAAGTGTCTGTAGTAGAGGAAACTACTGCAGGGCAGGCGACAACTGGTAATCCGTAGAATACCGATGAATCCTACAAGTTTACAATTTCAGTACAAGCACCACTAGTTTCCAGTTTCAGGGTTTGTTTTGAGATGACCATTAAATAAATAGTTGGGATAAACCCTGTAAATACCTGGCGTTGATTTGCGGAGTTTGTGCTTCTTGTATGGATAATTATATGTAGCGTGTTCGTGTGTCAGTTCTAGCAACAACCTTTACCTGCTAGAGCCTAATGGTAAAACTAAACATTGTTAACAAAGAGGGTCTCAGATAAGTATTCTTGATCAGTTTAGACCTGACCTTTCAGAAGTTTATAGTTGTTAAGTGCGGAACCCTGCAGTGGTCCCAGACGGAGACACTGACCAGATTTCTGCTCAAAGGAGTACGAAAACAAGCGAATTGACTCTATTGATGCATAATCTTACGCGATTGTAGAATGCTAGAGATGGGATGGGGTATATACTGGTTGATGGACTTACCTCGTATTTGCTGTGCGATCGTATCAAAGGGCCCTTTCAACTGCTGTAGTCTGGTCTACTCTGGAGTAGAAAAAAATTGGACACATAGCTGCGGTGATACACTTTATAAGTCCACATGGCAGTCGCGAATTAACAAAAAAATAATAAGACATGAGACGAATGATACTGGTAATAAAAAAATTTAAGACCTAAGAAACCCCCCACTTAAATACTAAAAAGGTCTCCCCGAAAAGGGGTGCGAACAATAGTATTGTCTTTTATCCGATCACTTAATTTCGAGTAGGTAAATGTTGTAGGTTCCAAAAAAATGTAGATTAATAATAACGAATTGTCCACAAGCGAAGTCTTACTTATTACAATTACTTATTCTTAATAAAGTTTATGGGCTAGTCCGCGAAGTTTTTGATCAAACCTTGTAAGGTGGTACTAGGATTAGTGTTACGACAGATGGTTTCTGTGGCATCTAACAAATTCTAAGAATTCAATGTTCTTAGAAATACCATATTTCTAAATTATATTTATTGGTAATATTCCGTACGGACTTCTTCAAAGTAACATTTTTATATTTACAACCTTAGTTACTAGTTCTATATTTTATAGTCACGTACATCTTTCACTTTAGAATTTATTTTTACCAGAAAGAGGTCATAAACCATCCTGACTACTACAAGAAATTAGCCCTCTAGTTAACAAAATTTGTGAGTTAGCTACAAATTTTGAAACAGTTAAAATCAATTCTTAATACAATCAACAATCGTTTCGTATCAAATACATCATTAAAAACATTAACACTGGCATTTTATTTAAAATCCTGAGCCACATATTTCCACATTAGTATCAAATATTTTCGTACTAATTTAAATCTTAAATTAGTGTTGTCACTAGATTTTACTATTCCATTATCTTAGTTATAAAACCATGCTGACTAAATAGCTAAACTATTTAAATTAATTTAACATTTTGCAGTTCGTGTTCCGTGTTAACAGTTTATATTAAATTCATGGCAAGTTTGCAATCCAATTAAATTCTAAAAACTACATAATACCATAACCTAACACCATAGTTTTCAGTTGACGTCTTTATGCGAGTGACGTAACTTGATATATTCACGAAATACCCTTCTTTCAAATAACTCCTTTTATGACTGTTCTAAAAAATTCGTATACATCCAGAAAAACACTTCTTTCACGAGTAATCTGTTGGATACTGTCATTTTTTACGAAGGAGTAAAATACTATAGTGTAAGTTGGAAGAGTTTAATAAATAAATCGTCTTGAAACTGACCAAAAGGATCTTTATATTTTGATTTCAAGGACGGTTTATAGCTAAGGGTAAAGGAGCAATGCCCCCCAGAGAAAATTCTTATTTTATTTTAAATTTAAATCTTAAAATCTCAACAGCTTGTTTTTATCCGCTATTTGATTTCGCGCTATTTTTTATACCGCAACGCTCTCACTTTTCGGACATGCAACTATTTTGTCCCACACACTGGCTATGCCTGTATCTAAACTCATCGCTGAAACGTACGCTTATTTGGCATTCGCAGGCCTATTTCGAGGTACCGTACTTTTTGGATGTCTTAATGAAAATAGAATATCGTTGGGCAAAATGCATCGAGTTAAAAGGAGACTGTGTTGAAAAATAAGTTACAATTTGTTAAAAAGAAATCTTACGTTTCGAAGTCACTGACTTATCACACATCTCTCGTACAAGGATGAGTTCAATTATCAAACTATCCCATGCTTTATTACCATTAACTTGTTAGGAAACCATAAAATTCTGGAATCCCTAACCATATATGGATGAAATATTTATAGTTCTGCATTAGATACCAGAATTTGTATCTACCGCAAAATACTATGACCAAGATCAGAAAGTCATTTGTGGGTTATAATCTAAATAAGAAGTGATTTACACTTTATGATACGGTGTGATCAAAACGTTCGTGCAATTTTTTAAATTCCCGCGCTATATTGGCTTTTTGATAAACGGTCTTTGACGACTGTCTCAATTGACAGCCATATGGGATGTGCATTTTAGATTTGACAGTTAATTAAGGAAGTTGTGTTTCTGTATATTCGGCCATTTTTCCCAATAAGGAATAAAAAAATATACATTAAATTTTGTGTGAAAAATTAAATCAACTGCTGTAAAGTAGCGGAAATGTTGCAGAAGTCATTTGATGAGTCGAGTATGAATGAACGAGCGATTTACAAATGGTATAAACGCTTTCAAGGTGACCGTGAATCAGTTGAAGATGATGATAGAGTTGGGAGACCCATCACTTCAACCACCAGAAAAAACGTGGAAGAAATTCAGAAAAAAAATCTTGATAACCATTGTATTACAATTAGAAAGGTTGCTGAAGAAGTATATCGTTTGGTTCATGCGAAGAAATATTCACTTAAGTTTTTGGCATGAGGCAAGTGGCAGGGAAATTTGAGCGAAATTGTTAAGCTTTGAACAAAAAATGTGTAAATAAGTAGCTTAGGAAATGATAGATGATGTCGTCAATGATTCAATATTGCTCCTGCGCATCATAACGGGTGACGAGACGTGGGTGTACGGTTGTGTCATTGAAACAAAAGCTCAATTATTTCAATGGAAGCTTCCAGATGAACCAAGACCCAAAAAAGCACGCCAAGTTCGATCGTATGTTAAAGTTCTTCTCACAGTTTTCTTCCCGATTATCGTAGTATTGTGCACCATGAATTTTTAACGCAAGGTGTTACAATTACTAAAGAATACCATTTGACCTTGTTGCATCGGCTGCGTGAAGCAATTCGTAGAAAACAGCAAGATTTATGGCAGGACAATTGTTGAAAATTGCACCATGATAACGCTTATATTTCATTGCGATAACCAGCTTATACTTCATTGCTTGTTCGAGATTTGTCCAAAAATAGCACCGTAATGATAAGGTAACCACCCTATTCACCAGATATGGCCCATGTGACTTTTTTTCTCTTCCCAAAGATGAAAAAACAATGAAAGGACAACGTTTTAACGATTGAAGAAATAAAAGCAAAATCTCTGCAGGAGCAGAACGCTACACCAAAATCCTCATTTCAGATCACTCCTCGTATGTTAATTGTTAAAATAAAAACAATATATTTAAGCTTCTTATAAACTATATTTATAAATAATGCAAAATGTTGAAATACGGGAATAAAATGAGTTACTATAATGATTGCACATTTTTATAAATTTTCTTAATATCCTATTTCAAAATAAATATTGTTAAAATATTTTGAGATGTAAAATATTCTTCCTGAGAGAACCAGATGTTAAAATTTTGGCAGCCTACCACTGTCTATAACCCCTCAAATATTTATATAGTGCGTTCAAAGGTGAGAATGCAGTATTGCTCTTATAGCAAATGGGAGCGGTGTTGCCAAATGTTGTAAAAGTGTCAAAGGTGTCAATTATAATGATATGAAAAACTCGTATGATTTACAAAAATCAACTCTTATAAAACTCAAAATAACACTCAACAAAAACAAATGACCATTTGTAGAATACTGCGTCTTCACAGATCAGCGCGTCTTAAAGCTGGCAACGTCGATAAGCAAGAAAAGGATAGCGTCATTGTGTAAACCCATTAAAGAGTATGAAAAAGAACTACTCCACATGTCCTGTACTGCATATTCACCTTTGAACGGACTATAATACGGGATTCTCAGTTAGTGTATAATATTCTAATACTCCTGGAAGTTATTGCTATCGTGAAATAAATTATTTTTATTATTATATATTAGGTTTATATCGTTGTGTATCTGAAAATTCTTGCAGTATTGTGCAGAAAGTTTGATGTCAGTAGCATTCTTCAAAGTATGACAAAAATCAAATAATATTTAATGGAAAATATATGTACGTGTATGCTCGAGGAAAAAAAATCTCATGAGAAATGTAGAATATTACGTTTCTCGCTAGTACTTCTAGAAAGCTTTATGATAAACATTTTATAGATCGCTGATCGTCGGGGGTAGATGTAGACTAGACTGGGGGGGATGGAACTTTCAAATGCACGATATTTTTAAAGATAAGATAGGGATACAGATTTACTTGAGGGAGTTAGAAATGCTCTAACCCTATATGATTTTCTACACTGTTATGACATTTTAACTGCACTGAATTTGTAAATGTATAGCTAACGCAAGATGAAAAGAAACTGTGCAGAAGACTAGTTTTGTACAGAACGAGTACAAATTTAAAAAATTGATGTGAAGTGTGAATTTTCACACATTTCAGGGTTTTGCAGGTAGTAAGTGAATGATGATTATTTGGGATGCCAAAACAAATTTTATATTAAAATTTTTTTTTTTGTTAATTTTAATTCGAACGCCTAATACCATTATTTAGGTTTCTAAATATGTGCAGTATTTTTTATTTTTTTTTATATAGCAAGGTTCATTAAGAATTTTAAAAATTGCGCCTATGGCTTCCATTGTTTGTTATAAGTCCCGCCCCTCTGATTTCGTGTACATTGAAACAGAATTAAATTATAATTTAAACAATTTCCACTGGTTATTAAATTTACGCTTTTAAAAATTAAATGCAACATTTGCCAAAATATAACTAGAATTTTGAAAAAATAATTTAAACAATAAAAATTAAAAAAGAAAAAACAAAAAATGTTCCATTGTAGCGTGTTACAAAGCTATAACTTGTGTACATTATTAGCAAAAAATCACAAAAACGTAATCTGATCAAAAATTCCTGTTGTACTATTCCGGTTTTAGTTTAAACCATCTGGGCTACAGGGTGTGGGACAAAATTTTTTTGCACAATTTTGGCAAAAATCGCTTTAAAATAATTTATTTTGCAAAAATAAAAATTTGATCGTTAATCCACGTACCAAGGTCTTTCATTTGATACTCTACTCAGAATTATAAAAAAATATTTTTTTTTTCGATGAGCACATATTTGTTTATATTTTTAGGGGGATATGCTTTTTAGATGTCTTAGTATTTTTCCTATGTGCGGGTCAAAGAGTTGTATAAGCATGCCAAATTTCAACTCTCTAGGTTTAGCCGTTTGGCTACAATTTTTACCGAACAGACAGACAGACGACAAAATGACGGTATAAGGGTTTTTTGGTCATACCTACAAAACCCTAAAAATGGTGATCTGTTTAAAATAATGTTTTTGCAAAATATACATATTAACATCTAGCCAAAATATTCCCAACGGCTAGTAACCCACTACTAGTACTACTAAATAGTACTACACATATGATTTCCTTATTATTTTACGTTTGATATAAAAAAATAGTTTACAAAAGCATAAATCAGAGGTGATATTCAGTTCAATTCTGTAAAAAGTTAGTTAGTTAGTTAAAATTTTTGGCGCACTGCAACAAAGGCTATTTGCGCTGTAAAAAGTTACTGTGTAGTAACGTTACTACAAGATAAAATATTATAAAAAGTATAATGACTTTCATTCATGATAGTAACTGACCTTGCTCATAGTGACAAATTTAGTTACTATGATCATAGTAACTGAGTTACAGAATTGGTGGTTAATCTGGCAAGCAGGTCAAAAAAAAAAAAAAAAAAATAGCGTTTAGCTAAAGAATTAACACCGAAATTATTTTAAGGGTTCAATTTTAGTATACAATTTTTTATGATTCGGTTAGCGGTAGGGTTTTACAAAGAATAAATTTGGAACCTCGGTTTTAGGGTTATCTGAATTAAAAAGATTAATAAAATCTGCAAGATTACTTTAAGAAAAATAGTTTATTCAGAAATTTTTTATTCAGAAATATAGAAAGTAAGGGGGCGCACAACCGCATCGCCAAAATCCGTCCAAGGTTTCTTTTGTTTTTATGTATATAAAGTTTAATTAACTTAAACACATATTAATACACTAAAATTTTAACCTGAAATAAAATTAATAACAATCTAAACATCAAAATTTGCAGGGAATTTTTATTTATCTAATTGGATATTTTTAACTGTAGAAAAAACTGTTATGTAGCTCTAAATAAACAAATTGCATTACAGACGCCATCTTGTAAACCAATCAACCCATATTTGTACGATGCGGCAAATTGTAGCTATAGCTTCATTCTACAAATATATTTCTATTTTGTTCTATTGTGAAAATAATAGCCATGTTATTGTACTTGGTGTTGTATTTTTACCTCCATTCTGAATTTGACGCGGTTCACAATATAGGTGCTGCGGGTGAATAGGTTTTAATTTTCGTCAAGAACACTTGTATCAAGTAGAATTCCATTATCATCAAGTATAATATTTTTCGACGAAGGTTCTAAACCAGTGTTTCTCAATCTTTTTACTCTCGTGGCACATTTTCCAAAGAAGAAAAATTTCGCGGCACACCTACGTAGTTACAGAAGAAGACATTTTGATTGCAGACTCCCCTGTATTCAGAATATGTCAATTTCAATTCGTCATAAAAAGATCCTTCGTGTACTTTATTCTTATTAATGTTATTGTACATATATTCGAACAATGATATAATAATCGAGACGCTAGTTTTTTTTTAAGAATTCGCTTCACATTTGGAAAATTTTGTGGCACACCTTTGGGAAACACAGTTCTAAACTAAACAATTATGTCGAAAAAATGTTGACGTATTATGTGAATATTTCTTCATAAAACTATATAAATATAAAAGATGTTTTAAACCCACAAATATTATTGGCTATATATGTATATGTCATTTGTTGACGTTATGTCCTGTTACTAATTTTGTGAATATTTCCTCGAACTTACCATCAAAAACTGTTCTTTTTTTTAAATTTTATTTGTGTATGGACCCTTTGTAGAGCATTGTGTAAAGCGTGTTCTACATTATACAATTCTCGTCAAATTTTCATACTTATTTCTTTAACTAGAACTTGTACCAGAAATAAATCAGTGAAATTGTACAGTATAGAACACTTTATGTAGTCAAGGTCAACTTTATTCAAAACTAGATATGGACAAACTTTTCTTGAAAATATTTTCAAGTTTAACAATAGTAACAACATTAAAATTACGCTTGTAAATATTTTGTATTACCACGTGTTTAATAGTGTTTTGTTGATCATTGGTTTGAATAGGCGAATATATAAATTGTGTTTTGTACGTAAATCAGTAATTTTACAAATCTAATAGCTAGGTTATAAACAGTTGACAAGATAGGAATTATAATATATTTATGTTGGTACTTTAAATGAACTGAAACACGTTTAAGAATTTCATTCTCTACCAAAAAATTGAAAAATAAATTGTATTAAAACTTTAACAACTTCTAGTTCAAAGAAAAAAGTTTAGAAAATTGACTAATAAAGTATAATGTAGAACACGCTTTATATTATTATTGTGCGAGTGTATACTGGACGTATAAAAAAACATTTTTAAAATTAGTGTTGTGTTAAAAATATACATATATAGAATGAATATTTTTATATTTGACCATTGTTTTTAATTTTAACTGAGTTCCACATTTGCTTATAATATTTCGGCCATTTTTGGTGAAACAATATGACGGCTGGTAATTTTCTCCCGCCGCACTTGGCGACATACTGCTATCGACAAGCTTAGCCGTATGGTCTCTCCCTACCTCCCTGCATAAGATAGATAAAGATTTAGTGCAAATTTTGATGGATAGATTGTTCCTAATTTTATTTCAGACTGTTAATTTTGTACAAGATATTTATGTTCTCTGGGGGTTTTACGCAGCGTTAACCATTTTAATCAATATACTGCAAGTGAAATCTATTTTTTTTTAAAGTAGCCACAAATTAATATGCCGGTAATACCGGTAAATCAGTTGTGGCAAAAGGCAAAATTTAATCGCATGTTCGTAAACATGTCGATACTTTTTTTAGTAGTTTAAAAATTGAAAAATGCTGGCATTAAGTCTAAAAGCACAATTCGTTTTTAATTTACTGTAAATCTATTCGTTTCCGTGCTTAAAACAAAAAACAGAAAAGTGATTTTTCGGTAAAATCTCTACAGAGTTTGTCCTTTAATATTTGATGGAGTAATTACCAAAATCAACCTAAACCCTATGGTAATGTTCAATCATGGAATGAAATTTTAATATTTAAACTGGTAGTAAATATTAGCTTTTTATCTTTTCCACAAAGATAAAAGAGGGCACATTCAACACAAGTCAGTGTCTGTATGTGAATATAAAACAAATATGCACAAATATTTTATATGAAGTTCAGCATTTCATATGAGATTTAATTCAAACAAACATTTATGTAAAACTGTATTTTACTAATTACATAATTGCATCAATGTAAGTAGGTACATTTGAAGTTTTTAAGTACTTCTAAAACTATATTAACAGATAAAAAATGGCTTTAAATTAACTTTACTTTAAAATGAAAGTTACCAGTGGCGGCTGGTACATAAGAGCTGCAGCACCATCAGAATTAAATTTAAACATTACATACGTTTATGATTTCTCTATTTCTAAATTTACTTTATGTTGAATTAAAAATCGTCACTACTGTAGCGCATCGTGCGTAAATAGTTCGTCTACAAGTTATGATATACGCTGACTTGATGTGCTGTGTCCTTTGGCAGCACCAGTTGCTTATTGGGCTCAACAGCGCTATGAAGTGACACCAATTGGACAGAATTTGAACTAGTGGAACGAGTAACTGTTTATTGTTTACTAGTGGCTACCTCATGTAATTTGTATCGCGTTTAAACTTTAATGTTGCAGTTTGTTTGTAACATTAACTTTTGATAGCAACTATTATTCTTTTATATATTATTATTGTGTTATAATGAGTTGTCATAACACAAACTGCTGTGTATTTGGTTGTCACTATAGGAAAAGAAGTGATAGAAACATTTTTTCCAAATGAAAAACAATTTGTGAAAATAATAAATATATTTGGTGTTGTGAAAAAGATAATAGCAAAAAAGCATAAGAAAATGCTATAAATAAGGGAAAAAGAGTGAGAGTATGCTAAAAGCATTTAAAAGCTACAGATTACATCAATATTGTTAACTTATTAATATTTAACAAACTAGTATTTATTAAAAATTTTCAACAAATAAGAAATACTCAATTATATAAATCCTTCTCGAGCATAAATAAATACCTACCCGTGTAACTTAATACAGGATTAGGGCATGCAGTCTCAAATATTGTACGTAGATATTCTGATACAGCTTCACTGAAGTGTTTGCTCTCCTTTTTGATTAATTTTTTTTTGGGCAGCGTGTTTTTAGCTATGGTTGCGGTTTACAGGTGCAGGTTATCTTGCAGTTTTAATTTTCCACTGACTTGGTGACTTAGTGATTTTATACTACTTGTTTATAAACATAACCCACATATGTCGACATGCTCATCATTTTTTTTCCCGAAATTCCGTATGATATAACACGACCGGCGTTTAACAACTCCTCTCCTTCAACTTCACACTTAGAAGAAGGTGTTACACTTAAAAAATTCAAATGATTTAGTAAGGATAGCTGTTAATTATTCATTGTAAATCAAAGATTTAACATTTAAACAAATGAGAACAACTTTCACATTACTCGTTTCGATCAGCTGTTTCACAGCGATCACAACGCCGCCATCGGCCATTGTTGAGTCTAATTGTTTTTTTGGCGATTGGCACTGAGTGGGGGTAACAGCGGAATACAGGAGGTATAACCTCCTATCGGAGCTGCACACATACGGGATATTCTGTATCTCTTGTGGTTGAAAAGATTTGGTTAAAAATTATGGTTTAAAAGTAACATTTTAACTAGGTGTTAAAATTTTATCCTTGTTTCTTATTCTGTATCTCAGGTTATAACCCAAGCGTTAAGTTCTAACTTTTTAACCTTATGGTTAAAAGTATGCTGCGAAATTATCTACAAGGAACGTATTTTGCTTGTGTAAGTGTGGATTTAATGTAAACAAGTGTTATGGTTGAATCGTGGATGAACGACGTTCAAATATAATAAATCTATATTGGAGAAATGTACAATATTTATATATAAATAATTATGTGTGCAGAAAGTAAATAGTATAATATTACCATAACAAGCAAATGTATATATTTTTTCCTTCTTCTATATTAAGATACTTTTTTTATTTTCAGGTTATATTTACCTTATTTTTATTTTTTAACAAACAGAAATCAAAATTCATAAATATTACAATTTTAAAGATTTAAATATTTTCTTGCAATATATCGGGAAATATTTTTATTCTTCTTTGATTTTCAAAAAAACCTTTTATAAACGAGATATATAAGTTTTAGACAAATGAAAATATTTCAAATGTTTCTCTAGGTAAATTAAAAGGGTCACAGCGATTATTTTGATAGCAAAAAACGTTTTTCTTAATTATTCATATTATTTACGAAAATAAAATAGAACTTTTTTATATGGTTGAATAGCAAAAAAAAACTATTCAAAATTATCATAACCTACTACAAGCTCCATATGAAAAATTAAAATTAACCCCGATAACTTGAAAATGGTACACGATAAAAAAAATTTGAGAACCTCCTTATTTACCATGAAAAAGTGCCTAAAGAAAGTGCACACCAAAATCACTTAATATTTTAATTTTGGAAGTTATGAGCAATAACTAAAAACCGAAAAATTTACATTGTCATTCATATCTAGTAACTTAAGCATTTTTTAGGAGAATAAAAACATCGTTTAAATGGTCTCTTAATGCGGCAACTTTGGTCTAATTTAAGCGTTCTCGTATCTCTTACTGTTCTCGAGATCCCCATGCTTAAGTTATACGTCCCAGCATACAAATCGCCCCAGCATATAAAATTATGAGCAGAGTGAACTTAACTCTCATTTCTATATCGTGAACCAAACTAATATGGCGGCCGATATAAGTGTTAGATTTAATTTTTGGCCACCCACTGTTATCGGGTTAGTTTATGAGTGCATTGAGATGTAACGTTTAACCACATGACTTTCATATAGTGCTCGAGCAACTTCTCTGTATTATTATTATTATTGTTATTATTATCATCATCTGTATTTCATCAATGTTTTATAATATTAAATAACAGTATCGAATTGTTTAATCCTCTAAAATACGTCTGTTGGGTGTGAGGATTAAAAGAGATTGTAATATTTTGTCACGCTCTTCGTTGGTATTTTTGTTTTTCATGTCATTAATAATCTCTTTGTTGCTAATTTAATTGTAGAAATTTTAAATTAAATAAATTAAATCCTTTCATTTGTAGCAACGGGAAATGAACTTTAAATTTCATTTGTCGGGGATACAATTTTACACATGTCCTTAACCCCTTGAGCCGTATTGATTTTAAGTGAAACCACCGTATCAGCGTACTCTCCCTTGTTTGGTCAGCTCTCGCCAAACAAAAACATACTTTTATTCCAGTTTTCACAATTTGTTTTCACAATTTTCACATTTATAATTTTAGACCAACAGTATATATTTGTATTTCGTGATATTAAACTCATTTGGTTGTTTTTCAACTTTATAAGGTAAATAACTATTACATTTAATATTATTACAATCCCAATAAACTTATCAACACAATAATGTTGTGTGCGTATCAGGATGCATACGCTAATTAAGAAATCTTTAGTGTTCTGAAATTCATATCAAAGTCAAACAAGGAGATGTCACATAACCTGTGGTTCAACATCGTGTGGTAGGAGGTTCTAAGGAAAGCCCTATCTATAGAGCATGTCAAAATATAAGTAAATTTAGTCAACTGCACCCTCAAGGTAGATTTCTGTTAGGATTAAAAGAAATGTATTGATACAGAAATGTGTAAATTTCAGGTAGGGATTCATAAATGTTTAAATAACGCAAATATGGATAAGTATAATATATTTTATTCTAAACTAGCTCCCCCGCCTGGCCTCGATCGGGGGCAATTCGTTATTACTTACCTAAAGGAAAACGATAATAAATAATAAACATTTTACGAAGGGATTTCCGATCTTTCGCTTGCAAAACTGGTGTTGTATATGATCTCCTGGCCTATCCCCATAGGGGATATGCCATAGGTACCTATAGTCTTGGATAATGCCTATAGGTCTGAGTGATTGTTTAAAATAGAATTAAACACTTCACTCTTCTTCATTGCCAGCACCAAGAAAACTCCTTGGTCTATTTTGATTAAATAGGTCCACAACTTTGCTTCTTGGTAGTGACGTTTTTAATTTAAATACAAAAATTATCAATAACATTTCATATCCTCAAACGTCGAGAAAAAAGATGCCAAACGCCAGCAACTTCTAAACAGTTCAACGCATGTTTCTTGGCGTACTATGTCCTGCGCCATTGCGATTGCGTACCCCGCGCTACCAGTTTTTACAACAGTACAATTTTTAGAAGTGTTTCTTATTTAAAAAAAATTAATCACAAAAATATTTATATGTGCATAAATAATACAGGATATTGTTTTAACAAAAAAAAAAAACGATACGATACTGGGTCAAATATACTGATATTAATAAAGTATCGGAAGATAAGTATCGATACTAAAATCGCTATGTAGAATGAAAAATATCGAAACTGGTATCGTATAAATAGTATCGGAATCATCAGAAGAATAACATACAGACCAATTCTGTAACTCAGTTACTATGATCATAGTAACTAATTTGTCACTATGAGCAAGGTCAGTTACTATCATAGTAACTTTGGGATATTTCGTATTCCGTAAGACAAAAGTTACTACAATATTATTATATTACAACATGTTACTATAAAAGTTCCTATCATAGTAACTACCAAATGTTGGTGTTTATAAGTAATAACTTAGTTCTTATGATGATAAAATTGGCGGACATTTGATTTTTAGTGTAATTTTTAGATATAATAAAAAATGAAGAAGATTACTAAAGAAAATTATATAAATTAAATATATATAAAATATGTATGTATGAGTGTAGGTAAATGTTTATATTGCAGGAGATGAAATATAGTAAAGAACAAAAAGTCTTTTCTAATTCCTAATTTTTAAAATAAGTCTTTTTTAAAATTATTTAAAAAAATAGTTTTTGTTTTTAAAAAAATTAACAAAAATTCTATTCAGTGACGCAAAAATAGTTTCATGAGGGGGAAGGGTTATAAAATGAAACGTATGGAAGTAATGACAAAACAAGAAAAATGCATCTAAGTAATAAAAGATCCAGCTTCATGTGAGGTTCTAACCCCCAAATCTCACCCGCCTGCGCCACTGGTTCTATCGTCGAGAATTTGTTTTTGCATTCCAGTTTTTTTTTTTTTTTTTAATTTCTTCACTCATTTTGTTTTTTTTGTTTTTAAATATTTTATAAATGTATATACCATAATAATATAATAACATAATAATGTAAGCAATATAATACTTTGATATTTTTAACCTCAACTGTCATCTGTACATGCATCCACCGCATTGGTACATGCGCATTGCATACGTGTTGCGCTTCTGTAACTAACTTCATTCTTTTCTCAGTACTGTCACTGAAATATAACTTTCATAGCGACGTCACTACAGTTGGATATTACAGAACACGAAAAATGTTAAAGTTAATATTTAAAGTCACTAGTCACTACAAAAGTTATCTTGTAGTAACGTTACTACACGGTAACTATTATAGTAACTTTTTACAGAATTGATCTGAATGATACATAAAATGTTAAAAATTTAAACTAAGTATATAGATATTAATTAAATATAAACAGGTGTGAAAAGGCTTTAGAAAATACAATTGACCTTTGTATTAGAATGGGTGATTTAAACAGATCTAGTTGTCCGTTAATAAGATTATCCCTTTATTTAATTTCAAACGCTTCTAAGAAGTACATTGGTATGCAGCATTTATTTTCAAAATATAAATTTTAAAATTTTTCTTGCTTACTTACAATGATGATTGTTTTCTAATAAATGTTTCGCTAAATTGGATGAATCAGATTTATTTGATTACTAAACTCTCATATGTTCCTAAAATCTAACTTTAAAATTACGTTCCGCTTGTCCTATGTAATAAGAATCACAATCGGTACTTTGATTTTGTAAATTCGTGTATTTTCTTTCCGACTTATTTTGTTATTGATTATTCCGACTTATTAATTTATTTCTGAGGGTATTTTTATCGTAGAAACTTGCTTTAATATTATTTTGTTTTAAGATTTTAGCAGTACTATGTTGTTAGTAGGGTTAATATGAGGAGTTTTTGATAAGTCAATGACTTTGTTAAGAGATCGCGCTCAGATCGTAAATTTGATTTTATTTCTGACTTTTGCCTTTCATTGCAGACATACACACAAGTATCAAGTAGATCTGTGAAATAGTACATTTTGAACATCGTTCAGATTAATAATGCAATAATATGGTGGTATAAAGGGTCTCAAAATATAAGAAAAATTAGTCAATTGCACCCTTATAGCGGATTTAATGTTAATAGGATTCAAATAAATTTATGGCTACAGAAATGTCAAAATTTTTAGGTTAGAACTGAGATATTTTAATTAAATTGCAGGCTATATCTTTTTTCTTCCGGTGATTTTCTTTCTACGCGTTTCAGACGATAAAAGATGATATCACAAAAAAAAAAATCTGTCTGTCCTTTGGCATAGTCTCAATTTTTTCATTCTAAAGGTGTTGTTTCTGAGTTAAAAATCTTAACTAAACTTATTTACAACAGAAAAATGCATATAACAAAAATTGTTTATAATAAAAGTTTATAAGAAAAGAAATATTTTTTATTCTATGCATTTATTTCAGTTGGATGAATATTTGGTGAGTTAGGGATGTGGTGATACCCTAAAACTAAAATCTTGAAATATCTCCTTTAGTAGTGGCAACAGCAAAATCGTGTATGACAAAAATTGTTTATAATAAGAATAAGAATATAAATGTTTTTTGTTGTGTTCACTTTTTCGATTGGATGAATATTTTATATCAAAAATTTATATCTTGATGTATGTTTTGTATGTTTATAATGAGGAATATATTTCTATTCTATTCAGTTCAGTTAATAAGGATATTATAAAGGGGAATAAGGGAAGTGTTACTTGAAATTTCTCCTTTATCATTTACTTAATGGTAAAAATGTACGAGTATACCTATAAGAAAATTTGTTAAGAAAGAAGAAACGATTCTTCTTTGTTCAAATTTTAATAAGATAATTATCTGGGGAGCTAGTTAAGGAGCTTAGTTTAAAGTCACAGTAATAAAAATACTTGAAAAAATAAAATACTAGGACAAGAACATTATGATTTTGACAAATTTACAAATAGTTAAAACACATAAATAATATGAAATTAAAAACAAGTCAGATTTAATATAGATTTAAAAGCATGTTAATATCATCTGTAAGGAATTATTCATAGCTATAGAATGCTTTATCCTTAAGAAAAGATTTTAATCTTGTTTTAAAGGCGTTAAGTGTCAAGTTAACTATTTACTTAACAATAAAATTGTACATATATAATCAAATTTAGAATGAAGAAATATTTCTTTTCCATTTAAGGCAGTTTTATAACATGAATATTTTGATCTCACTTATTATTTACTTCAAAAATTTATATAAAAGAGTGGTTTATAATAAAGAAACTATTATTTTTGTTCTACTTTAAATTGAAATATCTCGCTAATCATTTACGTTACAGCAAAAACGTACATAACAAAAATCATACGAAGTACGGGCAGGCCAGCTAGTTCTACAATATAATCTAGAATTGGGCGAAACGGACTTTTATATCTATGACCTTGTCTAGAGGTCTAGAAATGAAGAACTTATCTTCTCTGCTCTTGTGCGTCGTTTAGACGCTGGGAACCTATTGATTAATTCTGTAATATTCATTAATCTGTAAAATACTATAATATAAAATTAGCTATGCAATATTTAAACAAAAATTAATTTTGTATGTCGATTTTGTATAAAGATTTCCGTCTTATTGTATCGTATATTGAATTTCCTCAAGATCAAATAGCGGATTTAGGATGTAGGCGAACATTAATTTAAGTTGTATATTCATGAAATATGATAGGGCAGTTAGTTGTTTGAGGGGCACTGGCATGACGTGACCCTAGCAGTCGGCTGCTACCCCCAGCCCAGCTCACTGTCTCGTGTGAACGATCGAGTCTCCCTTGTAGCGAATGCCTGATGCTTTATTTATAGTGTGTACTGCCAGCAACCTCAACACTGTACCCATATCCATCATGGCGGACCATCACGGTATTTCCAGCCTTTGATTGTAGTTAAGGGTGAATGTTACTGCTAACACCCTCCCACCCCATAACCGCCTCACCACCTCGCACAACCGTTATATGTACTTTGGCATTTCGTACTTTGATAACTCCACATTCAAATGCTGGAATTTTTGATGATGTACAAATATTGTATTTGTTTCATATGTTTGAATGTTTCGGATAATAGAATGTTAAACATATATGATTTAAATAATTGGAATTGTTCACGTGTTTCTTTGCCTTATTTTACAAACTAATACTCATTATAGACACTGCATACGAGGGTTACCTTTGTTTTTACAAACGACCACTAGATGGCAATATAGAAATGTGTCATTACTATATTCGTAAAATTTGACATTTGTTATTGTGAAATCAGTGACAGCTTATAAATTGACAGAATAGTTTGTTGACAGTGAGCGTTTGAAAAAAACACGTTTGTGAAAAAATGGATATTACTCGTGAAGGTTTTCGTTGGATAATTTTTTACAATTTTAGTATAGGTTTAACTTAACAACAATGCATAGATTCACTTCGTTCAACTTTTGGTAATGAAGCACCATCAGAAAAGACTGTTTACAATTGGTTTGCAGAATTTCGTCCTGGTCGTTCGTCCGTCAGTTATGAATCTCGTGAAGGTCGACCAAAATCGGTTGTGATTCAAAAAAACATCGATGCTGTGCGCTAAATGATTGAAGAAAATCAGCATGTGACTTACCGTGAGATAGAAGCATCCTTTGGCATATCGCAGACTGTAATACATTCGATTTTGCATGAACATTTAGCTGTGAAAAAGATCTGTTCCCGATGGATTCCGCATAATTTGACCGAAGTTCAAAACAAGGCTTGTGTTGTTTGGTGTAAGGGAATACTAAAAAAATTCAACCTAGGCACTGCAAAATCCGTATACAACATCGTTACAGGTGACGAAACATGGATTTATTCATATGAACCGGAAACTAAGCAACAATCCACTGTTTGGGTCTTCCAAGATGAACCGAAACCCACTAAAGTTGTTCGTTCACGAAGCACTTCTAAGAAAATGATTGCTTGTTTCTTCGGTTGTACTGGACATGCCGCAACCGTTCCTTTAGATTTTAGATGATCGGAGAACAGTTAATGCTGAATGGTATACAATAATTTGTTGTTCGTGTTTGTTGTTCTTGTTTCTTCGGTTGTACTGGACATGGCGCAACCATTTCCTTAGGGGATCGGAGATCAGTTAATGCTGAATGGTATACAACAATTTGTTTGCCAGAAGTCATCGACAAAATGAGGAAAAACATCCAAAAACGTCGCATCATTCTTCATCATGACAATGATGCTCCCGCACAGTACGTCAAACAATTGATTATTTAAAGGAGAAAAACATCGAATTAATGTATCATTGCCCGTATTCACCTGATTCATCCCCTAACGACATTTTTTTTGTTCACCAATGTCAAACAAAAAATGCGTGGTCAGTGATTTTCATCACCTCAAGAAGCTGTTAAAGCCTTCAAAAACCTCAGAGTGGAAAAATTGTTTCGAGAATTGATTTGAACGCATTTAAAAGTGTATAAATCTTAAAGGCGAATATTTTGAAAAGCAATAAAACAGTTTGTTCCAAAAAATGTTTTTTTTTCTTTCTTAGGTTTTGTAAAAAAGGTAGCTCTCGTACTTGTTACTATATACTTACGAAAATCCTGAAATGTCTGCATATGTATACGCCACGTCAATTTTTTGGTATGTCAATCAGTAACAAGCATGTCGCAAGCCCGCCATGGCTGATTAACTCATCTCCTCAAAACAGCGTTGTTTATTAGTGTCCTTAATTACATTACATTGGCACATCCTCCTTATTCACCTATTTATATATGGATAATTTCGCGTAGTGATTCATACTTTACAATTCATTCAAACAAAAATAGAAAAATGAATGTTAGAATTCTTTATTGCATATTTAATGCTCCTATTTTTCAAACTACTCTCTGGAAATAAATCGCTATAAATGTTTCTTAACATCATTAAATCTCTAGCTATATATTAAAGCGAACCCGTTCTGTCTAAATCAGTTACATTTTAAAAAAGCAACGTTCAACCATTATATATTCCATGCATATATCTCCTGGCCGCAATTATATTAAAAAGTTCTAAATGCAATTGAAACTCGTTTTCCTTATTCGTTTTAAGTGGATTTTCAATAAGCGTGGAGCGATTATCGTCACTCGACTATAAATTAGAGGAAAGCTATTCACGATCTTTTTACTCCTTAATTTAAAGGTTTGAAAAACGGTTCGAATATTTCGTTTTATTACAAAGACAAATTAATTTGATGCTTCTAGCTACAATTAAAGAAATAACAAAGAAAAAAGATTTTACAATCGCTACATTCACTGATACTTTTTTTCCTTTGCTCTTAAGATAACACTGCAATCTTGCCAGTTTCGTTTTAATTTGTTTTATTTATTTAATTCTAAGAACGATTGATTCGCAATTATGCTAACAGAGATGTTGTGGCACGATATTCGGTAATGTAGTTAGTTACTTTATTTATCCATCATTTAAAATTGATTTCGCCAGTTATCAAAATATGTATTCAATTTTTATGGGTTTGTAGTTAAAATCAAGAAACTTCTGCGTCTCTCTTGTCTGTATGTCATTGTGGCTCAACAACTGAACTTGGAGTTGAAATTTGGCATTCACCTAAAGTTCTTAAACTCTTTGAAAGCTCTTGATTCGTAGATGAACGGACGAGAACTTTTTAAATCAGAGATGGGCGTCTATGCGTTTTTTGGGTTTGTCTACTTTATATGTAAACATCGCGTAGACAATGTAATCTATGTACTCTATGTTAAGTATGTAGACATACCCTTGGAGCTAGAAACATATTCAAAAGAGTAGTTAAGAATAAGAACATGATTATTTTGTGTTCTACTTGAAATTGTCACCATAGTGTAGCAGTTAGCGTAGTAGTGTATTGACTGCTAGACCAAGAGGGCTCGGGTTCGAATCCCGGTGATGGCATGGATGTTTGTGTGTATTTGTAGTTTTAAAACTTAATTTGTGTAATAAATAAAAATAAATGCGAAGCTGGGTAATATGGTCAAAAGACTAAAGTCTGGTTTATAATAACTCCATAGCATAGCGCATACGTAATAGAACAATAGGTTTGACCATTCAAAACATCTGTTTGTAATAAACAGAACAAAGGTAATAGTGTAATTTTTATGCTTATGTTCCATAACATATCTATTATAAATCAGGCTTTAGTGCCAAAAAATAATATAATAAAAATAATGTAATAAAACGAAGATGTGTACATATCTGAAAATAAGAAGGGATCATAAATAGAGAAAAAAAGATATAAAATTGAGCATTTTATTGTAACTATTATACATATACTTATATAAAACATTTGAGTTTTGTAGTAAATATATAAATAGATAGTTCAGAGACCGGCAAATTTTATAGAGAATAAATCCAAATATACATATAAGTTTGATTTTAGAATACAAATAATATTTTCAACAACTATAATCAATAGATACCATTGTATTCATTCGGAACGAACACCCATAACTCAAAATAAGACTATAACAAAAATCTGCAACAGTAATAATAATTGTTTATACACCGAATAATGCAAAACACATGCAAAAATAATAAACACTTTTGTTAACTTCCATATTATAGATATTCCAGGATGGCGGTGAAGGAGAAGTATATTATTGCTGCCGTACTGGCAGATCTTCTAAAATGGTACTGACTAACTAGCAAGTAACTAACTTTTTCGAGGTGAAGAGTCTCCTATGTGTGAGACGTGTAACATAGATTTGTCTCTATTAAGGTGCCTACAGACGGTCTGCCAGCGTTCGCCAGCTCTAATTCTGACGCTGGCTGTAACATGTAGCACTGGCGCACACTTGTACTTGTGTACACTACAGACGATGTATCAATGCTGGCCAAGTAAAAAAAAAAAGAACATGGGCCAGCGCTTGTAAAATGGCGTCTGATAGTGAAAGTGATGTTATGGTCGCAGCTTCGACCTTGCTTTTGATATTTTAATTAGATTAAAAGTACAAAAAAATACTTTTTACTTTAAGTAGACTTCATAATTACGCTAAAATGGTTATAACCTTCCTTTTGAGCACAACACTCTCGACTGATGTGATGACAAGTGTGTGCGCCTCGTGTGTACGGTGCTAACATGTATGTACAAGTCTGAACCGATGTTGGTCAAACTCTTTTGGACTTCTGATAGAATACCGCCTAGGAAGCGAACGTAGGCCAACGACAAACCCACCCTACGCTGGCTGCGACTTGTGACTTGTTGCCCCTACACACAATCCGCGGAGCTAGACAAGTATAAACATTGGCCGTGACTTGCCATGCCGTCTGTAGGTACTTTTTCACATTTAAAGTCAGTGTGTATAGTTCGAGGATATCAGGGAGTGGTTAGGCCTGTGTTATGACCTATCAGTTGCTTTAGGTGACGACATAGTACTCATGGAAAGGCTGATAGTCTTCCTTAGGGAATCGAACTTACTGTTTTATTTGTGAAGTCTTGCACCTTATTTTAATGTGTTCTTTTTCTAGACTGTGATATTCGAAGGTAATTGGCTCCTTTACAGCCTCTTACCATCACCCTACGTCTGTTCAATTTTTCGAACACTCTTTTTATCTTATTTATTTGTTTGTGCAAGATTTCTTTCATTGACTATGCGTATTTTTATTGATTTTATTTATTTATTGTTTTTAATATGTAGTGTAGTCATATAGATAGGCTGCGTTAGACGCAAATAGCCTTTGTTGCTGTGCGCCAAAAAAATAACTAACTAACCAACTAACTAACTGGTGAGTCGTCCCAAATTTTCATACACCGATGACACAGCCGTGCAGACTGAGTTTCGATAGCCAGCGAATTGGTTCGTGCAGTACACCTACCTTCACTTTTCTGCGGTTAAAAAAATATTATTTGGATTGTTCCATTGATTTATAATAAGCACTGCTATGAAAATAATTGGACCAACAGTGATGTATGTATGTGAGTTATGGACAATAAACAATTTAAACAAAAACGGACTGGAAATATATGAGAGAAAGATGGAAAATTTATGCGGGAGAGAAAGTGGACGGTTTAGTGTTACGCCGCAGAACCAATGAAGAAATTAGGAAACTGTATAGGGTTTGGTATAGGTAGTGAAGTAAAAGGGCAATGACTAAGATGGTTAGGACACGTGACCCATCTATCAGAAGACGGACTTCAAAGAGGAATAATTGCAAAAAAGAGGAGAGCACGTCGAAAAGAAAGATGGTTTAACGTGGTCCGAAATGACCTGGAACAAATAGGTGTTAGGAACCAGAAAAATGAAGCGACAAACAGAGAACATTTGTTCAATAAGCCAAGGGGTGGCTAGGCCTGTAGTGCTGAATTATTATTATTTTATAAAAATAATGTTCATTAATAGTTATCTGAAACGGTAATATCGTGGAGTATTTATTGTACCTCTTTCGGTACGGCAGGATTACAGAAACTTTTAACTTTATATACTTTATATTACAATTTATTTAACTATATTAATTTCAAGTTCGTATTTATGCTTTTAACAGAAACGTCCTAAACATTTATAAGTTCAAAAGCTTTTAGTCTGTAAATTTAGGTTGCATAATTGAGTTAATAATTTTGAGTAATACAAGAAAAACAGCATGAGACGTATAAACATAATAACAAAATGTTTTCAATGTAAAACATTGTAATAAAAACTAGCCTTTGTCTGTTAGTCTGTCTTTTAACTTAATGTAGCTTGTATATTTGCTCGTTTATGAAACTGGATAATTAACATATAAACAAGAGTTACTTTATTTTTTGTACTAATGTATTATTTTATTTACAGGTAAGTTCGTATTCAGCATATTTTGGTGCGGGAAAGACACGGTAATGAAGCATTCTAATAGTTGTATGTAAGTACAAAGAAAACTTTTATGTCCTCGTCACGACTTTCCAAGAACAGTTTAATTTAATTCTATTAAATTATATCAAAAATCGATAAATAAAATATACACAAATTTGAATTTTATGTGAGTCTTATTGAGACAAATGGTGGAACATGCTATGATCTGAAGGTGCGTTCGGCATAAGCTAATAATCTACACATTCTGCATAATTTAGACAAGAAACGTTCAGCATAAAGTGGGAAACAGAATGCACCGAGTTCTACGACGCGTTAACGGCGTACGTACGGCACCATCTGTCAGAAGAAAGTTAAAACCAAGCTGTCGTACGCAAGTGCACAGAATGGATAACGTTCTACGCCGTTGATACTGAATGTTCGTCAACTTCCAACTTTTGACGCTGTTGAACGTTGACGCAGAACACCTAACCTCAGTTTTTACTGAATAATAAAGTGTTTGTATGTATAAATAACTTGCATACAACATAAATAACATCATTCACAAGTCTTCATCATCCATTATACTTTTAATAAAAGAAAGCGCACGTATAAATACAGATATAGGTTGTCAAGTGACACTTGACGGCGTTAAAAATTATTGCATTGTGTTCAGGCGAAATTTCTCAACGGCGCTACGCAACGCTGTCGCAAATGACGCCGCGCTGACGCTGTAGCGCGCTGTGCATTCTGTTCCAGGCTTAAGGTTTCTGTGGGCTCCGTGCCGCACGAAGATGTATGCCAAATATCGTGCAGTGCAGTTTGTGCTGCATACTCGTCCTAAGTTTAGAGCGTGTGGCAATCTGTGCAATAGTGTTTTTCGCGGTAAAAATTTAAGTTATTATTGTTGTACAAAACAAAATGAGTGAAAACAATCAAAATATCATTGTTTATGCCTGTAGCATTTTCCAAATAAATAGTACAGACATCATGATCATTAATTTCTTCTCTGCCCACCGTCGTAGCGTAATGGTAACACATGTGCTCTACGTTGCTAAGGTCTCGGGTTCAAATCCCGTTCAGGCATGGAATTTTAAAAAAATGGGAATTATCCTGGCTAATTGCCGAAGCAGCAAAGGCCAATAAAAAATAAAAATTAAAAAAAAATCTTCTCTAAAGGAACTATAGTCTATCTCTGAAAGACTGATAGTAATAAAAAAAATTATTTGTAAAAAGTTATTGTTTTTTCACACAGAAGCGGCCCACAAAATATGAATAGTTCGAAACGAAATATTGTTAAAAACATCCGAGTGTGCCGCACATCTTATATGGGAATACGAACTAGGGTTAAACACAATAGATCATAAAGATTTGACCCTAAAATTTTGAGGAAAAATATGGTGACAGGCGTGCGTTTAATGATATGATAAATATGGTCACTGGTGTTTAAAATGTGCCGCCACTGGTAACTGCCTGACAAAATGATTTATTACTATCAGTCTTTCAGAGATAGAGTATAGCGTATGTTTTGGTGGTACTTCACAAAGATGAAACGTTGGCGCATAGCAACGATGGCTATTTGCGCCCAAGGCAGACCATCTAAATGACAAAAATTAAACAACGAAATATTGAGCACCGCTATGAAGTCTGAGAATACCTTGGATAGCATACGTTTTAACGGTTGTTTGAGACTTTTGACTAGCAAAAGCACACTTCAATAGTTAAAAAGTGAAGTCGTGATAGTTTAAAAAAATAAAAATTCCAATCAGTTCCGCAGGAAGTTGAGAAACGAATTATAGTCATTTTCACTACTTAATTACGAAAATTAAATAAAATGATGATTTTGGGAATTCCCGGAAAATGCGATTTCTCATTTCAGATTCCCTAAGGTTAAAAAATGTCGGGAATTTGGAAACCCTAGGAACGAGTTCGCCTATTTTGATGTGATTATTTTCAATTTATCTGTTTGATTATATTATGGAAGAAGAAGATACTATAATTGAAAGCTAGAGCTTATTGAGGAAGTTGAAAGCTTATTTTGCCTTCTGTATTGCTAGGGAATAATGCTAGTGCGAAAATTATGTCCTTAACGAACTTTTGGACAAGAGTGTAGGAAATTACATATTATATGATATTCATGTCTGTAAATATTACTGTAAGAAATAATTTTATTTACCGTACTATATTTTTTAATACAGCTACTCTGAATAATAATTTATGTTCGGTTACCCAATGATTAATGAATATAAGCGATTAAACACTCTAAAGGTATTTTTTCGCTCTAAATGCTTATTTTCTAACGCAAATGACCATAATAAAAAAATATTCCCTCTTGAAATATGTTTTTAATATATAGAGCAGAACACTAGGAAACTTTTAAGAACTAAAGCCATAAATCATATTCAAAACTTTCATATTATCGATAGAATATTTTATCAAATATCAACTTTAGCATAAATTTTACTTGTTTCTCCAAAATTTAATAAATCTGTAACCATATATTTTCGTCAAATGTTATATTAAAATTTATATATAAGATGTTACCTCGAAATCCATTTGAAATGTTAAAGTGTGAATTGGATGATTACATCTTATAAATTCGTTGGGTGAGAAGGAGGTTTGGGGATGCGTTTAAGACGTAAATCAAGACCCTTTCATAAGAATTAATAGGAATCCAGATGTGCATAAAATATCACACATTCAAATTTATCTCTTTCTTAAAGGGCGAGTTAAGATATCGTAATCTTCTTAGGGGAAATTCATTTTAAACTAGCCAAATTTGATTTTTCTAAAGCGGATTTTGATAACAAGAAATAAATTGTTATGTTGAATAAGAGTTGCTGTGGCTTCGTGGTTAGATGATTATCTACAAAGTACAAGGACCAGGGTTCAAATCCCGGGTACCATTTCGATATTTTATTCTTCCGATATTGTGCAGTCAGCTTAGGTTTCTACTAGAAATGATGATGGGTATAGTTTGTTCACGATAGGTTGAAGTGACTATCTACTTATGGTCCTAAACACAGTGGGTGGTAATTACAAATAACTCTAATCCCTTGTTTGTTCCCATTAACAAGCCAGAGATGTATCAGGTATAAATTACATTACACCATGTAATGACACAATTGTAACAAGAAATAAACATAAGATATTATCAAAATAAACTTTATTTTTATTATAAATACAATTAATTTATAGAACTTATAATTAAATTTAAAACATTACAATTAGTATTTAAAACATTACAATAAAATAAATTTTAAATTAAATAATGTTTAAGATAAAAAAAAATCTTACAAGTCCAAATCATTCTCTGAATCAGTCTCTAAATTAATGATTATAGTACGTTCTATTTGAATATAACTGTCCTCAGTATTAATAACATGATTTACACAATTTTTCCAACTATCTACAGGGATATTTTCCACTTCTATTTTTATAAGTTCCGTATCACAGTGCCGTTTAAAGTGGGAGAAACATTATTCCGTTTTATTCTCGCCTTTAACTGACTGACGTTTGTTCAATAGGATTGAATATACAATAATACGGAGGTAGTCGTAAAACTGCGTGTCCTTTGCATTGAGCAATATTATCGCAAACATATTCTTTAGAAAAACTATAACTTTTTAATAATTTAATTAAACAATTTTTTTTATAACTTTCTTCAAAGTAAATATCATTTTTATATAAAAAGTCTTGGATTTCCTTCTTACTGTTTGCACTATTCGGTACTTTATTTAGTTGCCGACTATGGTAACTTGCATTGTCCATAACAATAACACTGTTAGCCGGTATATTCGGCGTGGTATCGTCATGGTAGTCGAGTCTAGAATCTTTGATATTTTTCGCAGAAAGCAAAAGTGCATTCAGTATCCATCCAGTTTCAGAAGCTGCATGAAATATCGTAATACGTTTACCTTTATTAGACGGTGCTCTTGTTTGACATTTATTTGACGTATCCACCCAACCTTTTGAGTTTGTTTCGTACGATATAGAACGTACTATAATCATTAATTTAGAGACTGATTCAGAGAATGATTTGGACTTGTAAGATTTTTTTTTATCTTAAACATTATTTAATTTAACATTTATTTTATTGTAATGTTTTAAATACTAATTGTAATGTTTTAAATTTAATTATAAGTTCTATAAATTAATTGTATTTATAATAAAAATAAAGTTTATTTTGATGATGTCTTATGTTTATTTCTTGTTACAATTTTGTCATTACATGGTGTAATGTAATTTATACCTGTTACATCTCTGGCTAGTTTATGGGTACAAACAAGGGATTAGAGTTATTTGTAATTACCACCCACTGTGTTTAAGACCATAAGTAGATAGTCACTTCAACTTAACGTGAAACAAACTATACCCGGATACCCGGTTCCAGTTTAGTTTAACCACTGCCTGTTATCTTATCTACCGTTTACTCATAAAACTACTAACGGGTAGCGGATAATGAAGTGTAATTGTGAGGTATTTTGAGTATTTCTGACTATCTATGAGTATTTAGTTATTAAAAAAAGTCCCATCCTTTCTGGGAAAAGCAAAAAAGAAAAGATGGAACGGGCTGCAGGTAGCCCTTTGTCCCTCTTATATCTTAAATTAATGGCAACCGGGTACGTAACGGGTAGCGGGTACCCAGTTCTAGAAATTTTTAATCCTTACCAATCCTAGTTTCTAACCAGATTTTCGTATTTAATGATTAAAATAATACATACCTGTTTATACAGGGGTAATAGAATAGGTCGAAATGTCATTTTAACCACTGGACTTTCATACGGTGCTGGAAGATTAGAAATTGAGAACTTACGTTTAGAGATTTGTTGGGTTATTTAGAAAGTTCTTAGTTACTTTAATAAACATTATTTTATTTTTATTTAACAATATATTGGCCTTTTAGGGTTTTGTAGGTATATCCAAAAACCCCTTCTAAGTCACTCATGTGTCTGTCTGTCTTCCAGTTTGTATGATAGAAATTGTGTGAATACTGAGCCTTCAAAAAATCGACCCATCAACTGAAAAATATAAACAAATTTGTGTTTAACGAAACAATTAATTTTTTTAAATTTCGGGTAGGGTATCAATTGTAACTTTGTGTGTATCTTTGGTGAAACCTGATATTTTCGCCAGAAAAGTGTCCCATAACCTATTTCCTAGAGGGGCTAGACTAGAAATCTGTAATTATTTTCAACAATTTATATTAATGGAAACCGAAATAGTTCAACAGAAATTATTATTAGATTAATTATCGAATAAAAATATCGAATTGTTTTTGTCGTTGTAAAAAGTAATTATTAAAAAAAAAAAATTATTATGTGGTATCAAAAGAAAGCTCTTAGGTCGTTTTGACACGATTTTTGCCAAAATCATGTAAAAAACTTTTGTCCTACACCCTGTAACCCGGCGGGGTTAATCTAAAATTTTTAAACCAAGTTGGCTGGAGTAAAGAATAGGTGACTATACAACTGCGCGTGCGTCATACACATGTGATTTATTCAATGTACAGTGATTCTAAACAGGTGGTATTATTAGTGTGGGTGTCATTAAATTAGAAGATACCTATCTTCTAATCAAAGCGAGTTACCTAACTCGCTTTGCTTGGCTTTTTCTAACCAAATTCTTACTTACCCAACCAAACCTAAGATAGTGTTTTGTCATCAAACTAGATGATAGGCTAGCTCTCTCCGCTCGGTTCTAGACTTTTACTAACTAAACCTAACCTAATACTTTGTTTTGAGTACTTTATTTTCCCCCATATTAGCCCAATTAAAAATGTATATCATTGTGCATGCGTTTCTAGACCAGAAACCATTGATTTAAAGCCACTGATAATGCTTGAATTATTTAGTGAAATTGTTATGTACTGCCGTAAAGAAATTTGTAACACACAGTTTCTTTTCAGATACCTACAAAACCCTGAACTGTGTGAAAATTCACTCTTCCCATTATTTTATTGTTTAATTTGGTTTCCTGTCATCTTTCTGGTAACTCCATGATTCAATTTACTTAAAACCTTCTGTCTTTTTCGCTTAAAAACTTATCAAGTTGATTTTTGCATTTTTCACGCAGCTCAAAAGGAGACTACGGTGGTTTCCACATTTAGTTTACAGAATCCCCGTAATAGTGGCGTAACTACAGCGTGTGTGGGTGTGGCGACACACGAGCCCCACGTTTTTGGGGACCTGACGCAAAAAGACCCTAATACAGGTCCACAGGATCCCCTCTAAAAAATTTAACATGGACCCCATTCTGTATATTTATGCCACTGCCCCGTAATGTGTGTACAAGATAGGCGCGTACACACAAAAATTTTCGGCCTAATTATGTTCGAGAAGTAATAAAAATAAAACTACGATGCCGTTTTTCAATATAGCCTCTTTATATTTCAAAATACTTCTTGCATCTCCGAATTAACATAACAGTGCCCTTAAAAAATAGTCCACAGTGTTGTCTGTAAAATTCTCATATACTCATTCCTGAAACTCTTCAAACTGATATATTTTCAGTCTTGTTATAATCTCGAAGGTCTATTTGAGTTTTAAAAATAGGTAATTCTCACTGGAGGCCTCTGGTTGCTCAAGCAAGGTGGGTGTTCAAGCTCCTTAAATCCACACCTGCAAGAGTCGAACAATTTTCTCCTAATTATTTAAATTATGAATAAGGTTCACATTTCTAAATTTCAAGTGATGATCTAAAAAAAAAGGTCCTCGTTTCGGAAATACAAAGTGATAACCTAAAACAAAAAAGGTCCTGACTTCTAAAATACAAGTGACGACCTAAAAAAAAGGACCTCGCTTCGGAAATACAAGTGACGACCTAAAAAAAAGATCCTCATCTCTATTTTCTAGTGTGTTTGTGTGTTTATATTTTTATTTTCTTCCTTCTTAGGGGGGGGGGGGGCGCTCCCCTGGATGCGCCACTGGCCTCCAGTACTTCCTTGTAGTTGTCATAGCTAAGGAGCAAGAAGGTTTGACAGCGGTAGTTGATTTTCAACATGACGCAAAATGACACTACACGTGTGACTAAAATTAGTTTCTCCAATCGTCTGACGTAAATTGGCGGGAGAAAATTTTATATTCGTCCACTCATAGATAGGTCTACCAGATACTACTATCGTTTCATTTGTCACTACTGCAACATAGACTGGAATCTTTTGGTACTTATCTCGTATATGTTGCAAATCAAAACATGAGTGATGAAAAATTTACCTTATAGAAAGTATATACTATGTATGTATGTCATAGTCAGTATTAAATTAATGTTATATTAACATTTTATCATTATTGCGTACAACAAACAATGGATTCTTGTCATTTACCAATACTATAGTTAAAAACTCAACTTGTAATTTCAAAATTAGCAATTTATCTTGTCCGTCACAGCTATAATTCACGTGGATATATTTGTTGGTCAATCGTTTTTAGGGCGTGGTTCTATGATTTCTTTCACATCTGCAGAGATAATCCGTGTAAAAAATTTCAGACGTGTCGATTTGTATGCCCGACTAATTCTAGTTAATCTGTTACTGAAAAAACTATCCGAGCGAAGTTAAATCCAATTTAAAATTGAGATGCAGTTTAACGTGAAATTGTGCATGTTCGATGTAGATAATTTTTTCAGAAGTCGCTTCTATAATTTCATTAAAATATTAATTTAAATTTGGTGATTGCTTTTACAAAAACTGGTAGTTTATACTTGGTAAGCTCCGGACATAGCTTTTGTGGTGTTGGCGCTTAATAAATGGAATCAATGAATTACGTAAAAATATGGTAGCCACTTTGTTTTCATGTTACACAGTACATACAGGGAGCCCCACCGAAAAGGGACTTCCTGGGTTTTTGTCGTTTTGACACAATTTTATAGAAAATGCTCAGATTTTGTTTTCAAGGGGAATTTTTAAATTTACCTTTGTGATTGTGACGCGATTAAAAAGTGTACTAGCCACCTTTAAGCGATGTTGAGAATTGCTCCAAAAATTTAAAATAGAAATGCCAAATGACGCATTATTTTAAAACCTGTTAAATATTCTTTACAGCGGTATTTTATTTTTGTTATATGAGTTATTAGTTTACGAGAAATAGCGTTGTAGTAAACTAGAGGGCTCGACCTAAAGATGTGTTAAAAATTCAGAATAAAGCATATTGATATATACTTAAATAGTACATATGGAATTTTAATCTTTTTTTTTTTTTTTGAAAGAAATTTAATTTGATTTATTTGGGATTGCAAGTTCTTGAAAAATAAATTGCCAATACTAACAAAACAATTTTGGGCCATGTTTATAATATTTTACTGAATATTGCAATTAAGCGTTACTTGTTAAAATAAGCAAGTGTGATGCTAACGTTAGTAGTGTTCATAATATTTTAACTAATAGAGAAGTACGTTTGACAACGTTTTCTGTTGTCGATAGAAAGAGATAGACATATGCACTGTACAACATGTTAAAAGAGATGGAAGATGCGTTACTAGAGTATGTACTATTATCGCGGAAAAACACAAACATAACCTTGTTTATTTGGGTGACGATTTTACTATCATTTTTTTAACAATAAATATGAATATTCTAAAAGAATTATAAGTAAAAATGTAATGGTACCTAACTAATTATTAATTTGTCACTTATATCTTGTCGATATGAACCTTTAGCAATATAACGTAAAGCAATACATATTTGAAGTTCATTTAAAATATTTCCACCTTTTGAAGATTATATCGTCATTTGAAATTTTAATTAATATTTTCACTCTTTTGTAATTTTAAGTCTTCACTTAATTTCACTACATTTCATGAACAGGATGTTCGAGATTTACGGGATGCAAATCTTTCATATATGTATGATTAAAATCGGTTAGTATTATGGGCACATCACTATTTTAATGTCATTTAATACCTTAAAACTAGACAGTATTAAGCACTACTAACAATGATTCTGTATTATTACATCAATTTTTAGTAACGCTTAGTATACTTGTCTTAGTAGTGCTACTAAGATTTAGTAAAATATTATGAATATGGCCCCTTTGATTTTAACGTGGTTAGTCACAAATATTCCGAAAATATATTCTCATACTACCTTGTCTTGCTATAAATACTGTCACAAAGTTTTTAATGAAATTCCGGAAGTTGCTTAAAGATATTTAAATTTTATTTTAGTACATAATATATAGATGCATCTTAAACAAGGGGTTTCTTGTCAGTTCCAATCAGTTTTCAAAGTGATCATTTCTGGCCGTTACACACTCCTTAAGTTTTTGCGGCCATACGTCAATAGAATTACTAAGGGTTTTTACAGAAAAACTTTCCGTTGCCTGCATTAAAGAGCGTCATGTCCTAAACACGGATCAAAATTTGTAGTCCAAGGGGTTAAGGTCGGCTGCTAGGCGGCTAGTCAACAGCAGAAATAAAATCTGGTTCCTTTGCTTTCAAGATAAGCTGGAAGCCCCAGTAGTGACCAGTGAAGAGGGAGTTGTTCAGTTCTTTAACTATCGACTTCAACACGGTTCTTAGTAGACTGACATTTTTACTTCTTTCTCGTAAAAAATAAGCTTAGTGGTACCATCATAGCTCCCCTCAATCAAACCATAATTGAAGCAGGGTAATGGCTCCTCCGGATAGTCTGCGCTTTCTCACAAGCTTCTCGTGAACTTGCAGCATACGCCATGTCATTCTGGTAGTTGATTTTTATGAAAATCTTTTATGGTACGTACTCAGTTTTCCGCTCAAATGATCCGATCGCCCGACTAACCAGTCAAAAGCCTGCAAATATTTCATTTCGTCCGGCACCCGTGAAAATTCGGATCGTGTTCAAATGGTCCGGCAAAACGGACGGTTTTCTCTTTCTAGTATACCGCGATCCTTGTCGAAGCGGAACGTTACATATATACTTGAGAAGTTAACCTCATTTTTGGCTCCACTATCCTCACTAAATAATCAAACTGGTCCTTATTCATGCGTAAATAATTATAAAACAATTCCGCATCCTTTAAACGTATTTCTGCTACCAAATTATGATATGCTTCTTGCTCCAATATTTCTTTTTATAAATTGCTTTAACTATTTTTTTATTTTTTTTTATTTTACCTTATTTTAATATTTTTTTTTATATTTGTTACATAAACAATCTGCTGCAATAGCTCTATTTCGATTATATGCATTTATACTCTATCTCCGAAAGACTGATAGTAATATAATTTATTATTTGTAATAAGTTATTGTATTATCACAGAGAAGCTGTAAAACAAAAGCGACAAAATATGAATAGTTCGAAACGAAATATTGTTGAAAACAACCGAGTGTGCCGCACATATTATATGGATATACGAACTAGGGTTAAACACATTAGGCCATAAAAATGTGACCATAAAATTTTGAGGAAAAATATGGTCACAGGGATGTGTTTAATGACATGATAAATATGGTCACAGGCGTACGTTTAATAAAATGATAAATAGTAATATAGAAATAGGGGAAATGTGCATATGATGGCATACTTAACTTTGAGGCATTATTGGTCCCTTATCTGAAAATGTAAAAAATAATTTATGGCATGTATATATTCTCTATATCGTAATGATTAATAAGGACCATCATAATTTTGAATTATTTCGTATTTTCTTAAGATATTAACTAAAAAACAAAAATGCAAATATGCCATCATAGGCAAAAGTTGTTCCTATGATGGCACACTATAAATAAATAGTCAAATTATAGAATTAATGAATTTATTTTCATATTATTTTCAAACAAAAATTACAATTTCATGGATAGTATTGATATTTTACAAAATAAGCTTGGTTGTAACATAGGTTATAGGAAATAAAGTACAGAATATTCCCTAGGGAATAAAGTAACACTTTATATGTCAAAAATCAAGTAGGTATATGAAGTCCGTCTTACATCAAATCTGGAAAAAAAATCTTTTAAATAATTATAACTTAAAATATATTTGACTGGCAGTGATATAATCAAACCATAAATGGCATACCTATGCCATCATAGGAAACATATCAGTATACCATCATAGGAATAAGTCACCATTTTTATTTAATCAAACTTTATCTGCGAGGTAATAAATACAACCTTAAATTGAGTATATCAGTAAATATACAAAACCTACAGATTACATGCACGAAAATTGCATATCTCTATTTAGCGTAATAAAAACACAATCTTATAATACATACAGCAACTAATAACTTCATCACTTACCTAAATTTACATTTGTTTACTACAGAAACGAAATGCTCGCAAACGGCACGTAAATTAACCACAACTAAGGAAACAGACATATATGTGAGTAAATCTATTAATTTGCACGCCAAAACCAACACTTTTCAAAATAATACAAGTATGCCATCATAAGAACCATGCCGTCATAGGCACATTTCCCCTACACAAAACCAATTTAAACGTGTTTAAAATAATGCACGCCACTGGTAACTGCCTGAAAAAATGATTTATTACTATCAGGCTTTCAGAGTATAAGTAATATTCATAATTAAATTTATGCCTTGCGTTCATTTTAAATATTAATAATTTTATTAGATAGTAATGAATGTCAAAACATTCAAATGAAGTTAGTTGCGCTGCAAAAAAAAAAAAAAAAAACCTTCGGACTGAGAAGTGCCGAACAAACGGATCCGTCGAACGGAGAGCGAGTACGTAAAGAAAACACTTCGTAATTCTGTTGACGTGTGGTCAAAGAGACTTAAACGCTTTGTATCAGCTAGAATTAGTCAGTTTGAAAACTGATTGGTGTTTCTTGTTTATGTTGCATCTATGTGATATGTACTAAAAGAAAAATAGAATATTTTCGAGCATTTTGGAATTTCACTGGAAACTTTGTAAACATATTTATGGCTAGACCAGGTATATACCTAAGAAATTTTTAAATGTGGGAAAATTCACACTTACATTTGTCAGTTCACATAATATTTTTCTGTATAAATTCTCTTGGCTTAGCAAAAGTTGTAAAATCATGCTTTGTTATAAGACGAATTATTTGTTTCAATTGCATTTCTTTCGCAATAAAATTTGAAGGCGAACTGCACTTTGTGTTTGTTCCATTTTGTTTTTATTGTTATAATAATTGTTTGATATGCAGTTTTAAATTGCTCATAAACATGTTTACGGAATTTCAAATTTCATTAAGTTCCAGACGCAAATTTAGTTAAATTTAGTTGAACCAAATTTAGCACAAAGAATTTCAGACGCTTCCCCTCTACTGAGAATTTGCATGAAGAAAAAGTGTTTTTCGATGGACTGAGATTACAGTTCAGAATATTCTTAGCATAAATAATTTAAATTGCGTTTCTAAAACTCACGTGAAAGTTAAATAAAATTTATTAAATTACCTACTACAAAACATTATTTAACCCTCTACTGCCCCAATTTTTTTTCTTTCCAAAAAAATTACACTATGCTAATGCAGGGTCACTAATGCTTTTGTATTCAAATTTAATCTTAAGTGTAACTTTATTACCTATAGACCTATAAACAGTAAGCCCGCACTGAGTCAGATCTGAACAGGTAGTACTAAAAGGGTTTATATATGCCAAAAGGTTTATATGGGTAAAATAAGAACAATAATTTGTTTATTTTTCTGGTGCATTTATTATTGAAGAATTACACTCCTTTTAGTTCTGTTTAAATTTAAAAAATATATATAACGTAAGACGAGCATCTGTCATCAACTGATTGTTTTTAGCAAAAACAGATGTAATTTTGTCCAATCGGCGTTTGTATGTGTTTCATTGTGAAGCCGTCTGTAGGTGACCACGGGCATTTCGATGAAATGTGCACGATTTTTATTTTTACGTCGATTTATTTGGCGGTATTGGGCCCTAGAGGGTTAAAACATGAAGTATATAAAAAATTGTCACAATTTTTTAACGTACAATACGGCTTTGTCCTCAGCTGGTATTAGATGGTATTCCTGGAAATCGTACGTAACAAAATATCAAACGCTTACTGCTACGCATACAATAATCGAAGGAACATGGCAGTAGTATCACGAGACAGACCATGGAGCAACCGGAGAGGCTACATCTGACTCTGAAACTATTCATAAGAATGAGTTCTACAGTACGAAAATGCAAAAACAGTAAACTAATATCCGTAACATTAGGCAAAAGTGGAAGGTTACAAAAATGTCGCCCTAATTTCGAAATGTCGCAACATTTGCAAAGAAAATATGTTAAACACTTATGCTAAATACAAATCTGCTAAAGAAGACAAAATGAAGGGCCATTGAGCTACGCCGGCGAATGTTGCGCTGGACAGCGCGTTGCAAGCTGTACGGCGTCAATTTCGGCGTTAGCAATTTGCCCGAAGATGGCGGAGCCCCTACCTACCTGCTAATTTTAGCACATATGCAGGCTGTAAAAACGAAACCGACCACCACCAATGTTAGCTTTATTATTATAGTTACAATTAAATACTGTAAAACAGAGATGTAGGGGGACATCTGCTTAGAGAAGAAAATATTTTTTTTAACCAACGTTTCTCAAGTCAGAGTACAAAGTTATATTTTTTCAAATGGGATTATACATATTTTTTATATCTATTCGATAGCGTATTTTTTAATGAATTCAACCATTTATTAGTTTAATATCTTTACATAATAAAAATATTGAAAAAAATGCGATTGAAATTTAAATAATTTATCATTTTTAGGGTTTTGTAGGTATGACCAAAAAACCCTTATACCGTCATTTTGTCGTCTGTCTGTCTGTCTGTCTGTCTGTCTGTCTGTCTGTCTGTCTGTCTGTCTGTCTGTCTGTCTGTCTGTCTGTCTGTCTGTCTGTCTGTTCGGTAAAAATTGTAGCCAAACGGCTAAATCTAGAGAGTTGAAATTTGGCATGCTTATACAACTCTTTGACCCGTACATAAGAAAAATACTAATACATCTAAAAAACATATACTCCTAAAAATATAAACAAACATGTGCTCATCGAAAAAAATAATATTTTTTTATAATTCTGAGTAGGGTATCAAATAAAAGCCGTTGGTACGTGGATTAACGATCAAATTTTTATTTTTGCAAAATAAATTATTTTGAAGCGACTTTTGCCAAAATTGTGCAAAAAAAATTTTTGTCCCACACCCTGTAGCCCAGATGGTTTAAACTAAAAATCTGAAAAAATTCTAAGTAATGTACATTGGTGTGAACCGGAATAGTACAACAGGTATTTTTGATCTGATTATGTTTTTGAAAAAAAACGCATTTTTTGTGTTTTTTTGCTAATAATGTACACAAGTTATAGCTTTGTAACACGCTAGATTGATAACTGTATGCTGGTGTAGTGGTTATTGCGCTAGCTTGTCACCCAACTAATTCAGTTCGATCCCAGCGAGAAGACACAATAATATTTCTTGTTTTTTTTTGCATTTTTATTTTGTTTAAATTATTTTTTCAAAATTATAGTTATATTTTGGCAAATGTTGCTTTTAATTTTTAAAAGCGTAAATTTAATAACCAGTGGAAATTGTTGAAATTATAATTTAATTCTGTTTCAATGTACACGAAATCAGAGGGGCGGAGATTATAACAACCAATGGAAGCCATAGGTGCAATTTTCAAAATCTTAATGCTATAAAAAAAAATATTTCAATATGAACTTTGTTTTGGCATCCCAAATAATCATCATTCACTTACTAAATACCTGCAAAACCCTGAAATATGTGAAAATTCACACTTCACATCAATTTTTAATATCTGATCAATAATGAAAACTACTTCTTCTGTTTTAAGTCGAATAGAATTATGTTTAGAAAATAATGGAAATCAAATGGAACATTATTTATAAGGAGTATTTAACAATTATTAATTTTTAACTTTAATTTATCACTTGTTTATCATTTTCATTTTCTTGGATGCACTAAGCTTATTGCACATTAATATGAAAAATAAAAAATTATTTAATTTTCAATCGCAGTTTTTTCAATATTTTAATTATGTAAGGATATTAAACTAATACATGGTTGAATTCAGAAAAAAAATACGCTATCGAATAGGTATAAAAATAAGTATAATACATTTGAAAAAATATAACTTTGTACTCTAACTTGAAAACCACTGATTTGAAAACTTATTTTCTTCTTTAAGCAGATGTTCCCCTTGGTCTTCTATAACTTTATTCTATAGTATTTTTTTGTAACTATAATAATAAAGCTTATTGGTGGCGGTCGGTTTCGCTGTTACACCTTATATACACGTATGTACATATGTATGTATTTACTCTTGTGTGATTTTTTGTTATAGACATGTCGTACATTTATGCATGTTTTGACTTAATAAATTTTTACTGATTTGCTATTATTTTTCTTGTGTTAGGTGTATTTATTCTTATATAAATTCTTTAATTCTACTTTTGTCTTTTGTTTTACTCTGTGTCCAACAAAATGCAAAAAAAAATCTTCATCAATGGGATCATTTAGTAACAGAGCAAAGATGATAAGAATGAAAAGGGAAGTCAAAAGAAGCTCAGAATCATCGTAAAAAGAATCACACCAAGCCAGACTGGAACCCATTCAAACATGAGCCCGGTCTGAAGCCTCGTTCATAATAAACCCATAGGACAAGTGCATTGCATGAGCACAAAGCCTCATTTATAAAGGAATTTTTGGTATACTTTAATGGATCTATTATAAATAAGGCTTCAAGATGAATTAAATCTGTATCATTGTTCTGTTTACAATACGAAAATCTGTAAAATAAAGAGAATAATGATGTTACAATGATTCATTTTTATGCCCATGAAATGCACTTGTGCTATGGATCTATTATAAACTAGACTTAAGACGGCTAATTCGTTTTTCTTTACATTGTTTTTAACTTTTCACTTCGATCCGTCTTCCTTTGCATTTTGTCGAATTTGAGCAGTATTCCATTTGTAAGTTTTCATTAAATGAAATATTTATGTCACAAATTTTACAAACTTAAAGTTTGAAATTTTCTTTGCTATAATATGCTTTGAAGAGCTGTTAAAATTAAAACTATTTTTAAATTGTTTTTGCAGCTGAAACACCTTTTGGGCGTAAAATTATTTAATGAATTTTTATAATGAACATATTTTATAAAAACTTATGATTATTAAATCATTAAGGGAAACACTATTTTTATACAAATTTTCATTGGTGAATATATTTATAAATGAGATAAATATATCCGGAAGTAATATTTAGAGCGCTTTGAGACATCATGTTTATTTAAAATTCAATTTTTCATTATTTCTCAAACGATGTTTCAAATAAATTTGATGTCAAATTAAGAACAGATTAACGATACTATAGATGTGGCTTATTTCCATGTTATTTTTAAGTTGTTTCCTCAAATTTTAAAATATTACGTAAACGGTAATTTATTGAGAAAGGTCGCATAATAAGTCTATCGGGTTCCAAAAAATTATCTTCCTTACTCAATTTCTCAGAAGGCTTGATGTGAAAAACTTGCAGTAAGATACTTTGCTGATGTCAGATTTTTTTATGCTTTTTTTCGAAGATATTTTAAATATATGGTAATTTATTTATTTACTTTTATTTTTTTATGATCTAAATACTTAGATTAAGTCCCCCTTACAACTGTATAGTTTCTCATACAAAACTAACAATCTAAAATAAATATAATAACAGTCTATACAGAAAAATTTGCAGCGCATTTTTGTCTATCTAATTGGATATTTTTAACGGTAAAAAAGAAACATTTATTTATATACAATTTTGCTGTTAGTTAAATAATAAGTGAGATATTTTAAGTTTGTAGTTAGCGCTCTCCATAGTTCCCAAAATATATCTTAAAAACAGAGATTCAAACCGGAACCGAACCGAAAACCGAAATTAACCGGAATTTTTAAGAGAACCGTAATCGTAACCGGAACGTAAAATAGCTCAATTTAAAAACCGAAACCGGAACGAAATGTTAATAACGGTTAATTTCGGTTATTTTTTATTTTTATTTTATTTTTACTTGCCCGACCTTAATATATAAGGGGCAAGTATTGTAATCGCGAAAATTTTCGATGTCGAGATTTTGACGGATGACCACGTTTCATGGTCCAGGGAATCCAAAAAACCTATTTTCGAAGTGCCGTCCGTATGTGTGTGTGTGTGTGTGTGTGTGTGTGTGTGTGTGTGTGTCTGTCTGTGTGTATACACGATAACTCAAAAACGGTTTAACTTAAAGAGTTCGTTCTGGTACTAAAAAATTCTCCTATTAAATAGGAAGAACCCTATTGTTTTTTATGAAAATCGGTTGACTAGAAATGGGAGTTTACTCGTGTCGATTTTAATATTTTTGCGAATATTTAGCAACAGAAAAATATTTCGAAAAAATTTATTGAACAAAAGTTACTATAAATGCAATAACTAATAACTTTTATTTGAGACGTTTTTTGATAAAACGAAAAATTTCGAATTTTTTTTGTAAAATTATTTAAAATTTTTCCAAGTCTCAATTTTTTCATACTTATATGTAACGTTTCCATGGTCATGATAATTAATTCGTAACTAGTAAAGCAAGCCTTGGACAAAAATTTGTATAGAACAGAATTTGATGTATTTTTGAAGATTTATCTAAATATTTAAATTTTTTTTTTTAGTTTATTTTTTTTATGGGAGGGCAAGTCTAGCGGAGGTTTCCTTTCGCCACTGGTTTTTCATTAAATTAATTAATCGCTTTCTTACTATTACTATATTGATTGATAAATGAATTAATCTATCAGCAGCAAATTTGAAGAACATAAAAATGTGTCGATTAAGCATGGGTTTTTAATTTATTTTCATTTCAAATATTATTTTTAACTTTATGAACTATAATATTTAATTTAACTGAATGAACTGAGATTTTTGTAATTTTTATTTATTTATTTATTTTTTTGTAAGAAAAAGGTTTGTGTTATTCCGTTTTCTTCTTTATAATATTGCGATTCTTCAAACTGTTTTGTACGAGAAAAGCTCATATTATTTATTATTATTTATTAAAGTTTTTCTTCTCTATAATTGTGATTATATGAACTGTGTGTGATTAGGGTCGGACTAAAATATTCTCATACCCCGGGCAGGCTCTTTATATGGCGCCTCCAGATTACATAATTACGCAAAAATTAATTTAGTTACTAGTTACTAGCCAGCTGACCAAAATTTTTAAGGGCGCTGAAAATTAAGTTGTTCATTGCTGTCTAAAATATTTGTTGAGCAAAAATAAGTCTTCAACCAAAATATTCAGCACTCCTTGCATCTGGCGCCCCAGGGTACTGACTGTCTTGACACCCCCTTAATCCGGCACTGTGCCTTATTAATTATTTTTGTAATTTCCTTCTAATGCGTTAGAATTTTATTTATGCGCAATATGTATGTCTATTTTTATTTTTATGTTCCTAAATTGTTGTTTGTTTTCGTTTTTGACAATAAAATTTTGAATTAAGTTCTATTTCTTTTGTATTTTCAATTTTATAATTGAAAAAACAAGAATAAGAAGGGAATTTGGTAAATAAAATTAAACCAAAATTTATACCGGTAGATATGTGGTGTTAAACTCAATTTTAACTTGTTATTCGAACCGGAACTGAACCGAAATTTTTAGACGAACCGAAACCGAAAATGGAACGAAAAACATTTACTTGTAACGTAACCGTAAACCGGAACGAATTAAATTTGGGTTCGATTCTCTGACAAAAAACTGCATTAAGTACAAAATGACTGCATTAACAGATTTTTATTTTTTTTATTTTTAAAAACTTTTATTATATTCATTTTTACTGTTATCTACGTAGAATATTTTAACTTTTACGTAGATGAATTATTTCTATGCTTTCTAATAACTTTATAGGTAACACTAGCTTTATCCCGCTAAATATTTTTTTCATTAAAAACTGAATTGTACAGAAAAGAAATGTTTTGTCATTCTAAACACATTTTCTCACATACATTTTTGATATGAAGTAAATAATAAGGGACATATTTCAAAAGTTTAGTTTTAGGTTGTCCCCCATAATTCTTCAAATATCCATCCAAATGAAAAATTACAGAAGGAACAATATTTGTTTTCTTATTGTTAAGAATTTTTGTTTTATATATTTTTCTGTTAAGTCAATAATAAGAGAGATATTTTAAGTTTTTTGGTAAACAGTTTTAATCCCGTTCCAAATTTTGTGCAAATATGATCAGCCGTTTTTGCGTGAACCTCGTACAGATATACAGACAAAAATAGATTATTTGTAGATATCGTCTTATAATCAATCATCTGAAACGTGTAGAGGCCAAATATAAGGCCGAAAAAAAAACGATATAGTCTTAAATTTTGTTAATATAGATTAACTCATAATTAAGAACAAATCATATCTTTGGTATAGAACTGAAAATACATCTTAAAAATATTTGTTCTAAACAATATTTTTTTCAATATTTTTAAAAATTTTATTAAGAATATTTAACTTTAAATAGAATAATTAATGCAATGCTTAAAATATTCATCGGGACAATTATTGCGTTCACCGGGACGCAGGGACATTGCTCTACAAACCGGGAAATGTCTCGGTAAACTGGGACGCATGGCAGCCCTGCTGTACAGTAATGTAACATGTAACTTACATATTGCAAAAATACAGACTTAAAGATAATAATGGATTTCTTAATATTTTATTATTGGATAAGAAGGTTTTTCTTTTTCAAAAATTCATTGATTTTGATGCGATTTTGAACAAAAATGTTCCCATATACTTTTTTTTTTATTATTTCGTATGGTATAATGTCCCATATACTTGAATATTAATTCAGAGATATAGGTACTTATTTAGGGGAAGGCTGTGTGGGCGTATGGTTACAACGGACAAGAATTTTTTAAATCTTGTCCCTAATGGGGATGGAATTCATGATCCCACACTTATAAAGCGGCGAGTGAGTTGACCACTATGCACTGCAACCTCTGTCGTATACTAAATACATACGAAACCCTGAAAGTGATTTTTTTTACTTCGAAAAATATGCCTAGGGCAGTATCAAATCTTCTTAATGTATTATATTTTGATTTATGATTAGTTTTTCTACTTTCTTTCCTTTGTTCAACAGCAAATAGTATCACAAGGGCACGGTTGGAAATAACACGTTGTTTTTTGATAAATTATAATATTCCATCAAGATTATTATTCAGAGATAAAACGTAATCCAGTTTGAAAATACGGACACTTAAGTTGTTAGTTGTTTTGACTTTTGATATTTTGTTACTAATTGCTAAAATAGTTTTTAGATTCGTAATACACAATAGATAAGTATATTTAGAAAGGTCTTCTGGTATTTGGTTGCTCAACATGGGATTAAAATTCCGAAGGTCTCCCTTTTTACTATATATAAATAATATTGCATACTTGGTTATTTTTATATATTTGCTATGATCTCATATTTTTGAATAATTTTATAATTAAGAAAATACTTATTGTTTGTTGTACACTGTCTTTATGAATACCGTTACTGAAGAATGCGTTTTTTTTTTTCAATATTGTTATGTAGTAATAAATAGTAGTATTATGTATTAATTAAATAAGACGAATTTTAGTGTGATTTTATCTATTTTTACACTATAATTGAATAGTCTTCAATCAGATGAGTTCCGTAGCTTATAATATGATGAGGAAGTAATGGGATTCGGACTGGTCTTTAATTAAAAATTAAAACAATATTTTAACTTCGCTGACGTTAGCGAAGTTAAAATATTGTTTTAATTTTTAATTTCTGAATCACAAGGCGTTGCTGGCTGGTGGAAGGACTTGAAACCGTTTCTGGAGGCGATTCTACCGGAGCCATAACTTATTTCCAATTCTGGCTGCACCGTTGCTGGAGATTTTCTAATATGTTTCTGATTTCTTCTCTGTATACTTCCATTGTGTTGAGTTCTTTATTATCATAAAACTGTAGCTGGCTAATATGGTCGAAAGACCAACGGCCAATAAAACAATAAATAAAAAAAAAAAAAAAATTATCATAAAACAACTAACTATCTTTTTGTTGCTAAGGTATATACATGGGTAATGCTATAATATATACAATACAGGTACCATTACATTTTTACTTATAATACTTTTAAAATATTCATACAATACTCCATGTGCGTATTTAAAAATTCTAACACTACAAGCTAAAAGAAATTTATCCGATTCATTCTATCTAAAGAAATTAATAATTGATCAAATAGATTGCATACTAATACCTCTTAAATAAAATAAATTTTAATGTTGAAACAAAAAGTCTCAGAAACAAAATTCTTTTTCATCGGCCATTTGCCAGAACAAATTCTATGCAGAACTCCCCAGTTCATCGGTTGGTATCTACATCCAATAATTTTTGTATTGATTTGGATTTAGATATTTTTCATGATTCTCTCAAAACATTCAAAATCACAACTATTATTTAAGTGCAATTACACCTCATTAACCTTACACATAAAAAAAAACTAATACATTTGCAAAATTGTCCAATAAATTTGTAAAATTGTAACTTTGTCTAGCAATGTAAGCCACTACAGTGTACTTGAATAAGTTTAATGTATTTTTGTCATTATTGTTATATATATATATATATATGATAAGTATAAATTATATATGTATATGTTATGTATTTACATAAAATGTTTGCAGTCGTATTTTCTGGGCTCGTCCTGTTTACGACTCAAATCAAATAAATAAATAAATAAATATTTATTGTTAAAACGAATCGATAATAAAATCGTCACCCAACACTGCCGAAGAAACAGGATTATGTTTGTGTTTTTACCGCGATAATAGTACAAGATAGTAACGCATCTTCCATCTCTTTTAACATGTTTTACAGTGCATTGTCTATCTCTTTCTATAGACAACAGAAAACGTTTCCAATCGTATTTCTCTGTTAGTTAAAAGATCGTAGTATAGAGATTATGAACACTACTAACGGTAACATCACACTTTCTTAATTAAACAAGTAACGCTTAATTGCAATATTTAATAAAAGATTATGAACATAGCTCATCATCTTTGGTCCTATTCAAATTCAATTCTTTAGCAGTAAGCAGTAATAATTATTAAGAGCAGTTGTCTGCCAAATTTAATGTAACTCAAAAATATAAGTTTTATTTTATAATAGTTTTATTTTATTAAATATAAACAAACAATATTGTATGAATAATGTAATCTTATATATCAGGCTTACGCTGCAACTAGGGTAACCAACTCTTTATTAGACATCCCGCATAGGGTTTTTTTCAGGACGCTTCTATAACAATACAATTCTACAACATATGTTATTAGTAGGGATACAATTACGATTAAATGGACTAGTAGTATTTTTTGCGCAAATGACGATGGAGAAAACAGCGATAATAGAGCATCGGATTTCCCCGTTATTCACAAGAACATACCCTTTTGGATATTCTTAAATAGTGAATTATTCTGAACAAATACGGTATATATTCAATATAACCCCCAAAACTGTAATTTAAGTAATTGTGTCAAGTTGATTAGCCTGTGTAAATCATATTGTACAACAGACGCAAATAGCGTAGCTAGAATACGTCTAGAAGCGGGACATCCATAAATCTTTGCGGGTGTGAGATATATTATTAAAAATCAGGACTCTCCCGCTAAAAATGGGATGCACGGTTACCTTAACTATAACCTCCGCACCTCTTCAGCAAAATTTATTCACGAACCCCTATTAATAGTTTCGAAAAATGAGGTTTATGAATACGATTTCCAACGTTTCGCCCTTCTTCTGTTAGGGATACCTTACAAACATGGGTCTTTTTGAACGTTGCCTCTATTTCGCTGTTATGGGCGGTTGTGTACACCGTGTTTGGTAGTATTATCGTATGTTAAAAGTTTATCTGTAATCAGTCGACAGTAGCCGGGTCATCGCAGTGTAGATATAAAATTGTTTACAGTGATAAGTGAAATCTAAATGCCATTGGCATTCGAACATATAAATATTGATACTAATCACAAGTTGTTCTCAAATATTTGATTACTGCAATTGCTAGAGTACTTATTTGCTTTTACACATAAGCGTAGATACAGAAAATTAATGAAACAGAAATGAGAAGCACATTTAATAATTTCTCATCAACATTATCATTGAAGCGACAGCCCGAGGTGTGCCGTAGCCCTTGGTTTCCAGCTTCCCTGGTCATATTTTTAATCTGTATACATTCAGGGCTAATATAGTCAGTATTAGCATTTTTTTAGCGCACACAGAAACACCTACAATTTATAGCCTATTACAAATGGCTAAGCAGATTCCGTAATTTGTATAATTATTTATTGACACAGCCAGTATTTGTACTCGCGTCCATATCCTTCCTAGTGGTCAAAGGTAAAAACAAACGCTTTAGTGCTTTGTTTTTTAATAATTATTATTAAACCGTAAATATATATTTCGTATGAAAAGCTACATTGGGTAATACAGTAATAATTACATAAAGTTAATAATTACATTTGTTAAAACAGTTATATAGAAAATAATAAACAATTAAAAGAATATTAAATAATAAACCATAGTGTTGACAAATATATAGAGTGTGTTACACATCAGTATCAAGGTTTTCTAACCACTGCAGGGTGTATGCAGCTTCGTTAACTTCGAGGGTACTGCCTCATGTCAATAGGAAGTGGTTTACTATATGGTTCATGTCTGCAAAGGTGCACCACAGTCACAAGCCGGAGAATGTGTCTTACCCCATTTAAAGAGCAGGTTATTATATTTTCCATGACAATTCGGAAAGCTTGGCAGCTTAAAGCCAAGTAACTTTTCTGCTGCGTCTCGGATATTTTTGTTTTTCACAGACGCGGGCACTCTATAGATTGTTCCATGCAATAGGAACATTCTCTAAATTTCCATCTTAACTTTAACGGAAAGAATCAGCAGTCATTCCGATTAGCTTTGTGGCAAACGGTCACAAACAGTTAATAAAGAATCCATTTTATTGTAGGTTCTTTCGGCATAAGCTAATAATCTACACATTTTGCATAATTTACGCAAGAAATGTTCGGCTTAAGATTTCTGTGTGCGTCGTGCCGCACGAAGATCGTTCGGCAAATACCATGCAGTGCAGTTTGTGCTGCACAATTCTCCCAAGTTCTGGGCGTGCGACAATATGTGTAATAGTGTTTTTCGCAGTAAAAATATGAGTTATTATTTTTTCATCTGAATTGTTTTTATCAAATATTACTCGAACAGATAGCACTTATAATTCATTTGTTTACAAAAAAGAATAGGGTAGAATATCGAGAATAACTGCACAGTCTTAACAAAGTATTCGTCTTTGATTTTATTGCACAGTGTACACAATGGTCACGTGATAAAAATCTGGCACGCCACACAGTTAACACTGCACAATTATATTAGGTTGTTACATAAGTCCGTTTTTTTTTTTTTTTTGTTTCTCCTTTTATTCAATAAAATATACATTCTAAAAAAACTTTAATTGTCACATGTACTGTCCATTATTTTCTATCACTTTGGACAAACGCTCAGGCAATTTCATAATGCCATCTTTCCAGAAGGTTCCGTCTTTGCTCTCGAAAAATCTGTGCAGGTGAATTTTGATATCGTCCACAGATGCGAAATTTTTTCCGTTAAGGGAATTTTGTAGAAAGCAGAACAAATGGTAGTCGGATGGTGCGATGTCTGGACCATATATTTCTGTTCTATTTTAAAATAAACGCATTTTACATTTCTGTCAATCAACGGTTGCTATAGAAATGAAACCTCTATGTTATATGGTAAAATAAACTCACGGTGTACAAAAATACACTACGGACGTAAGCTGAGTACGAGAAGATCACAGACGTCATTGAATTTTACATAGAACCATTTGAAATGGATATATATTTGTTGTTCAGTTCTTTGTCGATCAATCGACATTGTAAGTCTCGTAAACTTTTTATGTAACATTGACATTTTCTCATACTTCAGGTCAAGCTCTGTAAAAATTAAATATAAACAAATTCAGTTCTGCAAATTTCCAATTATTTTACGATTAATAGTTTGAAATATTGGAAATAGATATTTGAGATCTTCTCGGTTGCTTTAGATAGTAATTAATGGGCATATAATGTCAGACACGCAGCTGTCTTCGCTATGAGTTATTAATTGCTTTTGATATTTTTAACAGCTGACATTTTAGAAAATGATGTCGAGCACAGTCTGATCTCGATGGAAAATGACATACTGATACATAAATTTTTATCGCATTAATAATAATTATGAAAGAAACGGTTGGAAAACTTTTTTTCTATTCAATGCTTTTTTACTTTCGGGTCATTCCATCTCAAATCACCAAAAAGACACCTATGGCTCCCACTCGACCCTCTCCAAATGCCATGAAATTTTGTAGTAAGATAGCACTAGACCCCAAATGAAATTGTGCAAAATATTAGAGCTCAATCTGCTTTGGTTCTTAAATAACAGGTCCATATTCAATGGGCTCTCGTCCCGTTTATGCGTAAATACCGCAAAACATACCAACTTTGATCCTTTGTTAAATCACTTCTATTGCCTGTAGGAGTGTGAAATTTGACATACCAGGACAACTTTTGGTGTAGAATAACGTAGTGTAATCAAAAAAGTAGTTTGGGTAGCCATTCAGCTACCAATCCATGCTAAAATCACTGCCAAATTGTGTCGCGAGAAATTTGGACCCCAATTTGGAGACCAGTTACTCGTCAGCAAAAGGTCTAAACGCCATGATCTTTTGCAACGATGTATAACAAGCACAATATTATGCAGTGATGCAATAGCAACTCTGTTGTATCCATATGTCCAGAGGTGGCCTACTAGAAAGTTGGCCAAAAAAATTTTTTGTGCAAAACTAGCCAACTTTCAAGGCAAAATATCTCAATATGCGTCATTCTCAATTTGGTTTTGAATGACACCATTGGATAGAGCAGATTTTTCTGTACAAGAGTAAGTTTTATTTAGGTTGGGATCTGAATCCCTAGTTCAGCCAGAGGACTCTGAAAATGACATACCTTGGTGCGATATCGAAACAATCAAATTATGATTCTCCATATCTTCTTTGTGCACTGATCATGATTGCCAGCAAATTGATATCCAAACTGATTGGAAAAATTTTAAGCTTCATTGGGTAGAACATTTTTAGATGGGATTCAGAATTATTATTTAAAAATCAGTGCTATTTTAGGTTCCTGTTCTATATTTATCTTTACATCTTTGTAGTATCGTGTCAGCAGGTCAAACGTTGCTGTTTACTTATTTGTGTATTTACTTGCAATAAATACACAAATAAATAAAAAGCAATATTAATATTAATGTATTACAGGTCTCACTTGAAATTACTGTATTCAGTTAGTTAAATAATTTGATTTGAATTCGATTACGGATACGTCATGGATCAGGATTCCATTAATTTATTGTAGTGCTGGGAACCGAAATCGGTTTTTCGGGTACCCGGTTCCGGTTTTCGGGTAAAACCGGGTTCGTAATTTTCGCGTTACCCGGATAACCGATTCCGATTACCCGGTGCCGATTACCTGGTTCGAAATACTCTGTTCCGGATACCTGGTTCCGGATACCCGGTTCCGATTACCGGGTTCCGATTACCCGGTTCCAAATACCTGGTTCCAAATTCCCGGTTCCGGATACCCGGTATCAAATACCCGGTTTCGAATACCCGGTTCCCGATACGCGATTCCGAGTTCCTAGATTGGATACTCGGTTCTGGGTTCGGGAAAATACCCCAGGAATTCGAATGAATACAAATTCCCGATGTTGATTTAAGTAAAATGTAAACATAAATATATTAAAATTAATGCTGGGAATCGAAACCGTAAAATAAAGTCAGACAGAAAATAGTGCGAACTTCCTAAATTCTTAGCCATAGTCATAGGCGAGATAATTTTAGTGCTGGGAAACGAAACCGGTTTATCGGGTACCCGGTTTCGGTTTTCGGGTAAAACCGGGTTTGTAATTTTCGCGTTACCCGGATACCCAGTTCCGATTACCCGGTTCCGATTACCCGGTTCCGATTACCCGGTGCCGAAACCGGGTAAACCCGAAACCGTTTTTTTTTTAACCGGTTCCGGTTCCGTCAAGATCGATTTCTGACAGCACTAGTTTATTGCCATGTGCTATTGCTAGCCATGGCGTGGTTCTTCTGAATGTCACTTGACAACCTATACTCACTCCCATTGGTAGTGGCTCAGCCACCATGGACCAAAGCAAGGATTACACTAATAATGGATAAATTTGCCTTCTGCAAATTGCCATGCTCTGAATTTGACAGCCTGCAATAGCCTACAATATAAGTACACCTCGCATATAAAAGTGTCATTTTCAGAGTCCTGTGGCTGAACTAGGAATTCAGATCCCAATCTAAATAAAAGTTACTATTGTACAGAAAAATCTGCTCTATCCAATGGTGTCATTCAAAACCAAATTGGGAATGACGCATATTGCGATATTTTGCCTTGAAAGTTCGCTAGTTTTGCAAAAAAACTGTTTTTGGCCAACTTTCAAGTGGACCATCTCTGGACATATGAATACAACAGAGTTGCTATTGCAGCACTGCATAGTATTGTGCTTCTTATACACCGTTGCAAAAAATCATGGCGTTTAGACCTTTTGGTAATGAGTAACTGGTCTCCAAATTGGGGTCCAAATTTCTCGCGACACAATTTGGCAGTGATTTTAGCATGGATTGGTAGCTGAATGGCTACCCAAACTACTTTTTTGATTACACTACTGTATTCCGCACCAAAAGTTGTCCAGGTATGCCAAATTTCACACCTCTCTGGGCACTAGACGTGATTTTATAAAGGGTCAAAGTTGGCTCTTTTTACGATATGTACGCATTAACGAGATGAGAGCCCATTGAACATGGACCTATTATTTAAGAACCAAAGCAGATTGAGCTCTAATATTTTGCACAATTTCATTTGTGGTCTAGGGCTACTTTATTACAAAATTTCATTAGATTTAGAAAGGGTCGAGTGGGAGACCTTTGGTGAATTCACATGGAATGACCCTTTCACAAATCTAATATTTATTAAGCAATGTTTGCGTGAAAATGTGCAAAATGGAGCTTCATCAATGAAGTACGAGGGTTATTTGAATACTTCGCGCCTTGAAAATGAAAAAATGTATTCTGTGTTTTTAAAAATACTTTTATTTTCCAATATAATTTCCCTGATATTCAATAATCGTCATCCAGCGATGTTCCAGTGCCCAGCCAAGAAAACTCGTCACTTCACGACTCGATTTTAAGTTTTTTGTAGGTATGACCACCAAAAAACCCTTATAACGTCACTATGTGTCTGTCTGTCTGTCTGTACGGTAGAAATTGTAACGGTTTAACGTAGAAAGTTGAAATTTGGTATGCTTATACAACTCTTTGACGCATATATAGGGAACTGAGAGTTCAAAAAACACATCCCGAAATAAATATAAACAATTATATATTTAATAAAAAAGTAAATATGTAATAAAAATGTAAATATGTGATTAACAAGCAAATTTTTATTTTTGAAAATAATTATTTTATGAGATTTTTGCCAAAAATATGTCAAAAAACTTTTGTCCCCCACTCTACCTCTCAGAGGGGTTGATCTAAAAATCTGAAAAAAATCTCTTTAATAACATTGATGGGAACCGAAGTAGTTTTTGACCAAATGGAATTTTTGATCAAATTTGATGGACGTAGATTAAGGAACGAAAAGTAGTTTTTTAAAATTACATTTTTTAACACGATTTATGTCAAAAATGCGCTTAAAAAGTTCTTGTCCCGCCCACTTTTACCCAAAGAGGTTGAACTAAAAATCTTACAAAAATATAAATAATGTACCTACACAGGTCTGAGCCGGACAATGAAAATAATAATTTTACAAAGAAAAAATTACCTATTAGATAAAAATTCCTTGCAAATTTTGATGTACAGATTGTTAATAATTTTATTTCAAATCGTCTGTTTGTTTTTTATAAGAAACGTGTAATAAATTGGCATTAATGACTTTTTTTTAATAAAATTTATTCTTCTTATTTGTATTTTTTTCTCTGTGCACACTTAACATACTTAAACTGGATAAACAATCATCCGTCATAGTTGACGTAATAATAATTGAAATAATAGTGTTTATAGGTACGGGCCAGACCCGATTTGACTGAATAGTTTATTTATGTAGTTAGTTTTCATCAGTTATCAGTATTTGGGGCCCCTTTGTGGCGTTTCTATCGGTAGTTTCCACGTGGAAAATAAGCACGTCGCGTAAACATATCTTACATATTATATTACAGGAAGAATAAAGTACAATTTTCAAGTACGCGCAAATTTTTATCTGTCATCGGACCCGTAATTATTGTTTTCCCGGGAGTGGGGCGCAATTATTTTTTTCCGGGGCCCGTAGTTATTGTTTTACCAGTGGCGGCTCATGACTACCTATCGCGGAACGGCGCCAGTATATTTTTGTAACTTATCTTAATTAATTTTTTTGAATGTAAAATCGACTCGTCTATCTTTCTTCGGCCGCGGTGGTCCTGTGTTTAATTTCACACTTAACTTCTAATAGTAGCTTATTTTCAGTAATTTTCAGTAATGAAATTGTTGAATACGTTTTGCGGAATTCATTTTGTTAAGAAATAATTCGTACTGGATACAAAATACAAACGACTACAAAAACACACATGTATTTAAAGTCTGATATTTTCTTAAAATCGCCAAAGATATGAACGCCCTTTCTCAAGGTCTTTTACTGTTGCATACACCAGTGTTTCTCAACAGGTGGTCCGCAGAAAAATGTTAGTGGTCCGCGAAAGTATTTTTATTTGTTTTTTGCAGTTATTTTGTTATTTTTTATGCACATTTTTTATGTAAATAATTTATACTTTGTTTATTTTCTGTAAACTCTTTGTGATTTTTCCACAAATAAAATAAATATATTTAGTACCACATTAAATATATTTGTTTTCTTGCAAAAAAAAAATGAACCAACAATTATTATTAGTGGTCCGCGTTAGAATATTATGTATTTTACTGGTCCGCGGTGCGGTTTTGGTTGAGAATCACTGGCATATACTGCATAAGTAGAAAGAGATAGTATATGTGTTTACCAGTTTTTACGACGTTTCTCAGGGCGTCAATAGAAACGCCCGAGAGTACAACTTTCGGGCGTTATACTAGCTAAAAACATTGATTCTTTAATTATGTTAACGATAAAGATAAATAAAATCTTAATAGAACGTAAATTTAAAGTAAAGGAAAATAAAATCAAGTTTAATCTGTTCATGAATTTTTAAAGCTTTTCTTTTTGATTTCTGTACCAGCCGCCACTGTGTTTTACTTTTCGGTGCTCCCTGCTTACCCATTTCGAGGCCCAAGATGCTTTATGGTGCGATACCCCTTAGTGCAAACTTGAAACAAGTAAATGCTCATGAACTAAAATTTGTTTAACATTTAATAACAAATATAAAATAGACATAATAAAAATTGCTATAATGTAAAATAGACAAATAGAACAGTAAATAAATTTTGAGAACAAAAACGCTTAAGGGTTTAGAATAAAAAATTTAAAAGTGGCGACTGGGGGGAGAAGTGTCCTTCTTGCCCCATACTGCGGGCGCCCATGCCCACAAGTACTAAACTTTAATCGCTATACTTCCAATATCTCTGATGGCCAACACTCTTAAATAATATCATCCACCAAGTGCTAAACACCCGTTATACATCCCTTATCTCCATTTGGCATTGGCTATTTCGTTTCCCTCCTTCAATTAAGCGTTATATAAAATATATTGACCCTAACTGTATTTTCTTAAAATCTAAATTGCCAATTTTACCCTACTCAGTTGTCACGCTAAAATAACAATCGTTTGTTTTAAAAGTTTAGTGGTTTGTTAAGTGTTAATTGAATTTTTTTTTCTTTGACGTTTTGTTAATTTCTGTTTATAAATAAAGTACAAAGAATCCATACCTTTGGAATTTTGACAGAATGTGTGCTTTAACATACGATTGAAGTTTGTTTTTTTACTACTATGTTAGTTAAATGTTCATCAGTGGTTCTCAAAATAGTCTCTAGCTATTAAAACGGGATACCTTTTTCACTTAAACGAAGATCAACGGTTAACTATAGTTTAAAGCAGCGTTTCTCAACCGGGGGGCCGCGAAGTCATACAAGATCGAAACATGAAAATATAATAAAAATGCACTCAATCTTACAAGATATAAATTTTATTCATATTTATAAATACGAGTATCTTATATTGATATTCATAAAAGTATACCTTTCACAACATAAATAAAATAAATATTCTATTTATTTTTATACTTAATATACTTATTTTGACAACTAATTTAAACTACAGGCTATTTCAAATGTTTAAGTTGTCCCTAGCTAACTTTATAATGAGTAAATGGGCTTTTACTAAACAAAATGATCAAAATATTCATTTAATCGATAAAAATTACTAGATTTGAAAATCTAGTTCCGTTTTAACAAAAGAAACAGACTATATAAGTAGACTATATCAATGTCAAATAAATTGTATGTGTCGGTTAATGGGTTCGCGTTAGAGGTACTTCAAGTGTTTTTAAGTTGTGCTTTGAAGTAGGTACGATTTGAAAGTGCAATATTTGTCATTATATATTTTTTTAATTGCTCTCCGAACTACAGGTAACTCAAGAGTAAGGATGCGAATGTGTTTAAATTAAAATGGAAGGCACTTTGAGCATTTGTAAATAAAAATACTTTACTTTCAAGTCGTTATAGGGACTATAATCGTCCTTTAAAAATATCACAGTTTTTTTATGTCAACCGTAAAAGATATTAAAAAAATGTTTAAGGAAAAGTTGTTGAAAAGCTCTATCCAAAGATATCCAATATGACATACGTTCCCATTTAAAAATTCGAAATTGTCATTGATGTCCTGTAATTCCGTTTTTTTCCGGAAAATTTCAATACTACCATTCAATTTTGTGGATAAATTTTAGTTCAAAATTTTTGATGTGTGAGTGACGTGTGAGCAACGTCGCCTTTTCGAAAAAACTTGTGTTTCCATCCATGTTATCTTGATACACCATATATATATATGTTAGCGAAAATATAATTATGCAACATTTACCCTAATTAACTATCATGGTGTGCTATATCGTTGCTAAGCACATTGTTTTATGTAAATAAAATATAGGGGGGCCGCAGACAATATTTATGTAATTTGGGGGGGTCCCAGGCCATAAAAGGTTGAGAAGCACTGGTTTAAAGTACAACTGAAATACCGGGCCTTAGACTCACTTACATAAATGCTTCATCTTGTTATAATATTATGACAGTGATCTTCAACCTTCTCACATCTAACCCTACAGTTTAAATGCAATTTCTTTGGAACCCCAAGCAAAAAGCTACCACAAGTAATTTTTTTAATTTTAAGGTCACACGTTTTAAAATAATAATTTAGATGTTTATTACTGAATTGTCTGTTAACCTTCATTAATTAAAAGGGTTTTAAAATTATAGGTTACAAAATAAATACAGCATTTTTTCATATTAAGGTTAATTTTAATAATTTTTAAATTGTTTTGGGAACAGTTTTTCGGGTAAAAATAAGATAAAGCATAATAAGTTTATACCATTTTATTAGAAATACAATGTTTACAACGAACTTTATTAGAAATTCAATTGTTTTTCCATTATTAAACATTATTGACGCGTTTTATAGAAATGTACATTAAAATAAATTATAGATGGTATATTCTTAATAAATTCCCTATTTCACTAATATTAAATAATAATAATAATAATAATAATAAATAATTAAAAATATTGATCATATTTAAATTTTAGTAAGGTGGTTTATAAAATGCGTCAATAATTATTAAAAATTAAACAAATAATTGAATTTCTAATAAAAATTGTTGCATATAATTTGTTTTTCTATAATAAACTTTTTTATTTATGCACTTACTATTGTGTAACTTTTTCGATACTTAATTATGAAAATTAATTATGTTACATTTGTATTATAAATTATTGATTCTAATAAAGTACATATACTATTGTGTATCTTATTTTTAATCCTAAAATTTTTCCCATAATTCATAAAATCAACTTAAAAAATATTTAAATTAACCTTAATATGAAATAAATCGTATAAAAATGTATCAAAATGTTTTAATCGTATCGACTTAAGACATATTAGAAACGAATAATCACAAATAATACCAATAATCATTAATAAATAAAATAAACAAAACACAATAAGACGGAGCAATATTTTTTTAGTTATTGAAAAGTACTTTTGTCGAAAGTTTTAACGGTTCCAAATATTAATATAAAAAGTAATTGTTGATATTTGAAAGAAAGTCAACTTTGGTTGTCCACTGGTTGAAATATGACGAATTCTCTTTATGAGGAACTATCAAAGGAAAGCGAAAAGAATAAATATTATCTTATCTTATATAGGAAGAGGAAAAACATTTTTTCAATATAGAATTGAAAAGAAAATGGGACAATATAAAACTGACGTACACAATTGATTTTCTCAATCTTTTATTTTGCCTTTTAAACAATTGAACGAACATATTTTACAAAAGAAACAAAAAGTAAAAAATTGTAAAGAAAATTTTAATTCAAAACTTTATTATTTTTTATTGTTTACTTAAGCCCCCCCCCCGTTTTCACTTTATTTTCATTTCATTTTTTATAATATATAAAGAACAATTCAATCATAAAAATGTCTTACCTCGTTTTTATATAAGGTTGAGTATCACACAAAAATTGAGTGGTAGATGGCAGTGGCGCTGCTGCATCTAAGGCGCCTTTGTGCTCAAAATTTGATGACTCTCCCCCTTCATTTTTTTTACTTGCCCAACCTTAATATATAAGGGGTAAGTATTGCAAGCGCGAAAATTTTCGATGTCGAGCCTGAACTTCGCGAGAACTCTGCTTGTAATGTGTTATCATAAAGTGTATTTTGTCATCAATTTGTGGGGCTGTCTATTTGAAACTAATTGGCTTAGTCTGTACTTTCTTACAACCATACTATATAAAAATATTAAAAGTATTGCCCAAATCCCAGATGTCCGATTTATAAGGGCAATAAACATCGCCATAAACTTAACACATCTGGTTTAAAATACAGTAGCTACATAAAGTGAATTGTTTGTTTACTATTAACACGGCAAAAATGTTAGATAATTCACTTCTATAGATTTTTTTTAATTTAACTTCATTATTTCTTTATAACAAGATAATGAAGAAAACAGTGAGAGAGAGAGAGGGGGGGGGGAGAGAAAGAAAAAAAGAAGAATTTGTCAATAAGTCATAATTTACGTCTTGAATTCATACCAAGAATATTAACAAGAATAAAGGTAATAAAGCGGCAAATACTCCGACGTTTTTATGGCATTTATCCCACTCGACCAAACAATTCCGCTTTCCGCTGTCTGTTCATATAATGCAAGAGCTTGATGAGCGACGTTCTACCTATATTTAGCAAACCAACAACTGTGTTGAACGGTGGGAGAACTGACAACTGACCGACCTGTTTCTCTGCGACACGTATACTTAGCCGGATCACTGAGCCGGATCAATGAGCCGGCTCAGCAAACTGAACGATCTCCAGTAATCCGCTTTCGCAAACTGAGCCGAAATTTCCATCACTAGTCATATGCTGTGTTTCATAAATCTGCGACAAAAATGAAAGGAACAGTGATAAATAATATGATGTAAATCAGAAGTAAAAGCACCTGAAAATTCACAAAATGGCTTACGCCGAGTAAATTATAAGTGATAGTAAAACTATATGTAACTCTTGATTAGATCTACAGATAATTTGCGACAGTATATGGTTACTTTCAGTAGGAAACCATTTTTAGGGTTTTGTAGGTATGACCAAAAAACCTTTATACCGTCATTTTGTCGTCTGTCTGTCTGTCTGTCTGTCTGTTCGGTAAAAATTGTAGCCAAACGGCTAAACCTAGAGAGTTGAAATTTGGCATGCTTATACAACTCTTTGACCCGCACATAGGAAAAATACCCCCCTAAAAATATAAACAAATATGTGCTCATCGAAAACAAAAATATTTTTTTTTAATTCTGAGTAGGGTATCAAATGAAAGCCCTTAGTACGTGGATTAACGATCAAATTTTTATTTTTGCAAAATAAATTATTTTGATGCGATTTTTGCCAAAATTGTGCAAAAAAATTTTTGTCCCACACCCTGTAGCCCAGATGGTTTAAACTAAAAATCTGAAAAAATTCTAAGTAATGTACATTGGTGTGAACCGGAATAGTACAACAGGAATTTTTGATCAGATTATGTTTTCGGAAAATAACGCATTTTTTGTGGTTTTTGGTTCACAAAGTACAAAAGTTATACCAATGTAAGACACTCACATGCAAGGCGTGCGATAGCTTAATGGGTTAGAGCACTGGTGTCGTAAGCTGGAAAACGAAGGGTTTCGAGTTCGAGTACGGAGCGAATTTTATTTTTTCTGTTTTTTTTTTTGCATTTTTATTATGTTGAAATTATTTTGTCAAAATTCTAGTTATATTTTGACAAATGTTGTATTTAATTTTTAAGAGCGTAAATTTAATAACCAGTCTTATTATATGATTAACAGACGATAAATTATTTTAAAAATATCGTTCATTTTGCCGTGATTACTACAAAGTAAAATTTGTCCTACACACTCAGCATACCGCCTTCACTTATTATATACCTGCGAAACCCTGAAATGTGTGAATATTCACACTACACATCAATTTTTATGTTTTTATTTTACGAATGTTTTATGTTTGTTGGAACTTTAGGGATGTAAATTGCAAAAACCTTCAAAATATCAAAATAAATTACATGAGAATTTCATATATTTCATTGCATCAAGAAAAGTCTTTTACACTTCGCATTGTCTTTGGATAGTTTAGCAATTAATACGCTGTGAAATCGACTGAAAATTAGACCGGAGTGTTCTACCGTTCTACGCTCAACGATTTGTCTGTTTGGTACTAAGTAGCGTACGTCCGATCTAATGATAATATTCTAATAGACTTATTTTACCATTAACGATGCTACGAACACGCTGTTTTTTTTTTTTTTTTTTTTTTTCATCAGCGTATTTTCATCAGTGCAGCCGTTCATTAGTTTTGATGGAACATACATATCTAAAAAAATACTTTTATTATCAAATGTACTGTCCATTATTTTCTATCACTTTCGACAGACGCTCAGGCAATTTCATAATGCCATCTCTCCAGAACGTTCCGTCTTTGCTCTTGAAAAATCTGCCCAGGTGAATTTTGATATCGTCCACATATGCGAAAATTTTTTCCGTTAAGGGTATTTTTTAGAAAGTACAACAAATGGTAGTTGGATGGTGCGATGTCTGGACCATATGCTCCGACTACCATTTGTTCCGCCCTCTACAAAATCCCCTTAACGGAAAAAATTTCACATCTTTGGACGATATTAAAATTCACCTTTACAGATTTTTCGAGAGCAAAGACGGAACCTTCTGGAGAGATAGCATTATGAAATTGTCTGAGCGTTTGTTCAAAGTGACAGAAAAAAATGGATAGTACATTTGATAATAAAAGTTTTTTTTAGAATGTATATTTTATTGAATAAAAAGTGAAAAGAAAAACGAACGAACTTGTAACAACCCAATACATACACACAAACGAAATAATTTATATATTAGTATAGATTACTACGTCACTATGTAAATTTAACAAATGTTTTCATTTAAAATCCGTCAAAATTATAATACAGCAGATATTAGTGTATCAGATAATAATTTACATTCCCCAAAATTCATTAGGCTGAATTAATCAGAATACCCAATATACATTAATACGGAATATAGAAATTTATATTTAATTCGGGTCAGACACGGGATACCATCCATAAATCTAAATTGTAAATTTCTACCCTAGTGAGTGTGGGTTGAAGACAAAGATGAACTGCTGAAAACCGAATCTGTCAAAATACCAATTCATTTATGACACCCTCTTAAACCAACCTGTCAAATAAAATACCATTTTATTTATTTTCATGTTATATTACTTTCAAAGTGCTTAAAACAAAGGACACGCGTGATAAATGACACTAGGATACAGGATTGTCGAAAAATAGTTTCGCTTTTAAAATATTTTTAAACATTATCCTGATCATCAATGTATTTATTTTTACACATATAGTATCTAAAGTATATTCAAGATAATTATGAAATGACGTCACAATTGAGAAATATGCTCTGTTGCCAATTGTTAAATGTTAACAAATACCAAACAAATTAGGTTATAATCGAACCACTTTTAAAAATAAATTGAAAACCTGCATTTCCTAGGGAGTAAAGGGGCTAATGTGTATCTAATATAAAGCCCAGTGTATGTTTGATTGTGTGTGGGAATGTTAGGCTTCGTGTCATGTCGCAAGACTTCGTGAAATTGGCCTGCTCTGCCGAATGAGTGTTGGGCTTTTACACGTTACTCGTACCAGTTGATGACAGATCGTACGCAGCCATTGTTAAAATACTACATAAAACTATTTTGATTAATTAAACGCTCTGAAATTAAATAACCTCTCATTGAAATATTTTGAAATTTTGACTTTGCAGCAATCATTTATTAAATATCGTTTAATAAACTTTATTTTTCTCCCGGCCAACGTCGGTTATTTCTGCTAGTTATGATATAAAGCAGTGCTTTCCAACCGGTGTGATAATTAGTAGTAAGCGTGGGGTAATCTCGGAAAGTACTAAACTAATTTGAAAATTCTCTCACTGCTGTATTCTGTATCTTAAACCTTCCTGAGTGTTATATCAGTATTTCCCAATCGAGCAGGCGCGATCCCCTGGTGTGCTACTAAAGTAAACTAATGAACCGATTTGAAAAATTCTTTCAGTGGTGGATATCTTAGATCTTACACTTTCCTAAGTGAAATAGGTTAGCGACACCGTTGTGTGCCGCAAATGTAAATTAATAAACCGATTTGAAAATTTCTTTCTGTGTTGCATACCGTAGAACTTCCTGAGTGCTATAGGCTTTATCAGTGTTTCTCAATGCGGCCGCGCCTTCTCGTTTGAATTGACCAGCAGCTTTGACCATCTTCTAGTTGTCGTGTATCAAATAATCTGCCAATATGAATGTTCAACCCATTCATAATTTAAATATTTTATGGATAAACAAATATCTTTTCATCATATTTAAAATATTATTGAATCTGATGGAGCCAATATTTTCAATAATATACAATATGTGGACCTACGAAAAACTCAACTAAAAATTGAATCAGTAGAAATATAAGTATATCTATACAAATTATAATTATTTCATGAATTGTATACAACTTTCTGAGTTTTTAAAAGATAACCTCATATTTAAAAAAAGTTCATTCATATGAAAAATAACAACATTAAGTTTCCTTTATACTTGACATACAATTTTATTTTAGTTATTTTTATAAGAAAATTGTCGTGTCCTTTATTAATTATTTTTATTATGGTCATTGTACCTATAATCGAGATGAATTACTTGTAAGAATATTTAATGCTGCAGCTGAATTATGTCATTTTTTAACTTCAAATTTTACAGAATTCGATAAAATTGAACCTTGCTCAGTTGTGTGTCCAATCGCAGGTGTTTATTTTGACCAATTAGTTTGATTTATTTAGTTATTACTTTTGGTATTAATTTATATGATTTTCACAAATAAAAATCATTAGTTATGAAATGTTTTGATGAAATTTTTCTTTCAGTAAACCATATCTGTGTAACTGAAAATAATTGAAAACGTTTGTTAAAATATGTGTCAATATTTTTAATTTTAAATATTTTCGAGAACTCTATTATTATTTTGATCGATGTTTTTTTCCAGTTATATTTTTTGTTAATTTTTTCCCCTTGAGCGACAGTTTTATTTTAGTCAATGACTATTTTCATTAATCCCACATTCATGAATATTTGCTGCGCCACTTGTATCAACGTAATTAAATACTTTTTGCCTATGCACAATTTAGCTAGATAAAAATACAATGCATTCGCTAACAATTTAATTTGTAACGTTAACAATACATTAAAGTATTAACTAAAATACATTTAAAAGCGTCAAAATGTCATTCGGCGTAAAATAGCTTTTACTTTAAAAATCAATCCGCTGTTGCACTAAATTTCTCATGATTCGGTTACACCAGGCTTGTCCAACCCGCGGCACATAACGGCTATAAATGCGGCCCAACGAAAAATCGTAAAAGTACAAACTTAATAAGAGTGCGATTACAAGTACCATTAATAACACTACAAATACAATTTCAACTGGCTATTAATTTATAAGCGATATATTTTTTAATTTAATGCGTTCTTTATAGAGAATCATAAAATCATTCTGAAACTATATAATATATTAACTAGTATTAGTGTATTTTATGTGTGGCCCAAAACAACTCGTATTCTTATAATGTGGCCCAGTGAAGCTAAAAGTTTGGACACCCCTGCTTTACTCTGTAAAGTTTACAGAACGAGTAAAATATTAAATGATAGAGGGTTCCTTACTATAAGTTAAGATGACCAGAATTTGAAAATGCCTGAGTGTGGGGAGCTACGATATATAAAATATGAAATGTCACGGTTGACTGATAATTTATTTCATTTGTACTTACTCTCATTACGGGTTCCAAGACTTGCAAGCGGATCAAGTCTGAACCCCTTTCCCTATTAGTCCGCTAGCTGGTTGCTATGATTCTTGGAAGGATTAAGGGTTGTTTCAATTAAACTCAACATTTTACCTACTTTAATTACGATTACGGTTTAAATATTTACATGATTACACTAGACTTACAATTACGTCGATACAGCTAAATCCAAAAGAGACACACATTCGCACACACTAGACACACTTTACACCAAACACTAATTTAACCACTACATGTTTCTAAATATTGTCTCTCCACTTTTTAGCTGGTCACTACACTAACGTTCATACGGAATTACATTGTTACTTTATTTCGACTCGCCCAAACACTCTTACATCGCCCAACTGTTAAATGTCATTTCACACCTCTTGACTGTCTGTCTTGTACTATCTTAAAATTCATAATTTATTGGTGATAACTCAGATAAATATCCCATTAGAAAATATCCCAATCATCATATTTATATCTCAGACAAAATTTAATTATTATTTATGTGCTTATGGTTGACGTATATTTTTTAACACAATAATTTACGATTCACTTTTCATGTTACATTGACAAAAGTGTCAAGTTGCAATAATAAACAATCTATCGTTATCTTAAATGCCCTTTCTAAGCAATAGATTATTTTTGTATCGTTTAACAGATTAAATATTTTACTCTAATTGAATGATTATAATGAATTTATTTATGAAATTTTATTTATGAAATAATACCAAAATTACCTCCCTTATATGAGAAGAACACCTCCCCCACTCCCAAAAGACATCACACCAAAACAGTGATAACACCAGAAAAATTCCAGTCACGTATTTAATAATACTATTATTCAGTATTAATTATAAATTAATTATATATTATTATTCATAGTTGTACATTTATCACTCACATGTAATTACAATTTTCACATTAATCACTGACATGGCACTCTCTTTTATCGACATTTCTTTTGTTAGTGACAGCTAAAATAGAATTACAGATCACCGGTTAAAATATTCAAAATTAGAATTATAAAAGACGTATTGTTTTAAGGATGCATGTCTTGAATAAGAAACATTTTTTCCTGTTGTTAGACCGAGTAAGTGCACGTAAATACAAATTTAATGACAGAATCACACTAGACGCTTGCACAACTAAGATTGACTTACAATTATGTTATATTATGCAACGTAAAATTAAAAATAAACCCTATTTAATAAGACAAGGCAGTAAGAAGGAAAAATATGTCTAAAGTAGGACAAGAGAAGGACACATAAATTGGACAGGAGAATATTTTCTAAAGGAGGACGTTCAGTTTAAGGTCTACTTTTAGTAATAAGTAATTTGTGTGCAAATTTTAAAGCAGCAAAAGATGTTTTTATTAATTCATAAATTACGTCTATATTTAAAGAAGTAGTTTCTGAAAGCCTGAAATTAATAAATACGAGGTGTGTAAATTAAGTAACCGGACTGATATTTATTTATTTTTTTATTCGAATAGAATTACAATTCGATATTGTGTCCCTCAAAATAACTTCCTTGGGAAGCCACACAGCACTGGAGACGGTTCTTCCAATCCTCATAGTAGTGCTGGAACTCGGATACTGGAATAGCTTTCAGCTGGTCGGTTACGGATGTTTGAATGTTTTCGAGTGTCTCAAAATGACATCCCTTTAGGTGATTTTTCAATCTTGGGAAGAGGAAAAAGTCACAAGAACTCAAGTCAGGCGAATAAGGAGGCTGAGGAGCCACAGAAATGTTTTTACTGGCCATAAACTCGTTTATTGAAATTGCTGTGTGACAAGGCAGATTTTTCTCGTCCCAAATTCATTGGTCAAAATCTAATGAACGATAGTGTGAGTCAAATTCAATTCTTCCCCGATCATTCTAACTGTCAACCGACGATCTGAACGCACAAGATCCCGGAATCTGTCGGCATTTTCATTGGTTCTTGAAGATGAAGGCCTTCCGCTGCGTGATTTATCTTCAATCAACTCTCTTTCTTCTGAAAATGCTTTAAACCACAAAAAAATCGGGGTCCTTGACAAAACACTGCCTCCGTAGGCCTGCTGAAGTTTTGCAAAAGTTTTCGTTGCACTGTGCCCAATTTTGAAGCAAAACCTGATAGCACACCGTTGCCCGAAATGAAAGTCACTTATTTTTAGAACGCACTAGAAAAAACTGTTTCACAAAAAATTCGCTACGGACAACAAAATTACTCTAGCGAGTTCAAACTCGTACTGAAGGCGTATCATATGTTCACCTGCCGCCCCTCCAAGTCCCGCGTCCCAAATGTTGTCAGATAAAACGCTATGTTGCCAGTCCGGTTACTTAATTTACACACCTCGTATGTATAAAAACAATTTTTTTTTATTCGAATTCGTAGATCCGACCATAAAGAAAATAGATGTATAAAAAGTCAAAAATATCCTGTACGTGCGTAAAATACGCTTCTTAACGCCGGTAGACCGCTGGGCTGCGTAAAATGTAAACATCACACGCTCAGGCATTACTGCGTACTCGACGTATCCATTCTAGCGCGGAAACGCTCTTCCTGTCTTACTGCACTAAATAAGGCTGAATCCATCAGTTTTATATCAGTGTCTTTTACTTTATACATTCGACTAGATAGCGCAGAGGTAGCGATCCTGCTTCTCGTGCTAAAGGTCCCGGGTTCGAATCCTGATCAGGGCATGGATATTTCTATTAGACCTTTCACCTTATCCTCATTAAAAATTAAAAATAAGAAAAGCATTACATCATATATTGATTACCGCTCCCAATCCTAATTGGGTCACCGTGAGAGTTGTAGACCTGAAACTTCACTCTTCAGAGTGAAAAGCCCGTGCCCAACATGAAGTAGCAGTACGGTAGTAAAAACTACGGCTCGGTGAGATTACCGTGGGAGGTTTATATAGGCTGACTAGATTTTTTTTTTTTACAGAAATAGAATATGCTTGATAGCTTGAATGAAACATTAAACTAGTATTTGAATTAAGTAACAAATGAAGCCTGCAGATTTTTTTCAAAAGTAAATTGACCGAACCTAATCTTATCATTCAATTTTATTAGGTTTTAGGTTCTTAAAAACACAGACAATACGTTTATGACAATATTAACTCAAACAATAATTTATATTAATGAAAATAAATACACTATACAAAAACAATACTTTGTTCAGTCAAATTTTATTAAGTTTGATATTTTTCGGAGCTTTTTGCTTTTTCTAACAATTGCTTGTCTTCTTTTATGATTTCCCAAAATTAGTCGCAGGTAAACCTGATATTTACTTTTACTTTCATTGCGCTTTCCAGGGTACTAATTTTTAGATGTGATTTCTTTTTGGTTCGGTATTGGCCCGAGATGCTGAATATACGTTCGCATTTGGCATTTGTCCCAGGTAGGGTGAAAATAAATGCTGCCAACTTTTCTAGCAGCAGTGGTTTTATTTTCCAAAATAGTTATCCATCTGTCAATTAAAGGTACGGATTCCTCTTCCCATTTTTCTAGATTTATTCTGTTTAAGCTGGGAATATTGCAAACAATAGCTGCAGTACTCAATTCGGTTATGGTTATATGCTACAGCCACACACAAGCAGACTAGCGAATGCAACATTTTCTGTCACCATTTAACAAATAATGAAAGAGTATATTGAGAGTTTTTTATAAAAAGTAATAGTAAAGAGGATATTACTTAGAAAAGAGTATAATACTCTAAAAAGAGTACGTCTGGTCAGCCTAGGTTTATAGGCTGAAGAATATACATTCGACTAATTTAAAGTAATTATTATTATATGTTCTACTGCAACTAATACGAAATAAATAATACATTATTTTTTAGTTAAAGATTTTTCACAAAAAAAAAAAAATACCGTCTGATTAAGCAAGAGATGCAGTGCATCCCTTGCTTTCATGGTCGCCACGCCACTGAGTTTTGTCCAAAATCACGTCAATTGTACTGGCAATGATTGGTATTCAGTTTTATTTACAGTTGAATTCCTGATTAGCTTACAATTACCAGATGTTTGGCAAAGACCTGGAGAACGATATACGGAGTGCCCTCTGTTGTTCGACGTACAATACCGAAGCTTTTGACCTGCCTCGTTTCCCTGCCAATACATAGTTCGATGTTTCCTTGGCTCGCTTCGTACGTATACGCTTTGAAGTGTATGCCCGTTTTAACGTGTTTTATATGCTATCACTGGAAGCAGTACATCACCCGTGATGTGATACTTTAGTTATTGATTAACAATTTTCAAGATGTGGGCTGATGCTAGATAACTTTAATATACTGAGAGATATTACTTACTGCAAATAGTTTTCTACGTGTTTTTAATCTTTTCGTTTTGCTCTGTTATATTAAGGTTTAGTCTTAAAATAAATGCTATTTTTAGGATAGAGTTTATTTTTCTTAGTAGAATGTGGAAAATTAAATTTCTATTTTTGTTACAAAGAAATCTAGATTTTAATACAAACGAGTAAAAGGGAAAGAAAGCTTGAATGAAGGTGTTGGGTTTTGAGGAAATTAAATCTTTTATGAAACATTATTTAACACAATTGTACATACTTCTGCTTAATATATTGCTCTTTTAAAAAGCTTTGGTTCTCACTCTGTAACCCAGAGGGGTTGGTGTAGAAATGTGAAAAAAAAAAATGAATCGGAGAATTAAAGAAGGAATTTTTGAAAACTTCTATTATTTTGTGTTGTTGAGAAATAAACATTAGTTTTCTTAAATTTACTGTGGGATGTCTCCTACTATATAATTGATAGATATTGGTCTTAAAGTCTTGTATATTAGTGTAAACAGTTGTGGGTCGTCCAAATTTAATTATTCTTCTAAATCTATTTGTGGGATAGCAAAGGAAATCTATTACAGAAGATATAGTTCAAGGAACACGCCGAATGACGAGTATATTTGATGTGATTTTTGTCAAAAATGTGCCAATTTCTTTTGTCCCTATAATTTAGAGGAGTCTAAACATCTAATAAAGTTCTTGTTGATCCACATTACGAACTATTGCACATGAGAAGGAAAGCTATTGCAGCAGATGTAGTTCAAGGAACACGCTGAATGACGAATATATTTGATGTGATTTTTGTAAAAAATGTGCCAAATTCTTTTGTCCTTATAACCTAGAGGAGTCTAAACATCTAATAAAGTTCTTATTGATTAAAATAGCTCAACACGAAATTTTGATAAGTTATTTTTCCAAAAAATATCGAATAATTGTAGAATTGAAAATTTAATTTAAAAAATTAAATCTGTTTATGTAGCAAAAACTTCGAATTATTTTGTTATTGTAAATGGTTTATTGGAAAAAACCTGTAGTGTTGAGACAATATGAAACTACATCAAGATATTTATAATTTAATAGTATAGTTCTAATTATTTTTTTATGCAAAGCTAATACTATGAAATAAAATTAGTAGCAATGTATAGGAACTTTTTATATTTTAATGTCTAATAGGATATTTTTAATTATATAGAAAAATAAAAATGTAATTGTAAGTAAACAAATTTGATTATAGACACTATCTTATAATCCTATCGATGTCATATTTGCGTACGATGCGGAAAGATGTAATTATTTATTTATTTATTTTACATCGGCCTATTTCTGCAACGAGGCTAGTCGCTGATGTCAGGATTTATGGTGAAATTCTACGCAAACTTGTAAGCTTACAGACTCTATGAAACAGAATTAGACAGAATCTATATGAAACATTCCATATCAACAGCATTTGTGCGCGCATGAACGTTGTGCGCGTAAAATTTCTCAGCTGAGTACAAGGTACAATTTGTATGCGCGTACACTTTTATGCGTACGAATGCTATCCGTAGCTTGTCGGTCTCACCGATATGATTAAAGAACTATTGCGCTCAGTGTGTACGGGTTTATGCAGTCATATAACTATGCGCGTAAATTTAAGTAAATACCAGTAAATATTCAACTCAGAGTCGGCCCTGCAACTCATTCACGAGTATGAAAAATATCTCCTGTATTATAAGATCCTAAACTTAACCCATTATAGATTTCCCTGCTTCTATATAGTTGTGTCACCTTTTGTTTTGTTTTCTCTTTTTTTTTACTTAGTATGTGCATTACTATGTACGTTGTACTTGTTAAGACAACAACATTACTTTCCGCCATGGTTGACACTACTTACTCTAAATAAATATGTGCGTGGATATAACTGAAATACGTGGAGCGCGATTTTACGCGCACAAACAAGAAAGTTGTGTGTGCAAATTTTTATTACCCGTACGAAAATATATGCGCGTACAAATTATCAAGTCAGTACGCACCTTTAGATACGATTGTCTGTAACTTACATATTTTGCTCAAAATTACGCTATTAATTCATACTTGTATTACATTTACACTTGTATATACATTTGATGTATTATAAATATATATTTCTTTTGTTTTAGGTAAGTTCAATCTGGATAGTTTGTTTATGAAGCGAGTAAGACTTCTTACGAAAAGTAAGGAAGTAAATGAAGAAACGTAAATTTACAGTAAGTAATAAACTGCTTGTTCACTTCTACAGTCTCCAATAATCTACCATTCCGCTTAGGAATATATGTTATCAAATTATAATAATAGGTTCCCAACGCCTGAATGAATCATAGGGCTAAGGAGTTCAGCTTATATCTTTGTGTATCCGACTCCGACTGCGACCCCTAGGTACTCAATAATTCTAAATCTGTTATGATTACACAAGAAAGCATTTCTAAGTCATATCAAGTACATTAATCATATAAACTTTTTATATCCATGCTCTTAAGGCTATGTATGGTCAGAGGCGAATTAAGCGGTGGGCGGATTGGGCGGCCGCCTGGGGCAAACAAATCCGGTGGGGGGGGGGCACCGAGGGCTATATACAAATATTTCCATTCTATTTAAAATAATAGAGGACCTATTTTACTTTTACCGCCCAGGGCCCCCAAGCAACTTAATCCGCCACTGAGTATAGTTGTTTTTAGCTAAACTATTTGGATTTTAGGGTTTTTTAGGTGTGACCACCAAAAACACCTTATCACGCATGTCTGTCTATATGGTTGCATTACTTGCTAGTACAACTCTGACTCACATATAAGAATAATATAGAGAATTCAAAAAAACACATGCTGAGATAAATATAAACAAATATATTTTAAAATTTTTAGTTGTGTGTCAAATGAAACCTCTTAATGCGTGGATAAACAAACTTTTTTTTTATCGATTTGTTATATGGGGTTTTGGAAAATATTTCAAAAAACTGTTGTCTCCCATTCTATTTCTTATAGGGGTTGATCTCAAAATATTAATAATGCATGCTAATGGGAACCGGAATAGTTCAGCAGGAATTTTTGATCAGATTAAATTTTGATGTGGAATATTGTCCTAGATGTCCACCATTTTGTTGGTTTCTTACACTTTTATATAGTTAAAAAATTTTGATATGTGAGAAAATTTATACTTCACATCATTTTTTTAATTGTTTATTCTTGAAGAAATAAAATTAGCTGTAAAAAAAGGAAACATATAAGGCTAAGGACTGGTTTATATAGGCCCATAAAATAATGCATAGCATATGCATAGACGAGTAAAAAGGGGTATCACTGTTCTTAACATTTATTTATAATAACACCTATTTATAATAAAGAGATTACTGTGATTTTTATGTTATACTTATGTTATGGATCTATTTCAAATGAGACTTAATACAGAATATGTAAATACAATAATATGTAATTCAATATATAAATACTATTGAATGAAATGAAAAATATAAAAACATTTTTCAAAAATTTATTAAAGTAAGTTTCATTTATCAAGAAATGAAAAGTCAGATTGAATTTCCCGAGAATACTCGACATTTCTCGAGAAATTGGAAATGATTGTAAAATCATTATTTGATAAATGTATACTGTTATTTCCTGTGAGGAAATAGTTATTTATGCTATTAGTGTGTAAAGGAGGTCTTTTTAATCAAGTGCGAATTTGCACACGGGACATTAGCCACATTTTGGCTGATGTGCCAGATGTGCATGTTATAAGACAGGACAAGATCTGACCTGAAATATTTATACCACCAGTAGGCTTAACCTATTTGGTACATAATAGGGATATTTTATAGGGATTGGGAGTTGTAATTGCACTTGTGAGTCGGGAGTCGAGGAGTCGAAGTTTTTGTAGGACTCGGGAGTCGGAAAAACTAACGACTCCGGAATTTTTGATTAAATTTTTATCAAGAATGAAAATAAACTGCAAACGAAAACAAAATATCCATATTAGCAGAATTTCTTAAGGAACAGAAACCGGAACACCTTGATTTTTTGTTCATGAACGAATTGAAAATATTTAATTTATAATTCGATTAATACTACTCGAATTAACAAATTTATACGATGAGGCAGTAAAGATTTATGATTTTACACATATACATCTGTATCTTTTTCTGCATACTCTGTTTACTATGTTTAAGAGGAACTAAACGGGTTTTTATTTTATCTAGTTTTAACGATTTCCGTGATTATTATTTATATTTCATGTTGGCAGCGAAGATCTAATTGTCAAATTGAAAATCTAAGTGACTTATAATAAATAATAGTATATTATTATATGAGCGATTATGACAGCCATTATTCACGTAGATGACGTTTGAGCCCATGAGCCGCAGGCGAGTGGCGCAAATCATCTGAGTGAATAATGGCCATAAACGCGAATGTAATACTATACTTTTTGCACACCTATTAACACGTTGACTGCCAAGGCAAAACTCGGGATTTTTGTCTCAGAAGTCAATTTGATGTAGGCATATTATATTATTAAGTCAATGTACTACAAGTAATCTCGTGGTCGGCATCCTGGGCAAGAACGCTAACTACGAGAAAACTCGTAATTGGCAGTCAACGTGTTAAACAAATAAATTAGACTCAAAATTTATAATTTTAAAGGAAGTGATAGCGTCATCCGTGTTGCCTGGTACCACTTCAGTTTTTTTTTTCGGTTTTCAAAAATACCGAATCATTTATTTTCCTGCCGACTCACCATCCCTGGCATTTTTAAAACCGGGCGCGCACTCAAAGGGGGGGGGGTCATGGGCGTTTAAAGCACGGTTTTAAGGGAAACGTTTTTCCTGTTATGGAACGCAACCCTCATCAAGAAAGTTTGCTTCTGAGTCACTCTAAGAAAAAGAAGTCTTCTGAGCTGCAAAAAAAAAAAAAAAAATTGGGTACGCGTCTGATATTGAGAATTCCGCTTCTCTATGCTTCTGTAGGCAACCGTCTTATCACGGAGTCATAGTTTTATATCAAATTATAGTAAACTAAAATAATCTGGCGCCCTATAATAAAACATTTTTATATAAATAAAAGTTATTATACACAATAATTTATCTTAATTGACAAATATATTTTTAAAATTATATTTTTTATTAATTTTCACAAATCAAAATATATTCTAAATTTCCGCTGACAAATTTAAAATTTTCAAACAGATGCGTCTGTTTATATACGATTAATATTCATTTTAGAAAAATAAAAATAAATCATTTACACATTTTTCTGGATCTAAAATATTTTTAAAATATTTAAAAACTTAAAATGAATGATACAAGTATCTAAATTTTTTTTACGTGTCCGAAGTAAAAAGATGAAATAGTGTTAAATATATTTTTAATCCTACAGTAATCTTTACCGTCAATATGACTCTAAATATAGAACGATCAGCTTAAATTGTAATCCAAATTTATATATTTAATCAACACATTTGATCATATTTATTTTTAGCTAACAAAAGAGATTACTAAATATAATATATTGGATATTCTTCTGTTCTATCCTGAATTTTTAAATTTATGGTATTGGCTTATATTATTTTGGAATATAAATTAAATGAAATGAACAATGAAAATGACGAATATTGTAAATATAAAAAATAATTGGAGTCATAAAATTTGTTTTTTTATTTTCACATAAATATTACTGGTATGCTAAAGCGACGCTATCGCTAAAAGTTCCATTTTTACTTTTTGTCTTACTAAAGAACCCAAAAAATCAGGGATCGGTAGCAAAATAACCGACTCCCGGGTCGGTATTTTTAAAAGACGCGAGACGAATGTACCTATATATTGAACATACCATATTACTTTTGAAGATCGGCATAAAATAATTATCCTGTATAACTATAATCACATTGTTATACTACAAAAGAACTACGGTTCATGTTTACAACCACGTTGTAAACAGTCAACGGTCAGTGGCGCATACATACGTTTAAGTACTAACTATAAATAAGTATACTTGTTTTTGTTAATCCTTTAAGTAAGATGCGTAATGTGAAAAACTAATCCCTACGGCTATGGGTTAACACGCCTACTTATATCACCTCTATTGTAATTTTATGAGTTCCCTAACTTTTATTATTTTATTGCGATCTTCAAAACTAATTTGGTTCGGGCTATAACAGGGCTGCCCAACCAGTCGATCGTGGCGTTATTTTAAGTAGATCTTTAGTTTTTTCTCGCTTATATGTACTTATATATTCTTTATTTCTCCCTAGGCCTTGCGGCGTTCAGGGTATTAGCCATTACAAATAGAAATAAAATAAATAAAATAACCAAAACAATCCAAATTACATAACGTACAATACAGTACATTTTAATGCTTATAAGTTACTTAGAAAATACATTTTATAAATATAAATTAAAAATTAAAACAATTCTTATTTTTTTCATAAATTCAGAGTCACTTGGGCCCTGATTGCCATGGGGGTGACTGGCAAAGAAATTTAAATTAATAACGGTAAAACGCGCGAAAAATAACCGTTCGCGCAATCGCTCATGTTTGCTAGAGTGAGATAAGTGACTGGCAAGATGATGGCCTGGCGCAATGTAATATATAATTTTCCTAAATTTTCTGCAACGGTGATTGCACATCAAATAGCACTAATTTATAAAAATATACCGAATAAGAAATATTATTTTAACAAATCCCAACCAACAAAATTGAAAAACAAACAACCATTTTCTAATTATGTTACATAAAATTCGTTGGTGGTCGATGCGTCCAACGGTGAGGACTAAAAGTGCAGCCTTAGAGGGCGTATGAAGAATCTTCATAAATATTTTTGTTTTTTATTTCGTATAGCATATTACGTTATTTTTACATGAAAAATAGCTTGAAAATTGCAATATGTAATACATATTTTAAAAATTGTCTTACAGGGGGAGGACCTCCTCACCCGGAAGGCACTTCATGCCTCTGGCGCGAACATCGTCCATAATATCAGTTTGATGAGCGCTGCCGAACTTTCTGATTTTAAATTACATATTGTTTGCTTATCCAAATGAGTATTTAATTCTGAATTCATAGATATAAACAAATTCTAATCTGACAGTACAATATAATTTATAAAAATGCATGTTTATCTATTTATCTGTGTATCTTTTTTGCATATTATTGAACGGATTCATTGCTGAAGTTACTTCCAAAAATAGTGTAATAAAACAAAAAATGGTTGCAAAAAATAAATGAGCTACGAGAATAGTATATTCTGCAACAAGGTTGGAATGAGAAAATTCGATGCGAGTGGAACATTCCGAGCGTGAGCCGCAGACGAGCGTGAGGAAACACGAGCATCGAATTTTCTCTGCCAACCGAGTCACAGACCCTACTTTCTCCACGACCACCAGAAAAAAATAAATAAATATAACAAACAATTATTTTAACAAACATTTTATATTACATAACAAATGAATCAATTAATTTAACTTATTTTTTTATTTATAATTTTTTTAATTGTAGTTTAAGTTGCCGTACATCGGCCACTATTTTATTACTTTTTAGGAAGTTATGTTGCATTTGTTTAATGTAAATATTGCATATATTTTAATGTAACCCTACAAAAACAAATGACAACAAGCATGGCATAGTTATTCCAAGTGATGGAATGAAATACACGCAAAATGCATAAGAAGATAAGTGTTTTAGAATGACATTCACACTCTTGTGTTAGAATATTAACTTTCTGTAGTCAAAATTGGTTTTAGAATTGGTAAATTCTATAGTGGTTGTGGTGAAAATACTTACTTGCTCTGTGTAGTCATTACATCAGTGGGTGGTTTTTCATTGACTAACACTGAGTCCGAGTCATTTATGTCTGTCATGTCTAACGAGATGAGATTGTTCGACCGAGAAAATAACGAAAAGAAATTTGTAAAAATAAGTATTTTAAGAAAACTGTTAAAATAATAATAAAAAAATAAATAAAATGTAATGAAAAATCCAACTATGTAGTTTTGCTATATGTTGAAAAAGCATATGACACTGTCGGGCATATTGCTTTGAATTTACTGATCAACTATAAAATATGCCAATATTTATGTTTTTATAAGATTTTTATGCCGGCTTCGATGCCTCATTTATGACCGGCCTACCATAAACTCTCCTGCTGTTCCGCCGGACCAATCCTCCACTGGTTATACATACGAAATCCTAAAAAGGGTTAATGCAATGTTAGGAAGATGACAGAAATAAAAGTTATCTATGTTTGTGGCGAATCTCTTACGGTTTAACAATAGCTAAAATAACATGACATTTGAATGTCGTCCTGCAGACAGTTCCTGGCAAGCTTATGTCAACGGCTTAGCAAATGGCTGTCAACATGTTATATTTAATATGATACTCGTTTATTGTAACATTTTCTAAAGCTCTGAAATCTCTCGTATCCATATCTGTTGAAGATTTAAGAGCTTATTTAATACTTTAGTATGTATGTTATAAAATTTCATGTTAAATTGTGCAATAAAAGCTTGGTTATTTGAATTTGAATTAGTTATTACAAAAACCAAATATGTCTGTGGCAAACATACCATTTAAGAGAATCGTAAAACTAGCTACAATTGTTCTAAAGCGTCTAAATAGCATATTTAAAAGTAAATTATTATGATTTTAATGTAATAAAAACTTTTGTAATATTCTCATAACCCGGCTCTACTTTTCTTTTAAATCTTTATTTATAATGAAGTTTCGTAAACGTTAACTTAGGCGCATGGCATAATGAAGATGAATCATTGGATGTTTGGTTGTTCCATTTATAATGCGATTGCATAGCATAAATGCATGACGGCATAGCACAGAAGCAGAGCCGGCGCGAGATTTAATAGAGCGCCCCTAGGCAGGGCAGGGCGCTTTTTTTTCGAGCATGTCAAAAGACAAAAAAAAAAGGTCCGCATTCCTAAATTTCAAGTGAAGACCTAAAAAAGAAGGTCCCCTTGGTTTGCGTCCTAGGCAGTTGTCTAGTTCGCCTATTGCCTAGCGCCGTCCCGCACAGAAGTACAGAAAGTTAGTTTTTCTGTGTTTTTGTTATTTATGCAACTATGAGTTCCCAACTACAGCTGTCGGATGATTTGTGAGGTTATAGTTTTTCAAAAGCAGCATTAGGGACACTTTTACCATTTACCACCACATACCTTTGTGAAATGATTTTTTCATTACTTTTGCACATCAAAACAAAAGCCAGAAATCGCTTAAATGCATCTGATGAATTACGTGTGGCTCTTTCAAAAAAGAGCCTCGTTTTAAACGGACAATTATGAACAAACAACAACAACGTAGCCATTTAAATGTACATATTGTTTTATATGTAATAACATAGTATTTATTGTAAATGTATTACTTTGTTTATGCAATAAATAAGTTATCTTGCAATTAATATATTTTCCTAAATAAAAATAGAAACACATTTTTCAAGGGGGTGTTGACTTTTAAAAAGGTTAAGAACCACTGTCCTATACTATTATCAATTTAAAACGTTTCTACAATGAAAACTCTTTCTTCAGTGGAATACATTTTTTCGTGATTAAGTATGAGTCTCACAAATTAAACTATATTTTTTTGTTTTACCTGTCAAATTCATGGCGATGCGTGATTATTTAAAAACAAACTCATTATGAATGTTTTATACGTTTCCTAGTAAAAGAAATAAAAAAATATCAAAATCGATTGCAAAAGTTTTCGCTATTAAAGAAGCGGATAAAAATTCTCTTTCGGTTGACACCATTACCTTGCACAGATTCACTATTTTCACTACAGAAATTAGGAAGTTCTTCAAAATCAACTGGTCGCCAAAGAGCCATATTGTTAATGTATGCACGCTATGAACGTTGAAAATTAACTAAAAAACAAGTATAACAACCCCTACAATTTAGAAACAATAGGATTATAAATTTGGAAAATATCCTTAATGGTTTTTAAGAAACTTCAATTGAACTACTGTTATATCTATTCGATTTAAATTTAAAATTCCCTTAATACCTCTTATATTCGTTTTACAGCAATAAGCCTTAAGATTACTGTACTTAATTGGCTGTACTTAGAAAATACGTTTATAGTTTACGTAGTAGATTACTTAAATCTAATGGGATTGATTCGGGAGTGTCTACGCTTTGACAAAACGTTTTACACTTGTTGGTCAGCTCAGCTGATATATTAAATATCTACTAACTTAAACTATAAATGTATTCTTTAATTTTTGGATTCACAATTGTTAAAACTGAACTCCAAATTTGTCTTGTTTTTTGTTTCTGATTTTCGTTGAATGTATATATTATTTTGGCCTTCGGGCTGTTTAATAAAATTAATACATAATATTACTGCCATAAACCCATTAGCGCATTGTTAAGCTTCCTAGCAAGAGTGGACATTGGAAATACTATACGCTATACGAACATGCTACGAACTCGAAAATTTTGAGAAGCACTGCTTTTTAATATAAATACAATTTATTTTTTGTTAATGACAGTATTGTTTTATTACAGTTATTGTTTTAAAGTTGTTAATTTAATTTAATTATATTTCAAAACATATATGAACAGTTATTTCAAATGGAAATTTGAATTTCCATAAAACGTGTTTTCGCAAATATAGAAATATCATCATAAACATTTCATGGAGTGCTTTTTACAATTTCATTGAATAAACAATACTGTATGAAGTAAAGTCAATGTGCCAATTAAAAGTGAGTCAGACAATTAGTCAAAGTGACGGAAGGTTTCCAAAGTGAACCACCACAGAACAGCGGTCCCTGGTCATATGTACACACGTACTGAATCAAATATACATGACGTTATCAGGCCCGTTACATAAATGACCGATGGGTTAAATTACAATGGGAGACATACGAGCCAGAGTCGAGGTGAACAGCACAAGGCAGACCTGTCATTAATTACCGATGAAAAGGGTGGATTCCACGGAAAATAAAACACGTTACAATGCACGTTCTACACAGTTAATTTATAACTTGAATTAGTTTTGCTTTTTAATTTAAGTGACTTTTAATAATATAGTAAGGTTCGTAACTTTTTTGGGTCATTTATTTTGTAAAAGCGGAAATTTTGTATATGCTGTTTTTAAATTGTCCAGTTCATGAATTAGACAACTTCATTTGAAGTTATATAACTTTTGTCCTAATTCTGTAACAAAAATAATGGTATGTAACCCATGCGTACAGTAAACTGGTCTGGAGTAGATTCATTTTGAAAAAATATCCGTAAAATAATACAAATTTATTATTGTTTTTTTTTTTTTTCTCGGAGACGGATGGGCTTATACGTATATTAATTTAATTTTGATTATAATTTAATATTTATTAATTGGTAAGGTGATTTTTATTTTCAATTGATTTTTGCATTCCCGGGGAGGGGGTCCAAGACCCGAGGACTACCATTTTGTGTGCCCGCCTGTGTATATACTTACTATAAGGTTATACCGGCACGGGTGGACATATTTCCTACTCGTTGATTTGGTCCAGAAAAATAAAATGATTAAGCAAATAATAAAATGATCAAATACGAGGGCTACCTTTTATGTTTTTACAAACGACCACTAGATGGCAGTATTGAAATGTGTCATTACTATATTCGTAAAATTTTACATTTGTTATTGTTAAATCAGTGGCAGCTTATAAATTGAACGAGTAGTTAGTTGACAGCGAGCGTTTAAAAAAAAAAGTTTGTGAAAAAATGCATATTACTCGTGAAGGTTTTCGTTGGATGATTTTTTACGATTTTTGTAAAAGTCTAACTCAACAACAATGCATAGATTCGCTTCGTTCAACTTTTGGTAATGAAGCACCATTCGAAAAGACTGTTTACAATTGGTTTGCACAATTTCGTCGTGGTCGTGCGTCCGTCAGAGATGAATCCCGTTAAGGTTGACCAAAATCGGTTGTGATTAAAAAAAAAATCGATATTGTGCGCAAGATGATTAAAGAAGATCGGCATGTGACTTACCGTGAGATAGAGTCATCCTTTGGCATATCGCAGAGTACAATACATTCGATTTTGCATGAACATTTAGCTGTGAAAAATATCTGTTCCCAATGGATTCCGCATAATTTGACCGCATAATATAAACCGGAAACTAAGAAGCAATCCACTGTTTGGGTCTTCCAAGTTGAGCCGAAACCCACAAAAGTTGTTCGTTCACGAAGCACTTCGAAGAAAATTATCGCTTTTTTCTTCGGTTATACTGGACATATCGCAACCATTCCTTTAGAGGATCGAAGAACAGTTAATGCTGTTAATGGTATATACAACAATTTGTTTGCCAGAAGTCATCGACAAAATCAGGAAAAAGAACCAAAAACGTCGCATCATTCTTCATCATGAAAATGCAAGCTCCTACACAGCACGTCAAACAATTGATTATTTGATGGAGAAAAACATCTAATTTATGTCTCATTACCAGTATTCACCTGATATATCCCCTAACGACTTTTTTGTTCCCCAATGTCAAACAAAAAATGCGTGGACAGCGATTTTCATCACCTCAAGAACTGTTGAATCCTTCGAAAACCATGTTTTTGAGATACCAACTTCAGAGTGGAAAAAATGTTTCGAGAATTGGTTTGAACACCTGCAAAAGTGTATAAATCGTAAAGGCGAATATTTTGAAAAGAAATAAAAGTTTGTTCAAAAAAAAAAAATGTTTTCTTTCTTAGTTTTTGTAAAAACTTAAAAGGTAGCCCTCGTAGTGAAATGTAGATCTTTTGGCTACTACAGAATTCTATTTATTATACCTAATCTAAATGCTATAATATCAAGAAGTAACTTTACAATAACGTAGCACATCAGTAAGTTCAGTGACGCGTAGTGATTCCACGATTTTTTACTTCCTAATTAATACTCAGAATAAGAATTTGTTACAATATAAACAAGTTTACTTTGGCACCAATACAATTTTTTGACAATGTGCCATTATCGAATTTCAAACAAAACTAATGACCTACAATCAAACACAGAAAACATGGAGTATACGCAGGAAAAAAAAAAACGACACAGAAGTCAAATTAATGATGTGTGACCAAAGTAAAGACTGTCTAATTTATTTGAATATTTAAAACAATCAGAATGACAAAATTTCATCAAAAAGATAAAAATTAAGAAAAACTTTTGACTCGGTGATTAATAAACATTATGTTTATTGAATAAAAATACTAAAGGAAGGAGGCTTACATGGTAATTGTACTGATCAGGATAGTATTTCAAAATGGCGGGCAATAGTCTTCGGTTGTACAGTGGCGCAGGCTAATTTATTAAAATAATTATTCCAGTATCTCCCTTACTATTGACTTTAGAGAAAAAAATTTATAACAAATATTGTTTGAAATTAATAGACAATTCTTTTATTTCTATACAATTTTTTGATTGGATACATATTTAAAGAGTTATGGCGGGAAAACTTTTAAGGTTAAAATTTAAGTATCTCCCTTATTATTGACTTACCAGAAAAAAATGTAGAACAAATATTGTTTGAAATTAATAGACAAATCTTTTATTTAAATACAATTTTTTGACTGGATTAATATTTAAAGAGTTATGGCGGGAAAACAATTATTGTTAAAATTTAATTATCTCCCTTATTATTGACTTAAAAGAAAAAAAAGTATAACAAATATTGTTTGAAATTAATAGACAAATCTTTTATTTTTATACAATTTTTTGATTAAATAAATATTTAAAGAGTTATGGCGGGAAAACTTTTAAGGTTAAAATTCAAGTATCTCCCTTATTAATCACTTTACAGAAAAAAATGTATAACAAATATTGTTTGAAATTAATAGACAAATATTTTATTTAGCGAAAGTTAGGAGATACAAACAATCAACAAAACACTATTTTACATCTGTAATTTATTATTATAAAATTAATGATACACATAAGTAAATAAATACAGAACTTATAGTAGAAAATTATGACAGTACGCCATTGTCCATAAGTACCGTGTATTAATGAGATTTATCTCATTAATTCAATTACATAATATGAATAGAAAAAATTGATGTGAAGTGTGAATTTTCACACATTTCAGAGTTTTGCAGTAAGTGAATGATGATTATTTGGGATGCGAAAACAAATTTTATATTAAAATATTTTTTTTGTTAATTTTAATTCGAACGCCTAATACCATTATTTAGGTTTCTAAATATGTGCAGTATTTTTTTTCTTCTATATAGCAAGGTTCATTAAGAATTTTAAAAATTGCGCCTATGGCTTCCATTGGTTGTTATAAGTTCCGCCCCTCTGATTTCGTGTACATTGAAACAGAATTAAATTATAATTTAAACAATTTCCAATGGTTATTAAATTTACGCTTTTAAAAATTAAATGCAACATTTGCCAAAATATAACTAGAATTTTGAAAAAATAATTTAAACAACATAAAAATTTAAAAAAAAAATCAAAAAATAATATTGTCTCTTCTCGCAGAGTTCGATCCCTTTCGGATCGAGTTACTTGGGTGAAACGTCTGCGTCAAAACCACTACACCAGCATACACGTTCCATTGTAGCGTGTTACAAAGCTATAACTTGTGTACATTATTAGCCAAAAATCACAAAAAATGCGTTTTTTTCCAAAAATGTAATCTGATCAAAAATTCCTGTTGTACTATTCCGGTTCACACCAATGTACATTACTTAGAATTTTTTCAGATTTTTAGTTTAAACCATCTGGGCTACAGGGTGTGGGACAATTTTTTTTTGCACAATTTTGGCAAAAATCACTTAAATCATCACATAAATAATTAACGATCAAATAAAATTTGATCGTTAATCCACGTACCAAGGGCTTTCATTTGATACCCTACCCAGAATTATAAAAAAATATATTTTTTTTCGATGAGCACATATTTGTTTATATTTTTAGGGGGATATGTTTTTTAGATGTTTTAGTATTTTTCCTATATGCGGGTCAAAGAGTTGTATAAGCATGCCAAATTTCAACTCTCTAGGTTTAGCCGTTTGACTACAATTTTTACCGAACAGACAGACAGACAGACGACAAAATGACGGTATAAGGGTTTTTTGGTCATACCTACAAAACCCTAAAAACGAATGAAAAGTTATTCCTTTAGTCTTGGCATTTTGTGTTCTTGATCGTCCACATGCAGTACAGCTAACCATTTTGACAAGGTGCAAAATTTTAGGTTAAATACGTAATTTATTATTAAATTATAAAATAACTAAACTCTATTTTAGCCCTGTCTTTTATTTATGATAAATAAATTATGAATATACTATAATTCATGAAAATAAATGTCAATAATCACTTTTTAATACGTAAACAACAAAATATTGACAGCAATTGTGGTATTTAGAATGGCGTATTTACGTTAAAAATATTTTGTATATAAAAATTAGCGATTCTATTGACTTTTTTTTGTCTACTATATAGTAGAATTCTTTTCAAGAAAGAGTTTCACGCACTGTTTTTTCTCTCTCTCTCTCCCACTCTCTCTCGTCTTATCGAATCGTGGCTCCATGTGTAAAGATTTCCATAAGTAAACAAATTAATAATTATCTATCATTTTCTCATAGTATATATTATCTGCGTGGTTTACTGATAACTATTTGAACCATTATATTTTATTAATTTTATCAGGTCGCAAGAGTTATCATTTTAGTATTGCTCGTACCAATATTAAAAAATGAAATATGACCTTTTTATCAACCCTTTTAAAAATTATCTTATAGTCTAGAACGTATTTTTAGGAACATGAAGGAAGCATTTTGCTTGTAGATACAATTATTTTTAAATAAATTTATCTCATAGTTTTAGTAAAAAAAATCTGTTCCTAACTGGCCGTGACGAAGCATATCCCGAAACAAAATTTATTGGTATAGTGCGAGTGTAGTATATAATTTATGACATGATATTTCGCTTAAGTTTACCAGCAAACCAATTTAAAAGCGTAATGTTATTTTAGGTGATATATTAGTTAAGGAAGTTGTACAAAAATGAACTAAAAGCAAAAAAAAAAAAGAAATATATATGTACATGAGTGAAAATATTATCAATAATGGAATTGGTTTCTTCCATATCCATTTTTACCGAAAATGAGTTCTCTCACTTCAGTCGGTTAGTCTCATTACTGAGGCGTCGTGACCATCATGTACATAAGGGTTGTTAGATGGTTTTCGTCCAGTAGTTTGCTGACGTGGACTGCCAGTGACTTTCTTGATTCTTTTAATCCACCTAGTCTACCTACCCTGCACGTTGTCCTCAACAATTAGTCGCTTGACTCCGTCCTCTTTCCGCATGATGGGTCCGAAGTATCGGAGTATACGATCGTAGACTATGGACTAAAAGCGTTTTTTAATATTGAGCTCTCTTAGAATGGAGTTGTTAGTTTTACGAGCCATCCAGGGAATTCGTAGCAGACGCTTCCAGCACTACATCTCAAAGGCCTCTACACTTCTACGGTCACATGCAAGGTTTGTCCAAGTTTCTGTCGAGTAAAGGCAGACTAGGAACACCAAGCATCATACCAACACTTTTTTGGTATTGACGGTGATGTTTCTGTCACACCAAACTTTATGTATCTCTGCCGTAGCTGACCTAGCGATCTCGATACGCCTTCGGATTTTCTCAACTTGGTTAACAATAGATAACCGAGATACACAAACTTATTAATCACTTCGCACCCTGCGATTTGTGTGATGTGCGGTTTGTTATTGTTAAACCTGTCGACTATCATCACTTCAGTTTTTCTGCAGTTAATTATCAGTCTAATGTATGAGCTGGTACTTTCTACACTATTTATTATTTCAGAAAGTTCTTCCTCTGATGTAGCGAATCATTGTGGTATCGTCGGCGTTCCTAAGATTAATAATCTTTCGGTCTCCTATTGAGAAGCCATCTTCCCGCTTTTCTAGAGCCGTATAGCAAATTGCTCATAAATATTAAAAAGTAGCGGCAAGGTTGCATCCTTGTCACACTCCGGCTTCTAGTGTAAAATAATCTGTTAGTTTCTGCTGAGTTTCTGCTGTCCACTCTAACAAAATTTTTGTTGGCATCATACAAATTTTTATCGAGATTGAAGTGGGAAGGGAGCAAATGTTATAGTGGTCATTGTTATTGAATTGGCTTTTTTTTTAGAATCCACTTTACAATATGTACAATATGCGTTGTTGCTCCATAATTTCGCTTATTTTTTGTTCAATATTCAGAAAAATTGATCTTAATTTATAAGATGGTGTTCAATATCTGGATGTTGATAATGGAATTCGTAAATCTTTGCTTTGGGTTACATTTTGTTCAACATTCAAAATTCCGTTTTGAATGTTGAACGTTTAATTTTGGATGTGTTTCATATCAACTTCATTTCATGTCACGTGTCATATGCCATATAAGTCATTTTATGTTGTCAATTTAAGTTGTCAAAATAAAAAATTTAAATTTTTCGTTATAATTATTATCCCAATATTTTGTTCAATATTCTATAGAATTAATATTAAATTGTGTTTTGATGGTTTAAATATGAAATAATGACACTGTAACTTTGCTTCAAATCGTATATTTATATTAATACTGGATGTAACATTATATTATGCAAGGTATAATCAGCAGCAAGTCACCACTTTTAGTGGCAGTCTTTATATATAACTTTTAGAATAGTAACATTTAGAAATCTTTATTTGATAATCTTATATTTACCAACGTAAAATTTTCTTACGTCTTAAATAAACATTTACACACGCAAAGGTTAAGAAAAACGGTTTCAGGACATTTGGGGAATCCTAAATACTTTTTATTGTTAGTCAACAAACGTACGTTTTGGATTTAGCTCCGGATAAAGTATTCCGGGTTTATAACAATTTATTGAAGCAATACATTTAATAGATGAGCAATTTGGAAAATCCTGGTTAAGTAATTAAGCAAGCAAACTAACAAAATTTATCCGTGCAGAAGTTTTTATTCCACCTCGTTAGGTATTATCGTTTAAAATTTTGTGAAGAGCTGAAAGTTGTGTTGGTATATAGCAATAGTTCTTAATGAAACGATAGCGCAGCACTAGAGCTCGAGGATGCGTAAGTTTGTTTACTAAACAACATATTATAATTTACCAAACTTATTGATGTAATTTAACTAACTTATATAGTAGCTTACCATTGTCCAGTGAGGGTTTTATGATTAAAAATAAAAAAATAATAATAGTGTTCGCGTTCCCCACATTGCGGCACAGGATTTTTTTTCTTTAAACGATAATGGTAACTATTCGACCATTTTTTCAACGCAACTGATATTTAAAAAATATATCCATAGCTTTCTGAACCCGAACCTGGAATTTTCGGGATAGAAATATAGTATACTGTCGTCTGTGTAAGAGTTTTCTTTCTTATTTTAAATCACAGGGTATGAAGTATAGACCAATATTTGTATGGCAACTATATGAGGTTTTATCAGCAAAATATATAGTCGCTCGCACATCTCTATATCTAGTAAATGACGGTGGAAACTAGTAATATGTTATGATGTGGACAATGACGTATCTAAAACTTATGATACCTAGACCGGAACTTTGGTTTGACACCTCATTCATAATTGTTTTATATTTATTAATTCCTTATATATTTAAAAAAGTCAGGTATTTTTGAAAAATGTTGCTTTTTAGGCCTATTTGGGTGTATAATAGATTACAAGAAAAAAGTGTTGGTTTCAGAAAAGTTATCAATAATATCTTTTTTTTTTTGTATACCCATATTCAGTAGACAAAATTGTGACATTTGACTATCGTTTGTCTCAGTGTCGTACGAAAATATTTTTTATTAAGTTTTAAAAACGTCTTGAACAATACAGTGGACACGCATACTGTTAAGAACATTTCCAAACAGAGGATTAAATTTAGTAAAGATTCACAAAAATTCCACACAATAATTCGTAGAATTTACAATGTTGTTAATTTAAGTTCTTTGCAATATTATTATTTATATTATTATTAAATCTTCATGAACGGTTCGAGGAATCCCAGTGCCCAGTGCCATCGCTGGTAAGTTACCGAAACAATACGTACATGTGAAACTTGCGATATATACAATACAGTAGCGTTTTTTCTTCTTAGCGTTTTCCCTTTGGTGCGGGATCCACTTTTTGAACGCAACTTTTCCTGATCAAACGTTTCATTCGGGTGTAGATGGCAATCCTCATATCATCGTCGACAATATAAAGTAGAAATAATACATGCATACATATTTGTCTGATTGCCATAATTTTATCAATAAAAATAAATCTCGATGACGATGACACCCCTTACTGAATGTCACTTGAGGCACCCCGATCTCCGTTTGGTATGTCATTGAATATGGATATCATTTGTAAATTGACAACCATTGAATTTGTTTCAAAAATCCATTTATTTCGAAATATAAAATGATTTTGTTATAATGTCTGCGATTTTGACAATTGATCTGACTGAAGAGCTATAGTAATTTATTATCTTTAACTATTAAAACCGATAAAAGAATAATTTCGGGAGTTTATCCAAGTGCATAAGTTGCAGAAGGTCAAGAATGGATTATGGATGATAGCACCAGCTCATTTTTTCTTTCTGGCTCAGCAGTTTTTGGCGCAGAACAAAAGGTTTGTTCATTTGTCTGCTTAGATCACATTAGAGCAAGTCTAGCAACATTTTAGGTGTTCGTTTGTGTAAGAATAGTTGATATAATAGTGTTCGTTTGTCCCGAGCAACTTACGCTAGATCACATCGAGCAAGCTAAACTTGCTGGGTCTCAATTGGTGGAGCTGGTTGAGTAGAGAAGGATATATCCTTCAACCTTCCTTATCCTTCAATGATATATCCTTCTCTACTCAGGGTGTTATATTTTAGTGGACCCAGCAAATATCTCGCTTATTTATTAAGTAAGTAATTTATTTCATATAATATGATTTATACAGCAACATGTAAGCTACTTGATGACGGATGTACATTCATGATACCACTTCCGGTTTTGCAGTAATTAATATCAACTTTGAAATTTCAAACGGAACATACTAAATTTTTTTACAAATTTGAAAAGTACATCAAATTTGCTTTACAATCATGTAAAATAATCCTGTCTCAACACATGCGTCGCGAAAGGAAATTCTTGGATTGGCTTCTTTTAAAAATAATTTTGGGAAATAAATGATAAAAGCCAAATCAATTAAAAGGAAAACAGATAACTTGAATAGTACATAAATTCGCAATTTTTTATCAAATTATTTTTTGAGGTAATTTGAGAAGTTTTTCGGTATCTAATAGAAGATGGCAGAATTTTTGTATTAGAAAAAAATAAAATAAGTTAATGAAAATTTATAATAATGAAGAAAAATATTTTCGAAAGCCTCTTGATTTTGAACAAAAATTGTTGTCCCATACTAATTATAGTTACAAAAATATACGATAATTCACATTTCTCATAATTTTTTTATATAATGCCGAAAACAAAGTATCAGAGGTCTTTCATTTCTTGCTGTATGCGTCATTTCGATGTTGGGAACCTATTAATATTATTAGTATTAATAATGTACATGATTATTAATGGATCCTTAGATTTTACATAAGTATTCGTAGATTATATTTAAACACGTACACGAAAAGTGATACATTACTTTATGCAGGGCATATTTGTCGTTAATTAATCTAGTTATTTATGCATTGGCTTTAAAACGTTTATCTAGTCTTTGTTAAGATATATTCAAGAGTATGCTTTGTCATTAAATAATTGTGCAAGCGGTAATCTGAGCGAGCTTCACTGTTAACTTGCTGCATCTAGCCGCTTTCTTCAAGCTCTTGCAGCCTTGCAGGATACATCATGTTCTTAGTAGCGATGTCATAAATACAAGCGGCAGTTCTTGTTTTACTCCAATATCGTTAACGATCTAACGATCTAAATATGTAAATAGGTCGTCTTGTTATGTATACAGGATGTACTCAGACAGAAATATTTTTTAGAAATTGCAACACTTAAGTACTTTATAATTACAAGTATTATCTAAATAGAGTCATCTATGGACTAACAGTGAAAATATTATCATTTGTTTTGAGATAACGTGTGATTAAATTAAAAGTTCGTCAGAGTAAGCCGTAGAAGAGAAAGATAGCAAAATAAAGCATGTTGGAGATTATTGAGCAATAACAAAACAATAGTATATTATTATACGAGTTATATAAAACGATGTATTATCACACGAGTTGTTTAGTACGATGAGCGCAGCGAGGAGTAGTATCAATTTTTTATTAACTAAAAGTTGAGAATGCTAATGGTAGTTTTTAAAAACTAAATATTGTTGCTGAAACATTGTACTTACTAAGAAAAAGTTTCTTTTATTAGCTTACTATGATTTTGTCGTCCTCGATTCTCTGGGGCATTAAATAGCTTTTAATAATGATCAGAGTTTGTTAATGGATTAAATAGGTTTGTTCGGAATAGTTATATGTTAACAGTGTGTTAGCACAGCTCGCTCAACTAACTTTAAACTATTTGGAACCAACCTAATTTGTCTTTAGACAATCTTCAACATGTTGGAACTAGAGTAGTACCCACATATTGTATGAATACCGAAACATATTGCTAAAAAATAAATAGAAAATAGTAAAATAATCTACATTTTAGTTTTTAGAAAAATAGTTTTAAAAACACTTCATTTGGTTGCGTTCATATGTTGCGAAATGAAGGATTTTTTTTTTAACTTAAACTGGTGACCATGAAGTCTGGTATCACAGTTAATACTGTAGATGTTGAACAAATCGCACTGAAAAGCACCACTTACAACACGGAACATATTAATTAAATCGCCACGTTCACGTCGCGTTTTCAGGGTGGTGAACTTTAACTGTCTCAGACGTTCTTCATATGGTAGAAAACCAAAGCCTAGAGGAAGACGAGTAGCGCGTCTTTGAACAGATTCCAATAACTGAATGTCGCGCACTAATAACGGAGACCACACTGGTATCGCATACTCAAGATGAGGCCAAATGTAGGTCTTGTATAAGGTAGTTAACATCCTGGGGGTTGGCCGATAGAAAGCTTTCCTTATCAAAAACAACATAGAGTTGGCTTTTGTAACAGATTTGGTTACTTGTTTCGTCCATCCAAGGTCAGAAGTGATAGTAATACCCAAGTCAACGTGTTCATCAACTGATTTAATATATCGGTTATTGATTAGGTATTGTTTTCGGGGATTTTTGGTGCCAATGTGCAGGACAACAGTTTTGTCCTCATTTAAAGGGATTAGCCAGATTTTTGCCCACTCAATTTGCAGAACGGGTCATTGTAAAATTTTCCATCATCAGCAAAAAATAGTTTCGGAGAAGATATAGACTGAATAAGGTCAATTGTGAACACTGAGAAAAGAAGAGGCCCGAGCACCGAACCTTGTGGAACCCCACTTAACTCAGGATATTGTTTCGAAACATGATCGGCATTTTTCACTTGAAAGATTAAGTCGGTTAAAAATGCTCGGATCCATTTTAGCAGTTTTCCACGAACCCCATAGTGTTCCAGTTTGAGCAGGAGTCTTTTTATAGCTACTTTATCCAATGCCCTAGAAAAATCCAGATAAATTACATCAACTGAAACTCCCACATTAATAGATGTTATCCAGTCTTATGTAGCGTTAAGCAAATCACTGATCGGCCAGGAAGGAACTCATGCTGTTCGTTAGGTATTACACAATTTTCAGAAAGAAACTTTTGAAGAGACTTGGCAATAATGCGTTCTAATATCTTCCTCACATTAGAGCTGATAGGCCGTTAGTTAGCAGCTTGCAATTTGTCTCCTTTCTTGAAGATTGGTGTGACATAAGCTTGGCGCCACGATGATGGATGGCAAGGTTCCCGTCTCCAAAGAAATATTACACAAATGGTAAATAGGTTCATCTAATGCATCTTTACATTTGGTTAGCACAACGGCCGGTATCATATCAGGTGTCAAGTTTGAAGATTCTTTTAAGGAAGCCAGTTCGCTCAAAATAAGATTAGGTGATAACTCAACAGAAGTGATATAACAGAATCAGAGCCGGATTTACGATTAAGAAGTCAGACAATTGCTGGGAGGGCAGTATTTGTCGGAAATCTTCCAGTTTCGTAATTGAGGTTGTGCAATTCTGTAATTTTTTAAGAATTTTTGAGAAGAGGCCGTAAGCCATTTATTGCTTTTGATCAGATTATTTTGTCGAAAGATTGAAAGATTTGGATTTAATGAAAAAAGAAAATATTGTAAATTCATGAGGGGTATTGCATTAAAATTTTTAATACTTAGATTAACTCTCTTAATATATTCCGTCCATCTGGTACGTGTTCTACCTCTACGTCTATTAGAGTTTTTGTTGTTCCATTCGTAAAAATTTCTTGTCCATTATAATCAGACGATCTCGCAGCATATCCTTAATTAACCAAGAATAACCTGAAAACGGTTTTATAAAACTAATTCGAAGCAAAATTAAAAACAGTTTCCTAAATAAATATCGCAAGACATGCCGTGTAATTTATTACATTAAAAACTTTAAAAAAAGTAAATTAGTGCGAATTCACTAGATACAATTTTCTGCACATTTCTTTTTTGACTGTACAGTTAGTACGCAAAAAACTTTAAAATATGCATTTTGTAAAATTTACTGTCTGCAATAAATTAAATGTGCCGTTGAAATAAGTAACCTAAGACGGGCATTGCAACAGAACGTCGAAAGTAAGAAGAGGAGATAAGAGAATGTGAAATTAATTAAATTATCTCCTGAAACGCGCAATTCTGAGAAGTCTCCGCCATCTTTAATTAAATTTATCTTCGGTAACGTCAAATACACTATGTCAAACAACTATGCATATACTATATGCTGAGTACACAGGACTTCTTTCAGACGGACTTTACTCTTGAGGTTTTGTTCTAGCAAAATAAACTGATAATTATTCCAGACCAGCTTAAACCAGTGCTCGGCAAATTATATCAACAATAACTGTCCTGTTTTTGAGACTGAATTTTTACACATTTCCGGGTTTTTAAGTATTTAATAAGTGTAAAGCTGCTTTCAGAGCTCTTAAATTAGTAGACTATAGACTATGTCTTGTGCACTGTTGATTTTCACTATAAGTTTGGCATATGGTAAGGCGAGCTACCGTTTAGAGCTCTAAATTTAATGCGTTATACGTTTTCGATTGGGGATAGTTTTCCAAACTTTGTAGTTAGTAAGTTGTTTTAATAAGACCGACATATAACCACACATTGGCTATCTCAGTCTACATCGTAGAGAACGTTTACAATAAATCTCGCCCAAAATTACAAAGATGAACAATAAGTATGATCAATTTAGGTAATTAGGATATGATTAGTTAGAAAAGAGTTAGCCGAATTAGGAAAATGATAATAGATAGTAAACATTTTATGAGTCATAGCTGTAAACGCTGCTTTGAACCTTAAAACTATCTACTAAACTTATCCACAACGCACAGTGAACAGTCTACTAATATAAAGAGCTCTGAACGCAGCTTTAGAAGCCAACAGAATGCTGGATGTGTAAATTTAAATAGTCTGTGAAAATATCGTCATAAAAAAAAAAATTAATTAAAAAATCCCAGCGATATTTTCTGCATTTGCTTCGTATATGTCAGTCTTTAAGTCTGTAAGTCTTCATTAAATTAATAAGAAATACATATATTGATAAATGGATAAAAAAAAAATCAATTTCAGAAACGTACTTATCACTATTAACAATGTTTTGTTTGATTTATAAATATTATCTATTATTATATTATTATATTTATAAATATTATAACATTATTAGCCATGAGTTAAAAAAATATAAATGTTTCGTTGTTTCGAGTAACACAAAAACTGCATTATAATGCATTTAAATACTGCATTTTCCAAAAATGCAATTTGATTTAAAATTCCTTTTGCACGTTTCTGGTTCAGATCAATGTTTATTACTTACAATTTTTTCAGATTTTTAGTTCGACCTCTTAATGGGTTAATGCAGTGTTTCCCAATCTTTTGGCACTCTCGTGGCACATTATCCAAAGAAAAAAAATATCGCGGCACCCCTACCTAGTCATAGAAGAAGAAATTTATAACGCTAGTTTTTTACCGACCACCAACATATTTAAGGGAGGTATTGTGATCATACCTATTTTGACATTTCGGATCTCCACGAATTGAGGTCCCTACGTAACGTTTTGACTATTTTTAGCATGCTGTCTGTCTGTCTGTCCGTCCGTCCATCCGTCTGTCTGTCTACACGTGCAGAGCAAATTCGGTTAAAAGGATTTTTATGAAACTTCATATTTAAGCTTTTGTCATCAATGGCACTGGAGTTGATCAACTTTTGTAAAAATAGGTTAACTAGAAATGGGAATTTACTCGTGCCGGTTTTAAGATTTTTGCGAATATTTCACAAAAAAGTAATATTTCGAAAAAATTTATTTAACAAAAGTTGCTATAAAAGCTATAACTAACAACTTTTATTTGAGACATTTTTTGATAAAGCAGCATAAATTAAACAAGTACTTTGTGATGGCGGTCGGTCCTGTGGTGGCCACAGCTGATTTTTTTTTCTTTCGCGGCACACTTTAACGCGGAAAATGTGCCGCGGCGCACCCTTTGGGAAACACTGGGTTAATGAGTGTTAATGGTCAGTAATATTGTTAGTTCATTTTTGGAAAAAACGTGTTAAAGCAAAAAAATTAAAAAAATGTACCTTCCGTTCCTTAATCTAAATCTAAAGAGATTTCTTTTGATACCACACATTAAATTTAAAAAAGAAATAATTATTTTAAATCTAAATATTGGACTATATATGTTCATTTTGTGCGAAACTGGATACTGATTTATTTTTTAATGTTGCCTTCCTACATCTCAAACATTAAATGATTTTCTGTAATGTTGTCTCTCTACCCAAAATATTTAGACAGTATCATGTTTCAAATATTAAATTTGAATTGTTGCCATATTGTTAGGTTATACAAATTTAATTTCTTATTTAAAATTCAAGCTCTAATAAAATTCTGTTATAAAGTCCGATTTACAGTGTTAAAAACAATTGGTTTCAAAGTCTTATTCACTCATTAAAAATTACTAAATTTCAAAATCTGGTTCCGCGTGATCCTAAGATATGAATAGACCATGTTATTGATACATTTTTTTTTTTTTTTCAGGTAAGTCCCACGCTTTTTATGAAAGGACTGTGTGAATACAAATATTGTGCCTGCTGTATTACGGAAATTTAGTAAGTGTATAGTCTTTTTTTCATATCTGGTAAAATTGTAAGCTTTAGCGACTTAACGCAGCATTATTTTTTTTAGTTTAATAAGCAAGAAAGATATCCAAGCACTGCGATGCGTATATCGGCCAAATACTGGCCGGTCTGACTGGACTGGTGCGTGGCCCTTATGAAAAATAAAACCGTTTTACGACGACTGTGGACTTTATTTTCTGACACTCTCTCGTAAAGTTTCCATAACATATTTGTAGTAATGTCAGTTCAGTGTTGCTCTATCTAAAACTTACTCTTCCAAAATTACGATTTCCCTATTGGCAAATCCAAAACATATCTGTTCTTTTTAAGGTTTTGTAGGTATGCCCCAAAAAAAAAATAACCTTATAACGTCACTCATGTGTCTGTACGGTAAAAATTGTAACCAAACAGCTGAACATAGAAAGATAATTTTGGCAAGCTTGTAAATCTATTATTAAAAACCCATAGATAAAAAAGATATAGAGTTCAAAAAAAAAAAAAAAAATACAGGGCGGGATAAATATCAACAAATATGTTTTTAATGGAAAAATAAATATTTTTTTAAAATTTTGTATGGGATATCTTAATGCGTGGATAAACAAGCAAATTTTAATTTACTAAAAAAAGAGGCATTTTCGCTAAAAATATGTCAATTTTTTTTATCTTCTGCCCTAACTAGGATATTAAAAATGTTATCCCACACATTCCGCATGCGGGTCTATTGGCCGCCTTCACTTACTATATATCTGTGAAACCTTGAAATTTGTGAAAATTCACACTTGACATAAATTTTTACAGTTCCTACTTGAGTCCATTTTATAGCAGATATTTTTTTTTGTTTCATGTTGTGCATATCGATATAAATAGATTTTAAATATTTGTAATTTAAATTTCTTTGATGTATACATAACAATTTGTCTAATTAGTTGTCAGGCCGTGATAAAATATTCTGTCTTGCATCTAACATATTAGAGCATATTTTTTAATAAGAATCGGTATCGACCAGTCTGTTTCCACCTTATGAATATTTTAGCAGCTAAAATATCGAAGTTTCATTCATGAATTACTATTCCAACGAAATTGACCTCGAGTGAAAAATGATTATTCACTAGAAGAATGCACGGATTTTTTCGATTAATAATGGTTTTGCTTCACGATAATGTTTTACAAATTACCACAATATTTTCTTTTGTTGGAATAATTTTATATTGCTTTACATTTTTGATCATTTTTTAATTATATAAATATTAATCTACAAATCATTAGTCCAAAAGGTATACATCATCAAGAATATTAACCCGAAAAAGGAAATTCAATCATGTATCACGTCATGTACCATACTATTTTCTGAGTTAGTGGTATAACTTTTAAGATAAGTATAAAATTTACGCTGCTGTACAACTTCCATAGGGTTGATACAAAATTAACGACGATTTTTTTTTATATATAAATTTATTCAACTTTATGTTGATGTATGGAGACGATCGAGATGTCGCTGTTGATGTTCAATTGTCGTTTGCCGTTTTTGTCCGGAATCCGCTACTGTTGGCGCTCATCATCTTCATTCCACCAGAAGCAATGCCGTTTGCAATGATCTCCCAATGGATGATTCCGCTTCTGTCCCACTATATGCACCACACTGCCTTCTTACTGTGGGCACCTTTTGCTATTCCTTTCGGTGTTTCATCCGGAGATACACAAACTTTCTTTTGACGTTTTTGAAGAGCAACTACGATTCATCACCAGTGACAAGATTCTTCAAAAATGACGATCACTCTATTCCACACTTCGGTGAAAATTCGAAAACGATCGGCTTGGTTGCTGTCGGAGAGTTTTCGAGGCACCCATCCAGCCAATTTCCACACCTTTCCAAGCTTTGTTAGGCGATGTACGATCGTGGATTAATCGGCATTGGATTGATTCGACCAGTAGCCGGGTTGTTATGCTATCGTCCTCTTCTAAGGCTGAAAAATTGCCTGTTTGTCGAAATCCGATAGCAGTCCTCTTCCTCCATCATCCTTAAGACGTGTCACCCGATTTGAACTTGTGGAACCATCTTTTAACTTGCTTTTGACTGATTGATCTTTTGCCGAAAAGCTCGTTGAAATGGCGATGTGCCGCTTTTTATCCTTTCTCTAAGTGGTAGAGCTTTATAAGACGAACATGAATATGATTTCCAACACATCTTTTTGTCACCTAAAAAGAATATTTTTATAATTACATAAAACAAGCGTCATTTTTCAACACAAAATAAAAACTCCAAAAAAGTCGTCCTTAATTTTGCATCAACCCAATATTACGTCTTCATTCTTCAAAAATAAAGATTCCTCTCTTCCAGCAGGATAGACCCCCGGCGGAGATCTCTTCGGATGTGGATCATAAATACTCAAAATTTATAGAGATTTGGCCCGACGGATCATGTCAGTGGTCTTTCAAAGTTTTTAAAGGCCAGGGGATCTCACACCAGTCATGTAAACAAAAAAGTTTGCGATTGCTACCGCAGGTTTTTGTTCTATATCTGTTATGCTATATCAAAAAGAAGAAATCAAAGCATGTCCTTTCTACAAGAATTAAAGAGTTAATCTAGTTAAAGTTAACAAACGAGTTAATCTATTCTAAAAATGATTGAAAATACCATAATGCCTTTATGCTGAGCATTCATAAATAATTGATAGGCGTTTAAATTTCCCGCTCATGTATTAATTTTATAAGTTGGTAATTATTAGTGGTGCACATGTAAAAACAAAGACAAATGAGCCACTGACAAAGCAATTTATTAATAACATTCATTTGCTATTGTTTATGTGGCTCTTTTTTTTCTTACCAATGAAAGAATGTACAAAAAGGATACATCTGTTATAAATAAAAAGAACCTTTTCTGATCGTAGATGCACTAGAAATTGTAATGTACAGCTAGGGTACAAACAGCTAGAGATGAAAATTACTAACACGGCAAGGCGCTAAATTCTAACGCCTATCAATAATCATTAATGTACGTTCTGTATCTTCCTGATATGACTTTTTTTATGGTATTTTATTTTTGTTATTACTTTATTTAATTTCTTTGTTGTTGTTTTTGGGTAAAACTGCATCCATCATTTTCGGGTAACCCGCTTCCAGATAGCCGGTTCTGGATACCCTATTCCGCATACCCGGTTTTGAATTTGGCATGGTCGATTTCTAACAACACTACGTGGTGCCTACCGTTGTTTCCAAAGAAGTGCCCACACCTTTAGCTGTCCCTTACAGTTCGTCTTCGGTCCTCCCGAATAATTTCCTCAATTCTTGCTGTATTCATGGTAGTTGACACACTTTTTGGTCTGTTGTCTACTCTTTTTGGCATTGATGTTTGTTCATCTTGCATCATTTTCTCATATGCTGAAAGATTTGGCCGTATACTGCTCTCAACTGATTATTAATTATGTCAGGTGAAACATATTTTGTCTATAAAAAAACTAATAAAACTTCGATTTTTTATATGTAATCAAGTTTAAGCTAAGTCGCTCTTTTAACTGGAGGTAGCTTAGGCAACTGTGCATGTAGGAAGTTTCGTACGCATTAAATTATTATCAGAAAATAGACCAGGGCGTTCACCCATAGAAACTGTATTGACGTGTGTCGATATAGAGTTATTCAGTTGAAAACCCTTATTAATTACGTCCCTCGTATGTGTATGATCGTGTAGTTTGGCAATGTCACTTCTCGATATCATTTGACGTCCTAGTTTAAGTTTATATTCAAAACAAATATATATTTGTAAAAGATATATGTGTATTTGTATTACAATTATTGAAAAATTCACATTATGATCACAAGCAACGAAAGTGAACTCTGAAAAACGAAGAGCACAGAATTGCCAACTTAACATTTAAAAAAATTAAATTCAAGGCCTACTAGATGTCTTTTTTTCGATCATATTGAATTTGATTGTCCAACCATTCTCTCAGGTTAAATAAACAAAATATTCTACGGCTTCTACAGTATTTGTTTGAGAAAAATCACTTATGAAACACAAAGTAGTATAATATTTATTCAAATTTTTATTCGTGAATTTTAATATTTATATTAGATATTTTATTAAATGTTTTGAAAAGTTCAAGTGTTTCAATATTAAAAAAGTTTGACGGTAAAAAATATATATTTCAATCCATCATAAATGTGAAACTGTGAAATTACATTAAGAAATGTAATTTAAGTTTTCATTTCAAACTACATTAGGATTCATATCAAATATTTGAGGGAAACTCTTAGACTCGTATATTTGGTTCCATATCAAATGAAAGTCATGTCGATCTATCGCTTCGTCGACCAATTTTATAAATCGCCTTCAACAAAAATTACTCTAGCGAAAGTAATGCTGTTTTAGGGTTTATATACGAACTGAAATTGCGTATCACAACTTTAATTTTCATATTTTTTTCAAAGGAGAAATTCGTTTCATGTTGGATTTAAAGTTTTGACGTTTAATAAATGATATTAAATGTTTCTAAAAAAATTTAAAGGGATTTTTTTACGCGTTCTCGAGATATTACAAGTCAAAGCTTGTTAGCTAGAATATAAGAAGCCTAGACTAAAGCGCAACTTTAGCGAATGCAACGCAACATTATTGAGTAGGTTGACTGACAGCGCTTCGTTGAATTTAACGAGCCCCGCTGACTTTACGCTTGCCGTAAGTAACTCAGCAACTTACTAAGTGACGAATTTGTTCGCAGTTGCTGTTTGTGTTGAGTTCTTTATTTTGCTAAAACAACTAAGTATTTTTTCGTTGCTATGCTATATACATACATTGGTAATGCTATATGATATATACAATACATCTCTCTTTTTTTTTTTACAAACTTAAGACAATTGAAATTTAGATACGGGCTTGATTGTTCTGCCATGTCTGGTGACATATTGTTGAGCACGGCATTGCTGGATAGTGGAAGGACTTGAAACCGTTTCTGGAGGTAGTTCTACCGGAGCCGTAACTTCTTCTGAAGCTATTTCCAATTCTGGCTGCACTGTTGCTGGAGATTTTCTAATATGTGATTTCTTGTCTGTAACTTCCATCCTTCAGTTCTACAAAAACTGAACGAGGTATATTACTATTATTTATAATTTTACCTGACTGCCATTTGTTTGCTAACGGATCTTGAACAATTACAGAATCTTCTAAGTTCAACAAATTTCTTTTATGAGCTGTTCGATCGTAGTACCTCTTTTGTTTTTCTCTTTTGTGTTGAGTACTTCATTATGATAAAACAACTAACTATCTTTCTGTTACTATGGTATATACCTGGGTAATGTAATGCTATATGATATATACAATACACTGTTTTTATTTATTTCTAAGTGACATATTAACAATTAACAGTATTTCGTTTGCTGTTCGTTTAGCATACTTAACAGTTGACTGTAATCACCAAGCTGAGTGCAGATTCTTAGCTAAACGTGCCCATTTTTTAAAAAAGTTGTTAGATTGTAACCTTTTGAATGACGTATTTACTTAACCGTAACAATGATAGTCAGAAATAAATCCGAAAAAAACGAAAAGTATTCAGCTTAGAGCTGTATATCTAAACTGCTAAGTCAGTCAATTATATTACAATATACATTAGATTTTAAATTGTTGAAGTCAGTCATGTTTCCATCATAAGAACGAAGTAAACAATTGAAAACTATGTGAGTAATAGTTTGATTGTGAGCTCCACAATTACAGGCGGACGATTCAACAATTCCTCATTTATGTTTCATATATACACACCTTCCATGATTCGTTCTTCGTTCAAGTTTGTCCAGATACGTCTCGGTTAGTTCATTCCATACAGCCTTGCATTTGGATCAGAAATAAGTTCATAGAATACGTTTAATACCTTTCTCTTATTCCATTTTTCCCGCCATTTGTCTGTTATATAAAAATCAGATGTCTCCAGCTTTTCAGCTTTCGTTATCGGCGGTAAACGAAGACTGAACTCCTTTAGAGTTCGGGTACTAGGTGTGAGGGTTATCCACGGTTCATCATGATGATATGTGAATTAAATGATATGTATTAATATTTACCAACCAACTAATCAGGCATCTTGCAATTAGTCTGGATCTTAGATGTTAGGTGTTAAAGGTTTAAGGTTTACACACGTTAAGTAAGACGGTTGAAAATTAATTTGATTTATTATAACATACTATTTACAAGAATAAGTTTGAAAGTTAAAATAGATGTGTTAAAATAATGAAAAAAATAAATAAATAAATAAATAAACAAAGTCGGATAGACCACCAGAATGCCGACACAGTACCTCTAAGAATTTAACAACTTAGATATTTACGCTCACCGGACCGAATACTTTTTGCCCTCGTCATCAGAGAGACGGTTATATATATTTAAGGGTTCTGAGTATTTCTAGGAATATAAGTATGAAATTGTTCAAGGAATTGTCAAAGCTATTAGGCAATATCTTTGAACAAATGTCACTTTGAACAGTGAATTATAAAAAAAATATATATATATCTTAAAGTTACGTGATGTACATATGGATTCTAATTTTCTATTGTCTGAATTCTTACAATTTTTAAGTATAAACTCTTAAAATTCCGTAAAAACGCCAGCAGTCCCGACGATTGGTTTGTTCGGAAGCTATAGAGGCATGGAAAGGTTGGACTAACCGATTCATTACAGCGTTCTATATAGAGTTATTCCAAGGAATTTTGGATGTTTTGTGTGATATAGATTTTGCTAGATGTTGTTGTAGATTATCTTGAGCGGTTTTTCTGCTAACTTATTGTTCTGATGGAAGCACGCGATTTTTGTTTTATCCATATTTGGACAGACTCCAGTATTAAAATATGAATATAACGTGCTAAGATCATCCGATAATGAGTGTTCCGTTTGTTCAGTGCGTGATGACTGCTAAAGCTTGCCAAAGAACTGTATTTGCAATCCACATTTCAACTCTGTACGTCCAGCCGTTTGTCCATAATTTCAAAAGTACAGGCAGATATAATGGTTTACACCGAAAATGTTTACGAAATCCTGATCAAGAGTTTTCACAAATTATGGGTTGAAATTTTCCTGGAGTGATTTTATAAGAATAAAGAAAATAATTTTACATGGCACTATTACTCCCAGATAATTAGTTAAAAACTTCGGAAGGAGTTCTTCAGGTTTGAAAGCAGAAATCAAAATGTTAATCGAAGTTTACCGCGTAATATAAACTAATTGTATTCAGCTCGGAGTCAAACTTTCTTACAAAAGTTACCGACTACGTCCCGGACGCACAACTTACTAAATTAGAGTTCTAAATAGACCCCTAAGGGCTTGTAATACAATGCACCTAGCCAGATAATACAATACACATTTCTGGCTGCGTAATTGAGATCTTGTTTATTCATCAACTAAAAAATATTTTCTTTAGAAGAAAAATAATTACGAATAAAACTAGAAAAGTAACTCGAGGCGACTATCTTTGGATTCACCCCTATTGTATTTTATCTTTTTAATGACACTAGATATCTCTAATCGTACTTTCTTAAATCTATGCTTTTAAAGTGAACTCCTTGAATTATTGGAGTTTTTCATCGCATCTAGAGAGTACCTAGTAGTCGTACCTTAATCAGTAGCGTTCAATCTATACCTGCAAGGTGAGCTGAATTTTAAAAAATTACTTCCAATCATTATTATCATGATTATTGCCAACTTATATAATTTTTCAAACTTCCTTGGCTTCGTGGTAATATTGTGGCGTACGGAGCACAAAAACGGGATTTAAATCCCCGCTGATTCGACATTTTTAGCTTTAGATACTATACAAATCAACTTAGAGACAACAAATCATCTTGATAGCCATGCATTAGCCATTGTTGCTTGTTACGTCTCTAGATTTGCCGTATCTGGGTTTTGGCCGACGTGTTTCAAGTTTTCCTGTTCATTGTTATTCGTAAATGATTTTTGGCAGCCTTTTACTATCCATTCGGAGTCTAGCGTCTCTCGTTGTTGATGTTACCCAATTTTAACTTCCATACAGACACGTAGTGATAGACAAAGTTTCGGGATCAAATCTGTATTAAAAAATTAGTCGCTATTTATACAAGCATAATGGACCGGTTGAAACATCACACTAACAACTTAGTTTTCATATAATAACGGAGTTTAAGAACCAGAACTTATGACCTATATATATATATATATATATATATATATATATATATATATATATATATATATATATATATATATATAGGATGCTGTTGGTTTAAATCTAAATCATCCGCTGTCAGGTACTGCACTTCAGGGTTACCACAAAGTAGCACATAATACGCGAATACCTGACTATACTATACACTACCGCATCCTAAACAGTAGAGATGTACGGCAGCGACTAATGCACCAGGCCATGCAGTCTTCGGTTCGGCGTTTATTCGGTCAATCCAAGTTTGCTTGCTGCTCTGTGTGCCGCTTGAAACAGAAATTACCCTTTTTCAGCAACTCGTAGATGGTGACAAGTGCGTGCGTGCGTTCATAAGGAAAAGGTTAGTGAGGCTACGAACTTTTCGAAGTTTCTAATAATAAGTGCATTTACTACAGACGTAGCCCGAGAACGTTTGGCAGTAGTACTAATATAGTTTGTAATGAATGCTTATATCATTACAAACTATATTAGTAGTCGGTCAACATAATTATACTCTAAATATTTTAGTCATACTCTGCCTCTACCTTGTGGATTCCATTCGTAATATTTTCTTGACTAATCTGTGGCACAGCTATATTATTCACAGAAAATTCGCTAGATTATTTTCGGCTGCTTACAATGTCTCCACACAATTTGGCTTGTCATTTGATTCGGTCAGAAAACATGCGTTATTCTGCGTAGTAACTATTAACGAACATACTGAATGTATGAGTGAAAGCTTTTGTTAGTTTTCCATATAAGATCAAATGCACGGTTCAGTCACAATTTAATTTTGTTATTTTGAGTCATGTTCTTTAACAGCCTTGGTCTTTCCATTCTTCGTGCGTTAACCCTTTCTATTTTCATGGATTCGTCCACTTCACAATCATCATTTTAGCCTTTTTCGCGGAAGTGAGGACATTTTTTGTTTGCTCATCACTTGGATTTTGAGAGGTGAGAACTTTTTTTTTTTTCTCTCATCGCTTGGGTTGTAGGAGGTGAGGACCTTTTTGTTTTTATTTGCCAAGGTCGCCAAAAACATTGCTACGGCTCTGCTCCTAGCGCAAGTTTTTCTTACTGCGGGTCTGCTTCTTCGTTTCCTTCTTTTTGTGGGACACCATTCCGTAATCGATGAATCTACCTACTTACATCAGACCTGATTTGCCTATACTACATAGTAGAACTTTGGTTTCTACATCCACTCTACTTTCAATTTATTCATTCCTCACCTTCTTTATTTTTGATACTCCAATTTAATGCCCGTAGGAACCCGCCTTTTTAGGTATACCTCAGTTGGGTATATCCACCACTATTACAATTTATAAGGTCTTCAAATGACATTTAAAATACCAAATTTCAGAGACGTACCGAGGCTATAGTGAAAGTTGTCCCGGCTATAGGCGCCAGTCTTATGGAGGCGTTAAACAGAAAGCGACCAAAATTTTTAACAATTGTTTGTTATTGTGGATTTAAATCTGTTTATCTATTTACTCACTTAAAATATACCTTAGCTATGTTCGCGGATGAAGTTTCTACTAATGTAGCAACAATTAAAGGATAAGTTCATGAACAGATTTAATATCCGACTTGATACGAAATAGATATTCTTGTCGCCGCGAATATTAAATTTGGCTGACTGATAGGATTTTAATCACGGTGTAGTAAATTTAAGTGGGAGAACTGAGTTTATTAATTAAATTAAATTCAACGAAACTAATAACGCGCATGTTCTGATTTGGAGTTTTTGCTGTAATCCACAAACAGGATTGACTTGCTATGAGCATGTTTCATAATTGTCTGAAAGTTTCTGCGAATAACATGTAACATAATCCGTGAACTCTAAAAGTAATATTGCATACGTGAGTAAAGCTATTAGAGTGTTCGTTCCAAATATGTTCATAGCAAATTAATATGGGTTAACAGTTTTATATAGGAAAAGTATAAGTGGGGCGATGGTCAAAATAAAAAATATCATTTGAAAGAACATAAAAATACACATTTTCTAAGTATATATGGTTCCAAATTCATTAGGCTGTTGCGAGAAATTGTTTCTTAATTGTTTATAATATGAAAAATAAAACTTGCAATAATTAAAGTGTATATTAATTTTGACTGAAATTTATTTAAATTGTTATTTATAATTTAGTCAAAGATCCTCATACATTTTAAAATTGTTGACTTTTACTTCAATTATGCAGTTTTCTTTACTCGCCATAGGTCCCAAAAATACTCATTACGTCTCTGCCAAGTTTATATATCTAACATCTAAACAAAAAGTATCTTAATATCGTAGCATATAATAAGTAGTATCGTGAAGAACTTTCTTGTATTTTTTCTCCACATTCATTCTCTTGCAACCCCTTCAGTAAATTCCACTTGACACCACTAACCTTAACGATAACATTCTTTTTTTTATAATCAGCATTTCTAATCTTACCCCTCTTGAACTCATTCTAAAATAAAAATGCGTATCTTGGGATATGCTAATTATTATACTTGAAGAGAATCAAGTTTGAAGTTATCAACTTGTAAGTCATGTAATTTTATTCAGAAGGCTTGAGAGAATGTACAAAACACATCCCCATTTAAAATACTATGGGATGTAAAGAACTTTTTATTTTATCTTTAACGAACTTATTATGGGATAAGGGAATGTATTTCATGATTGTATTATAAGATTTTTAAAATGAAATCTGCTTTAGGGCTATGAAACAAAGTTCTCAAATGTGTGTTGTAAGCAAAATTGTTGACTTGTCATAATTGATTAGTCATAAAAAAGTACATACAAAATGTAATGTGTTGGAATTGAATTTTACTTTCCAATTATAAAGTAAGGAAAACATTGTTATTGGGTTAGATACAGTTCTTGTGTACATTAATACAATTTTAAATTGTGGTGCACTGAAAGTATAGGAGGATATGGGAGCCTACCAAAAGTTTCCGGTCTAACTATATGTTTTAATACAATGACGGTAGTGTCAGGTAGCGCAATCTATGAGTGGCCGAATTTAAAAGTTTTTCTCACCAATTTACATCAGTCCCTTGGAAATATTCATTTCAGTTAAATGATTTGCGCATTTTTCGTCATACAAAATCTCGTTACCTGCGATAAAACGTTTTTGGACCTTTGCCGTTACAACCATAAGGAAGTACTGGAGTCCATTGACACATATGGTTAAACTATGGTCTTGTCCTATGAAGGCGCGAATATTACCTTGGGAGGGGGAGGATAAGAATCCAAATTTTCTTGGGGGGACACAGGCCATGTTTTTCTTGGGAAGGACTGACGTTCAATTAAAAGTAAAATGTGTCCCTTTAAAACGTGTTTTTTAGTATTGTGGCAGCCAAAGCCGTGTCTCCGAATGCGCAGCATGATCCCATGATCCTTTATATCATTGGATCCAAAACTTTTTCGGTTTTCGCCGCCCTTAATGTATAAGAAATATCCCGCGGCGCCCCAAGTCTAAGCATTGGTCTAACTAACGCAGTTGAAGGAATATTGGAATATTTGGCGGCGCCCCTGTAGCCCAGCCGCGGTGCATAGTTTGGGAATCGCTGCTTTATATAAAACAGAATCCACGGAGTAGTGTAGGCTAAACGAAATGCAGGCGAGGAAGGCAAAGATATCGTAGACGACCAAGAAGAATATGGTGATTTAAGGAAAGAAACACGACAGTGAACCAAGAGTGCTACGCAGGCTTGCTGCACAAGATTCTTCTAAAACTTAACACCACCTATCTACTCGCTCGCATACGTGCGAATATGCTCGAAGTGTACTTCGGGCGAACACGCTTCCACTGTAACCGCAGCATAACGTGCCAGATCGCACGGCTGTCGGTGCCATGGCGTTGTCAGGAGTGTGTTCAAGGCATTTGATCAGCCACCCTATAGCCTAGACCTGGCCTATAGTGACATTACCTCTTTTCAAAATTAAAAAAATACCATCGAGCTGGTACATTTAACAGTGATGCAGAGTGGCAGGGGGCAGTTTATGAGCATTTTACAGACAAAATTGCGGTTGTACTGCGTATTGCCGTACAAGGAGACTATATTAGAACTACTACTACTATAGAACTGTCTCATTTCGATACTGTTAGTTAACATGAAATTATAGTGCATTCAAAGGTGAGTTTGCAGTACAGGGCATATGGAGTAGTTCTTTTTCATACTCTCTAATGGGTTTACACAATGACACTATCCTTTTCTTGCTTGTCGACGTTGCCAGCCCTAAAACGCGCTAATCTGTGAAGACGCAGTATACTACAAATGGACATTTGTTTTTGTTGAATGTTATTTTGAGTTTTATAAGAGTTGATTTTTGTAAATCATACGAGTTTTTCATATTAATATAATTGACACATTTGACATTTTTACAACATTTAGCAACACCGCTCCCATTTGCCATAAGAGCTATACTGCCAACTCACCTTCGAACGCACTATAGCTTAATTTGGCTTGTTACCTACATGCGCGCGTAGGCGATGCGGTAATGATAAATGCGCGCCAATGCGCATATGTGTTGTGCGGGAAAAAATAAATTCGCAGCAATGCGCATGTGCAGTTTCCGAGTTTTCATTCCCGTACTAGCTACGCGCGTATTAACGGCTGTTAACCATATTTATATTGTATTTTCTTGATTATTTATTTATTAAAAAATGGTAATCTGAGGAAAAGCATAGTGCAACACGCGCAGAATACATATTCCACGCTAGTTGCTCTATATACTATTATCACCCTTGAAACATAGGCTGGGCACTTTTGGCGCCTAAATCGTTGATCTCTAAAATATGTCTATTGTTTTATTTAACTTTTCTTTTTCTATACTTACTTTCTTCAGGCCCGCGACGTCTCCTGTCAGACAGAATATGGCCAGCATGTGGGATTAAATTTTTGTCCATGCCTGTTCTACACCGTACTCTTCCCTTATGTCTTGAATGTTTACTCTATCTGTTCTCTTCTTGTCTATCGTTTGTACTATCATTCATTTAAGTATTTATTTCTGATGTTCTCAAGATTTGTTTCGAACTTCATGGTATGTAAAGTTCTGTCTAAAAGAGTTTGAGAAACTCAGGCCACAGGTAGTTAAAGTAAGCGTCGTCTTCATTGTATAAAACCACGTACCTACCCACTATTTTTGTATTCTACTATCATTTAAAGATAATATGTTTCTACAGAAGTTATAAAACGTTACTTGGCATACAAATAACCATGTGAAACATTCTCGATAGGATCAGCGTTGGAGCTTATCCGTAAGTTACAGGTTACAGTGTGGCGCATCGAGTACAGATCGTGTCATAATTATTTACGATTCAAGTTTATCGATATTAGGGCGCACGAAACTGAATTTCACCAAAACACGCCAACACAATCCACAAGCACAGCCTTTAATAATTTTATTGGCATCGACATTCCTTAGATTAGAATAATAAAAATATTATATTTTTTATCAGTGTTAACCTCAAACCTTTTGATATGATCAAGCACGTCTCGGTCAATTTTCTTATATTTCGATAAAACGAAAGTATAAAGGTGAATAGGATTCTTGACTTGCTTTTTCCAAATCGCATTAATTCATATATAAACATTTATTATTGTTTAGTTCTTTACAAACTATTTATGCCTTGTCTAAAGGTAAGTAGTGCCAGGATGTATTTCTAATTCGACAGTGTCTACTTGCTGCTGTTTTGTTGGTTCCCTATAAAGAAATTTTAGTCTCATTATTTTTCTGATATGCACTCGGGGAGGATTTACTGGGCCGACGCCCCCCAGAAAAATGATATGGTCAGTCAAGAAGTTCATAAAAATTAAGTGATGGTGGTTAAGACAGCATGGTAACGTAGAATGCAATCGATTTTTCCTTCGCCAATTTTCTCTAAAATGTGAATTTCGTCCAAAAATAAACCAACAAAAAGATGCCCCAGATTTTGAAAACCACTGACTTTTTTAATTTTTCAGATTAATCCAGAAGTTGTGTAGTTGCCATAGGGAAAACAATATTTTTATTGTTTAGTTCTATTGTTAGTTTAGTTTTATTTGTATAGTTCAATAATAGAATATCAAATTTTCTCCATGGCAACTACACAACAACTGAATTAATACGAAAAATAAATTAAGTCAGTTGTTTTCAAAATTTGGGGCATCTTTTTGTTTGTTTATTTTTGGACGAAATTCACATTTTACAGAACATTGGCAAAGGAAAAATCGATTGCATTCTACGTCACCATGCTGCCTTTAAAATTATGCCGGACATTTACCTAACACCCTGTATATTTGTTAAGTTTCGTGAACTATATGGCTTTTATATGGATATAAAGACAAAAGAACTTCTTAGTGACCATTGTATTCCAATTTTTCTCGTACAGTTTAACGGTTTTAGGGTTTCGTAGGTATGACAAAGAAACCATTATATCGTCACGCATATGTCTAAACCATGGTTAAATGGTACCTACTTTCAACTAGGTACGACTTGAAAGTCTGTCATCTCTTCGTTGGTATATCGTACATAAACCATAATTAGGTACAAATAACGACTTACTACCAATTAATACAATTTTTTTTTTTCAAACAAAAATAAGCAAAATAAACTATTAAACTCTTGTTATTTATAAAACATTTAATTGAAAAATTAAAATTTAAGTTATTTCATATAATAACTAGTTATAACAGTTTATTTTAGAGATATTTTGTTTCTTTTTTTATTGTTTTCAAAGCATGCTACGTTCAACTTTGTAAAACTTATGTTGATTATTATTTTGTAAATAAATGGTCGCCATTTTGAAATGGTTAACATAAAAATATGATTTTTTGGTGTCATTGTAAAGCTAATTTAATGTCTTTTAGGAAAAAAATATAAAATTATCGATTACAACTAGATCAAAAGTTGACAAATCATTTCCGGTGAAACCGGAAGTGCCTCAGAATTCTTATAGTAACCTTTAGATGGGCATTTTTGTCTAGTTTAACTTTTGTTCTGAAGATTTTTTGTATCTTTACAAACAAAGGAGATTTTCGGGGTGCCCCGTTTCAAACAAACACCTGTATATAGAGATAAAAATAAAGCGAAAAAAAAAATACTAAGACAACCTAACCTAACCCAATAGTAATATTATTAATAGTTATATAATATTAAGATTGAGAAATAGTTGTATTTTAGTCCGTCTTGAAATAATAATGAACTCAACATCGATTATGTACCCCCTTGAAAACGCCACACCTCATTGTGAGATGAGAACTGTTGGTGTAATTAAACAGGAATTTGAAGCGGAACATAAACACCAGTGTTCTTCTTCCTCTGATGCGTGAATTGAAAATGTATGATACAGTGAAACCTGCACTGACCTGAAAATAGTAATTCGCTGAAAAATAATTAACCTAAAAAAGTGGCAACAATATTGATTGTAAAATATACGTGTCCAAATCCCCGTTTCAAATGTTTGCCGAAATGATACAGCCCGATATGAATATCTATTGTGAACAACAAACAATAACTAAATTTTATTTTTCGGCAAATAATACGTAATCTGAAAAATCTATTTGAAAACGTGCTACTGTGTTGGTGCTTTAAAATATGTTATATTCCATAAAATCAGGTCTGTTGCTTGATTTTACTTAACACAGTGATTCAGAAACAGTAGTCCGCAATTACACTGGGGCCGTATAAGATTTGCTGGGGTCCACGATACAAATTAGGAATATTGTGTTCAATAATAATATTTTTAATTTAATAATACGTAATACATGGTTCGTCGTCTTCTTTGGGCACTGTCAGTCGGGCTGATTTTTAGCGTCAGTCACATAAGTCCTCCATCTTGATCTGTTGGTTTACAGGTTTTTCTTTGTGTCTTATGTATAAATCTTCTTCTTCTTCTTCTTTGGGCACTATCAGTCAGGTTGACTTTTCGCCTCACTCACATAAGCCCTCCATCTCGATCTATTCATTGTCAAGTCTTGCCAAGTACCCTGTATACCAATACTTCGGATCATTCGTCAGATCTTCGGTTAGCTGATCTCTCCATCTCTTGCGAGGTCTTTCCACACTGGTCGACTGTTATTCAATCTTGCTTCCCATATCTTCCTAACCATTCTGTCCTCCATCATCCTCATAACGTGTCCTATCCATTGTAATCGTCTGCCTCTGAGTTCTTGGGTGATACTTGGCCCTGAGTACAGTTCTCGGATATCTTTGTTCTTACGGATTCTCCATTTACCATTAATTTGAATGGGACCAAAGATTCTACGTAATATTTTACTTTCGAAAACTATGAGGTGTTGTTGATCTTGCTTTGTTAAGGTCCATGTTTTGGAGCCAAACATAAGTACGGGACATACTATAACTTGGTATAACTTGGTGCTCCTCGACAAGAGTTTCGTTTTGAAGAGGGGACCAAGTGCAAAATACGCTGCATTAGTTCTATTCGTAATTTTCTGCTGTATCATATTCACCTGATTTATCATGGCGCTCAGGTATTTGAAAGTAGAAACTCTCTCAAAAGTGCTGTCATTAATTTTTAAGTCGGTCGTGTTCTCATGACTGCGTCTACTAACAATGAGATAATGGGTTTTTTCATTACTGATGATGAGTGCTACTTTACAAGCTTCAACATCAATAAGGTTAGTAAGGTATATTACGTCTTCAACCTTATTTGAAATAATATCCAGGTCAACTGCATACCCTAAAATCTTGTGGTACCCATTGTGCTCTAGACCAGTGTTTCTCAACTAAAAACGCACCGCGGACCAGTAAAATATATAATTTTCTAACGCGGACCACTAATAATAATTGTTGGTTCATTTATTGCAAGAAAACAAATATATTTAATGTGCTACTAAATACATTTATTTTATTTGTAGAAAATCACGGTAAGTTTACAAAAAAAAAATATATAAATTATTTACATAAAATATGCATCAAAAATAACAAAAATACCGCAAAAAACATATACAAAAACTTTCGCGGACCATTAAAAATTTTCTGCGGACCACCTGTTGAGTAACACTGCTCTTGACCACGTTGGTTGGTATCTTGGGCTTTTCGTAACATCATCTCCAACACGAGGTTGAACAGCAAAGTTGAGGTGGTGTCTCCTTGTTTGACTCCAGTATGAATTTCAAAAGGCTGTGACAAAAGGTTTCCTACTTTCACTCTGCTTATGGATCCCGACACACACACCATAGTCATCTTGATAAGTGTACTAGGGATGCCAAATTCGTCCATGATGTCCCAGAGTTTTTCACCTACAATGCTGTCATAGGCTTTCCTTAAATCAATAAAAACATTATGAACATCGGTGTTATATTCCCAACCCTGTGTTTATCAATACTAATATTAAATAATATACATTGTTTAACACAAAACCGACAACGGTGTGCAGTTGACAGTACTGCACGCAGTCTATGCAGAAGCGTGCAATTTATCCAGGGACCGTATTAGTGTTTGGTGCAATAACCAGGCTGGACCGGGCGAGGGCCGTTTTCGATCCATCAAGGACGCATTTTCCCTTAACCAAATAAGGGAGTGTGAGGCAGATTTGGATACATTTATTCACTATCATTTATGTTTATCACAATTTGTAGATGTTTAAGACTCATGCTTGCATTGATCGATAGTAATACAGTTGTCTCTAAACACTTCTATTGAAACTAGGAATATAGAGTTACGACTCGAAGAAATATTTTTCTTCATATTACATTTGTCCAGTTGTGTCCCACTATGTGATAGTTTGGACAGGGTTGGGGCACATCTGGACAATTGCATAATGAATTTATTGACATCTTTGTAGGATGTTATAGTTTAAATAATTTGTATATAAAATTGATATGAAATGTTAACTGCTCAGAGATGTATTGGTAACTGTTTAGTGTTACTAAGTCAGGGGCTGGTTCCGTAGCAGCCAAATGGTTTATGACATGACCTTTTGGGCTAAAAATAATTTCTTAAGTGAAAGGAAAGTACGTACGTGACTATTTATAAAATATAAAACTTGCAAAATAAATGAAATTGTAAAAATACTAAGGAACTTGAGTAGGATAATTTTTTTAGCTTTGTTCTTGCTTTCCCTTTATCAGTTCTTGATTTTTCAATTAAACTAACTTTCTTTTTACTATTTTATCTTGCTTTTCCTTAACATCCGTCTCTTCTTCTCAGAAACCTCTATTCTGTACTTTTTTGACATATTTTGGCATATTTTGACTAGTATAGTCCATTTACGCTTATACGGAAGACGCATTTGTGAATTGCTAACCAATAAACTCAGCGGGTGGTTCGTATAATCATAACAAAGTAATGGGTTGTATTGAGTAAAAATTTAAGTGAAAATTGAAAATAAAAGAAATAACATATTTCGAAATCCTAGGCTAGATTGAAATTTATTTTTACCTTACCTAATCCTGTATCATTTCTAATACAGAAGATTATGGCAATAAATCCCCAACTGCGATAATGACCTCAGATTAAGTTTTTTCGTCAATTCCGAGAGAGCGTAGAATGAACTATACAAACTGCATTTTGCTTTTGACTGCATTTTGTAAAGCAGTGTCATTTTAAAGCCTAAATTGGCATTATGAGCGAGTTTGGAAAGATAAAGAACAATTGAACCACACTAAATGAATAATAGAAACTTCCCATATAAAGAAATAATTATGAAAAGGAACTTCAGTATTTTATCAGCGTAACGATATAATTAATTTGGATGCAAATTGCGTCCGTAATATGCACATATTATGCAGTAACTATGTTAATGAAGCTCGTTGCAATCCGTCTGCGGCATTGAGAATAGAGGAGGTGTTGGATTTGTCACTGATTCAAGAGTTGTTTTGTTGTTATTACCACTCAGGTGTTCACATTACTTATTGTTTTTAGTTGATATCATTTTACATTGCATGTTACTTTGAATTGTTAAAGACTTTTTTATAACTGTTTATATCAGTTGTAGAGTTTCATTAAAAGGATAAAAACAGGCAGTGGTAAAAAATATCACAAATATCAGTTTTTTACTCGAACAAAGAATCCGTGATGATGATTTTTTTTTATAGAACTAACTATTATGTAACAAAATAAGTCTATGCGGGTCTTTATATTATAATTAAAACACCTGTACTATTATTACTTTCAACGCAATTTATTTATCCAAATAAGAAGTTTCGCATCTAGATCAGTTTTTATATAAGGAAGGTATTGTGATCATACCGATTTTGACATTTCGCGATTTCGATGGATCTCCACGAATTGAGGTCCCTACATAACGTTTTGACTATTTTTAGCATGTTGTCTGTCTGTCCAAATTCGGCTAAAAGGATTTTTATGAAACTTCATATTTAAGCTTTTGGCGTCAATGGCACGAGTTGATCAACTTTTGGTAAAAATCGGTTAGTTAACCGATTCGCTCCCATTTCTAGTTAGAAATGGGAGTTTACTCGTGTCGGATTTAAGATTTTTACGAATATTTCACAACAGAGAAATATTTCGAAAAAATGTATTTAACAGTTGTTAACAATTATATAAGTTGCTAGAAAAGCAATAACTAGCAACTTTTATTTGAGATATTTTTTTGATAAAGCAGCATAAATTAAACAAATACTTTGTGATGGCGGTCGGTCCTGTGGTGGCCACAGCTGATTTCTTTATATAGCATTTATTAATTTTTATATTATAGTATTTATAATTTTTTATATAATATTAATATTTTAATATATGATATTTAAATTATTATTTAACTGTCTCATTTGGTTTAAAAATATTTCATTTGTCTCCGATACTGGAATTATTTTGTTTGCACAAATTGTACGTTGGTAACAATCTTTCTAAGTGTGCATTAATCGGCATCAACAAGTACCGAGAAGAATCGCTTATAGTCGCCCATAAATCAGCGCCGAAAACAAACTTACTACGTGTTCGTACCTTTACACCTCTTTAAATTGGTACTGCGTTTGCACGTTTGTGTACTACTTATGTTGATGTGTCAATGTTAGAGTTCTCTGTAATTATTAAAGCTAGTAAAACCAACTATAAATTATAAATGTTTTTCTAACTCAGTACGTTTACTACAAAGAACAGAATACGATGTTTACTAAGAGCAAATAGTTATTTAAAGTGGCGCTTACTAAACAATAATTGAAATATAATGATTACTGCGTATGTGCAAACTAGAAGTTTTAAGAAAAATCTCAAACTGTTGTTACAATTTGAAAGTAATTGGTAACTATTCTCTCCTATTGTCCGAACATCGATCTACTACTCAAAGTCAGTGAATTTCAACTACAGGTACACCAAAATGAATCTCTGACATGTTTTGACAGTCAGAGTTTGCTACTCAAACAGAGCTAAACTATGGCAGTAAAGTTATAATATTTCTCTTCTTATACAACATTATTTGAATCGAAATATGACGAATTTAAATACTGAAGTTGTTTTCAACCCATTGGTTGCTTGCAGCATTTTTCCGTGCTTCCATGTTTTCAGTCAGTCTAATTATTTCAACGTACATATTGCAATTCTTATATTGCACTATCTATTTCATGTACTCTAGTTTTGGTTTACCCCTACTGTTCTTTCCGGCAACTTTTCCTTTGAGTATCGTTTTCGCCAGTCCTTCGTGTCTAATAATATGTCCAATCCAAACATCTCTACTACAACATTTTCCACAGTCATGATTTCTCTTTCATTTGTCGCAACACTTGTTCGTTCGTTACTCTATCTGCCCATCGAATTTTCAATATTCTTGGATAGCACCACATTTCGAATGCTTCCATCCTCTTTTTTTTTCTGTCACTTCTATTGTTAAAGTTTAATTTCCATACAGTTAAATGCTTCAAGCAAAGGTCTTAAGCATATTTTTCCTTAGTTTCTGATTTATGTTGTTAGATGTGAAAGAAAATTTCTTTTTATTAAATGCCACTTTTGATTTATTCAGCTCAACAATTCTTGCATCTTGCATCTGTTCTTATCTTGCTTCCTAACTAGCGGGCATGCAAGGCATGCGGTGCATGTGGGCGCTGACGTGAGACTCAAAAGGGTGCCAAATGCCAAATGAATGTAAAAGTAATTTAGTGAAATGTAATTCTAGAAGTAAGGACCTTTTTTTAGGTCTTCACTTGAAATTTAGAAGTGAGGACCTGTTTTTTAGGTCTTCATTTGAAATTTAGAAGTGAGTATTTTCTTTTAGGTGTTCACTTGAAATTTAGAAGTTCTTACCCAGGGCTCGGAAAAAGCTAGTTACGCCCTGCCTAGAGGCGTTCAATTAAATCTTAACTACGGGCGCCAAAGACCCTCGCGCCGGCTCTGTGTCTAGCAATACCTCAGTTCTGTATTTGCTTATCACCAATATGTTTTAATTTTGTTTATTTTCATCCCGTATTGGGTATTGAAGGTGTTCTCAATCTCCGTTAATATTGTTGTTAATCATGCTTAACTGAGTAAATAATAAACATGCGATGTATTTCGAATTAAAAAGAAAATTAATATTGAAATTTCTTCCATTCATTGATCTCGCGTCTGACGTCACGATAACAACCTTGAATTTATTTTCGAATTATCCTGTAAGTCATACATGTTGAGATATATTTATAACAAGGAACGCAAGAAAAGAACTTTGTCCAGACGGTAGACTAGCTGAAAGGCACGCTTCGAGGCATATTGCTACTCATGTACGAACTGTAATAGTAGCTGGATCTTTTGTAGTATGATTTTTGTCGTCAGTCTAGCGTTAAGAACGCACAGACTTCTTACGGGTGGCTGTATTCCTGAGTAGCGCATTTAAATCTTGCATACTTTAATGCTAGTTTTTTTTTTTTTTTTTTTTTGCGAGTTGTAATAAGAAAATATAATTTTAAATGCCAATTAAGATGTCTGCCTTGCTAATATTATGCTACGTTTATTTTTCGCAGACTGGATAAAAACTGCGAATTTCAGAATTAAAGGGAAATGTTAAAGAAGTTATTAATTTAATCTTTCTCTGAATGTCATGGGTGGATTCACCTGAATTATTTATTTAAATTGTAGAAGAAGCAAACAAGACTTTAGATATTATTATGACATATATTAAGAAATATATACAGTGGAACTCCAATATAAGTCATTAATCCGTTCCTGAGGGTAGGACGAATATCAAACGAATTTTTTCCATAAGAATTAACTAAAAATAGTTTAATCCATCCTCAGCCAAGAATTTTGCCTATCTAAAAAAAAAAAAAATCCCTCGAAAATCGATCTAGGAAATCATTGCAAATACATTCTAGTTAGATAAATACATACATAAATAAAATTTTAAAAAGTAATTTACTTTTTGGATGGAAAAAGCAATGATTGTTGTTAAAAGTTTATATTATTTTAAAGGGATTAGGTTATTGTTTGGAAGGGCAGTCACCTTGCATTATAACATTAGGTAATGTCACTTCTAGTGATTGATGTCCTGATGATTCAATAGTATTTCCAGACGATTCACCAACCCTCGTTTTTTTAAAGAAGTTATCGAATGTAGTTTGTTTTGCACTGTTTTTTAAAATTGTCCGAAAATGTCGAAATACATCATCATCAAATGAATTGATACGCTCATTAACAACAGCGATGTTTGGGTGCCATTTCTCGATGAAAACCTGCATTTTTGCCCAAGTGGACAGCAATTCCTTAATTTCAGCACTTGGAACCGGCCCATCATCTGGTTGTCCCTCATCTGATGAAATTTCACGATCCATGGTGACTTAAGTACTGTATTTATTAAAAAAATAATTGTAAAAACTCGTAAACATTAAAAACAAAATAAAGTATTAAACGAGAGTTAATGCGCACAGTTTAATCACTGCTCGAGACTGAGCCAGTCAACTGACAATCAGCTGATTCGGCGGCCACGTCGGTGGTGGGAGGTGGAACTAATATTGACTTTTCAGACGAATATCAAACAAAAATGTCAACAAAAAAATAGGACGAATATCAAAAAAGACGAACATTGGCGTGGACGAATATTGGAGTTCCACTGTATATATTTTTATTTTTAAATAATTCATGCCGACCGGCGTAGCGTAATGGTAACACGGGAGCCCTCCCGGTCTCGAATCCCGTCTAGGCATAGTAATAATATTTATTTGTGTTTGAAATTTTACATTTTTACACACGTCAACATAAGTACAATTGAAAAAAATATTATATTATAGTTTAAATAAAAATATATGTGTACATATCATTTTGACATAAGTTATTAAAATCTTTATCCTAGAATTCTTCAGATTAACGCCAATGGTAACGCCCAAAAATGTTACAGGGTCTTGGCTAATGTCATTTGGCACTTCCCGTAGGGAAAATAATAAATGTTTGGTTTTCGTCTCATTCAGGCTTAATCCATTCGCTAAAAATCAATCATTCGCATCGTTTCCTACTAATGTGTTGTTGTTGCTTCATGAAACGATGGATACTGATTTAGTAGTGTGGTATCATCTTGCGTATAGAATAGTTTTGGCATTTTGTGTAAGCTGGTAAGTCCTTTATGTAGACCAAAAACAACAGTGGACCCACAATTGAGTCTTGTGGAACTCCAAAAAGAATGGTTTGTTTCTTTGACTGAGAGCATGGAATCTTCAACAAAAAGAATTGTCCTGGCTAATTACCGAAGTAGCAAAGGCCATTTATACCGTTAAGCCTGGTTTATAGTAACCCCATAGCTTAACGCATACCTATAGAACAATGGGTTTGACCCTTCAAAACATCTATTTGCAATAAACATAACAAAGAAAGTAGTGTAGTTTTTATGATTATGTATCCATAATATATCTATTATAAATCAGGCTTAATAGTGTATAGATTTAAATCTTCATTTTTTGGAAACGAATATGCCCGAACACAATACAATAGTAGTACGATAGAGTTCAACACAATGGCTTGAACTACTGTGGGTAGTTAACGAGATAATAATAATGTTTATTGTGTAAATGTATTAATGTATCTTCGTGAGGCCAACGATCAACACAGATGCAAGTTTTTAACTACGTTCTTTCAATTGATGTACCAATCGTCACATAACAGAAATAAAAACACTAATGGTTATTTCAGTCAGTTAAATCTATAAATGCAAGATCCAAGTGCTTCTTTGAATCATTTTGCCGAGTCGTATTTCAAATTAATAAGAAAGTTGCGCAATATCAACTCCAGAATCTCTTTCAAGAAAATAATGAAACACACAGACATGAATAATCAAAGATAACTACTTTCGTCAAAGTGATCAACTGCTCTAATGGTAAAAATGGCAATAACTGCAAGATTTATTTATAGTTTCCCGTTTTTTTTTTGTTAGTAGAGGTTACACGTTCGGATATTACGAAATAATGCGGTTAGCGCGATAAATGTCAACGCGCCATCTACATTAATTACAAATAATTGTAGCGGCTGCCATTAATTTAGATAATACTGGCCCCTAATGTGAGGGTGTAATACGGAGAAATGTGTTCGACCCTGAACCCTCCATATAAAGCATGATATAAAGAGAAATAATAGTTTTGGTTTAGCACACCATTTTTGCACACAAGAAATTGAAGATTACTGTAAAGAATTCTGTAATACTGGCTTTATATCAGCTTTTATAAATACGCTTATAGCGAATAACATATTTTAAAAAAATTCACATCGAAATATAGGGTAATTTGCTTTATTATATTGTTTGCGAAAGTTGTGTTAATTTTTTTCGCAAGTGTTCGTTTTATGTTCAGAACAATTGTATACCATCAGAATATCTGTCTCATTTTCTATAATTTTCTGCCATTCCTCAGATAAGTTTCGAATACCTGCGTGAAAAGGGTATCAATTAGGAGGCAGTGACATCGTCGATTCCTCGAAAGCGCTGCCTAGTTGGAGTTTCGTATTGACCTGAATAAATAATAATCCGAATGTGCCAAGTGATATGAATATGCCGCGTGCGGGAGAACATCCCATAATGTATACATGGTTGGTTGCATAGTTAGAGCAACATGCACCTAACGTTGTTGTGTAATTAACTGTCCTTTTGACTTCCTTGTCCAATAGATCTTTTCAATTTCGACGTCCAAATGATTTAGTTCACGGCTATAGCGTTCAGTAGTAACTGTTTTGCTTGTTTGCAAGAGCTTAAACTACACACCCAATTGTGCCACCATGTTTATAAATACCAAAAAAGCATCGAACTCGAGTTCCCCTGCCATAGCTGTCAGCGCCCATTAACAATGTCCACTAGACCAATGTGTCTCAACCATTTTGGCATCACAGACTCCCTGTAATATCTTTTGAAGTTGGTGAACTCCTATCCAGGGTATCCATAATACAGTGCGATAATTCCTGAGCGTTATGTAGTACTTGACCGAAACATAAAGTTATCAAACTTATTTCCAAGGACATGTACACATAGGCATGCATTCTATTTTTATTACTTTATACGGATTAATTATTAAATGAACACTGTTTTTCTCTACACGTCAACGAGTTGATAACAAATATTAAGTTAACGGATTTTCGTTGTTCTAAGGTGAGTTTCGGCAACGAAATATTCTGATTGGTCCTTTGTTAAATTGGGATTATAAGCTGTGAATTAGAATACAGTTTTGATATTTTAAAACCTATTGTTTACCATTATGTAACGCTCAGGAATTAATGATCTCACTGTACATACATCAATATATAATAGGAGTATAAACATTTAACTTGCCGTATTTCTCTGGGACACTTTTCCGCATCCATCGAACAGTCTCGACCTTGCGCCAAGTGGTTCTAATTTATTATCCCATCTCAAGAACCTCAAGAACTTTCTGGGAAGTAGACGACTGGAAAATTACGACGAAATTAAAACAACAGTGACAAACTGGTTGATTTTTACGACAAACATATCCAAAAACTCGTCGCAAGGAATGACATATGTCTCAGTCTAAATGGTAATGCGAAAATAAGTAATACATACACCTATATCCATGTATTTTAAACCTAATGGTGGAAAGGGGAGTCTGGTTTCTCTGCCCCGGAAGATTTTTTTCTTAAAAAAAGCATTGAAATAATATTCTTAGCTTCTTTTAGACTTCGCGGCCGCCTGTTTCAGTGACAGCCTACGTGTGTGTTCGTGTGTATTGCGAAGAAATGTTTATTTTAAATTGTAGCTATTCAGTAATCCCTGCATTTACGCGAATTCATATTAACGCGGTTGAAAAAGTTTAACACAAAAGTTTTTCACAAATCTACTAGACACCTGATGTCGCCACGCATATTAGTACGAAACTCTGAGATTTAATGATTTGATTGCGTCTGATCTTGAAGAACTTTTACAGTCACACGATGCTGAATTGATACTAATGATCTTACTGAATTAAACCAAGAAGAGAACAGAGAAGAACAACAGTAAAAAGATGATGAAGAAGAAGCATTTTTCCGTTTTACAAGCCAGAACTTTAAGGATTCCATATATATGGTTAAAAAAGCTATTGATTTTATTGAAAACATAGATCCTGACATAGAACAGCGAAAGAAATTGCTCAATCTAAAGGAGATTAAAAACTCAGATGGCACCGTATGAACTTATTCTAGAGGAAAAAAAAACGAGCAAGTAAGCAGCAGACTCTGGAGAAGTTCTTTATGCCATCAACATCGACAAAAGAGTGAAATGCAATGATTTAAAATTTTATTGATTTTGAGTAAATGTGAAACAGTAAGATGCTTTATTTTTATGATTCTATTGCACCAAGAGTAAAATATTTGAGAGTATGGAACAGATGCTTATTTTTTACACAGCTGTATATTGCTCCATTTACGTGGTTTTCGTGGAACCAATTACCCGCGTAAATCGAGGGATTTCTGTACTTATATTGATAAAAGCGAAAATTGAATAAATAAATACTCATTGATACAATAACTATTATATGATTTTTTAATTTACTATACCACTTTATACAAAATAATTTGATTTTTGTCTGGTTTTTGAAAAACAAAATCAATATTGCACTTATGGCACCCAGAGTCCTCTGACATCTCTTGGGTCTCTAGAGGACCCCTGGTTAGATAACGTTGCATTAGATCACGCCAAACGGAAACTTTTGTACTTACCACTGAATAGTGTTAGTTGTTAGATTTAATTACAACCGATAAGGATTATATAAGGTGCTTTCGGCATAACTGTGCAGTGTTAACTCTGTGTCGTGCAAGTTTTTTGTCACGTGAGACTGTGCAGACTGTGCAAGAAAGTCAAAGACGAACGCTTTGTTCAGATTGTGCAGTTATTCAAACTATTATTTTAACCTTTTTTTTTTTTTGTAAACAAATGAATTATATGTGTATGATTACATCAAGTCTGTCTCCTGCTAATTGTTTTGTACGGTAATATATAAATGGCGCATGAAGGTTTTGCGATGCTTTTAAGTAATATAAAAGAAATTTTATTTGATAATGAAGACTGTAATATATTGGCTGAGGGAACACGCTTATGTTTGCATGCGCATGTGTGATATTTTAGGTAATACCATGTAATGCAGTGGTTCCCAAACTTTTTCGGTTCCCGGCGCCCTTAATGTATTAAAATTGTTCCACGGCGCCCCAATTCAATACATTGGTATATATCATTTTTAGGGTTTTGTAGGTATGACAAAAAAACCCTTATACCGTCATTTTGTGGTCTGTCTGTCTGTCTGTCTGTGTGTTTGGTAAAAATTGTAGCCAAACGGCTAAACCTAGAGAGTTGAAATTTGGCATGCTTATACAACTCTTTGACCCGCACATAGGAAAAATACTAAAACATCTAAAAAACATACCCTACTAAAAAAAAAACAAATACCTGCTCACCGAAAAAAAAAAAAAAAAATTCTGAGTAGGGTATCAAATAAAAGCCCTTAGTACGTGGATTAACAATCAAAATTTTATTTTTGTAAAATAAATTATTTTGACGAGATTTTTGCCAAAATTGTGCAAAAAAAATTTTTGTTCCATACCGTGTAGCCCAGATGGTTTAAACGAAAAATCTGAAAAAATTCTACTAGTACATTCACAAGTCATGTACATTTGTGTGAACCGGAATTTTTGACCAGATTATGTTTTCGGAAAAAACCGCATTTTTTGTGTTTTACCATGTAAAATATTTAATAACTTATGTAACACAGTAAACCAGCATGGTGTAATGGTTAGCATGCTCGCGTTCTAATTTGCAAACTAAGGTTCGCTCCGGTCTCGAGGCAATATTATTTTTTCTGTTTTTTTTTTTGCATATTTATTTTGTTTAAATTATTTTATCAAAATTCTAGTTATATTTGGGCAAATGTTGCATTTAGTTTTTAAAAGCGTAAATTTAATAACCAGTGGAAGCTGTTGAAATTGAATACACGAAATCAGAAGAGCGGAGTTATGACTTAAAACAACCAATGGAAGCCATAGGCTCAATTTTCAAAATCTTGATGAACCTTGCTATATAAAAAAAAATCTGCACATATTTAGAAACCTAAATAATGATATTAGGCATTCGAATTAAAATTAATTAAATAAAAAATATTTTATAAAATTTGTTTTGGCATCCCAAATAATCATCATTCACTTACTAAATACCTGCGAAACCCTGAATTGTGTGAAAATTTACACACTTCACATCAATTTTTTTCAATTTTCAATTTATTTTATTAGACATGTGAAAATATGAAAATACAAGTGATGACCTAAAAAAAAGGTCCTCATTTCTAAACTACAAAGTGAAGACAAAAAAAAAAAGTCTTGGGTTTTCGCGGCGCACCTGTAGCCCAGTCAAGGCGCCCCAGGGTGCCGCGGCGCACAGTTGGGAAACGCTGATGTAATGTATTTTTTATTTGATATATGTAAGACTAGTTCGTTCCCGATCTTCAATGAAGATACATGTTAGATAGTAATCGGTGTTAAGTTAATTCCACCTACCACACAGCACTACAAAGACAATTCAGAAGAATTTTCCAAACCAGAAAATATTTTGGAAAAAGTGTTTGAATATGCAGAGAGTACTGTTCCAAAACATGACTACAAATCAATTTAAAGTACATTTCCGCTTGTATCCAGAAAATTTGGAGTCTATTTGAGTGTATTTACATGTTCCATCATGAGGTTCCATCATCATATCTATACTATTTATTTTGCAAATTCTGCAGGCATAAACAATGATATCTTGATTGTTTTCACTCATATTGTTTTGTAGAAATAATAACTTTGCATTTTTACCGCGAAAATCACCATTGCACAGACTGCCGCACGATCTGAACTTGTGACGATTGTGCAACACAAATTGCACTGCACAGTATATGCCGAACGATCTTAATGCAGCACAAAGCACACAGAAACTTTATGATGAACGCTTCTTGTGTAATTTATGCAGAATGTGTAGATTATTAGTTTATGCCGAACCTATAATACTCCAAATGTACATCTAGTTTTTAGTGAACGTATATTGAAAGAAACATTCAGTGTTTAACTCAAATGACAGAATTATTACTTAAGGCTTCATACGCATGTTAGATATTAGTGTATTTTTTTCTTAGTTTTTCTTTTGTTTGCAGTGTTCGTGCGCAATGAATTAAATACACATCTGCATATAGTTCCTCATTTAGTATTCGGGTATCTTCGGTAATCCTACGAAAAGCATCTGGTTCCTTAGAAATCCACTCCATCTCATAACTATAGCGAGGGGATCTAATCCTTTAATCTTTTATTCGAGTGTCCCCATACACACTTTACCACCAAAGGTTTATTATAAATTTAGGTCATTGCTTTATATATTATCAAACACTACAGTAGAAATTTATATTTTATTTTGTGATTTATAAGCAAGACGCTACTTTGAATATATTAAGTGTAGTTCTAAACTTATCTTATTAAGTTTTGCTTTTAAGTTATTAAAGCAAAGTTTTGACACTAGCGCTTCAGAATTATAGCAGGAAACCAACACGAAACGTACAGTCGTCAACCTATTGTCACTTTTATAATAACAAGACGAGTTTTGGAACTATTCGCACAAGTAGATCCTTCTAATTTTGAACTTGGATCACGAGTTCCAAGCACAAGATAACGAGTATGCAGTTTAATGATAGTGTCGGTTTCGTGACAGGTTTCATAAGACAGTACTCAATACAAATTAAGTTACATAGACCAGAGCTGGGAATATTTGAAATAAAGTATTTGAAAAAGTATTTCAATTACTTTCTGGTATTTGAAATGTTGTATTTCAAATACTTCAAAAATATTCTCTTGGTATTTGAATTTGCAAATACTTTCTCCGTGGTATTCGTATTTGATATTTGTTGTCTGAAAGTTTCAGTTTTTGAAATACTTTAGAAGTTTTTTGATATTTTGTTGATTTTTTTTTTTTATACTTATTAAAAACATTTCTTTGACGTTGCGAATTACCGACATTTTCAATTACTTATTGGTAGAATAAATTTTATTATCTTGTTATGAATTTGCCTTCCAAAGTATAGTCTGCATAACTGACATGTTTTAGTAGATATATTACTCCCCCCAAGAAACTACATGAACATTTATTATAAACCAGGCTACTTTTTGATGAAGAAATTTTGGCACTGGTAATAATGTTTCTACGTGTCCACTAAACCAACAAACGCCGACAACAGCATACCTACTAAACGCCTGTTTATAAGCATCGGAAACAATCTTTCTACATGTTCATACTCAGACACACAATTTAGTTGAGTTCAAAATCACCCACTCATTGTCTTTGATTAATTTTACTCCAATATTTAATGTATACTGTTCTAAAATCACCGGTAAGTAATGTGATGCTCGACTAAATACGAATATAAACGTCAGTATAAGCTTATATTATTATAACACATTCAAATGTATCTATATGAGGGTCCGCCTTGGAGAAACGGATACAGACCCGGATACGGATTTTTATATTTAACGGATCATCCGCGGATACGGAGCTCCTCCACACCACTAATTACTACATATATTACATTACTATTTTATGACTAGTTACTTGTCTTTGTTGTGAGTAAGTGCTGTAATGCGGGGCCGTGACGGATTATTTGATTGTCTTCGTCAAATTTTACACTATAAGACCAGAAAAACAATGCGAGATACCCAGATTCTTTTTTTGCCACGCAGTTTAAAATGAACAATAACTTTTTAGCAAATTTATTTGATTTTTCTTGAATATATGAAGCTTATTTGTGCCCCCCAAGATTTTTTTGCTTCTTCGCCCCTCTGAGACATTTTAGCTTCTAAGGCCGCGCCCCCAAAGGAAAAATCATGAGTAAGCGTCTGTCTTTCCCGTTGACCGCGAAATTTCGCTTATCGCGAAATTGTCCGGAACGGAATCACCATGATCAACCTGTATACCAGGGATGGTAAATCGTCAGAAAAATAAATGACTCTGTTGTCGGTATTTTTAAAAACCGACTCCGACTACTGGGTCAAATTTTCTGGTTAAATTAATAAACTAGCTGAGTGCCCGTGATACGCTACGATATATTGATGGTCTACCATCATTCTGTAACTATTAAAAGATGGTTCTTTGTAAATCACATTGGTAATTCTCCCCTCAGGTGCTAGGATCAACAGGCTGCTGGTTGGGCTCACTCTGGAGCAGGCGCTGTAGAACTGCCCATGTGAGAAACAAGGGCAGTCTTCCCTCAAGTCTGTCCTTTACTTATTAGTATAAAATCCTGGGTTATGTTTCTAAATATGTGCTTAGGTAATCTTTGTAAGGAAAAATCTAGTCGATATCTTATCGGATCTAAAAGAGAGTGAAGAATCCATGAAAAAACGTTTTACTGCTTTTCACTTATGAGTTGAATTTCGAAACATGTCTTCTTAGAGGGTGCTTACGTTATGGACGAAATATATTCCCGGAATATCATGTTTTTATTACAAAATATCCCAAATTAATGCTTTAGGCGAGAAAAGAAAAAAAAAGGTAAAACACTTTCAAATCCTAAAAAGGAATATTATTAACATATGCACAAATAGAGAAGATACGAAGGATTCTATAATTCAACCAAAATCTAGTTTTGCCCGTTTAGGGATTGCTCGGGCAAAATCCTGAATTTAATTTTTATACATATCTGCTACATATCTGCACAGCTCATCGAGCCTAAGATATTGAGATGATTCTAATATTACATTCATCCCTATAAAAATTACTACTTTGTGAAAAAAAGAAAATCAAATTTTGGACAATAATACATGATTGGTAAAAATGTTCAGTTATTAAATTAAAAATGTGTTTTATAATTTACAATTCCTATTTAACATTAATTTAATTTATTCGTGCGACAGTGAAAATTAATAACGTTTGAACAATGTGCACACAGTTGTGTAAATGTGGAGTAATTTTATACGATTAAAATATGGACCGAAATAAATATGATAGCCACAATAAATATCATAAATAAAATATTTAATTTTACCTTTATACACATAGAATTATGCTAATAATTGTATGTAAATATTTTATATAATGTGGTTTTACTATATTAAAATATTACCCCAGTTTTATATTGTGTCAATTCGACTGGAATGAATTAAAAAAAGTTTATTATATATTCACATTGGCAGCAACAGAAAATACTCGAAAAGGAAATTAAATGTAAATTAAAAATTATTGATAATAATATTTTATCAGTGCTAGCACGTGGATATTCAAAATAACGACAACTTTCCCAATTGAAGGGGCAAGTGGAAGTGAAGGTATTATGTTACAAATTTTAAGTTCTGAGTTAATTGACATTTAGTAAGTTATTGTGTTTTTATTTTCCGCTATCTCTCCGCTTGTCACATCAGTTCAAAGCCTGTCAAATTTATTATATTTTGGGAATACGATTTTTTCCACAAATTACTATATTTACTATATCTTTCGCTGCTGTGTGATACCTAAAAAACTATTTGAGGTCATTGTACATAACACCTTTATCTATCTGTATCTTCCAAAATATAGATAACTGGAAACTGAGTGTTGTGGTTCGGATGAAAGAGGCTTATACAACCTCATTCCAACGAAAATTTCAAAATTTAAAAAAATGCTACATAACACCTTCATTCACTTGCCCCTTCAATTGTATTTCAGAAACGATCATATGTTTTGTAGAAAGCGTCAACTGTAATTTGGATTATTAAATTCTATTTGAGAAAGTGTCAATTACAATTCAGATTAGTGAAATGTAATTCAGAAAGTGCCAATTGTAATTCATATTATACTCTGTTTTTTAATTCGATGGAGCGATTCAAAAATACTGTGCCAGAAAGCTGATCTGTGATTGGCTACCGGTGAGTCGTTTTTACATACAGTTTCATGACAAGTGCAGCCATTACTTCAAACTGTCAACCCCAAAATTCTGTGAAAATGTCAGATGAATTAATCACATGATTGGTTTTCAGATGCAACCTATTTTAAAATTTCATACTTGCGGGAATGTTACCTTTGTGGTTTGTGAACATTAGTGCTTCTTAAAATGTTCTAATGTAAATTTTCCCTTTGCTTTTACTCTTCGGAATTAAAAAATAGACTATATATGCTGTAAGAACAAACTAAGTGGAAATTTCAATTTCAATAGTTTGCACCTTTGCAAATATTATGTCATGTTGGTATTAAAAAATGTCACTTTTTTAAAATTTGGAACCATTTGACATATGTCATGAAAAATAATATCTTAATTATAATGATTATGACCTAGAAACCTAAAGTCGGTTTTACAGCGTAAGGAATATTTTTAATTAACATTTAAAGTCAGTAATACACTATAAAAGTAACCAAAATAACCAGATCTAGTTTTTCCTTACAAAAGTGAACAGCATATATAATCCGTCTCAATTTGTAATACGAAACTAGTTACTTTGGTGACATGTGGTGTAAACAGACTTTGGCGTATCCGTGTGAACCAATACTATGATAATATTATAAATGTATTGTCAATATACAACATAAAAAATTAACTTTCCCTGTTAGTTACGTATTACAAAATGAGACAGATATTAGTAAATTGTAATTCAGAATATGTCGCATGTCAGACATTCGTATATCGTCAACTAAAAACGATCCGTGTCGTTGAAGTATCCGTGATATGATTTTTAGAAATTTACGGATTCGAGGAAAAAATGCATGATTTTTACCAATAAAAATTAGTCAGTACCCCCTGTCGAAATAAAATTAAGCCTAAGCACTAAAAAAATATCACCCGGATAAGACGGCGGTTCATTATCCTCTCTCCGCGTTACCGGAGATTAAAGTTAGTTAACTTCCAAGGTCTATTTTAAAATCTTGAAGACTAAAACTAAGACAAAGTATAGGTGGAACTCGACATACGCCGAATCACTTTTACGCCTGCGCTGAATTAACTATCGTACGCCTGGGATTCCCCGATCTGATCGGGAAAGTAGCGCGATAACTGGACTGGTCGGTGCTCCAGTATCATGGCGTATAAGTATCCTTCTACACGTCTAGCGTATATCTAGTTTAGTTATTCGTAATTACATAATACGTAAGTTTTATATACGTTACATATTACGTAATACATAAGAGTACAGTAAAACAAATACCATGTCTGAGAAGAGGAGAAAGGAAATATTAATTCAAGATGGACCTAAAAGGGCTAGAATTTCTATCTCCCTTGAGAAGAAGATGAAAGTTATTAGACGAATGGAAAGTGGGGGAAAACGTCTCGATGCCTGCAGGGTAATGAATTTACCGCCTTCAACTGTACTACCATTATGAAAAATGCAGATATAATCAAACAATTTGCTCAGCAAACTACAGAAGTAAACGCTAAGTACGAACGATCCTGTCAAATAAAATAGCGTTATAGAGATACCCTTTAAGCCTATTGTTTATTTACTTGGAACCTAACCTATACCCTCACTATAAGTTAGGTTCATTTTACGCCAATTCGGTTGACGCCTGTTCTCCTAGGAACGAAACTGCGGTATATATCGAAGTACTACCTGTATTGTATGAACTTACTCGTAACAATATGATAATTTTATCTTCTAAAGTTAAAACTAAAACATAAGGCTGAAGCTTAAATCCCAGCTAAATGTTGACTAAACCCACCATTACTTTCACACTGTCAATGTCATTTTTATGCATACTGTTCTGTAGAGACTTGCGACAGGACACTATAAAAACGATTGTCGAAAAGTTTACAGAATAAACCCCCTGAGCGCAGTATTCAGCCGACGAATAAAGCCTCATTCATAGCTCATGTTTTAATAGACAACGCGTAATTCATAGTGCATAATGATAATGGATAATGTTAGGCTAAGCAAAACACTTTAGTACCATTCATAGCTCATGTTTTAATAGATAAATCGATCTAGCTGCCATCTACACGCAATAGAAATTACTAAACAATTTATAATAAAAATATCTTGTTATTAAATATATGTATGGTTTTTTTATTAAATATACTTCTAAAAAGAACCAAAATAATATTTATTAAATAAAATAGCTATAATGTTCCTGAAGCTATTCGCTCTAACCTAACTTTTTGATTTCACAAAAAAAGTATTAACTTTTGTTTCCACCCTATTTCCGACAAGTGTTGGTCTAAAAATCTGAAAAACAATCTCAATAATGTACATTGATGGAAACCAAAATAGTTCATAAGGAATTTTTGTCAGATTAATTTTTTTATTGTTGAAAAAATACATATTTTATTTTAAAAGTTCATGTAGCATTTTAAATAAAAGCTCTTAGTACATAGAATTACAAACAATACATTATTTTCAAAATATTGTTTATTTTGATTTGATTGCCGCAAAAAAAATGTTCCACAAATATAGCATGCTGCTTTAACTTTGGTATTATACTATATACGTGAAAAACACTGAAATATGTGAAAATTCACATTTACTAATTAGTACATCATAAACTGCAGCTACAAGTCTTTTTAGAATTTCCTGTATAATATATTCGTCTATTTTGAAATTTATCACTGTACCTGTACCTGCGAAACCCTGAAATGTGTAATTATCACTTCACATCTATTTTTCAACATTAGTTTCAACATTTTTACTAATAATTATATCACAAACTGCATCCACAAGTTTTATTCGAATTTCAAATATAATATATTCCTTCATTTTGACAGTTGTCAGTGTTTTAATGTTAATGTTAATGTTAATGTTAGAAGTTTGAGGTATACAAACTTCTAACATTATGCGTTAAATATTTTCTTACGCTTATCCACTAAATTGGAGCTATGAATGCTTCTACGGATTTGTGTAGAAATAACATTATTATGCGTTAACATTAACACTATGAATTACGTACTATCTATTAAAACATGAGCTGTGAATGATACTTAAGCTAGTACAATTGTCGCTGTTCGCAATGTTTCTAAATCGGCACCCCATGTGGATCCTAGTACTAATTTTTAAACTATTCTATTCCCTACTATTTTTTAGTGTAACATTTTTTTTCCTTCTTGAAAATGTAGATTAAAATTAAAATATATTCCATTTCTCCTCTCCTGTGTCTCTTTATTTTTAGAAAAATTTATTAGTAGAAAAACGTTGCAAAAGTAAAAATTGTTGTTGAGTGCATAAAATAAATATTCATGGGATTATATTCTGAGAGTTCAGAGTTATGAATAAACTATTTTAGTTGAGCCAAGAAAAATAAGCTCTATATCATGTGGGCTTTAAACTTGGGCTTATAACTCACAAAATATTAGTTTAATATTAACCTTCTTACATATTCAGACTAAAGTTACAACCTGGACACAGCCAAAGGTACGAACTTTGAGCTATGTCGTAAGAAATTTTCGTACGGACCTCAGGAACGCGAGTTTTATAATAGACCTTTAGAGTAATTTTTTTTATGAATATTAAGCAGTTATTATACACATTGGCATATTTAACTATGTAAATTTCATTGTGATTTGAGTAAAAAATAATTATTTTAAAATTTTAAATTGTGTGTGCCCACTGTTTTGATGTGTCATTGTCACTCTCGAGTGCATGAACATTCATGCATTCATATTATCTCTTGCTAATGTTGTCAAACATAAAATTTGTTGTTTATATCATTTTACATTTTGACCAACCATTTTAAAAAATTACGAAAATGAAAAAATAATGGGTGTCATAGACCAGAGTTTCTAAACCGGGTGGACGCGAAGTCATACAAGATCGAAACATGAAAATATAATAGCAATGCGCTCATTCTTGCAAGATATTAATTTTACTCATATTTATAAATACGAGTCTTATAGTCATATTCAGAAAAATATACCTTTCATAACATAAATAAAATATATATTTTATTTATTATTCTATCTAATTACTTATTTTGACAACTAATTTAAGCTACAGGCTATTTCAAACGTTTAAGCGGAACTAAATGGAGTATTAATTTTATGTTATGACTAGCTAACTTTATAATGAGTAAAATGGGCTTAGGCTAAACAAACTGATCAAAAGCAATCAAAATTCAAGTTGTACTTTGAAGTAGGTACGACTTAAAAGTGCTCTCCGAGCTACAGATAACTCAAGAGTAAGGATGTGAATGTGTTTAGATCAAAATATAAGATCACTTTGAACTTTTGTAAATAAAAATACTTTACTTTCAAGTCGTTATAGGGAATATAATCGTCATATATAGGTATTATAGTTTTTTTTGTCAACCGTAAAAGATACTGAAAAAATGTTTTATATATATATATATATATATATATATATATATATATATATATAATATTTTATATATATATATATATATATATATATATATATATATATACAGGGGGCTGCAGACAATATTTATATAATTTCGGGGGTCCCATGCCAGAAAAGGTTGAGAAACACTGTCATAGACGACAGTTGTTCACATATTAATCTAAAATACTCCTGTGGACAGCTACGTCACTAAAGTGCGGTATTTGAAACTGTTTAATATTTAATAGTAGTAAATAATAACTTTCTTATGGAATAAGATTTTATTTTATTTTTTGCTTCATAATAATCTCTGATTGCTATTCTTTGAGGTACAAATACAGTAGAGCGTCAATTATCCGAACTAATTGGGACCAAGGGTAGTACAGATAAACTATTTTTTCGGATAATCTATCTGATAGAAAAATAAGATAAAACAAGTACATACAGTAGTGCATATGTTTTATTGTTTACATAAGTTATTCTACCGCATTTGTTTAATTAACATCCTAACTTAACATCGCATAACGCGCATAACAAGAGCTTAGATTCTCCCACCCTACACACATGCAGGGTGAGAGTATAAGACCGGTTGCGTATAAGCGTTTGGATAAGCGACGTCCCGGTTAATCGACGTTCGTATAATCGACGCTCTACTGTACTAAATTTCATTAATTTAATATCATTCTACAAGTTTACAACTGCCTTCATTTAAGAATATCGGATTTTGTACAAATCAGGTCAGAGGCCGACTCAACCTCGAATATTTATTACTTAAAAGTTATTATTTTTTTATATAGAGATAGATGGAAACGTCTCACCGATTTCGTAGTTTTCACATAATGCCAGAATATTGAAAAATAAAATTATTTTTGAAACACAAAATTCCTTTTCGCTCTGAAATCTTTTTAAACTGCCCTCATATATCGCTACTCCCAGGATATAATAAGTCCATTTTATTCAGTATTACGATTGAAACAGTTTTACCATAGAAAAAGGACATAACTGAATTATTTCTATAATATGTCTTGTGCAAATGTGATTGAAAATGTACAATAGTAAATTTTTAATTTTTTATGTATGCATTTAATCTTAAACATTATTTTTAAAACTCAACTATAGTGTCGGTGGTCAAGAAACAGAGAATTTACTTTCTCAACGACCACTATAGAATTTACCAATTTTAAAACCAATTTTGACTATAGAAAGTTAATATTCTAACGCAAGAGTTGGAATGTTATTCTAAAGCATTTATATTCTTTTGCATGTTGCGTGTATTTCATTCCATCACTAGTGATAGAATATTCCATGCTTGTTGTCATTTGTTATTGTTCACTATAAGGTATGCAATCCTCCGCGCTGAAAAGTAGTGCAAACGTTATCTATACGCGTAGGGATACATTAAAATAAATGCAATGTTACATTAAATAAATGCAACATAACTTCCTTAAAAGTACTAAAATAGTGGTCGATGTGCGGCACATTAAACTAAAATTAAACAAATAATAAATAAAAATATAAGTTTAATTAATTGATTAATTTGTTATGTAATATAAATGATTTGTTTAAATAAAATGTTTGTTAAATTAAACATTTGTTAATTTTTTTTCTGGTGGTCGTGGAGAAAGTAGGTTCTGTGACTCAATTGGAAGAGAAAATTCGATACTTGTGGTTCCTCATTCTCACATGCGGCTCACGCTCTGAATGTTTCACTCGCATCGAATTTTCTCATTCCAACCTTGTTACAGAATATACTATACTATGCCCTTTACAATACTTTGCTGTTGTGAGTCTATTATACTGTTTCTTTTTGCTTTGTGCACTATATTAATTTTGTTTTGTTTTTGTTTGTTACAGGTAAGTGTCACATTACGCATTCTAACGTTTCTAAAGGTCAACAGCGCGTGAGTTTTATCATTATATGGGGAAGGAAAAACCAAATAAAGTTGTGTAAGTCATATTTTGTTTATTTTGAGAAACAACCCGCTACTTAAATTCGCTGTATTAAATTTCACATTCACCCTATTTGAAATCATTATAAATTTAACACCTGGAAAAAAGATATCGCCGCCTTTCTTAAACCACCTTTGCATTTAGTTCGTGTTACTACATGCAGTCAGTTTTTTTGAAAATATGAATTGCACCTTCAACCCCTCTCATATATTGTTTGCTAAAACAGCACTGTAGTAATTTAGTATGTTGCTGTATCAACTGTTTTGATGCTTTAGTAACATTATAATAATGTTTTAAACATTGCGATTTTGCATAGTACGGAACTGTGAGAGCTCCGTGATAAGACGGGTGCCTACGGAATTGTCCCTTCTGGCACTGTGCAAATCAAGAAGTCGATTCAAGCTACTTTTTGAGCTGCGCCGTCAGTAAAGCCGGCTACACACGTACCAGCATACTTGAGCGGTATACTTGTATAAGATTATTGTACTAGTATACCAGACTCCTTATATAGCTTCCACACATCTCAAGTATACTTCAACAGTATCGGTGTACGTTTAAACCATGTTGTCCACGGACGATGATGCACTCGTTCTTTCGTTTTAGTTCTTAATGAGAAATAAATACATTTTTAAAAAACGTAGCGTGTGGTGCAAAGAATGGCTAAAGACAACAAAAAGTTGTTCATGCTCTAATCTGTTAAATGTATTGATAATTTTTGAGCTGATCTAGTAATCTGTTATATGTAGCCTCTCTTTTTCCCTTATCGTGGTAGTTCTTTTGATTTTATGAGCCACAACGTGGTCGCTACCGTAAATACCGAATAAATTCTTCAATAATTTCCCGATTTCCGTCTTGCATATCGTGCGTTATGGCGCCAAACTAGAGGTATCACTCATTCAACTACGCTGAATATTCGCTCACGACTGATTCATACTTGCCCAAGTACGACTTGTGCAAATATACAGAGTGATTATTTAATGGCGAGACGACGTCACCGAATTATCAAATAAAATAATAGAAAATCAAATAAAAGAATGGCAGGAAATCATTGACTCAATAATTTGGAGATGACGGAAGTGTCTACTACGCGCATGCGCCAGTAGTTTATTTAAGTAACCTTGCAAAGAACCCGAAACACACTGCTAAATGTATAGTGCGTTCGAAGGTGAGTTTGCAGTACAGGGCATATGGAGTAGTTCTTTTTCATACTCTCTAACGGGTTTACAGAATGACGCTATCCTTTTCTTGCTAGTCGACGTTGCCAGCTCTAAAACGCGCTGATCTGTGAAGACGCAGTATTCTACAAATGGCCATTTGTTTTTGTTGAGTGTTATTTTGAGTTTTATAAGAGTTGATTTTTGTAAATAATACGAGTTTTTCATATTATTATAATTGACACATTTGACACTTTTACAACATTTGGCAACACCGCTCCCATTTGCCATAAGAGCTATACTGCAAACTCACCTTCGAACGCACTATAGATACTGCCAATTATTTTTAGTGCGTAAAACCGTCTTTTTAACGCGCCAGTTTTCGATATTTAACGTAATTTTATGTTGCGTACGGCTTTCACGCCTGTAAACAAAAATGAATCTCCGCCAAAAACTGCAATTATTAAAAAAAGTTGTGAAAATCTGTTTCAAAATGATTTAAGAAAAATTAATTGATAACTTAGAAGATATTGTGACGCACCTGCCAAATAAAAGGATTACCTTACACTCCCATACCTTAGTGCACTGTTTTTTTTTATTTTTTATGATAGGTTGTGTGGAGGGATTTAGTTGTATTTTTTACTTCCACACCATCAAATCCTCAATGTTCATGTCACTTGCTAACTTCATTACTGCAGCATCCCGAGCATGCTTATTTCTATAAATTTTTAACGTTGAGTCCCACAAGCACCCATGCTCCCTATATAAAATCACAAATTTACTTGTGGTGTCAGTACACTTTGTTATTGGACATTTTAAATATATTTAACGCGTTTTTGTATCAGTGAGAACAAATCAGCTGTAAATGGCGGACATTTTTAACATTCACGGCTACTTGTGCTAGTCAGTAGGATCGGCTTCTATTCACTTGACTGGCACCTGTACTGGCATGTGCGTCTACATGATGCCAGTGACTGGTGCAAGTTCTTACTTGTGCCAGTTACTGGCATCATGTAACCGGCCATAAACCATCTCAGCTTTCAACATACTTGCACGTTCGTTTCACACTCTCGCTTTGTATTTTTGATATAGTTATTAGATTTCACATAAGTTGAAAAGCAACAATGTATTGTGTTTTTAAAAGTAGAAATATGTAATATATTAATTTGAATATTTTATTCATTAAATAGTGTTTATTTTTCATAAAATTGAATGATTTGATATTAAATTACCTAAGTTCAGACTAAATTATTAGTGGTTATTATAAAAATGATTTTCAATGTACAATTAAAGGCTAGAAAATATTTTCAACAAGCTAAGTGACTCAGTGTTAAAGACGAAGACTGGTAAACAGAATTAACTTTTGATTAAGTTTTTGTTTTTGTATGTAAAAATAAAACATGTAAGCTAGAAACCAGTGGTCCACAAAAGTTGACAGACTTCCTCGTATTTAATTTTGTAATCATTAAGAATAAGGAAAATAAGAATAAATAAATAAGAATAAAGACAATTATGTATAACAATGTTTTCAAAATAAAATTTCCAAAAGTTCCATTCAACGAATCGTTAATGAAAATCTTCATTTGCACCCCTACAAGATGGGTGTCGTCCCAGAATTGAAACCACGCGATTTTGAAGCCAGACAACTCGCTAGTGAAAACATGCGTGCTGCGTTACCTCGTGACGGTATCGTTTTTTTTTTTTTTTGTTTTTCTTTTCATTTGGCCTCTTGTGATTTTTTCCTGCGGGAACACCTAAAATCCTTAGTTTACAACAATCGTCCCAGGACCCTGGAAGCCCTCTAAAACAACATTCGAGACCAAATCGCCGAAAATCCTGTGACAATGCTTCACAGAGTGCACTAAAACTTCAGAAAAAGGCTTGCTCAGTGTGTGGAGTGTAGAGGGCGCCATTTGACCGATACTTGGTTTAAAACCATGTAAACTTAAATTTCCCATGTTAATGATTAAGGAAAAAATAATAAATTTGGACATTTTGTAACATTCTGCGTTTTATTCCATTCTCAAATCCATGCGTTTGCCGCGCGCCACCCTGTAGAACTCTAAAGTGGGAAACAGAATGCAACGAGTTCTACGACGTTCGTACGGCGCTATCTGTCAGAAGAAAGTTAAAACCAAGCTATCGTACGCAAGTGCACAGAATGGACAACGTCCTACAGCGTTCGAACGCCGTTGATACTGAATGTTCGTCAACTTCCAACTTTTGACGCCGTTAAACGTTGACGCAGAACACCTAACCTCAGTTTTTACTGAATGGTAAAGTGTTTGTATGTATAAATAACTTGCATACAACATAAATAACATCACACACAAGTCTTCATCATCCATTATACTTTTAATAAAAGAAAGCGCACGTATAAGTACAGATATTGGTTGTCAAGTGACACTTGACGGCGTTAAAAATTATTGCATTGTGTGCAGGCGAAAATTCTCAACGGCGCTAACGCAACGCCGCGCAAATGACGGCGCGCTGACGGCGTAGCGCGCTGTGCATTCTGTTCCAGGCTTAATAAAGAACATACTCAACTAACAACATCAATATTTTATTCGGTGGAATCCAAACAACTCCTATTACACAAACCACCAATAAGCTTATATATTCAATATTTTAATATAATTTAAAGGATTTTTATTATAAAAAGAAAATCAGGGACCCTGAGTTCCATAAAAACAGGCTTGTTTTACCGTGATGTATTTATTTTTTAAATCGGTGCAGCCATTTTTTAGTTTTGATGGATCATACACATACGTACATACATGTACACAAACGAACTAATTAATATAGAGGTTATTACCGTGACAGTAATTCGAATTTTTCGTAATATTCGAATTACAGTTGCATTAACATTATGCAGAAGCCACAGAAATGATTGTAACAACCTGTTCAATATTGAATTGATTCCTAATTGAAATGTCATATGCTTGTTCACATCAGATTTTTACTATCTACTAAACAATCAGTAAAATAATTGCAATCTATTTTGAGGTTTGCTGGTATTGCATTTTACCAAAATGATGTTTACCGGAACGAGTTTAAAATTAGTACGAACTGATTTGAAATAAACAAATATTTGACAATTTCCATTTATTACTTGGAATGGAATTGCCTCTTTTCAATTTGAAACAATCACAATCCGAACGAAATGTGTTATTGGACAGCAAGATATTGATTCATTCCAACTATTGTACGAAATATCCAATTAAATATTCCATTGTTTCATTTCATATGTACTAGTACTTTTAGTCGTACTGTTCTTATGCATTAATAACAGCATTCAGTGCCTTTTATCGCTGTTCTCAACAATTATTTGAGCTAGGTCCCGAGAGCGTCCAATCATATACGTGTATCGTTATTTCAACATTTGATACAATAGAACAGACGCTTTTAAAGGTTGATTGTACCCTGAAACAAGAACAATACGGCTGCATTTTGTTCTCTCCATTACGCTTTGATACTACAAGCTCGGTAAAAATTCACTTCCACGAAACGTCGCAAAAATAAACATCACAAAACACACCCCTATATACAAAAAATAATATAAAAAATTGCACTTTTTTAATTAACACTTAAGCACAATTTTATCGATAGGAGATATCAGAACCGACAAAATTTGATGTGAAGTTTAATTTCCAAATAATTCAGGATTTCGTAGGTATCAAACTAAAAACTAGAGGTGGTATTATTAGTAATTATTACTGAAAATCAATTTATTGCTAATGTTCATAATCATGTATCGTAAAGTTCACGATAGGTGAATGGAATTAGATATATATGACATATTTAAATAAGTAAACTTATAAGTTGAACAAATTTGAAGCTTCAAAAATGAGCGTTCCTGTTACTTTTGTGGTAAAAAAGCTTTGCATCTGTTGATTTAAAAACGTTAACTGTAATTCAGAAAGCGTCAAATGTAATTCACATTAGTAAATTGTAATTCAGAAAGCGTCAATTGTAATTCAAAAAGTATGACTTGTGATTGTGACAGTTCATAAACTATAACTTTTTTCGTCACATGAAAATTTATGTGGTCTATATATTTTAGCATTTTTTTATTAAATTCTGAATTTTTGTATGTTTAATTTTGTAATAGGTAACTACAGGGAATAGTATATTATGCAACGAGCATGGAATGACTATTCCTTGTAAATTTCATACTATGCTTTTTCCACGACTATAACTTCATTACTTATTTAATTTTTATTCAGTTCCCTTTAAAAACTAACAATAATTTGACAGTTGCTTTCAACCTATTTATTACGTTGCCTAGAAATGCCATGTACGTGTCATACGGAATGTAAATTCAATTAAAATAACAATACTTGTGGCAGCTGATTAACTGACTGACCAAGACCAATTCTATCATAGAGTATATTTACAAAATTTTACAACTTTAAATATATTATTTAATTTTAATCCAGTTTCCTTTACAAATTAACAATAATTTGACATATACTTTCAACGTATTTATTATGTTGACTAGCAACGGTCAGCCATTGCTGCTTGAACCTGTTATGTAATGAGCTCGACCTGTTACGTAATGAGCTCGACCTGTTACATAATGGGCTCATTACGTAACAGATCAGCGGTCTGTAATAAAAAGGTGTGAGGAACATGCTACATTTACTAATCACTGACACGCCTGTAATGACCGTACATATATCTATATATTCGTGGAAAAAATTCATTTTTTATGTTGTATATTTACAATACATTTACAATATTATCATAGTATTGGTTCACATGGATACGTCAAAGTCCGTTTACAATTGACACTTTCAGAATTACAAAAATGTTTTCTAAAAAACATCTAATCGTTTCTGAAATACAATTGGAAAAGGCGCAGTAAACTGAATTTGGATTATTGGTGAACGATGAAAGTTTTAGACTAAGTAATATAAAGAGTAAAAAATAATTCTTTTAAAATATTTCAAAAAATCAAAAATAATGTTGTTAGTTAAAATTTTTGGTGCACAGCAACAAAGGCTATTTACGCCAAATCAAAAATAAAATAAAACTAATGACGTACTATAAATTTGATGATCAAATAAACCCCTGGTTAAGAATTTTTTATTTACAACATTTTATCCATTTTCATTAAGCTCTTTTTCACGTTTTTATTTCGAATTTAATTTATTTTTTTAGAGATATTGATTAGGACGAGGAGTTCACCTATTTACGAAATATCAGTGTTAAATATTGTTAATTTTAAATATCACTCTGACATTTTAATCCTTTTTAAAAGCTAGATTTTATTATTAGCTTTAATTTGCATACAGTTATCAGTACCTATATTAAAAGTAGAAATTCCTATACTAGTAATGATTTAATAATTTTAGTACAATTTGCAAATTAAAGTATGATATAGCTGTATTTAGTTAGATAAGCTAAATGAGATTCTGCAGAAGTAATATATTAATGTTACCTTTGGGATTTAAACCTCATCTCGAACCCTATTATGCTTTGTAGACAGATAATACTATGAATTTAAAATGTAATCAATTGGGAATAAATATGGTAATAAATGATAACAGATAATAAAGTGCGACTCCAACAGTATATAATTTATTTAATAATTAATCTGTTAATTAAAGACTTGGCTGTATAGAAATACCGTGATTTTATTTTATCATAGAACATAGAGGGTTCATTTCTGTAAAAACCGTTGATTGACCGGAATGTAAAATGCGTTTATTTTAAAATAGAACAGAAATTGTCAACTTGAAATGTATAAATCATTTTTGCGAAATAATGATGGAGAGAATTAATAATAATGAAAATAATGTAAATAAAATTCTTTTTACCTATGAGTCTACGTTTCACATTCACGGTGAGGTTAATTCTCAAAACTGCCGGTATTTCGGGAGTCGGGAAAATTTACATTTATGTAATACTCCCAGAACACAACGGCCAAAAAAGGTGAACTTTTGGGCAGGTTTGGTAGGAACGCATATCATTTGTCCTTTTTTTATAGACGGAAACCTTACTGCCCAAAAATATATTGATTTGTTAGAAAATAGAACAATATCTACATTAAATGCACTAAATATTCCAGGTGAAGTGTGGTTTCAACACGAAGGTGCCCCACCGCATAATGTCAGTATAATTAAAACATTTTTAAATCATACATTGCCGACCGGCGTAGCGTAGTGGTGACACATGTGCTCTGCGTTGCGAAGGTCTCGGGTTCGAATCCCGTTCAGGTATGGAAATTTTCTCAAATAAAAAATTGTCCTGGCTAATTGCCACAGCAGCAAAGGCCATAAAAATTTTAAAAAAAATCTTACATTTCCTCGATGTTGGATTGGACATGACGGCGAAATAGAATGGCCCGCTAGGTCGCCGGACTTAACACCGAACGATTTTTTTATTGGGTATATATGAAGAGAAAAAATTTTAATGATCAAAATTTAACTATAGAAGAACGAAAAGCTAGAATAGAAAATTATTCCCACAGAATAAGTAATATATATGACCGATGCGATTAGTTAATGTTATGCAAAATTTGTACGACTGTTTGGGACATTGTTTGGCAGTAAATGGAGGAATATTTGAAAAATTGTTGTAGATTATTTTTATTTTATGTTTTTTCCAAATTTTAAATTTTATGTTTGTTTAATAGATATATATTAAATTTTACATTCTTATTTATTTTCAAAGAAATGTCTTGCGTTTATTTATCTCTATAATCGAGTAAGCTATGCTGTATGTTCTATTTTAAAATAAGCGCATTTTACATTGCTGTCAATCAACGGTTGTTATATAAATTAAATCTCTATGTTCTATAATAAAATAAACTCACGGTATATTTGTATACCGTTGTATACCGAGTGTCTCAGGTCATTATGCTGGAACGCAAAGCCCTGTCCAAGAATATTCAGTACAGATGACAACATTTAATTTTCCAGGATATCCCGATATTGCTTCCTCTTCATTATTCCTTCAATTCTATGAATATTGCCAACTGCATCGCCAACAAAACAGCCCCACACCATCACAGAACCAGGTTTCACAGAAGGCACCAAACATTAATCAGATGTCCTCTCCTCTGCTGATCTACCTAGGAAGACTTCTTATTTGGACTCGTCATTCCATAGGACCATCTTACAGTGTTCGAGTGTCCAATTTTTATGTTGGCCCATTGAAACCTCTTCTGCCTATTAAGGCTAGTAACAAAGGTTTTCTTACACGCTTTTCTTGCTGTCTTCATTTCACGGTCGATAGACTAACTTCTTTCACTCTCTTAAGATTTAACTACGCTGGTATTTCTGGTACAGTTAGGTGTCTATTACACTTGCTGGTAATTACAATCTTGCTACCTTTAGAAGAAGTCGTGATTCTGGATCGCCCATCACGTGTTTTGTTGGATACACTCTCATTAGTATGAAATATCTTCACATTATTGTCGAATATTCTCGGTATTTTTAGTACAATCGAAATTTGGCGGTTAGTACAAAAGGATTTCTTATATTTCAGCGTCAATCAGACCCAACCTAATATCCATTTTAACAATGGAAATTTTGATACTGCGACCAATTGCGATCTCACTTATATTATATTATTTAATTTTTAAGGCCAAGCAAGCATTTTTAGCTCCAGTAGTTCCGTTAATTATGTAAAATTTGAATCCCCAGCTTTCAGTAGAATTGTAAATAAGTAAATTAACATTGAAAATTCGTCAACCAAATACCATGAACTGTCGAAAATAAAATTATTCAAAATCCATTTGTCCGTGTTCATTTTATTGTAAGTAATTCATGATTTCGCACAACTGTCGTCCGCGTAGCATAGCGTTTATTATATCGCTCCCGTATATTGTTAGAAACGGTTTAACGGTTTCATATAACTAGAAAAGCATTGTAGCTTAAATAAAATCCTTGTACAATGACACACTACTCATATTTTCATGATAAAGGTCTCCTAAATTAAATTTCACGAAATCCTTCAAAGGATTCTAGAGTGAAAAGCCTCCTTTCACAAGACATTCTTTGTAGAAATACGAATAAAGGAGACGCATCATATAATTTGTGGATATTTTTGTAATTTAATCTGTCAAGTATGAAGGATATTTAGTTCACAATTCTTGTCATTTTAAAGGTTAAGACGATAGTAGATGGATACGTTGATTCTTGTTCTGACAGCTTCTAACTTGCTTTTTGTATATGAATGCTTGTACTTTGTTTCAAGATGTCATATATTCCGTTTTTCCTTTTTCCGAAAAGAAAAATTATATTTCTCATATTTTAGTTATTTTATTTTTTATACTAGTGGGACATATATGGCCCAACACCCTAAATTTCACCCTCATGTAAATTTTCCTGCAAATATTGTTTTTGACTTCTTTGCAATTGTATCTTAAGTTATATAGTTTGCTTCAGGCTTTAGTGGAATGACGACTTCTTAACGAGCAGGATAACTCGAACGCTGCGGAGTTTTATTTTGTTATGTGAAAGATCCGGATCAAATAAAATTTCGTAGAAAGCTGTACATTGCTACTGTCTAAGAAAAGGTTCAACATTCCAAAAAAAAATTAGTATTACCCTGTTTTACTACCCTTATAATCCTCTTTAAATCCCACTCGCTATGAAGGTCAGATTAAGTCATTTTCTTGTAAGTCGAGACAAACTATACACAGATATTAAAACAGACCACACAAAAAAATTAAATGGGACTCTAAAGGCTATAAAGGCCCCAGTTTCATGCAGAAATCTCATTTTACTATCGGTACATCAAAGAAAATTGCTTATTTCAAAGCACTTAATTTTTTTGACAAGGTGCCAATCCGCAGACTAATCGCAAAACTGGCGCATTATGGCATCCGAAGGACACTGCTCCAATGGATTGAAGCTATTCTTCCCGATCTATCCTACCGGGTTCGCATTAGCGTGTTCCTGTCCGATGCCCGTCCTGTACTTTGTGGTGTCCCTCAAGGTTCAGTCCTTGGTCCACTCATATTCCCAATTTATGTTCTTGACCTTCATTATTCTATTGTGTCACCGTTCTGCATGTTTGCCGACACAAAAATTTTCAATGATGGCAGACTTAACCAAATGATATTACAGAATGATATCCAGAAAATTTTTGAATGGACACATAAATGGCAACTCCCGCTAAATTTAAACAAAACAACGGTGCTTCATATGGGACGGCACAACCCACATCACAACTATGTTGTCAATAACATTGCTCTTAAGGAGGTGGATGAACAGGTTGATCTTGGGGTCACAGTAATACAGGACTTGAGTTGGTCGCAGTAAGTTATTAAGGTGGTAAATAGAGCTAATTATATATCGTATCTACTTTCTAAGGCCTTTTTTCGTCCCTCCTCAGAGACGGTTCGCAAACTGTACATAACCTACGTGAGGCCACATCTAGAATTTGCGGTTTCCGTATAGTCTCCGCACCTCAAGCGCGACATTATAGCTCTGGAACAAGTCCAGCGGCGCTTCACCAGATTGGCACATGGTTTTCAGGGACTATCTTACGACGATAGACTTGAGCAACTTAAACTCTCTTCCCTTGAGAAAAGACGTTTACGTGGTGACATAGTTTCAAACTAAAACGGGACAAATTTATGAAAAATGTGCCGGGTAATTTTTTGACAAACCTTGTTTTCCATATATGGAAAATAATTACATACATAAAAATAATTTTAAGAACATGTTAGACATTCAATTATAGACTGTCATATTTATTTGTTTTTCTTTTTATTTATTTCAATTTCTGTTGTTTTTTTATGTACAGTATTTCATTTAAGTTTATGTACACTATGTATAGTATTACTTTTAGGGAGCAAAACAAGCATTGGCTTCAGCTCCTTGTCTTTCTAATAATAATAATAATAATAATAATAATAATAATAATAATCTGGAGTGTTTGCACGATCGACTCGTTTTGGTTACAGCTAACAGTATCCTCAGAAGTCAGGACCCACTATTACAATTCGTTAGTGAGCACGAATTTAGTGGCAAAGGGGCGTTTCTTTACCAGGCAGCGCGAAGAGCAGCAACGAGATTTAACCTGACAGACTTGAGTCCCGCCAGGGAAAACGCTGGAGTACAACAGAATTACTGGTTCGGTGAAACGAGGCGAGACAGACATGTTGACAAAAGAACACATGAGTAAAAGTATGCACTCTGTGTTCTTCAAACATATTAAAAGTCTAGAGTTGTCCACTGAACTCACGTTCTCGTTTCTTAAGTCTGCTGGTTTGAGATCGGAAACAGAAGGTTTTGTGTTTGCGTGTCAGGATGGTGTTATAAATACTTTGGCGTACAGGGCCCGCATATTCCAAATAGCGGAGCCCACACTCTGTAGGTTGTGCCACCACCATCCTCAAACGATTATGCACATTTTGTCTGCTTGTCTATCTCTTGCAGCGTCGAGCTACGTGTATCGACATAATGCTGCTCTCCGCGTGCTCTACTATCATCTTAGACATGCCTATGGTATTGACCAAATACCGGTTATACCGTACGTCCCTTCTGACATAGAGTCGGTGGTGGAAAATTCCAAGTGCCGAATTTATTGGAATTACTCCTTCCCCACCTCGAGGTTACTGACAGCCACTAAGCCGGACATAACCCTCCTGGATATCGAGACCAAACAGATGTTTGTGATCGAATTCTCAAGTCCAGCTGAGAAGAATATCTCTCTCAAGGAGGAGGAAAAGAGGTCCAAGTATATGGACCTCTTGTCCGAGCTTAGAAAACTGTATCCCGGGTATGAAGTTAAGCTTTTAGTCCTGATAGTTGGTGTTTTGGGTGGCATGAAAGCCTCCTATCGAAGGGAAATCGAGTCCATTCCCGTTTGCAGATCTTCTGCCAACTCTTTGATTTACAGGATGTAGAAAGCAGTGCTGCTCGGGTCACTCCGCATTGTGCGGGCACTGGATCTAGCGTAATTTCCGCGGCTGCATATCGCCAGGGTTTGGGATGCAGTCGTGTGTATTTAGCTCCACTAGTCTCTAGTATGACGCGGCTCAAAAGGTTGCTGAAGTTTGAGATTAGTGGACGCTTGTCAAGACCTGACAAACCCCATAAATAATAATAATAATAATATCTGTCACTATCCCACGCACACTGTTCTGCGCTAATAATTAAAAACGTTTGCGGTGTTCTGTATTGCATAAATCAGTACGGCGCTTTCTGCCTGGACCTGGCTTTAGCGTGTTGTTAACTTGAACAAGGCACTTAAAAAAAAAACAAAATAATTTTCTAAGAATGTTTAACTTATTTGTTAATTACCCTACGTTCTTATAAATTAGCCGCCCGGGTGCGGTGCACCCCTTGCACACCCAGGTTGCGGCGGTTTAATTAATGTTAATTAAATATTATTGTAATTAAGAAAATAATTTGAATCTGTACCAAATCAACAACCTATTGTCACTTGAATTCACTTTCAGTCCAGTTCCTTGGATAATTCAAATCCTTCTAGCCAGCATTAAAATTTCAAATTGTGAAGAGTACTTACTGCGTTTTTAATCAAATGTTTTACCTTGCTGTGTATATAAAAGCACTTGTGTTTATAATAGAAATATTCCAGGAAATTTATATAGTTCTTTGTCATATTTACTAAGAAAAGAATAAAAATTTTATGAACAAAAAATCACCTGGAGTTTCTACAAAAAGTATTTACTATTTTGTGGAATCACAAAGTGGCTCTTATATTTCTACTGGAGTATAGTCGACAACAGTCGACTGAAATGTCACAAAAAAACTACAAAATTTATTGTACTGTTGTTTGCAAACCAGACAACTACATTTTCGTATCCCAAAACACCAGTATACCTCAAGGACTTAACTCCTGTTGCCTTTTTTAATATTTTAGTGTAGACCATGTATTTAAATATTGCAAAATTTACCTCGGACGTGTTCAGGGTATTCGAGTATTGTACAGCGTTTTTTGTAGCAAATAATAACGATATTACATGGTTTAATATATTTACTAGCAAACAAAAAAAAAAAAAGTTTTAGGTATATATTTTGTGTCGTAAAAATACTCATGCTGCGGTAAATGTATGTAGAGAATGGTATCCTGCCTACACCTCTAACATATCAATTTTTTGTCCTGTGGATCATTATACATGTTCTAACAACAAGTAATGAAAGAAAATGTGGACGTTCAAATCCATTTTCTTACGATGAGGTTTAATTAAATTAATATAAATTTAAATTGCATTTCTCTCACTTAATTTGTGATGTAAAGCTATGACTTGTTTACGAGATCGTTAAATTCAGTCACTCGGAGACAAAAAAAAAAAAAAAAAAAAAAAACGGGCGTTTTGAAATATTGATTTAAAAGCTGCAAATAGTCCTAATTTAGCTGTTAACGCATTGCTAGCTATTGTATAATAAGAAGGAGGCACAAAAATACTATTTTTATCAACAAATAATTTTTACTAATAATATTACTCAAAATAAAAATAAAATATTCTAAAAAAGGTTAAAACAAAAACAAAAATTCTATAAATTTGCGTTAGCAAAAGGGTTGCTAATAACGGGTATTGCCTCCTTAGCTCTTATAACAGCCCTTAGTCGCAGTAGTATATTTAGAATTAGATTATAAAACTTTTCTTGGGATATCTTGTCCCATTTTTCTAAAAGAACTCTTCGCAGTTCCTAAAGGGTTTTTGGGGGTGGTCGATGCTGCCGAACCCTTCATCCTAGCATATCCCATACGTGTTCAATGGGATTTATGACTGGACTTCGAGCAGACCACGGCAATCGACGAATTTCAACTTCATCTAGGTACTCCGTGACAATTTTCGAAACGTGCGGGGAGCGTTATCTTGCATACAAATGGAGCAAATGGTACAACATGATCGGCTAAACATTCGTGAATATACCGGGAAGCCGTCATAGCCCCATTTTCAGCCAAAACTAGGTCCGTCTTAACCTCTCGAGAAATTCCAACAGACACCATTACACTACCACCGCCGAATGGCTGTTTGGCAGATATACAGCAGGGTGTGAATCGTTCATTTGGCCTTATCCACAATCGCTCGCGTCCGTCAGGTGATCTGTGGCAAAATCTGGACTTAACTGAAAACAAAACGTTGCTCCTTTCCTATATTCATATAACTACGAACGAACTGTACTCTTGCAGTCCGAAGAGTTGCGGACATCAATGGGTCCTGTGCAGGTCTGTGTGACGTTAGTCCCTGATCTGTTATTCTTCGACGTACTGTTTTCGCAGAAACTGCTGTTCCCGTAGCGTTTTTCAAATCTTGAGCGACGGTAGTTGCTGGTAATGCTCTGTCACGGAGTACAGATGTTATAATAAAATGATCTTCTCGGTAGCTGCTGGCTCGTGATCGACTGATCCGAGCTTTCTGAGATAAAGTCCTTCTCCCGATATCGCCTGATAGCATCAACAACGGTACTTCGAGGAATATTCACTACACTTGCGATACAACGTATGCTGTAATTCTCTTCATTCAGAGCTATGGCTCGCGCAACATCTTCTGGACGCATATTTTTTTTAGTTTAAAGTTACTTCTACAATCTACAAATGTTCTTAAAAAGAACAACAATTATGTTAAATAAAACAACAATTTTTAGAATTTGCCGTGTATAAATATGATTTAATACTCCTGTTATGTTTTGAATTTTACCACATTTATTTCAAATATTTCTTTAAAGACAAGCTTGCATGCTTTAATTTGTTTCAAATATATTATAGTATCTGTGTTTTATCATAAATTGATAAAGAAAACTCTATATATCTCACTAGAAATATTAAAAAGTGTCCGTTTTTTTTTTTTTTTTTTTGTCCCCGGTTGTATTTCATCAAACTAGCAAAAAAATATGTTTTTCAATATAAAATAGTATAGTTGTACAACGTAGCACGTCGCTCAATAAGTCTCCGGTCTATCTAAGAAAACAATATATATTTTTTTTTTAATTGTTCAGGTTTATTCTTCAACATACTCTCCTTCATCAGTGATACATTCACTCCAACGCTCCTAAAATTAAAAAAATTAAAACTAATTAATTAATTTAAATTCAGCATACCAATCAGTAATAGTTTATTTGCCTGGCGCAGAGTCTCTATAACGCTTAGCAAGCCACTGTTTGAATTCAACAGTATTTTTTTCCCATAAAATAACAATGTTTATTCAACACACGAAATTCTTTTTTATCCATTCTTTTGAAAATTACAAAACTGGAGTCACTAAAACCACTGTAACCTCTAAACTAATTGTCAGAATGTCATGAAATTTTCACACGTATCGTTTGAAGGTTGGTACTATCCAGAAATCATATGGGTCTGTCAACTATATTGCCATATATATGTCAGACCGGAGACTTATTGAGTGAAGTGTTATGTAGCATCGTTCCTGATGTACGTCAGGAAAAGCGACTCTAAAGATGTGGATTCTAAGTTGGCTGCGTTCGATCGGGTTAACGGGTGTAAAATAGAGGTAATAAAATGGCATGGCGGGACTTACCTCTGATTGCTGCCTCGATGTATCGGAAGGAGATTCTTGTGCCGTCTGCTGCTGAACCAACTGGCTGTGGGAGACAATTGACTCCTTTTACAAATAAAACATGTGGTTTCTCCTACCAAAAATCCGCTCTTAAGCCGCATTCAGAGCTCTTTGAAATTAACACGTTGTGTTGTTATGGATTGTTTTAACGAGGGCAATTGGTATGATCGGACAAGCTCGTACTATATCGCTCAACAGTAGTATAGCAACGACAAAGCACGAGGATGTCCGATCATACCAATTGACCTCGCTAAAACAAACCATAGCGACACAACGTGTTAATTTCAAAGAGCTCTGAATGCGGCTTTAAACTAAATAAAATAAAGATAAGAAAAATTTAACAGAGCGGTGGCGCAATAAGGTATTATAAGAACCACTGGCCGAAACAAAAAATGCTTTACTAAATGATATTCTCTTATATAATGGCAATAATAAAAATAATAGTTGTTGAAAAATCGTACGAGATTCAAAACGAGAAATTGCATCTGTACTAAAGGCATAAAACAGTAATATGTAACAATAACAAGCAGTAAGAACGCCTCTGATAAAATTTAATAGCAATAATAATTTGACAGCAGCTCAGTGCTGCTAACATAAGAAAATAGAACATTAACAGAAACGTGACATTGAACCATTTCTGTTCATATTGTGTAACAATTAAAACTTACTAATATTATATTAAACTTGTAAAACTTTCTGTATTTGTGACCATTAGCAATGAGAAATTTTCTTTTGAGTTATTTTTGATTTAATATTAACTTCGCCTTTTGTTTCATGTCCTGGATTTAGCTCTCTTATTCTTAGCTCCATCCGTTATTCATTTGTTAAATCTACAGAAAAAAAAATATTAAAGACTGTGATGTTTAAACAAAATGAAAAGGAAGGCAAAGATCTGTTTCTCATTTATTGTTGTTCTATAAATATTTTACAAAGACTTCAAAGAAACACTGAATGTCAAATTTAATATTTTTAAATTAATTGGAAGAGTCTTAACATCCTAAATAATTAGAGGCCTCATTTAATTATTTTCAAGTATTATTAAAAAGGTCTTGGTAAACATGATTAATATTAAAATAATAATTATGCAGCATTATTATCTTTTTCCATCCTTGAGATTATGGTTATGTTGTAGCAGCATTTCATATAGGATTGTAATAAATGCTATCGAACTATTGCTGGTAATAATGCTATTATAAGTTTCTTAGCTTCGTGCGGAACTATATTTTGAAATCTAGTGACTTTTATGAGTAAATTGAACTTTGAGACCGATTGTTTTAGCATTGTAAATCAGGCTTTTTTGAGAAATTTTAAGATTAGGTAATTTTAGTTTAAGTTACATTTTCTGTTATAAAAAAATTAGGTTGTTATATTGTATCATAATATAAAATAGTATATTATTATACGAGTTATATAAGACGATGTATTGTCACACGAGTTGTTTGGAGTACGACGAGCGATGCGAGGATTGCTCCAAAGAAACAAGTGTGATAATACGTCGTATAAAACGAACATAATGTACTATTTTTATACTTTGCATCACTTATTTTATAGAAATTTTAAAATTTCATTTATAAAAAATATCGGAATACAATCTAGGGATTTTTGTGAAATGTCCTAGCAACAATGTATAATAAAACAATTTCTATGATTACACAATACAACAGTAATTTGGCAGATGCAAAAAAGCAAACTTTCTTTTTGAATTTTTAATAAGAATATTATAAAATAATTATCTGACATGGAAATACTTATAAATTGTATTAAATAAATATTTTAAAATATTTGGAGTTATCAATGACACGCCATATATGAGTAGTACTGCCAATCTCTCAAAATAAAAAGTCACCAAAAACAGTTTAACAATAGGTTCTATTGCTAAATTGTTGTCAATGTAACAATGATATTATTGTGAACGCAAAGTATAAAATAGTATATTATGTTACTAGGAGTAGAACGCGCTCTTTTTTGTGCTAAGCTCAAATGTTGCTGCCGAGGCGCAGCCGAGGCTTGCATATTGAGTGAAGCACAAAAAAAGCGTTCTACTCCGAGTGACATATACTATTTTTTCTTCAAGCGTAGGTATTAAAAATTTGCAACCATAAATACTTATGACTTTATAGTTTCAGATGCTATTGCTGCTAATTCCGGCGGTGTACATTGAATTGGTTGTGACATTTTTTAATTTTTGATCTTTATGTTGTGTATTTTATAACTAATCACAGAATGATCACAAAATAATAATAAAGTAACTCACTAATAACGTAACTAACTTTTGAATTCACTACAAACCACGCTACAAACATATTAAATTGACAGATGTTCTGTTTATGGCGACTGCTGCCATCAGTGCCATCTGTTGATAACTATATGAACTATTTACTAGAATAAAAATGTTCACTAGAATAAAAATGTATCATTTCTACCGAATGTATTGAACAATGTAATGTTAGCATTATAATCCGCTTGAAGAAAAAAGTTATTTTTTTGTGAATTTTGTAGCTATTTAAATAATTATTTTTATATTTTTCTATGTTTAGAATATTTTGAATACAATTTTAAACTATATTAATAAAAATACATCAGAAATTATTATGGCAAAAGGTTAATTTATTAAATCATTGTGCAAGCAGCGGTGGATAAACTCTTTGTGAACAGGGCCACTTTGCGCAAATAGTATGACTAAAAGGGCCGCACTAAAAAGAAAAAGGTAAAGAAATAATAATAATAATCATCGCATAATCGCTCTAGTCATTATCGTAACTAGGCAGGGGCCCAGAAAGGAAACTATTAACATAATAAATATTAAGTGAGGACCTTTGTTTTTTAGGTCATCATTTGGATTTTAGAAGTGAGGACTTTTTTTAAGGGCGTTGTTTGTATTATATAGTGTTAAATCTAATACTGTTAAACAGATCAACTATTAATAACTAATAATTCATGAAGGTCCGCCTGTAACACTACCAAGGGCCGCGGTTTGCCCACCGCTGATATAAAGTATGTCTATATAACAGGACAATGCTTGTGAGAAGAGACATCCTAAATCGCTAGTCTGAGTTGCTCCCCCCTGATGAAAGCAGTGGAGGATTTTTTTGTAGAAACCCTTCGTAAAACTATTGCCGTGTGGCCGTAGAAACTTAACGTTTGTGTAACAGCCAGTAGTGTTCCATTTGAAAACTGATTATTGTATCTTATTTAAAATGCATCTATGTATTACATACTATAAGAAAAATAAAATAGCCTTAAGCATCTGGCGGAATTTCATTTAAAAAATCAGCTGTGGCCACCACAGGACCGACCGCTATCACAAAGTACTTGTATAAAATACATTCTAGCAGCAGAGTAGAAATAACTTGGCCTAATATATTCCAACAGAGATATTATTTATGGAACCATGGAAACGTTACATAAAGTATGAAAAAATAGATACTTACAACAAATTTCGAAAAATGTTTTAATTATTTTTCGTTTTATCAAAAATTGTCTCAAATAAAAGTTGTTGTTTATTGCTTTTATAGCAACTTTTGCTAATTATTTTTTTTTTCGAAATATTTTTTGTTGTTAAATATTCACAAAAGTCTTAAAATTGACGAGTAAACTCCCATTTCTAGTCAATCGATTTTTACCAAAAGTTGATGAACTCGTGCCATTGATGTCAAAAGCTTAAATATGAAGTTTCATAAAAATCATTAAAAAAAGAAATTATTATTTAGTTCCGCACAAAGCTAAAAAACGGAAAATACTGTGTGGAAACTGTTTCTTCTTTGATGTTTGCAGATTAAATAGGCACAAATAGACGGCTCACAACAGTTTACATGCCTTAAAATTGTGTGAAAATAACAAACTTGTTTATGATGTTTATTAAAAAAATGCATTAACTAGATATTAATAGCAAATCCGTAACGAGGATATTAAGCGCCGGTGGCCCTTTTGAATATTTTGGCGCCCCTATTGCGAATGCTGAAAATACAGTATATTTTATTCAGTTCTGCTCACCTTCATAAAATACAAGTGATGAGAGAAAAAAAAGGTCCTCACCTCTAAAATACAAGTGATGAGCAAAAAAAAAGAAGCCCTCTCCTCCAAAATACAAGTGATGAGCAAAAAAAGGTCCTCACCTCTGATGACACAAAAAAGGTTAGCAACTAAAAATTTTACGCCCCCAACACAGCTGCGCCGGTGGCGGGCACCTCTTTCGCCACGCCCTTGTTACGGGCCTAATTAATAGTTATTTATAACGTGTGGTTAAAAAAAAAAAGAAAGGATAAAGTTTGTTAGTTTAAGCTGTGGAAAAGAAAGACAGCAATATGAGACATTCAGAAGATAATCGAGAACGAACAAAATTAAAAACAATTTATTGCTATCATTTTTGATGCGGGTCAAAAATATAATGCGTAAATAAAAATATGCCACTTTAGTGTGTAAATATTTGTATGGAATCCTCTGTTAATCTCGTTAACTCTACCTGAGCTCGCGGCCTTGTGTTTGAGGTGTATAATACAGATATATAACAAGTAATAGTTGAATTCCATCTCGCTATTATCATATTTGCCGATATCCCGGCCCTGTGCCGTGACAGTGCTAGTTTTGACCCAACCTTATTTATCTTAGAATCCCTCTTCAGAATATTAAGAACTATAAAGATTTTCTATTGTACGGGTCATTTGAAATCATCATACGGGTTACTGTGTAACCCGCGGGTCATATGTTCTCCATGACAGGTGTAGAGTAATGTTTTTGACTGTGATAATCTTGAAGTTCTTCAAAATGTACATGAGAAGATATTCTTTCTTCTCTCAAACTATTAACCTGATGAACTCAATTTTTCTCTTTTATGTAAGAGCCAAACCGTTAACACATCAAGTTTATTAATTTCTCCCAAATAGAGCTTGTTTTGATTGCGTTTCTTCTCAGTTACGTGAATCGCAATGTGTATCACGTTTTAAGAATCGTTGTGTGAACCTACTCTAGAGTTTCGTGATTATACAACCAACTTAACCTAAAAACTAATAGATTCATTTCGCTAAAACCTTGTTGTAAACCTGAAAATACTTAACAGAGCAAGATTGTATATTTATGTGAGGTACTTTTTAAAATTCTCTAAAATTTTAAAAGATATTATTTTTTCCATTCTGATTACAAATGGAATAATTTCCGTCGTTATTATTTTAATTGTACTCGTGGCAATTAGCATAGTAAGCGTGAAGCGCGAAAGAAGGTCGCTCATTTGACGTAAATTGCTAATTTGTCTGACAGGACTGAATTTGACAGCACTCGACTAATTATTATTCAGTTTTCATGAATTTTAGTTTAAAAGTGGACTCTACTGTTCCAGACCTCGGATTCAGTTATTATCAACGAAAACGCATATCGAGATGAAAAGTCATAAATTAAATTTTACAATATTCGGGTTAGCTCCAAATTTAAAACAAATTCACATGAATAATCTTCTGTATTAATCATTATTATACAGATTGTTTTAAAATTAGGGAAATTTTAAAATTGTGTATACGGGATCGATGAAAGAAAGAGTTATGATGTTTTTTGTAGAATCCAAATAACAAAACATTCAGACCAATTCTGTAACTAAGTTACTATGGTCACAGTAACTAAATCTGTCACTATGAGCAAGGTCAGTTGCTATGATAGTAACTGGAGTATTTCGAATTCCGTACGACAAAAGTTACTCTAATAGCAGTTGCCAAATACTGGTGTTTATAGATAACGGATGCGTTTTGTTGTGCCTATTTTGGATTCGGTTTAATCAGAACACGCGTTTTGTTGCAACAATATTCTCATTCTATTCATTCTACTCACTCGATGATTTGAGGTTGAACTACTGTAATGAATAAGTTTGGTGGGGGTGAAAAGTGATATTTGAATGCAGTTCTGTCAGTTTTCATTTGGCTTGTAAATATATTACAATTAAATCTTTCGTATTACAGCTTCAAAATAATTTTCACTTTTAGGTATGTACTCATTTTGTGTCCTAAAATAAATACCTATATAATTTTAATACAGTATTATTAATGTCTAAATCAAAATGTATGTACAATTCAATAAATGCATTCTAATAAATGATGTGAGGCTAAATCACCTGAGATTTGACGATGATATTGTTCTCATGTCAGATTGCGTTTAAGATTCATTCCAAATGCTGCAGGAACTAAATGAGGCAGCTAAAAACGTAGGGCATAAGATAAATAAACAAAATACTAAAATGATGATATACCTTGTATTGAGCGAGGTGCTGAAAATCGACGCTGCCAATATTGAACAAGTTGATACGTACAACTATCTTGGGCACGAAATACGAATTGACAAAGACAATCAAACGTGATCTTCAGGAGAATATCACAAGGATAGGCAGCATTTGGTAAACCACGGAATATTTAAAAAAATGATTGAAAAAAGGAATGAAATGGAAATAGGCAGGCCATCGAGCTAGAACAACAGACCACAGATGGACTAAACGAATTCTCGAGTGGAGACCATGGGCAGATAAATGTGCTGGAGGAAGCCGCCCACTTGCTGGACTGACGACCTAAAGTGGATTCTAGGTTAATTTATAGAAAATCAATAGAAAGTCTGTTAAGGGTTAAGCCATTAAACAAGAGCAAAACGAATTAAAAATAGAACAATATTTAAGCGGGACGAACCTGCCAATTATGAAAAAAAGTATTGCGACAGCGCTACCAGATTATTACGAATTGTTTCAGGTTGGAATGAAAACGATTATGTGGTAAATTATTTGCGTGCAATTGCCCATAACATGTCTTATTAAACCTTAAAAATAAAAAAAATATTTGTTTTATTATATAAGTTTTCTTATACCCTAAATAATTTTCTCTATTTATACTCAAACACTATGTCACTTTATTTATCTTCACAATAATAAATTATTATGTAAACTAAAATTTCTTTCATTATTAATTCCTACCGAAATAATTCAATAATCCATTTTCGATAAACGTACCATTCGATAAATTGAGCATTCGATAAACTAGGTTTCGATAAACTTGATTTCGATAAATTTGCTTTCGATAAATTTGAATTCGATAAATTGATTTTAGATAAATTTGCTTTCGATAAATTGATTTTCGATAAACTCTGTTACCCCTTTCTAAAACATTAGGTTCAAGAATATTTGCTTCAAATATATAGTTTACTTCACGATCCAAATTGTGTTTTCTTGCTCATCAATTCTAGTACTTTTAACTGACCACCAACAAAACGCACCAATAAAAGGCCTCATCACAATAGAGTTAATATTAATGTCTTGACTTGGAAAATTAAAATTTTTGCATTCGAATCAGTCATTTCCGTATGATGGTCTGAAAAAAACTAGTTTTTAAAGACTAGGCAAATGGAACAAGATTCAATTCCTCTGTCTATTTAACTAGGTTTGTCAAACAGAGCGTGCGCCAACTGATGTCCTCTCGCCCTTAGCTGTTTTGCGTCTTTTTTTTACGTTGAGGTTAGTTTGTTGTATAATTGTTATTTTAGAATGTAATATTAAAAAAAAAAAAAGATTTTGGAAGAACAACTAATTAATTTAGTGAAACCTTACAAATAAACTTTTCAAAGTAAAACTATCAACTGTTATAATAACACGATGTACGCATGCGCAAACCAAACATTTCCAAGTCTTAAATAATATTCAAATACTGTGTGGTAAGCCAAAACCTAAAGAGGTGAATTCTGAACAAAAAACTACAAAAGTAAAACTTGGATAGCGTTTAGTTATTATACGCTTTATAAAAAAAATACGGATTGTAAAATATTATTATATTATAATATATTTTTCTAATAAAAATAATTCTTTACATTGATGATAATGTAAAGAAGACCCTTTTGTTCAGAACAATTTAATATTCCGGATTATACAAAAAAAGTGTTCCATTTAAAATATATATATATATATACCAGCACGGAGAATTTTTTGATCTTCTGTTGAGGCACTATCATAGGAAATTATTTGGGAAAAAGAAGTAAAGCGAAGGATAATGCAATTATTTCATAATTGATCCAATATTTCGTTTATTCTTCATAAACTTTATCAAGGATTTCTATAACAAAATGAACCGGTCATAAATGCAAACACAAACTGTACAAATTCTTACCGAAATAGTTAAGCACGTCGCCAAGATCAATTATGAAATTGGATCAATTATGAAATAATTGCATTATCCTTCGCTTTACTTCTTTTTCCCAAATAATTTCCTATGATGATGAATATATGTATATATATGTATAATAGAATAATAGAATATATGTATATAGGATGAATATATATATATATATTTAAAATAACTCAAAACCGTAGTGATATATATCTATATTTTTTTGACTATTGTTTAATATTGCTTACTAAAAATACTCGAACTTTGAACTGAACCGAATATCTATGGTAATAATATTGCAACTTGGCTCACCATTAATTGAACATACCTGCAGTTAATCACAGGTTTCTACTGATCCAGTGTATTATACTTCCATGAAAGATATTCATTGTGACAATACCATCTTTCACTTGTAATTTGAACGCGGTATTAATTTTTTTAATTCAGTAATTATTTAATAGCTCAATTTCTGGTTTAGATTACAGTAAGCACGCCACGCTACTGGCTGTATAGCACTCTATACTCCGCAGCAACTCTGATGAGATTACATAACTTTCTTAATAACTCCTAATGCATATATAATACGGTGAGGCAAAGAGACTTTGAAGGGAAATACTTTTGTGTAAAGTTTGTTAAATTGTAAATTTGTTATGTTGTACACGTCTCTTTCCCTTTTATTTCGTTATCTTGTTATCATCTTAAAATTCAAAAGATGTCTTTTTATAAAGGGTTTTTCGTCTACTGTATTAAAGTTGACGCACATAATAACAATATAAAAAATGTACACAGCTTTATCTTGTGAAAAAAAAAAGTTTATTCCAGAGGTAAGTTATAATGAAAGTTAAGACGTAAAGAGAAAAGATGAATGTAAAAAAATGTAATCATTAAAAGAACCAGTAAAGTTTTCAGGCATAAATAATAATAATAATAATAATAATTAGGCCCTTCGTAGCAAATATATGACACGATTTAGACAGATATGGAGATCTTGTCTGTCTGGCAAGAACAAGATCGCTGCTACAAATATGCTTGCTGTCCCATTAATTTCATACACTTTCGGTGTAAATAAATGGAATGTTGATGATCTTAAGGATCTCGACAAGAGAACCAGAATGATCATGAACTTCAACCGAAGTCTACACCCGAAATTCTCTGTCCCTCTGTTTCCTCCTTCGTCAAAACGGGAGTCGGGGATTACTTAATCTGGAGAGTTTGCAAGATCGACTCGTCCTGGTTACAACTAACAGTATCCGCAGAAGACAGGACCCACTATTACAATTCGTTGTGAATTTAGTGGCAAAGGGGTGTTTCTTCACCAGACAACGAACAACGAGCCCACCTGGAAGAATTGAGTTCCGTCATGTTGACAAAAGAACACTGGAGTAAAAGTATGCAGTCTGTATTCTTCCAACATATTAAAAGTTTAGAGTTGTCCACCGAGCTCACGTTCTCGTTTCTTAGGTCTGCTGGTTTGAGATCGGAAATGGAAGGTTTTATGTTTGCGTGTCAAAATGGTGTTATAAATACTTTAGAGTACAGGGCCCACATATATCAAATGGCCACACTCTGTAGATTGTGCCACCACCATCCTAAAACCATTATGCACATTATGTCTGCTTGTTCATCTCTTACAGCGTTGAGCTACGCGTCTCGACATAATGCTGCTCTTCGCGTACTTTACTACCATCTTAGACATGACTATGGTATTGACCCACTACTGAATATACCGTACGTCCCTTCTGACATAGAATTGATTATAAAATGTTCCTACTTGCACTGTATCTACAAACTGGCAATGAAAAAGATCTTTTCTACGGGTTTTATGCATACGTCTGTCTCTTGTTTTTTAATTACTTTTTCATTGTCATTAATGTACGTCAATATACATATTTAGGATGTATAAGACTGTTAAAATGAGATCTTTGACCAAATCTCTACAATTATTTGACCTGCCATTATTCTGATGATTCGTTTTTGAATTATAAAAATTCTGAGCCAGTCTGCTGATTTGCCCCACAACACAATCCCGTAGTTTGGCACAGAATGGATGTCTGCTAAATATACCATTTTGACAATCTCGATTGATTCACAATCCATTAATCGTTTGAGCATATACACCACCGTATTTAGTTCGGAGAACAAGTTTGGATCTACAAGTAGAATCTGCTTTTTTCCAATTTAATTTTGTATCTAAAATGAATCCGACGAACTGAACTATTGCATTGTCGTACAAAGTATTGTTATTTAAGTGTCTAAACTAAAAAGGTTTATGTCTGTTATGTACGTCGTTTATGTATATAAGAAATAGGAACGATCCTGGGACCGTTCCTTGAACAATGCCTAGATTTAAATATTTTTGAAATGTACACCTTGTTTTCTGTTCATCAAAAAGTCCATTAGAAGGTCTACTGTTCCACTCCGTATTCCATAATAATATAATTTTTCGTATAAAATTTGGTGGCACATGCAATCAAATGCATTATAAAGATTGAAGAACGAGCCCCTAACATGTAGCCCTTTTTCTAAGAGCTCCATTATCCTTCTTAGCAGTTATTGATATTAATGAAAAACATATGAATCGCTCTTGAAAATAAAGAGAAATGCGCCATTGAGCTATGTGATGTCAGTAAGGCTTTTGACCGAATGCCTCACAAATTATTCTTGAACAAAATTGAATATTACGATGTTAGAGGTACATTCCTTCAAATGCTCATATCTTACTTAACAAATCGGGTACAAATAGTTGATCATAACTCCGAATTGAGCAAGCCATGTAAGATAAAAACAGGAATACCCCAAGGCAGTATCATTGGGCCTTTATTTTTCATTATATTTATAAATGATCTACCCAATAATTTTTCCTGTAACACTGTGTTATTAGCTGATGACACAACTCTACTGGTGAACGACAGGGATGCAAGATCAAGCTTGATACTGCCAGTATCGAAGCTACTAAGTGGTTCCAGCAGAATTATTTAACTTTAAACCATTTGTGCGGTATTAATTAGGATCTTCCAAATTTCCCTTCTTAGACATTGGAACTACGCTAGAGTGCTTTAACTTTTCTGGAAACACGCCGGATTCGAAACAAGGGTTGATAATCTTTGCTAATTGTTTCAACAATGGACACTGCTGTATGTTTTATTATTTTAACATTAATTCCATAAATGTCAAAAAATTTGCCATCGCTAATACCGTTAATTAGACCATCGACTTCCGTTTCGTCAATCGGAGTCAAGTACAAGTTGTCATTATTTAGTTTTATTATTTGTCATTATTTAGTACATTTGAAAGTAGAGTTACATAATCAGTGAGACAGTATGTATGATACTGATTAGTAATATTTAGTAGCTTTTATGCAAGCTTTGTTCTAGCAGAAAATCTCTGACTGGTTTGACTTGTTTCAAACTAGTTTGTAACTGTTGCTTCTCGAACGTTGAATTGAACTCAAATACTGCACCATCTTAAAGGTTAAAAACAACGAAATAATAATAGTAATAAAAAAATTACTTGTTATTTTGAGATTTTCTGATTGTTTTTAATTCTTCTGGTCTTTATATAAGTAAAACTAATATCGTGGGCCTATAATTGTATGTTAATATGAGCATTATTTTTTAATTCTATTTTACTACTGTGATTTTCTGAATTCATGTAATTAGAATGTTACAATTGTACTAATTTTGTTTCTTTTTTTTTCAGGTAAGTTCAAATTTATGTCTGTTAAGGAATAGAATGAAGTAACATTTGCACGTAAGTAATTTAATTTAACCAAAAGTTGTACGAAAAGGAATCAAATTAGGTTACCTACTTCTAAAAGCTTTAAAAAGTTGCTTAATCTAATGTTGCTTCCCTAATTTTTACTTATTTACTTCATTTGCAAAGTTTTGGAAGTGTAATAAAAGCTATTTAACCAAGCTAGCTGTATTTTATGTGTTTCATACATCTAATTCAGAAAAAACTTTTTTATTTATTTTTTTTTATATATACACACGCCGACAAAAAAAAAATGTGAAGTATGAATTTTCACACATTCAGGATTTTGTAGGTATTTAATAAGTGTAAGAAGTCAACTGGATGTCTAAGAATATATTTTTGATAATCATTTTTATTGTTTATTTCAATACTAAGAGCTTCCGTTTACTTTTTTAAAACTAAATTTAAATAATTTAGAAAAATTTTTTCAGAGTAAAATTTAAATTAAAATATTCCAACGATTTTTTCTGCATTTGCTTCATATCTAAGTCTTCATTAGATTAATAAGAAATATATTGATGAATGGCTTAATTTTTTTCAATTTGAAAAACGTATTTCTCATTATTAAGAAAGATGATTATTAACAATAAGTATTTCACTACTAAAAATGATGTATTCGTGTTTGATACTTCAAAAACAAAAAACTAAACTAATTTAATCAATAGGTTTAATCGTGACATATAACAGTAGACACTCGCCTATAGACTTCTTACACACGGAAACTCGATTCTCAGCAGTTAAAAATGTTTTATTATATTTTTAATTTCAAAAGAAGACATACTGCCATAGTCATACACTACCTTAGCCGTAAATACAAAGGAATCCATAACATTATTAGCCATAATTAAGTCATTAATTAAAAATAATAATTTTGTCAAAAACACAAAAACTGCAATATTTTCTAAAAACGCAATCTGATCAAAAATTCCTCTCGTACGTTTCCGGCTCAGATCAATGTTAATTTTTTCGGATTTTTAGTTTAACCCCTTGTTTTATAGCACATTTTTCTTAAATCGTGTTAAAAGAAACAATTTAAAAAAAAAAACTTTCGTTTCTTAATCTTCGTCTTTAGAGCTTTCTTTTGATACCACACAATAAAATTTGAAAAAATAATACGTTTTTCAACAACACAAAAAAATCGATATTATTCGAAAGACGAATCCTATCAAAAATTCTTGTTGAACTGTTCCGATCCTGGCAATTAGCAATGTACATTATGGAGATGTTCTCAGATTTTTAGATCAACCTTTCTGGAAGATAGGGTGTGAAACAAATTTTGTACTGTAGTTTTGGCCAAAATCCCATTAAAAAAAAAAGATATTTCAAAAATTATAATTTGCTTGTTGAACCACACATTAAGATATTAAGAAATTTTTTTTTTTTTTTCATTAAATACATTTTATTTATGTTCATCTCGGGATGTGTTTTTTGAACTGTAAGTATTTTTCCTATATGTTGGTCAAAAAGATGTACCTATAGCCTATAGATGTACCTATAGCTATAAGGGTTTCTTGAAGGTCATATCTACAAAACTCTTTAAAAAATGGGACAGTCGTACTATTGTACTTAAAAGGCTGATAAAATATTATTTAACCATTTTAAAAGGAAACTTAAGTATTAGGAGGTAATACAATAATGTTTATATATTAAGTCTACATAAACATTTTTTGTTGCATGAACGAAAAAGTGTTTGGTACTATTAGATGCGGATAAAAATTCTCTTTCGATTGATACCATTACGGACCGTTTAAGCTTATATGATGAGCAACAGTCTCAAACAATTTAGATCTCAGTGTTATTCTCCCATGTTCCGGGGTTAAAATATTTCTCCGGTAATACCTTGAGGTGATGAAAATCGCTGTCTACGCATTTTTTGTTTGACATTGGGGAACAAAAAAAGTCGTTAGGGGATAAATCAGGTAAATACGGGCAATGAGACATTAATTCGATGTATTTCTGCTTCAAATAATCAATTAATTGACGTGCTGTGTGGGAGCTCGCATTGTCATGATGAAGAATGATGTGACGATTTTGATTGTTTATCCTAATTTTGTCGATGACTTCTGGCAAAGAAATTGTTGTATACCATTCAGCATTAACTGTTTTCCGATCCTCTAAAGGAATGGTTGAGACATGTCCAGTAGAACCGAAGAAACAAGTGATCATGTTCTTGGAAGGGCTTCGTGAACGAACAACTTTTGTGGGTTTCGGTTCGTCTTGGAACAACCAAACAGTGGATTGCTGCTTAGTTTCCGGTTCATATGAATAAATTCAAAATTCGTCACCTGTAACGAATTTTTTTAGCATTCCCTTACATCAATCAACACGAGCCTTTCTATGACCTTCGGTCAAATTATGCGGATCCATCGGAAACAGATCTTTTTCACAGCTCAATGTTCATGCAAAATCGAATGTATTGCAGTCTGCGATATGCCAAAGGATGCCCCTATCTCACGGTAAGTCACATGCCGATCTTCTTCAATCATTTTGCGCACAGCATCGATGTTTTTTGAATCACAACCGATTTTGGTCGACCTTCACGAGATTCATCACTGACGAATGCAAGACCACGACGAAATTCTGCAAACCAATTGTAAACAGTCTTTTCTGATGGTGCTTCATTACTAAAATATGAACGGAGCGAATCTATGTATTCTTGTTGAGTTAGGCCTTTATTAAAATCGTAAAAATCTTCCAACGAAAACCTTCACGAGTAATATCCATTTTTTCCCAAACTTGTGTTTTTTTTTAAACGCTCACTGCCAACAAACTCCTCGGTCAATTTATAGCTGTCACGGATTCCACAATAACAAATGTAAAATTTTACGAATATTGTAATGACACATTTCAATATTGCCATCTAGTGGCCGTTTGTAAAAACATAAAACGTAACCCTCGTACGTACATATGTACAACTAGCTGAGTACCCGTGCTTCGCTACGGTATATTGACGGTTTGCCATCATCGTGCAATTATAATAAGTCATAGTTCTTTATAGATCACATTGCTGACTCTCTCCTCAGGTGTAGATTCACCCCGTTAGAGGCTCATTAGTGTAAAATTCGTAGTTTGTTTCTAAACATGTGCACGGGTAACTTTTATAAGCAAAAATTCTGTCTTTTATTCTAATCTCATCTGTCCTAAGAGATATTGTGGAATTCGTGAAAAAACATTTTACTCCTTTTCACCCCATAGGGGTCGAAAAATCCTTTCTTACCTATATGCCAGAAAGGAATGTTATAAATCAAGAAGCACAGGAGAAGCACAGGAGATATGTTCCCGGAATTTCATGTATCTAAATCATAAATATACGTATTTACCCCTTTATAGATAAAAAAAAAAAAACGTTTAAAAGACTTTCTAAAGATTAGAAAAAAATATATATACCAAAATGGAATGTTATAACTCAACAAACAAATAAGTTACTAAACATTATATAAGTCGCCCTGATTTAATATAGATTCTCAAAATCCAAATCAATATACTATTGGACCTAAGAATCCGAGGAAAAACATTTTATCACTTTTCATCCCCTAGGGGTCGAATTTCGAAAAATTCCATATAAGCGGGTGCTTGCGACATGGAGGGAATGTATTTCCTGAATTTCATATCTCTATGTCAAGGGACATTCTTTCGAATAAAAAATACCAATTTACCCATTTAGGGCTGAAATTTTAAAAACTTTCAAAACGCTATCTAAATATTTTAAATAGAAAATTATGTACCAAAATAGAATGTTATAACTCAGGAAATACAAAAGTTTCTATAATTCACCCCAAATGTAGATTCACCACTTTAGGGGTTGATTAGGGCAAAATCCTGAATTACTAATTCAAAACTTTGTATGGGTAACCTGTGTAATCAAAAACCAAGTTAATATCTCATTGGTCCTAAGGTATATTGAGGAATCCTTCAAATCACATTTCACCCCTTAGGGCTCAAATTTCGAAAAATCTCTTCTTAGTGGGTGCTTACATGTCTTAGTGGGTGCTTACATGTCTTAGTGGGTGTCTCTATATCCAAGGGAAGTTCTATCGAATATAAATACCCATTTAACCCCCTCCCCCATTTACATTTAGAGGTGAAATTCTAAAAGACTGTCAAAACTATCTAGATATTTGAAAAAGACACCGGTGTGCCAAAAATGAATGTTATAACTTAATAAACACAGGAAATACGACAGGTTGTATAATTCACCCCGATTATAGATTTACCACTTTAGGAGTTGATTAGGAAAGAATCCAGAAATAAAATTTTCGGCATTTGTATGGTTAATCCTTATAAGCAAAAGCCAAGTCGATATCTTATTGGTACTAAGAGATATTAAGGAATCCTTGATGTCACATTTCAGCACTTAGGGGTTGAATTTAAAAAAATACCGTCTTAGTGGGTACTTACGTCATCATACAGGGAATATACTTTACGAATTTCAAGTATCTTGTCCAGAGGACGTTTTATCAAGTAAAAAATACCCATTTACCCCTTTGGGGGTGAAATTTTGAAAAACTGTCAAAACTATTTCGAGATATTTTAAAAAGACACCGATATGCCTATGAAAAGGAATGTTATAACTCAATAAACACAGGAAATACGAAGGGTTGTATAATTCACCCCGATTGTAGACACCCCGAGTGAAATAAGTTTTTCGGCATTTGTATGGGTAATCTTTGTAAGCAAAATCCAAGACGATATCTTATTGGTCCTAAGAGGTATTGAGGAATCCTTGAAATCACATTTCGTCCCTTTTCACTTCTTAGGGGTGGAATTTCGAAAAATCCTGTCTTAGTGGGTGCTTACGTCATGGACGGAATATAAGAATTTTATTTATTTATGTCCAAGGGATGTTCAATCGAATACAAAATTCCTATTTACCCCTTAAGGGTGAAATTTTAAAAACTGTCAATACCATTTCGAGATATTTTGAAGACACCTATATGCCAAAAGGAATTTTATAACTCAACAAACTCAGGGTATATGATGGGTTGTATAATTAACCATGTTCGGAAATTCACCACTTTAGGGGTTGATTAGAACAAAATCCTGAAATAAATTTTTTAACATTTATATGGGAAATTTTTGTAAGTAAAAACCAAGACGATATCTTATTGGTCCGTAGAGATATTTAGGAATCCGTGCAATTACATTTCACCCCTTAGGGGTTGAATTTTGAAAAATCCCGTCTTAGTGTATGCTTACCTCATGGAGGGAATATACTTTGCGAATATCATGTATCTATGTCCAAGGGATGTTCTATCAAATAAAAAACATCCTTTTACCCCTTTAGGGGTGAAATTTTGAAAACTGTCCAAACCATTTCGAGATATTTTAAAAAGACATCTATAAGCCAAATAGGAATTTAATAACTCAACAAACACAGGAAATACGTCGGGTTGTATAATTCTCCTTGATTGTAGATTCACCCTTTTAGGGTATGAATAGGACAAAATCCGGAAATAAGTTTTTCAACATTTATATGGATAATATTTTTAAGCAAAAATGAAGGCGATATATTATTGGACCTGTGAGATATTGAGGAATCCGTGAAAACACATTTTACCCCATTTCACCCCTTAGGGGTTGAATTTCCAAAAATCATTTCTTAGGGGGTTGTTAAGTCATAAAAGGGATATACTCCCCGAATTTTATGTTTCTCTGTCTAGACGACATTCTATCGAATATAAAATACCAAGTTACCCCTTTAGGGGTGAAATATAAAAAAACGGTCAAAACACTTTTTAAATATTTAAAAAAGACACCTATATGCCTAAAAGAAATGTTATAACACAACAAACACAGAAGATGCGAAGGGTTCTTTAATTCACCCTGATTCTAGATTCACCCCTTTAGGGGTTGATTAGTACAAAATCCTGAAAAATAAATTTTTCAACATTTATGTGGGTAGTCTTTGTAAGCAAAAGCAAGGCGATATATTCTTGACCTAAAAGATACTGAGGAGTCCGTGAAAACACATTTCACCCCTTGTCACCCCTGAGAGGTCGAATTTCGAAAAATCATTTCTTAGGGGGTTCTTAAGTCATAAAAGGGATATACTCCCCGAATTTTATGTTTCTTTGTTTAGACGAAATTCTATCGAATAAAAAATACCAATTTACCCCTTTAGGGGTGAAAATTAAAAAAACGGTCAAAACACTTTCTAAATATTTTAAAAAGGCACCAATATGCCAAAAAGGAATTTTATAACACAATAAACACAGAAGATGCGAAGTGTTCTATAATTCACCCTGATTGTAGATTCACCCCTTTAGGGGTCGATTAGAACAAAATCCTGAAATAAGTTTTTTAATATTTACATGAGTAATCATTGTGAGCAAAAACCAAGTCGATATCTTATTGGACCTAAGAGATATTAAGAAAACCGTGAAGCCACATTTTACCCCTTTTAACCCTCTTTTCACCCACTTAGAGGATGAGTTTCGAAAAATCCGTTCTTAGTGGGTGCTTACGTCATGGAGGGAATATACTCGCCAAATTTCATGATTGTAGGTTCAGTGGTTTGGGCTGGGCGTTGATTATGAGTAGGTAGCTTAGTTACGATTTTATATATATAGATGTACATTATTTGCACTAAATATGTATTTTAAACAAAGAACAAGAAAAAATACTCATGGTTATGTTTTATTTTTGTATCATTTTACTAAATGTTATTGCCATGTTTATCACGGCATGGTAGTATGTTTTACCTAGTTCGTTGGATGTATACTTCAAAATGTATATCAGTAAAAATACTCATAAATGTTTCCTTTGTCTCCGTTGTTATTTGTAATTGTTAGAAGCTCCAATATTTTATATCGCTAACGGCATCCTACATACATATGTTACTACAATATATGATACAGAACAGATTTTATGGATTTTAATATTTACAAAAATACGTATATTCCGCGGAAATTATTTGCATCTGTGCATTTGAATCGTTACGTACTTGTGTACGTAGTAGGTACATATGCAGCGTGCATTTAATTTTGCGAACACAGCGAATGTATGGAGCTGTTACCTACGAGTAGGGCTCCAGAATATATGTTCACATATCTGTAATTGTTTCTGAATAATATATAAGGAACAGAGCAAGGACAAAGGAAGTCACGTGACGGCGACAAGGGATTTTCTCTGGATTAATCCAGAGCTCACAAACGGGTGTGTTGAGGAGGGAATTGTTAATGCAGCACGGAATTTGTGTCTTGTTCTTTGCTACCACTGAAAATATTTCTTTAAAAATACAATATTCTTTATAAGGTTGTTGTATTAATGTGGTCAGAAAGCTACGAGAGTTGCCTCTTATATTTCGGGATTGATTGAGCTAAACCAGTGCTGACATCTGACAACTGACGCTTCTATCGTAAAGTTTGACAATTTTGACTGTATACGTATACTCAGAACGTTTTCACGTACGAGCGCTATTTGTGTTGTATGCAGTAACTTGAAAAAATTCATCTCGGCTAAAAATGGAATTAAATTGTGCACAATTTCGAGCGATTATTTTTTACAACTTTCGATGGGGATTAACCCAACAACAGTGCATCGCTGAACTTAATTTAGGTTTTGGTGATGAAGCACCATCAAGGACTACTGTTTATCGATGGTTTGCCGACTTCAATCGTGGCCGTAATTCGCTTAAGGACGAATTTCGTGAAGGTCGTCCAAAAATCGGTTGTTGTTCCGGAAAACATTAATGCTGTGCGTGAACTGATACTGATCGTCATGTGACTTGAGATTGTGAGATCGTGAGATTGAGGTATCCTTGGGCATTAGTGGGACCAGCATACATTCACTATTGCATGAACATTTGGCCGTCAAAAAGATTTGTGCGCGTTGGATTCCACATAATTTGACAATCGCAGTGGAAAAAGTGCTTCGAAAATTGGTTCAAACGCATGCAAAAGTGTATTGATCTTCATGGAGAATATTTTGAAAAACAATAAAGCTATTTTTGTTGATAAATAATTGTTTTTGATTTCAAATCCCGAAATATAAAAGGTAACCCCCGTATCATATGGTCTTGATCGAATTTCTTTTTAAAATTATGGTATAATACGATTGCATACTAAGCAATGCGGGTTCATATCTCGGACGAAACTTCTATTTTTGTATCGTCTGATAAAAGAAAATAAACCATTTTTCCAATTATTTGTTAGACACAGACTGTTGAGTGAGAGTGTTGGCGTGCTTCGTAGCTATTACGAATTTAAACTTAATATAATAGGAAACTATTTTGCGTACTTAAAACTATATTAATACTTGCCGCAGAAGTCTGAATAATTTTATTTAATGACTATACTTGCCGGCAAAAAAATAAATAAAATGGGACAGTCTTACTATTGTACTTTAAAGGCTGAAAATTTTTTTAAAAACCGTTTTCATAGGAAATGTTAGTACTAGTATCGGCGTCAATCATTCATTGAAGGGAGAACAACATTACACGATGAACAACGAAGTAGGGATGGGAAAAAAACATCGATGTATCGATAACATCGATGTCTCTCCTGAAAACATCGATGTCTCTCCTGAAAACATCGATGTTTTTACCATCGATGTTCAGGTGGCGATAGTATCGATAAAACATCGATGTCTGCTACCGATGTCGATGTTTTGAACTTTGAAATTCAGAAACTACCGCTAGAGGCGCTGAAATCTTAAAATTTTTATTTTTATTAAAATTAGTGCACAAAATATAAGCGCCATCTATTGTAATATAACAATACTAATAGTATTAGTTCTTATTCTTCTTAGCAGTTAGCAGAATAAGAAAAAAATAAGAAGAAACTTCTAATTTTTGCAAATAATGACAACGACGAACGAACACTTGTTGCTCTTTGAGTTTTGTTGTCGAGCAATTTTTTGTATAAGTGAACGAGGTAAATAAAGTGAAATTTAATAGAAATAATCTATTGTTACTTGCTAAAAATGCGCCAAAAAGTATATATTGGCAGTATTTCAGTAAGAACGCCGACGGAACGGCAACGTGCCGTCATTTAAATGTCATTTAAAAAAATATCGTTTGTCATATTTCATTTTGAATAGTGACATCTTAAATATTTTATAAATATAATACTAACCTAAAATAATACAAACTGTAAAGCCCTTTTTACAATATAACCAAGTTTATAAAAGTCAGTAATACACTATAAAAATCACCAAAATAACCAGATTTAGTTTGTCCTTACAAAAGTGAACGGCTTATTAAGCTGTTCCAAACGGTTATAAGCAGCGGCGGGACATTTGAATGTGTCTGTTACACAATCTATTTAAAAATTTAATAAATGCTTTTTGTGTATTATATGTTACTTTTTTTCGTATTATATGTTACTTGTTTTCGTATTTTATCTTTATATTATTAAATAAAACCTATATAATATAAAAAAATAGTTTTTTTTTAAATATTTAATAAAACATCGATGTTTCCGATACATCGATGTTATCCATTCGATGTTTTTTCAACATCGATGTTTCAGCGCCGATGTTAACATCGATGTTCAACATCGATGTTTTGCCTTCGATTTACAACCCTACAACGAAGCGGTCGCCAACATCTTGGGGGAAGACGCTTCACAAACGAGGATAATTTGAAACAAGAAGTTGAAAGATGGCTAACCAGTGTGGCGGCAGAAATGTATGACACTGCATTGAAAACCTTTACCACGGTACTAAAAATGTATTGAAAAACAAGGCGATTATGTAGAAAAATAAGTTTAATATGTACTTTTCGAAATATACTTTTTTTAAATTTTTTTATTTATTTAAAAAATAAAAAAAAAAATGTAACTTTTGAGATGACACTCGTATTTGCCTGGCGACTTCAGGACCGAGGATAGGTCCTGAAGTCTGAAGCCAAATTCTGAAAATATGATGAAAATATATTACATGCATATTCACATTTGAGAATTATATGTCAATGTAATTCTATAATTTGTATTTTGTTTTAATACAAGAAAATTAATTCCGGCTTCAATAGGGTAATGACTGCTACATTTTGTTTTTCCTAATGTTAAGTCCTACTTTTTGAGGTTCCACCACGTATCACGCTTTTAATGCATGCGTGAAAACGATGCATAATAACATCAAGAACGACCATCTCTGCTATCCATTAACTTAGTTGAAATACACAGGTAAACTATAACTAGCGAAATTAGTTCTGCGTGCTTAATAAATTAATAAGATATAACCGGAATTGCCAGTTAGAAGACGGGGTTAAAATATTGAACACGGCACTGTTAAACATCGGAGTAACAGCACTCGCATCCTATCCTCGTAATTATTACAGCTCCCTAAGTCCGGATGCGGAACTCTTGTTTGAATGGTAATTCGAACTCGGTGGCGCTCCGTTAGAATGCGTGGAAATTGCTCGTCGTAAGGAGAGCGACGTGAGACGTGCGGCGTGGCGCGGCGCACATCCAGCAGTCATCTTCGATCCATTGTTCTGTTTAATTACTGATGCATGAATCTTGGCATCGTACGAAGCTTTGTATCACTCACGGACTGATGCATGTTCAGGTTCGCGTACTGCTCACGATGCTATTTGTGGAAGCGTGTGCTTGTTTAAATGTCATATTGTTGATTTTCATAACATTGCAGACGTACCGCGTAACGCTCCATTTTCGACAAATGGGAACACTGTTAATATCATTCTCACACAATACAAAACACTTACTATTTTAGATCTATTAATTTTATTTGTAAATTGCATTTTACAATAGTGATACAATACCCATAATTTATACGGGCACTATAACTGACTATATCGACCCATCCTACGTCGTAACTCAATATTTAATTTTTTTGACTTATGTTAGTTAAATATTAGAATACACGATATTCTTTATGTGAAAAAAATATATATTTTTCACAAATCTCACAAAATTATAGTTTACAAAACTATATACGATATGAATGTTTTCATGGAAAGATTACACGATATTCTAATATTTAACCTAAATAATTTAAAAAATCAACTGTGGCCACCACAGGACCGACCACCATCACAAAGTACTTGTATAAAATACATTCTAGCAGCAGAGTAGAAATAACTTGGCCCAATATTTTCTAACAGAGATATTATTTATCATGACCATGGAAACGTTACATATAAGTATGAAAAATTGAGATTTGGAAAAAAAAAAAATTTCCAAGAACGAAACGAAAAAAAATTTTTTTCGTTTTTTCAAAAACATGTCTCAAATAAAAGTTGTTAGTTATTGCTTTTATAGCAACTTTTGTTCAATAAATTTTTTCAAAATATTTTTCTGTTGTGAAATATTCGTAAAAATTTTAAATACGACACGAGTAAATCCCATTTTTAGTCAACCGATTTTTACCAAAAGTTGATCAACTTGTGGCATTGATGGCAGAAGCTTTAATATGAAGTTTCATAAAAATCCTTTCAGCCGAATTTGCTCTGCACGTGTACACAGACAGACGGACGGACAGACAGACCGACAGACAGTTTTTAGAGGGCCTAAGCCTCCAGCTGACTCCACCGCTATTGCTAATCCTCGCAGAGCTATAGTCTTTTATGCAATGATCTTTGTCGATACATTATTATACTTTTAACATGTTGCTCAGCTAACAAAAAAGTTAGAAGTAATTACTATACAAGAAATTTGGAAATAACTAATGCTAATAACAACATAAAAAGGATGTTGTGTGAAAAAACCTATTATTAACCAAACCTAAGAAGACAAAGAAACAGAGATATCGACATGCTCTTAAATAAACATTTAAAACTCCCGCCATAATATTTTGAAGAAATATGATCCTAAATTGAAAATGCACCCTTCTAAAGTAAAGATTATTAGTTCCCTTCAAAATGTGTACATAAACAATATGGGAGTAAAAGTAAAATCCGCAAATATTTATGTAGATATAACAATGATCTCTCTCCCGGAGACATCATACTCACGCATTTAAGACAGGTTCGCGTCTCGCATCTTCAATTAAGCATTTACGCTGACTGAATGTATAATTAATGAATATTAGGTAAAACTCTTCTTACTACAAACTTAACTCATAACCGAGTTTATAAGTTTTATTTGAATAATTTAAAGATTCGAACCGTTGCTAAAAACATTGGAAAATTTTACATAAATGCCTACAAGTTCACTTCAATGATCAAAGTAAATTTTATATACCGGAATTATTTTAAACAAAAACGATGTTCAGCTGCTAGAAAGAGTTTTTTAATATAAATTTAAATAAACCTTTTATCTTACTTTATAATATTATTTTATAACTTTATTTAATAAAGAACGAAATTATTTACGGTTTATTACTTTTATATTATGTATTATTTTTTTAATATTCCAACATTAATAGACTTTTATTAAAGGAAGTTCTTTTGTTGTACTAAAATATGGTTACTTATACGATGAATGATAAATACCGTATATTCCGGCGTATAACGCGCACTTTTAACATTGAAAGTTTTGTCAAATTTGTTGGGTGCGCGTTATACTCCGGGTATAAAACTTATCCGTTCGATGATTAGAATGGTAATAGTGTAAATAGGGTATAAATAGGATTCCTGTTATACAATGAATACATAATATAAATACTAATCAACTAAACTATCTAAATTTATACATATTTATTTATATTATTTATATACATAACAAAAAAATTACCTTAATTATTAATTTAAATAATCTTTATTATGACATAAAAAGTTCATCAAATTCGTCTTCGCTAATATTATCAGGTGTATCATCAAATTCAGATGTACTTTCGTCATTAGTTTATACATACGGTTGTTATGAAGGAATATTGGCATAAAAGTGTTTCCAGGAAAGCAGATTATAAGGGTGCGCGGTACACGAGGAATACATGCAAAAATTAAAATAAATCTATTCAGATTTGAGGTGCGCGTTATACGCCGGTGCGCGTTATACGCCGGAATATACGGTAAATAAAATTCCCAATAGATTAACTCTATATACCAGTGGCGTTCAACCTTTTGTACTACGCGAGCTACTTTTGCATACCAAGTTATTTGGCGATCGACAGGTTATAATACAAATAACACAAATAAATTGGAAGAAAATTATATGTATATTGATAATTTCCGAAATACATCAAAATTTACAATGTACCATTCATAAATCCAATTAAATAAATATAAATAAACACTTTTATTTATTATAAACAAAATCAATGTGAAATTTGGCATTGACTTGGCAATACTTTCATAGTCAGGTTGATATGATGACGTAGCAAATCGCAAGCATTGATCTAAGCGATCATTTGTAATTTGATTTTTTAGCTTGTTTTTTATATTATTCATGTTTGAAAACGCATATTCTGACAAATATGTTGCGCCAAAACAAGCCAGGATTTTTTGAGCAATACTTGTTAATATCGGAAATTTCTCATGTGTGTATTTCCAAACTACTTTACTTCTTGATTTACTGATTTTAAATGAACATTATTTTGAATGTTGATTATTTCAAGTTCTATTTCGGATTGGTTTGTATCAAACAGTTTAGAAATTTTGTTGAAAATTATTGTTAACAAATAAGGAAATTCCTTCAATGTTATTAAAATTTGAGAACCTCACAGGAATTTTATTCTCTTCTATTTCTATCTCATTTATAAGTTTCTTGAGTCACACTTACTCATTTCTGGATTTTTGTTGAAAAACTTTAACAAGTATGGAAAATGTCGAAATTCACGATGATTTAAATTTTCCTTCAGTAAAATTAAGAATTGTTGGAAAGATCTTATTGAACTTTTTTATGAAATGTGTAATTAATAATTTTATTTTTCAATTATTTTCAACAAAATCACGCCGGTAGGTGATCGACCAAAAAATGTCCCGCTATCGACTGGTTGAACATTCGTGCGATATATTATACTCTATCTCAGAAAGCCTGATAGTAATAAATCTTTTTGTCAGGCAGTTACCAGTGGTGTGCACATTTTAAACACGTTTAAATTGGTTTTGTGTATTTCTATATTACTATTTATCATTTTATTAAACGCACGTCTGTGACCATATTTATCATATCATTAAACGCACCCATGTGACCATATTTTTCCTCAAAATTTTAGGGTAACATTTTTATGATCTATTGTGTTTAACCCTATTTCGTATTCCCATATAATATGTGCGGCACACTCGGTTGTTTTTAACAATATTTCGTTTCGAACTATTCATATTTTGTGGGCCGCTTCTGTGAAAAAACAATAACTTTTTACAAATAATAAATTTTATTACTATCAGTCTTTCTGAGATAGAGTATAATCGACAATCGTGATGCTGATCGATGGAATGAGAGACTATAAACAAATATATATTTACTTCAAACAATTCTATGTTAACCGTCTATGACGTCTTTGAATTGCTCATCCCAATCACGTACATCCGTTGTTTTATCTTTGTCTGTTTCATTTGAATTCATTCACATTAACGTATGTGTGTTTGTGTATATACGCCGCGTTCCCTAAGACAGGACAGACAGACGAAAACCGAAATATATTTCATATTCATTTTACGAAAGAATAAAAACGTTGGATTTTGAAACCTTTTAGACTGAATCTATGCTTCTTTTAAATGCTATGGGCAAGTAAATCCTCGCGAAATTTATTTCCACACTAGGTTTATTACCCGTCAAAAATGACGTATTTAATATAAAAATTTCAATTGTTTGTATGTGTATTTGGTTTTATTTTTTAACGTATCTTAATATCGTATAATTAACCAAAAAATTTACCACCATGTCAGGTATTTTCGAAAAACAACATGAGAGAGGGTGTCACCTGTCAGTCAATCAAGAGACAGGGTGTCCCCAGTTAGCCAATCCCGAGAACCTTAGGAAAATTTACCGACACTACATACAGACTCTCGCTAATTATATAGTTAGATGGCAATGTAATTTCTGTCACTGGATATTGATCTCAATTCGCTGATCGTGGTGTGAAAGTTACTGACATGTTAGGCTACCTCCAGATAAAAGGATGACACAGATCAAAGCGTGGTCACGTATTCAAATATGAAATTTTATTTGTGTTTTCGGAAAACATGTTCCTCCTGATGCAATAGAATGGCTCCTTTAGATTTTCAGCTATTTGGGCCACTGATAAATCACCATGGAGCCCAACGGTTTTTAAATAATGCAGCATTAAACTGCTGTATTTGAGTGGTTGATAAAGCAAGAATTGAATTTCTGCTTACCTCTGCGTGAATTATTTTTCCCATTTATCCCTTGAAAGACAAAATTAGGAATCAATTTCTTAATATAATTTTATTGGTAAAAATTATTTACTATTATTACGTACTCAAAATGATGTTCAGGAAGATGCAAACAACCTGGAAACTGTACAAATACTAAATTCCGTATTGTCAACACTTCGTACACTATGGTTATTACCAAAAACCAGTAAGAACTTCAAAAATAATTTTTAATTATGTAACCACATAAAAATGTTAATTTGTCGGGGTGAGCACACATGCGTGTCATATTTTTACACTTGTTGCAATTTGTACAGCATTATGATTTTACAGTTGGATACATAAAGACCCATTTAGACATCAAAATTAAGCTCATATCTATTTTATAAATATTTTTAAAATTTTTAATATTTTTAAAACACACAACAGCGTTCAGATATGTCTGATTTACCAAAAATTAAGACGTATAACCTCACTTTCTGCACAAGACTATTCAAACCGTGGTTTCAAAAAATAGTTTACACTCTTCACTATGAACTATCATAGTCATTATATATAAGCAGTTCTCTTTTGTTAGAACAAACTAAGAGGAAATTTTGTTTTCAATAGTTTGCACCTTTGAAACTGTATGTCATGTTGGTATTAAAAAATGTCGATCCATTTGACATATGTCATAATGAAAAAAGGATATATTAATTATAATGATCCTAACCTATCAACCTAAAGTCGGTTTAACAGCGTAAGCAATATTTTTAATTGATATTTAATAAGTCAGTAACACACTATAAAAGTAACCAAAATGACCAAATCTAGTTTGTCCTTACAAAAGTGAAATGCTTGTAAGTCTATTTATAGTTTTTAAAATTATGCCAAAGATGAAAAGGCAACAATTCCGCACATACATAATCACAAAATATTCATAACATATCTGACAAAATTATCGTTCTCTTCCAGGCTTGTGATTGATTCAAATTAGTTTACAGTTTCCGATATACCCATGCTTAAGCAGTTAATTTGAACATTCTGTAAAGTTTTGTTATTAGAGATGTAAAACCAAACTTTTTAAGCGATATTAATGGGTTCAGGAGTATTGTATACTAGATACGTACAGGTTATCTGCATATCCAAAAATACTGCGATGCCCATATGGCATATACAATCAAAATGCATTCTTTCAAATATGTTGCAGTATGTATTCCAATCAAACTGACATCAATAAAATCGATTTATGTAAATAAATTTAGACAAAATAATAACATATTTCCGAAGACATACAAATGTTACAAAATGTATAATACATCTGTACATATGTTATAAATAATGCATTTGTTATACAAAATCAATAATCATAATAGCAGCATTGATTCTTTTACATAGTGACGCCTACGTTAAACATTTATAGTGAGTAACGTGTATGTCAATTTCAGGAAAAACCGATGTTGATCCGATTCATACGTTATAGTAGCTCCAGGGATTTTGTTTACGGTGAAGAAGAAATTGAAAAACGTTACATAAATACTGAGAGCAATTTCCTAATAATGTTCAGTCATGTGATAATAAATTTAATGATTTTATCTTGGAAAATATTAAATTTTAAATTGAATAATATTTTATGAGATTATTACATTGTCACCGGTGTTGCCGCGGTGGTACAATTGTACCAATTTTGGTACTAAATTTATATTTTGGTCTTTTGGTACTACTTGTTAATAATTGCCGTTTTTTGGTACATTTTTATACCAAAGTATAAATATTTATACTTAGCAATTTGAGCACGACAAAATATGATAAATAAAAATTGATACCTGCTCTTTGTGTAATATATTCTCTATTATATGCTTGTTAAATAAAATACTACCTATTATTTGACCGTTCGACACTTTATGGTCTAATATTGACCACGAATTTTCAATCGAATTTAAATCCGGACTTTTTGGAGGTCATTTTGGTACTTTAATATCATTGGCTTCGAAAATGTTGTATTTCTTTGATTTTTGTATTGGCACATTGTCCTGCTGAGCGACAAAATTTTCTTCTTTGCCCATTATATGCACTGAATCTTCTAAAATTTCAGAAATAATATCTACATTTTTTTCAGTTACTACGAGTTAACAGTACTACCAATTAATACCAAATTGCCGGCGCCATGCCTTGAAAAACAATCACAAAAAGCATAATAGAATCGCCACTTGATATTATCCACTCTCAAGAGATATATACTTCTTTATTTTTTAATAAATGTCGTTTATGTTTCATCTTTTCAAAAAATGACAATATTTTCTAGTTTCCTACAGAACATTCTTTTTTTTATTTATTATTTTAGGTGCATAAACATCTAAGTTATTAGCACCAGAGTACTCAGGTTACATATTGTTACTTCTAAGGTTACATATTACATTGTTTACAGGTCTAATATATTTATGATATTTTGTTTATATTTTGCTATACATGTTGATCTTTTTACATTTTAACATTTAGCCGTTCGCAACCGGATTTAAACTGTAGGTGCCTTTCTGTGTAGTCTAAAAAATTTACGTAATACTGACCATATTACTCCTGAATGTACATAGATTGAAAATATGGTCATGAAACCTGGAAACAGGAGGCCTTGGCTCACTTCGGGCTGTCAATGATGATGATGATGATGATGATACATGTTGATGTCTCTTTCAGGAAGCCAATGGTGGGATCTTCTGTTTTTCTGTCCGGTGAAAGTGCTTCTTTAAGGGTTGGTGGGAGCTTGTTTTTCTGCCTTTGCTGATCGTATTTTGGACATGTGATTAGGATATGTTCCACTGGTTGCCTAACATGGCAGTTGTCACATGTGCTGGGATCTTCTTTGTCGAATATGTACTTGTGGGTTAACATAGTATGTCCTAGTCCAGCGGTTCCCAAACTTTTTTGACCGCGACCCTGTACGAGGTTTTAAAAATTTTCGCGACCCACCTTATGAAAAAAAAAACATTTATTTACAAAACAAATTTTATTTTAAAGCAGTAGCTTTATAGTAATAAATTGTAATAAAGAGTATAGTATAGTAATAAAGAATATAGTATAGTAATAAAGAGCACAAATACACACTATTCTAGTGATTAACTAACGTAAAAAAAAATAATATGTACAAAAAAATCTGTTTTGTGTTTTTACAATTTTTTTCGCAACCTGGCAAAATTTTTCCGCGACCCGGTGCCGGTTTCCGCGACCTACACTTTTGGAAACGCTATCCTAGTCTCATTCTCGTCAGTACAATTTGGTCTCGTCGGTCTTGTCTTGGTTCCCATCGTTTTGGCCTTTCTTTGATTTATCGTAAATGGTTGTTAGTTGTGTCTTTCCATTCGTCTTGCCATTTTGCATGCACATATCTTTTAATTGACGTTTTTAAGTTAGAAGTAGGGATCGGTATTGGAACTATATCTTCCCGAAGGGCTTCTTTCGCTTCTGTATCTGCCTTCTCGTTGCCATCTATAGCAATATGTGATGGAATCCACACTACCGTGATTTCCTTGCCCGTATCTCTAATACGGTGTATGTTTTCTTTGTTTTTTTGGGTTATATAGTTTCCTGAGTGAAGCTGCTGTATACATCAGATGGCGCTCAGGAAGTCACAGTAAACAGCGTATTTATTGGAGCCTTCTTGGTGTCGAAGTATCTGTTACTTTTAATAGGCAAAATGCTTCAGCGGTGAATATAGTAGCAATATCTGGTAGACGGAATTTATGTACTGCACCTTCAAATATTATTGCGGCATCTGTTTTATTTACTATTTTAGACCAGTCAGTGTAAATAGCATGAAATTCTTTAAGGTTGTCTTGGATTTCGTGGTACAGAGCTTTAAATAGTTCGGGATTAGTTGAGTCTTTGGGATACTGAGATAAGGAGAGATTGTATTGTGGGCTTGTTAGGATCCACGGTGGATGTGTACTCAGATTTTGTCTGTCTGTGCATGGAAGGGGTATTGAACCTTCTTTAATATTCAATTTATATTTATATGTCTAAAAATTATTGAACAAAATATTTTTTTGGAAAACATAAACGATTAATATCTATTAATATTTATTAATTTCTAATAAAAATATTTCTTTGATGTAGCTACCGATATTTATAATTACTTTAAGTTTTAATATTTATTATGAATTTATTATACCATCTAGTCTGCAGAAGTGGCAAGTTTTATTGGGTATATAACATCCCAAGCAGGACAGGAACATTATTTCTAAACCAGGCAATTTTTTACTGAATAAATTTTAGTAATACGGCGACAGTAACAATCTTTCTTTGTGTGTACTAACTGGTATCAATAATGGCCGACAATAAGCGCTTATTGGCGTCGAAAACAATCTTTCTACGTGTTCGTTCCCATCGCCACTTGTCACAATCGTACCTCGAAACACGTAACCTTAGCACAAATTGTTATTTTTGTAGATATATTAAACATTTTATATGTTGTATTGTGTCGGCCAATATTATAAAACTTTTAATTAACTGTTTTCAACTAACTTCTAATTAAGCAGCCAGTCAACAATTTTCAAGTTTTAATTTTGCAGCAGGTTGATAATAGATAACCTAAAATGTGATGTACAATAATTATGAATGGCACTTAACTTCTGAGGGCTTATTTGAATTTATATTAGCTGGAGTACTTGCACAAGTTGTAGTACAAGTTGCCAAGAATGCTATTTAACATTCATAATACTTCGCTGAGTACACCTTTCAACTTCAGTTACGTTACATTCTCTTCTTCCCCCTCATATCGAATAATTGTTAGCAGCAGTTTCCATTTCACTGACCGCCCAATTTTACCCAATGCATTTGTTTCATACCAAATACCCTTATAACATTTCTCTTACTCTTTCGCAGATTCACACTCGGATTAACTTTCATTTTTTTTAAGGTTTCCTTTCACCTTTTATCCATAGGGAGATAAATTTTTATCCATTGCGTTCTTACCGACGTATTTACGGCTTAGATTCAAGTTTGTTTACAGACTTTCTTCCAGTGACAAAAAAAAAACATGCAAAAAAATATGCTTTCACAGCTCTATAATTAGTCGATAATGCATTGTACGTTGTGGATAAATTTAGTAGACAGTTTTGATAACGTATAATGATAGCGTTTACAGCTATGAAAATTAATGCGTAACGAATGTTGTGGCATCTAAGTTTTTTTCGAACCAACTACAATGGAATAAATGCATTTATGTGATTATTACGAACCCGCTATCAGCGAGATCGTGATTTCTTACTAAATTTTATTAACAAAATTATAACTGCAACTAAAGCAATTCTTTTTCGTTTCACGATTTCCGAAATTTGTTCAAATTTGTGCGACAGTAAGGCCATCTGTCACTTTTCAGTCTTGTTTACCAGTGTTTCCCAACCGCCAGTCCGTGGACTGGCACCGGTCCGCGAAATTTTCTTTAGTTATGCAACTATTCGCCTAGTAAGTTATAAACCACTTAATTTTGAGATGAGTATTTCGTTCTTTAATCTGTTAATTGGTCAAGTAATAATTTGTTTCTTTTTACACTAATTACATATATGTGATATTTATTTGTTGTTTGTTTGTTGTTTGTAATCAGCGCAATAAAAAATGTAATACTTTTGTGACACACATTACTTTTTAAACTTGCCGGTCCGCCATAAAAAAGGTTGGGAAACGCTGTTGTATACTACTTTAATGCCCATACTACTTTAATCTATTTATTATTGTAAAGCAATTAGATTGTTTTTATAAGAATATATTTTCTTTTACGTTTTATAGAAATTATATTAATTTTTCCTTTCGATACTTGAAAATAACGATATATTTTTTCGATACGATACCGGTATCGATAATTTTATTCGATATTATCGATACTCAAATATCGATACTTTCTCAGTATCGCATATCCCTAGGCACGACCCGCTGGTGTGCCGCGAAAGCAATTACTGAACTGAAGTGTTAAATTCTTTCATTGGTACATAGCCTAGAGCTTCCCGAGTAGCGTAGGCTATATCAGTGTTTCTCAACTGGAGGAGCGCGATCCCGCAAACAAAATTATAGAATGACTTAAAAATAAACTAAAGACTTTGCACACTCCTAATTAATGATGATGGTGCAGTACCCTACTGTTGCTATACATAGTTCCATTTGTTTTTATTTTTTATTTAAAATTTAAATTTTTTGTTGTACTATTTTCGATAATAAACACTTGTTAAGTGTTATATTTAAAAAAAGTAGAACAAGGTTTACGCAAAAAATTCTTGTGATTGTTTTGATAGCGATAAAATCTTTGAACCTGAATGAGATTTTTGCATGTGAATGTAGTTAGTGAAGGTTATTCACGAACCTAATTTTTATTAGGCAATTGTTTTAGTACAACTGTTTGAATATATTTAACCCAAGTTATTTAATAGTCCGTGTTTCATTTGAGTGTTACGTTTTCTACTACACTATAATTATTATCAAATTTTTATGTGTTGTTTTATAGTTACGAATATATTGTGATAAAATCGTAAAATATGTATCATTTAATTATCTAAAACTTGAACATGTGAACTTAATTTTATGTCAACCATGATTTGAAATGTGTACGTTGAAGTTTAGTATAATACAGGTCCTTCAGTCAATTCCAAGACTGATTTAAGACATTTTTGCAGAAATTATTTAGTTTTATAATATTGCAGTAATAATTTCTTGGTACTTGAGAGTTTATTTTAGTGCCTTACATCTGCGTTTAAACAAACATCTATGTTACAGTTCTTTTTTGTTAAAATATATTATTTGTTGGCGGGCTTGAGCCTCCCCCAGCAAGCCCCCAGCTCCCAAAAACAAAACAAATTTTTAAAGTACACATTTGTCTTGTAATAGAGCGGTAGCTCGCCCCAAGAAATTTGGCTTTTGAGACGCTACGTAAACGTAACATCTTCAGGCCAGTGACAAACTGAAAATACTCGAAAGATGGGTTCCACGCAGACTGACGGAACAGAGACAACTGTGTGTCTTAATCTCAACATAAACGAGTTATTTTTGAATTGGTTTATAATCGACGACGTTCTACTCACTGTTTTGGTCAAAAAGAAACACATACCAAAACTCAATGCTCAACTTAAAGTAGGTTATAATCACGATTTGGTGATCAACATCTGGTTATGATTCACCACTCCTTCTTCAAACAAGGCGAAACCATCATAGCAGCATGAGAATATGCACCAAAAGTTGTTTTTAAAATATCTGGAACCATGAGCAGAACAACTGCATACACCTAGTCTAGGTCCCTTCACATAGTGACATCCCAGGGAATGAAATGGCTGACAGAAAAGCGAAAGAAGCCACATGATGGACTATGATTGGAAAAATATGTTAATCAAGAGGAACCTAGAAAATTGACAAAGCGAATGGCTTTCCATCACCGATAATAAACTTAGAGAAATTTAAAATACATTTAAACTATGGAGAACCTTCGGAACCAGAAGGGAACAGATCATGGTCACCAGACTGAGAATAGGACACAGCCGACTCACACACCAACATATATTTGATAGGACGACTACAGACATATGCCAGAATTGCAATACAAAAATTATATTAAAGTACATCATTACCGAATGTTCAAAATATGAGGAAGAAAGAGGAACATACCAGATCCCAGACAACCTGTGTGAAGCGCTAAGCAACAACCCCGATTAGCTAATCAACTTACTGAATTTCATAGACGAGACTAAACCTAACACTCTAATAACCATGCTGTTGATGTGTCCTAAATATTTATATTAAATATATATATATATATATAAAATAAAACGCAGGTTCTCTTTTATAAGAGAACCTACGTTTTATTTCATATAATACTCGTCAAGAACCAAATATCCAAATCTATATATATATATATATATATATATATATATATATATATATATATATATATATATATATATATATATATATATATATATATATAATAATTTTTTTCAAAAGGAATTGATAATCTCGTGTTTCGTTGGCAAGGGTGTTAAGAACAATTATGCTTACTTTAATTAGTATTATTTGGACTTGAGTTTTAATTGTTTAAAGATCGAAAATCTGAGCCATTTTATATACAACTTAATAACATAGAACACTACGTTTAAATTTGTCGCACTAGGCGCGAAATTGGCTTGCCACGACACTGTTTACCATCGATATAAACCAGGAATCGTCAACCTTTTTACGGCACGGGCTGCATTTAGTAAGTTTTTATTAATTTTTAATTCGCGGCGACGTTCAGTATCAAAATATTTTGGCGGGCCATACTTCCTTTTGTATTTTCTATTTTTTATTATCTTCAGTTCTTGTTTACGCTGGTTTACGTTTGCATAACATTTACATCTAGGGTGTAAAAAGCCTGAAGCAACACGGCAGTTATGTGTAGGCTAAAATAGATAAGCATTATATTTACTTATTGGTGGGCCACATAAAATCGTTCATTGGACTGCATTTGTCCCACTGGCCGCTATTTGCCCTGATTTAAACTATTGCTAATTTGTGAACCGATACACATCCCTTTTGTCCACACGGGAAAATTTCGAATTGCGGATAATATTGTTGACTTCCCCCTCGAGCGCAAACTGTTATTTTACTTTTACTTTACTACCTTCTTTCATTGATTATAATCAAAGTAAATCAAATAAATAATTATTTATAAGGAAGATTATACATATACCTATAAATTAATTCATGTTTGGCTACCAAACAATTAAACATAACATTTGAAATGCCGACCGGCGTAGCGTAGTGGTAACACATGTGCTCTGCGTTGTTAAGGTCTCGGGTACGAATCCCGTTCAGGCATGGAATTTTCATAAAAATAAGAATGTCCTGGCTAATTTTCGAAGCAGCAAAGGTCACAAAAAAAAACATTTGAAATGTTAGCTACAATAAAATTTGAAGTACTACACAAGTTCTCGTTGATCAGATAGCGCGGTTATTTAATGTAAATAAGGCAATTTTTCTTCCGTATTGTGACCTGTTCCTGTATTTCAAATTCTCGCAAAGAATATACATTATTTTTCAATCTGATCATTCAACTGTCAGATTTATTGGGCTCTATATAAAGATTTAGAACGTTAGAAAATATTTTGGAGACATTATAAAATTCAGATTGCTACATTTATATTTATATTCAGTGACAAATATACCTTGTAAACTGTCATTGTTGTTATATTTATACTCGTTTCCGCAAAATAACATTTTATCTTAAATATATATTTAGTGTATTTGTATTTATTATATTTTTCTTTTGAACATAAAGAACGGGCATAGCAAGAATAAACATTGAAGTGAACATACGATTTTTGTATTTTTGAAAAAAAAAACATTTCTTTTATATACATGTAAGGTATTAAATGAAACATCTTAATAATTATCAGACGAAGATACATTTTCCAAATTGTTGATTTTGACGTGAATATAGCAAAAAAATTATTGTCTTTGTTGGCTGTCTTTATTTACTAAATACCTAAGAAAGCCAAAAAAGTGTGAACGCTTAGCATCAAAAGTTTTCTATACAACAGGGGTATGCAATTGGCGGCCCGTGGGACGAATGCGACACGCCGTACAATTTTATGCGGCCCAACAATAAGAAAATACAATGTTAACTTTTCTCTTTTTACATACTAGGCATATTTATGCCGACGTAAATTAACTTCGTTCAACATAAGAAAAATACAGACTATCATAAGTTACGTCATCAATTTTGCCCGAGAAATCAGCTGGTGACATTGACGTACATAAGGGTTTTACACAATTGTTGTGGATATCAAACACACAAAATCATGTACATATTTCAAATACATTTACACTCATTTTAGTACACGGTATACCTTAAAACGTACGAGAAATAAATAATAATAACGGAAATAAACAAACAACATCGCACAATACGCGTAGTCAAAAACATATCAAAGTAAGTGACGCCACTAAAATGTGTTAAACTAAAGGATGGTTTTCAATTGACGTAGACGTAGAATTCTACATCTACGTGAAAATATAAGTAATAGGAAAATGCATGCTAGGGTTTCCAATCAGACGTAGATGGACGTAGACGTAGAAACGTTCACGTAGAATATTCATATTTTTATGTTTCACGTCTACGTTTTTACGTCCGGCCAATAGAAAAGAATGAGAAAACGACAAAACATGCTCAATATGTCGTATGTAGATAGATAGAACGTGTCAACATTTGTTGGGTTCACGGTATTGAAATAAGGGAAATAAATAATTACAATGGTTAGATTATTGTTTAATAATGAACATATATTGTTTAATATATAATAAATAAACTAATTGTGAAAACTTTTCGGCATACAGGGCTGCACACAGGCGACGCAGCAAATGGGCGGAATTTGGGGTCGATTCTATTGAACCCTACTAGTAGAAGACGATCTTATGAAACCTTGCGCACGGGCAACATTCGGTTCGATTCTAGAAAAGCCGGTCTTATGTATGTTTACACACGGGCGGCTGACACCATTGCAACCTGGCAACCTGATACAACCAGTACCTGGTTGAAAAATTGGTCTAAACTACCATCGTGCTTTAGATATTCTGTGTTTACGACGTTGTTTGCGAATAATTAGCATAAAATAACAATATAAATTGCTAGCATTGCTAAATCGTCGTCCATATTATTTGACAAATGTTATTCGACACTTTTTAAGAAACTTCTTTTATAAAGAGATTAACTTAAAGAGTTTTGACACGATATTCTAAGTTTATTGGAAACCAGAGGAACAAAATCTATGTTCTACGTTCTACGTTTTATTTCTACGTTCTACGTCTACGTCAATTAAAAACCATTCTTTACTGTTGATAACGTAATAGACGAAATTTGGTTTCTGCACATGGAAACAGCTAACATCCGCCTGTGTTTTTCTTATGTTGAACGAAGTCTACGTGTTAACCGGTGTAAACAAGAATTTAAGATCGTAGAAAATAGAAATTACAAAAGCAAGTATGGCCCGCCAAAACATTTTGTTGCTGAATGCGGCATGCGATTTAAAAACTGTTGCCGATCTCTGCTATAGAATATCGTGACGACAAGGTGGTTTACCAAAACCAACCAGAAATATAAAACTAATGGAAGAAAAAAGAAGGTTTTATATTATTTTGTTATGTTCTTAGTTTACTATAACAAGGATAATAATTTTGGAAACCGCTGATGTAATTTATAGGATCGTCTAAAATTAATATTATTATAACTCAATCAATAATAATTTTATGTAGCCATATTTGTCGGAACAAATTATTTTTATAGTCCAATAATTATACGGTGTTTGATGAGGCATGTTTTAGATATTAGATTACCTCCGCTAAAGTCTCTAAACGTATTTCATGAATTTCTATGTCACGAAACGTCTCATACATTTTTCATCAATAGTATTTTGATATACGTTAAATGAATTTTATTTACTATATGGACTATATTAGACTTTGTAAATTTCAAGAGAATTACAAATCAGTTAATTTATATTTTATTTGATCAATTTCTGGTATGAAAATACGAGTTTTGCTACTTAAGTTTTGCGGTTAAGCTGTTTGCTGGATAGATTCTACAAGCTGTTTTTTGAATTGTGCATTTTTTTTTTAAATATTAGTTTACGTTAACAAGTCGCAGAAGTAAGTTACGTGCAATTTTTAGTACGCATATAAATAAAACCATTTCTATGATTTTTATGATTTCAAAAATGGCCTATCTCAATAATAATAGTGACATTAACATTGGTTTTTGTGTTTTTGATAAATTAATTATTTTTTTAATTCTTGGTTATATTATGGCTAATAATGTTATGTATTTGTAGCTAGATGTAAAAAAATAATATATTTTTTTAATAGTTGCGAACTGAATTACTCATACCACACTACACTACACTCTGCACTGTAAAATATTTCTTATTAATATAATGTAGACTTGAACACGAAGCAAATGCAGAAAAAAAACGCTGGGATATATGGTAAATTTTGTTTAAAAATATTAAATGGAAGCTCTTAGTTCTCAAATAACGAATAAAAGTGATTATCACAAAAACTGTTGATTTTGATGTGATAAATATACCTAAGGCATCCAGTATTATGTTGGCTTTTTACACTTATTAAATACCTACAAAACCCTGAAATGTGTGAAAATTCACTCATCACTTCAATTTTTATGATTCTCTAAGAACGCATTGAATTTAAATACATTGCTTATAAATTAATAGCAAGTTGAAATTGTATTTGTAGTGTTATTAATGGTACTTGTAATCGCAGTCTTATAAAGTTGTAAGTTTACGATTTTTCATTGGGCCGCATTCATAGACGTCATGGGCCGCGGGTTAGACAAGCCTGCACTAGACATAGAAACTTATACCATAATTTGTACAGAGGTATTGTAACGAAACAGCGTTTGATGGGGTAATGCTAAACAGAAAGGGTCACAAACATCCCTGGTTCGTATCTTTAACCGAGTATGGTACCTAACCTTTCATACCACATCATATTCTGTTCTAGAATTTAAAAAAAAAGAACATATCGGTGTCTAATGTTTTCAGAAAGCTTGATACTTTAGAATTGTATTGGGTTTACTAGTTTGAACTTACGTAAAAGTTTAAATAAATATTACATATACAACCGCAGTTTTGTGTGTCCTGCGGTTGAATCGAATTTAACAGTTGGATGTTTATCGCTTTAATCATTCGGCTTAAATCCTTGACATCAAACGTTAGATTAGTGAATATCTTGAACCCCTTCACAGAGTTAGGGCTTGTTTTACTGCGAGAGGCATTTGATGTTTCGTACGTGTTCTCAAACCATAAAGTAGTCAACAGCCAAATGCTCAAATAGTACTGCAGCATTATGGTTTATAGTCGATTGATTTAACATAATTTTTACAAATATATACGGTAATAAAGAATAAAACTAGATTGGTTGTACTAAAATATACATAGATATCTGTACAGTTAGTTTATTTAGTGATATTGACTTTTACGACATTGCTTTACGACGAGCATATTTGTTATTTCATTAAATATATAGAAAATATATACTTGATGGCAAGCTTGTAGCTGCAAACGTTAAATCGTTTGTACCTGCTATTTGTCCGCTAAGCAAGGACACGGACGTGAGTTCAATTCTTGCTTATGTCAAATAATTTGTGTAAAAATATTTATACAAATTACAGGATCTGCTTAGACGTCCGCAACCGGCTATAAACTGTAAGTGCCTTTTTGCGTATGCTAAAAACAAAAAAAATGGACGTAATACTGACCATATTACTCCTGAATGTACATAGATTGAAAACATGGTCGTGAAACCTGGAAACAGGAGGCCTAGACTCAACTTGAACTGTCGCGACAATGATGATGAAATATTTGACGAGAAATGAGTTGGCCGGTTAAAAAGAGCAAATAATTTAACCGGGGAAGTTAAGCGGTGCCAATCAGGCGCGCACACCTGGGGGTGATTATTGAGCCGGACCCTACCCAGAAATAGAAATACCTTAGCAATTCATAGCAATTCAAAATAAAATGAACCTTTTTTATTAATAAAAATTGATTTATAATCAAAATTAAATTAATGTAAAAGCCCACCCCTGTGGGCTTTTATGTGGGCTCAAAAACAATAATAAATTTGAATTATTTTACGTATAATTTTTCAAAACGGCCCCAGACCAATTTTCTTGTACGCGCCTAATACCATTCGTTCATATATTGAGAAATATATGAACGAATGATGTATGAGAACTATATATGGATCTGTTCTTGTTACTGCCACAGTATGCAGCGACATATAGAAAAACACCCATACGTTTATCTAAATATATTCAAATATAACAAGCAAAGTATTCATGGATAGGCTGATACTCTTCCTGAGAGAATCGAACTTACTGTTTTATTTGTGAAGTCTTGCACCTTATTTTAATCTGTTCTATTTCTAGCCTGTGATATTCGAAGGTAATTGGACCCTTTACAGCCTCTTACCATCACTGCGTCTGTTCAATTTTTCGAACAGACTTTTTATCTTATTTATTTGTGTTTGTCTGTGCAAGATTTCTTTTATTGAGAATGCGTATTTATTGATTTTATTTATTTATTTAATGTTTTTAATATGTAGTGTAGTCATTTACATGGGCAGTGTTAGACGCAAATAGCCTTTGTTGTTGTGCACCAAAAAAATTACCTAACTCAAATATAACAACGAAGATAGAAACTAAGGACGTATGTTGGTACGAATAGTTCAAATACGTTATTTAGTCGGCATCAGAATTCCTCTGAACTTTACCATGTTTGCGAACATAAAGGTGTAGAATAAAAAACAAGAAAAGGCAGTCTAACATGTAAACATATGCAACGACCAAGCTTAGAAAAGCCACGTAATATGTAAACTAAAACTTAGTTTTGGAGTACAGCGCAAATTGAACCAATCAAAGCGATTCGGTACCGCCTAAAGCTGCGTCCGCACTATGCCAATTGGCAAAGCCAAGTGGTTTTGCCAGTTAGCAGGGATGTCCACACTGTAAGTTCAGGGTAGAGCGATCAGTCCGTTATCAAGCCATGTTCAGTATAGCTTGTAAAATACGTTTTGTAAGCACAAGTTGTATTTTTATGCTGCTTAGCATTGTTGGAACGTCCACACTATGAGTGTTGGTGCGGCTTTTTTTGATCCAGATCGGACGATTTGCACCTGGCATGATAAGCGCCCTGTTATCACAGGTCTGGTGTCACGTCCACACATATGTGACTTTGCCAGTTGGCAAATCAAATTGGCATAGTGTGAATGCACTATAAAGCAAAACACTTGTTTTTGAATTTGTCTATCTGCCAGTGGGACTTGTGTCAAGGGACCGACTTAATAGCTAATGAACAATGACAGAACGACGAAATTATCACCTGAACAATGTGCGATTACTCTTTCTGCAAGCTGAATAAACTGTACATATACATACCAAACCCAGAAATGCGTGAAAATTCACATTTCACATAATTTTTTATTTTTGGTTAGTCCCCCATAAAGAAATACGCCCTTGTCCTTTATTAAGAAATTCATAGCCTTTTAGAGTGTAAAATATCGTCGAAAACAGTTTGACAAACATTGGTCTAAAACATGCTCCCTGAATTTATTTCAATTTAAGACTCAAGTCGTAAAGTGTGAACATCTTTAAATAATAAATTTTGAAATCGATACTGAAATCCAAGTTTTGAAAAAAATATTCTTAAAGCTGCAGTACTTGATTGATTTTACAACTGTGCAGAAAACCTAAAGGCGCACTATAAAAAATATACGAGCTCTACTGAGGGTACATAAGAAAAGAAAGAGGGAGACATCCAGCCAGGGAGAAGAAGGGTTGAGAACTATATATCTTCGTAAACAATTACTTAAGAGCGTACAGTCACGTCCCTGGAAACAATGTATAAAATATTATATCCCAAGATGCGTAAGATACCAGATATGTCGTATATCTCATAGAGTCATGTCTGATGAATGATTTAATAACATACGAGCAGCACACCTCAAATATAAATGAGCTGTAAGCTTTGAGACTCGTATTACTATGGGAGATATTTCAGGAGCTCAACTGTTCGTTGCAGGAAGCAGGCCAAGCGGATATTGGATTTACTGTAGTCCATTGTTGGAAATATGGGTGTTACCACTGCGTTCTACCTGCATCTATACCCTTCGCTCCTCTTTCAAAATTTATGCTTCATGAAATATCATTATGATAGTTTAAGTTAGGGCACATGACTGACTCTTACCTTCCTTATTTTGATATGAATTATTTTAGTGCATTTTTATAAATGGTCAGTATTATATACTTGGGAAGGATTTACTTGAACGACGGCCGCAGAAAGCACGGTAAAAAAGGTTTTGTTGGAATTACTAAAATTTTAGTTACTCCAACAAATTTTTTTAGTGGTATTTTAGACAACAAATTTTTTTGGCTTGACAACAAATTTTTCTAATCACATAAATTTGCATTGGGAACAAAATGTTTTTGCTGAAGTTTTTGTTCTAGGAACTAATTTTCTTTAGTTAGAATTAGCAAATTTTTATGGTAACAAAAAATTATTTGTCTCACGAACTGATCATCTTTTGCCCGGGTAACCACCTTTGTTGCAGTGACTAATGAAATTAGTTAGAAGTATATTACTAATTTCATTTGTTGTAATCTCAAATCAGAGATATTTTTATATTTAGTGATGAAAAAAACGCTATTAGAAGTCACAAAATTGAACTGGAAATGTTATGACATGTAACAGATTTTGTTTTCGCAAAGAAATCTCTACCTGTAAAATGTATATATGTATTAAGAAAAATAAAACAAATTTTATAATTTATTGTTGTTATAATTTATTATTAACAAAATTTACAGCTATAAAATTTAATATGTAACAGGACATTAACTAATTTTAAGTTTGATTTTTAGTATGAACATAAAACAATTAAATATTCAAAATTATTACAAATATTCAATTCCAATTTATATATGCCAGGCAAAAATTCACGCCTATAAACTTATACCCAGTTTATACACTGCTTAGCTTAATGTAAATGGACATAATAATAATTTTCACTTTTACTGATAAAAACATGTTCACAACAAAAAAATGAACATCTTTAAAACGATGAGAAATTTTTAAATGGAGTTCTAAACAGGGTATAGTTTTTAGCATATTTCTATATGATTACAAAAATTCCACACCAAAGTACTAGCATTAATACACCATTTGTATTATTAAAATCATTACCTGTTTTATTTATTGGGCTAGTTTAGTCTTTTATCGAGTAGCCCAACTTTTTTCTCTTTGTTAGAATGACTTTAAGGTCTTAGTAAGATCAACCAACGTAATTGAAAAAATATTATTAGGGACAATTTTTTTCTGTTACTCTAGCAAAAACTTGGCCAAGTAAAATATTTTACTTGTTGGAACAATGTCATTTTTCTCCGTGTATGGTTCAAAAATAAGAGGGCTATTTTTTTCAAGTTCCGTTGAGTTAACAAAAACAAATAAAGATAATAAGTCTAGTTTTAATATACTGAAGAGTTACACATACATCTAAATTATTACTCAGCGTAGTCGCCACAAACATTAAGGCATTTGTTGTAACGGAAAAATAGTTTTTGTATACCCTCCTCATACCATGTTGCCGCCTAGGTTCTCAGCCAATCTTGCACACTGGATTTCAGCTCCTCATTAGTGCTGAACCGTTTCTTTCCCAACCACAATTTTATCCTGGTGAATAATCAAAAATCTACTCACGGATCAAAATCCGGAACCAGGGTTGGGTGTGCGTTCGTTGTCTTAAACCTATGTCAACAGTTTCAGTACCGTCTGCACTCCATAACGAATGTTTACACAGCTGAGCTGTACGCTATTTTCAAGGCCCTGTGTTTTGTTTCGTCAGAGCAAAGTCGGTCAAGTGATATCTTGACGGGACTCGCTGAGTGCTCTGAACAGTATCCAAGATCCAGATCCAGTGCATCCTCTTGTATTAAAGATCCGGTTGTTACTCCACAATCTGAATGCTCAGAATGTGAGGGTAGAGCTGTTTTGGATACCGGGACATGTTATTAAAGACAACGAAGCGGCCGATGAAGCTGTAAAAGCCGCTTCCCACAGACCTATGATTGATGTGAGTTTCATATTTCCAGATGATGCAAAGAGTCATCTGAAACATCTGGTTTTAGCCATATGGCAGCATGAGTGGAGCAGCATACAGAACGTTAAATTGAGACAGATTAAGGGAGACGTTAAACCATGGGGTTCTTCCTGCAGGATTAACTGCAGGATTTTAACTAACTAACAATCAGAAATCGCTTGGTGACAAATCCGGACCGAAGGGCGTGGTGGCCGAATATCTCCCATTAGAAATTTTTGAGCAGTTCATTTGTTTGTGCTGCGGTATGAGGGCGTGTATTTTCATGAAAAAGGACAATTCAGAAGTAGACATTTCAGAATCTTGCATGAATCTGTCATGCGGCGGGATCTTCGATTGTAGTAGTCATGATAAAACAACGCTCACATCAAAATTGCGGCACGTAATGGTTGAACCGGTTGAGAGGTACTGACAGATAGATTGTTAAACACTACTGTGCAAGCGCCGATTAACAATGACAACTGAGATTCCATTGCCAACCTAACGGAACTTTAAAAAATAGCCCTCGTAGAAGGTAGTAAAATAAAGGCGATGCTATTGGTTCGGATGGTGAGAAAGAACTATTGAATATCTTGTTTCACTCGCTCTAGTCACAGCTGCAATAGAAGTGCTTCATATTCAAAAAACTCGCACGTTTATCTGAATATATTCAAATATAAAAAATGAACAGACGTACGTTGAGTATGAGAATTGACATCATTGAATTTTACATAGAATTCTGTGAAAAAGATATATATGTGTTTATCGGTTCTCTGTCGATCAATCGAAAATCAATCTCGTGAACTATATCAAAACTTAAAATAGTATTAACACTTTGACGATTGGCCAGCGCGAGGCTGGTCAAGGTGATTCACAGAACCCGGTCCTGCGATTTTCATATTTTCATCTTTTTTATCATTACCTAAGTCAAATTACATACCCGGATCCGGTTACAGAATCCGGATCTAAATCCGGATTCCGTTTATACTCATCATTTTGATCCGTCTTTCTTTTTTAGGGTTTAGTATGTATGAAAAATCTTTGTTTGTCTCTCTGTCTGTCTGTCTGTGTGATTGTTCGATAGAAATTGGGGCCTGGGATAAACAACTGGACCTAGAAAGTAGAAATTTGGCATGCTTCTTGAACTCTTTGACTTACATAAGGAAAACTATTCAAAAAACACATCGCGGGACAAGAAGCAAATATGTATTCAACGAAAAAAAAAAATATATATATATATATATATATATATATATATATATATATATATATATATTAAATAAAATTCTTATGTCATACTCGTCATATATTTATTAAAACATCGAGACGTTTCGATTGGTAATCCAATCATCTTCAGTCCAATATTATTGTCAAATGTATAAAATAATGTATTTCCACATTAAAATGTTTGGAACGGACAGGAACGGTTAATCATAGTCTAGCCGAACGGTCTGTCCTATTTTTCGAAAGAAAGTTCTTGACGAAATTAATATGGGTATTAAATAAAATTCTTATGTCATACTCGTCATATATTTATTAAAACAATTTTTATCGAGACGTTTCGATTGGTAATCCAATCATCCTCAGTCCAATATTATTGTCAAATGTATAAAATAATGTATTTCCACATTAAAATGTTTGGAACGGACAGGAACGGTTAATCATAGTCTAGCCGAACGGTCTGTCCTATGATTTTGCGAAAAACTTTTGACCCCCACCCTATTTCCCAGAGGGGTTGATCTAAAAAATTCGCAATAATGTAAATTGATGGGAACTGGAATAGTTCAACAGGAATACATTTTTGTTCAGATTAGTTTTTCGAAAAATATAATTTTTTTTGTGTCTGCTATTATTATATTGACTTAATATATCTATTTTTAATCAACTCTATTTTAATTAACTCGTTCTCATTTTTCATTTCCAAATTGATACTTCGGAAAACATAACTGAACCCACAATTCCAAGAAACAAAATAACACAACTTTGAAATCTTTTGTGTGACGAATCCAAATTTTTGAACGAGTCATAGATGAGAGTGTGCTATGACAAGTACCACTTGGTATCGTAATAAGGCCATAATCGCAATTTTAAGCGAGACGTTAATTTATTTGATACATACGCCATATATGTCACGGTATGCAGAAAGGGGTTTTAAGCTAGACAGCTTTTATTGCAATCAAATTATTGTTAGAATATTATTATGTGTTAATCATAAACTTAAATAATATTTAAATTTATGTATGTATATCTAACTTTATTTTATTTTTTCAGGTGAGTTGAATTGTTTGATACACTGGCATCCGTTGGCGTTTGGTTCAATCAACATAATCACCACATCAGATCCTGCAGCGTAAGACAGCTTTTAAATAAATCATTAATAGCTTTACAACATGTTATTTCACAACAGGGGTTTGATAAACAAGTTGCAGGAGTCATCTTATTACACGGTACTTTGATAATATAGTAGTCCCTCCTTATCTCCGGGTGATAGGTTCTAAGTCACTCTGCGGATAATAGCGAATCCCTTCTATATATCTGTTTACTTCCGTTTTATCTGTTCTTCTATGTTTCTATATATCTATACTGTAATAGTTCACTCTTCTGTTACTGTATTGTATAAAGTTATTAAGTAAATTATAAGTAAAACAAATAATTATATAATGTGTTCTTGTTGTGGTAATGTAACAACGCCTACGTGGTGAGGTGAAACGAAGTGTATGACGCTGCTCGTGAAATGTACTGTTTCCCAAAAACTTTTCTTATTTTATTAGAAATATACAATTGGGCATAAATAAATCATCATGTAGTAAAACGGTGCACTTAATATCATCATCATCATCGCCCATCATCAGGTGATTTTGGATAGCTTCTAAAATGAGCATAGGCTGTCAATAAAATGTTTGCATCTTGCGTCTATCCATCATACGTTATTAAAGAGTCTTGATTTTGAGTGGCCCATGTATTTATTTCTGACTGTGTTGAGCGACGCCAGGTGTTCTTAGGTCTCCTACTGCCCTGGAGGTTGTATGTTAGTGCATAGTGACATACCTTGCTAGGAGCTTTTCGAAGAGTGTGCACTAATCAACCATACTTTAGTCCTTTTATTTGCAAGTTTATATCAATTTAGATAGATCTTTTCGCCAATTCTGCGTTTGTTATTTTACGAGATATGCTACAATATATGAGATTCTTCGAAGACATCGATTTACAAATACTCTCACTTTCTCTTGATAGCTTCCGTAACGATCCAAGGCTCGCAGCCTTATAGAAGTACTGACGTTACGCATGCCCTGAAGATGGTAGTTTTCGTGGGGTACTATATAGGTAGATCGCAGAATTCCGTATATGGCCAAGTTGACTGAAGATGCCTTTTTTTTAAATTATTTCGGACCTTCATTGTTAACGATTGGTCTCGAGCTATTTAATACATGATAATTATGAATTGGGATGTAGAAGAAAGGATTCAGATGGGATACGGTGATGGCTAGTGAGGCCCGTCACGGCAGGACATCGGTTACGGAGGAGGGCCATGGGAAGGTTTACAATAGAGAATAGAGCAAGTTAGTAATGAGTTGAAGAAAAAAAAAAATAATAATAATAGCAATAATAACGATAAGTAAATAAATACATTATATAGCTATTTTGATATCATTTAAATATTCTGCTAAGGCTTTCGTTATTTCTGTATTGGCATGCCGGAGAGTAAGATGCATGTTTGTAGGCAATACTATGTTGATTTTTATTAAAATTTGATGAAATTTACTTTGAAGATTTTCGTAATTCTGGCAAGAGAATATTAAATGATCTAAGTCGGCAACTGTATCTTCGTTACGACAGCAACAATCATTTTGCCCCTTCATTTGCAAATTCTGCTTTCTGTATCTACATCCGCGCCGACTTCAACGTTAACAACACTCCCCAAGTACTGGAAATCATTTACACACTCGATTTTATGGTTGATATAAACTTGTTTAATAATTGGTTGTTTTTTTCTACGACTGTTAAAAAAACTGTACTATATATATAATATATAACAAGTAAATATAATAATATTTACTTGTTTTTGTGCATACATACGATGTATAATTCTGTTATTTTATAAATGATCATGTATTCTGTCTTACAATGTACAAGGATTCAACAATTCTGAACTATTGGCGCAAATATTCCTCGACTGAATAGAATTTGGGGGTCTAGAGGCCCCAATTTAGTTAATCGTCCACTGATAATACGGTTTGAAAATTGCAGCAGCGCTCGTACGCTATACTTTCAAAACAACCCTCGTATAACACGGTACTTTGAATGAAATTAAGAGGGTATTTCCCCCTATAACCTTACAGCTGATTCAGTTATCGCTTGCAAGCTCACATATGCAGTTGTTTATTACTATTATTTTAGTTTTTATTGTTGAATTTAGTATTTAAAAAGTGAATATATCGAGTTACTAAATCAAGTATTTTCTTATTTGTGTACTTATTTGTTGTTTTGTTGATTGTGGAAAGTGAATTAAGTAACTATTAACAGTATAACAAATTATAATCGTTTATAGATTCGTCTCGTTAAAATTTCAAAGTTATTTAATAGTGAAGTTGATCGCTTATCGTTTTCTATATTTATTACAGGCAAGTTCTTAAAGAGAAATTATAAGATATTACAACGTAAGTTAAGATTCATAGGCAACTTTACAGTGTGTCAATAAGTTTTTATTTTTAAAAATATATCTAGTTAGAAAGTTTTCAGTAGAGAAGTTCCATAATTTACTTGCGTAGTTCATACATCAGTGTCGTCTAACTTGCTCGTCTTATTTATCTTTGCTACTATCTGCTGAATGACTTTAGTGTTTTGTGTTTAATTTAAGTTTAAAACAAATTCAAATCTTGATAAAACAATGGAGTTTACATTGCGTTTCTTTTTTGCAATAATTTTCCTTTATGTCCGTTTTACACGAATCTACGACGATTGTTTAAAAGTTTTTTGCTGTAAAAAACTTTTGTCTTTGGAAGTGGTGATGTATTCACACTGTATAAATATTGTGGTTTAATAGCACGAAGTATATTCTAATTTTAACTGTTCCGCCAGTAAACTTGAATGAAATACTACATTTCATCATGATTTTGAGTTATCGTCGTGCGATAACAATGCCACATTTGACTTAAAAACAAGCGTCTTTCACAGTCTCTTCTTCGAAGCACAGTCAATCTGGTTGACTTTAAGCACCGCATACAATTACTTCAGTTTTCTCTGATAAATATTAGGCCTTCTTAGGTCTCTTGTTTATCAATGCATATTAGAACTTGTGTCGTCTCTCCAGTTTTTGCAGACGCATCTCACTGGTCGACGGTCAATTTATATTCACAGATTCTCGTTAAAACATCATTTTTCCAAAGCACTGTACGTTTTCATGAGACATATTTTTTATTTTATTTATTTTTTATATAAAAACAGGTCAGTTTTGAAACGGGTATGTTCTACCTAACTTTTTGAAGAGTAATGTAGCATCTTATAATATATACAGAGAGTTCTGTTAAAAAAGGTATCAAATTTGGTATACAGGGTGTATCAGACGACAACCTTCGCAGTTCAACTTATTATTTTTTTTTTCGGAAACGCGTGCCGAATTAGTTAGGACAACAAAATCATTTACTATCTGATAATCTATGCAGTAAGAGATTTGGACGACATAAGGGTTTCACATTTGAGTCATATCTACACTACCTTTAAAAAAAGAAAACATTTGCCCGTAACCAAATTGATTAGCAAAAGAAAAAATTTATTCAAGTAAGACACGTTTCAGGGTTTTTTAGGTATTTTTAGTATTTTTAAAAACAAAACCCTAAAAAGTTATTAATTATTGCTTTTATAGCAACTTTTGTTCAATAAATTTTTTCGAAATAATTTTCTGTTGTGAAATATTCACAAAAATCTTAAAATCGACACGAGTAAACTCCCATTTTTAGTCAACCGATTTTTACCAAAAGTTGATCAACTCGTGCCATTGATGGCAGAAGCTTAAATATGAAGTTTCATAAAAATCCTTTCAGCCGAATTTGCTCTGCACGTGTATACAGACGGACAGACAGACAGACGGACAGACAGACAGACAGACAGACAGACAGACAGACAGACAGACAGACCGACAGACATCATGCTAAAAATAGTCAAAACGTTATGTAGGGACCTCAATTCGTGGAGATCCATCGAAATCTCGAAATGTCAAAATCGATATGAACACAATACCTCCCTTATATATGTTGGCGGTCGGTAAAAAATATATATTTATGTTTTCATTAAATACATATTTGTTTATATCTATTTCGTAATGTGTTTTTTAAAACTCTCAATAGTTTTCCTATATGTGTGTCAAAGAGTTGTACAAGCATGCAAAATTTCAACTTTCTACGTCCATTTGTTTTGCCACAATTTCTATTGAACAGACAGACAGTATTATTAGTATTAGTATTTATTCAGTGCTGTTATACACAAAATGTACATAGCATCGTCCAGTAGAGACTGAAGAATGTCACTATATTACATAGTTACATTAGAAATAGTCAGTAGGGCCAGTATTATAAGGGTTATTGCTCATACCTACAAAACCTAAAAAGGAAAAAGACCGCATGAGACACCTCTATGCGGTGCTTACCTTGCTTCCCGCCTCAGGCCGTTCCTGCGTTGGACCTATATTATTTTGTATTTATATTTTAAAAGAAGTTTTAAAGTTTGGTTTCGTTTCAGACTGCTGATAATCAAAGATGTTAAACTTTTCTGTCTTGTACTGATTTTTTTTTACTTGGAATCCTTTGTTCCTGACTGTTTTGTGTTTTAGAAAGAAAACTTAGGCTTTGTTTATTTCAGTTTTATATTTCTTGAGGGTACAAAGCATACAGATAGGTTATGTAAACGAAAAGGATGAAAATGTATTTAGAATTCAAATTTGAGATATAAAAAATAGGATTTTTAAAGCTAGGGGAAACTGAGGTTGCCCACGGCGCAAACACAAGAAACGGGGAGCTTACGTCACAGACGTATCAAAGATGGGGGATTTTTTTCTCATTAAAAGTTAATTTTCAATTTACTCTGGATTGTTTTTGCTGCATATTTGATGCGGTACTTAAGAAATACAGCAGTAAGTTTATTTAAAATGGTTACAACAATTAAATATCTAAAAATACTTGCCATAAGATATTTCTCATAATTTGCTTAGAAATTTAGTGGTTTATTTAGAAACATATTTTGTTGGTGATTCCGCAAAATCACGTATTTTAATTTTTAATATGAACTTAATGGCGGTATTCTGAAGTGAAATGTTAAGTCGTACATCGACGGATATGTCCGAGGTTGAACGATGTTAGAAAAACGGTTTTCTGAAGTGTCGCTATGTTAACATTCGTCGATGTGAGTTAATATTTTAGGTGTTAGATTAACCGCTAGCAAAAAGCTTGACAGAATTGAAAGTAAAGTGTTATTTTGAACAGATTTTTATTATTTTTTAACCAAAATCATTAAAAATTAATCATGAAATTATTGCATTTATATTCTAATTTAAAATATATTGAATTGCCAACAAATTTACAATAAAAATAAAAGAAAAAGCTAATTTATTAAGTGAAAAAATAATTTTGATAAATATTTCTTAATTTTTTAGGGTTTTGTAGGTATAACCAAAAAACCCTTATACCGTCATTTTGTCGTCTGTCTGTCTGTCTGTCTGTCTGTCTGTCTGTCTGTCTGTTCGGTAAAAATTGTAGCCAAACGGCTAAACTTAGAGAGTTGAAATTTGGCATGCTTATACAACTCTTTGACCCGCACATAGGAAAAATACTAAAACATCTAAAAAACATATCCCCATAAAAATATAAAAAAATATGTGCTCATCCAAAACAATTTTTTTTTTTAATTTTGAGTAGGGTATCAAATAAAAGCCCTTGGTACGTGGATTAACGATCAAATTTTTATTTTTGCAAAATAAATTATTTTGAAGCGATTTTTGCCAAAATTGTGCAAAAAATTTTTTGTCCCACACCTGTAGCCCAGATGGTTTAAACTAAAAATCTGAAAAAAAATTAAGTAATGTACATTGGTGTGAACCGGAATAGTACAACAGGAATTTTTTATCAGATTATGTTTTTGGAAAAAAACGCATTTTTTGTGTTTTTTGGCTAATAATGTACACAAGTTATAGCTTTGTAACACGCTACACTGCAAGGTGTATGCTGGTTTAGTGGTTATGACGCTGGCGTTTCACCCAACTCGATCCGTTAGGGATCGAACCCTGCAAGAAGAGACAATATTTTTTTTGTTTTTTTTTTTTAATTTTTATATTGTTTAAATTATTTTTTCAAAATTCTAGTTATATTTTGGCAAATGTTGCATTTAATTTTTAAAAGCGTAAATTTAATAACCAGTGGAAATTGTTTAAATTATAATTTAATTCTGTTTCAATGTACGCGAAATCAGAGGGAAGCCATAGGCGCAACTTTTAAAATTCTTAATGAACCTTGCTATATAAATAAAAAAATGCTGCACATATTTAGAAACCTAAATAATGGTATTAGCCGTTCGAATTAAAATTAACAAAAAAAATATTTTAATATAAAATTTGTTTTGGCATCCCAAATAATCATCATTCACTTACTAAATACCTGCAAAACCCTGAAATGTGTGAAAATTCACACTTCACATCAATTTTTTTTAGTTCAAGGTACTATTTTAAAACTAATGTGGGCAATAACAACTTATATTTTAATATAAAAATATTTATTGCATACAAAAAATAACTTAACTTCTAAAAAATCTGAGAAAAATTTTCTTTCATCTTCATCGTAACTACCCAGCTTATGGTACTGTGAAACACAAAAATTCTGCAATAATTTGTATCAATATTTTCCCAATTAAAAACTACCCAGCAGCACCTGATAAACCTTACATATAAAAAATAGTTTTTAAATTTTTGGCACCCTCACATGATAGAAACTATTTTTAAGATCAACAAAACTAGTAAAGGCTAATTTTCTATACACTGATAAGCTAAATTCTTCAACCGTTGTCATTTAAATTCCAATTTGTGGATTTCCTCGTACTGCATTTCTGCTCCGATGAATCTTACATTATTTTGCACGTATCAAATTTTCTCAGTTTTTGAATCGCTAAAAAATAATTATGTCATTTATACTATGGTCTGTTTGTATAATAAAAAAAAATAATAATAAAATACCTTCTTTTACTCTTACTATAAATGCATTCTGCTATATCTTGCAAATTAACTTCATATTGTTCACTGTCATGACAAAATGAAATGAATGAATGTTATGACCATACCTGTGGCTGCTTTAGTTTTGCCTTGAAACTAGATTTTTTTTAATTGTATTATATTTTGGATGTTTTTTGTTTCTCATTCTTATTTATGAATAGTATTTCAACTGTTTTTAAAAACTCTAACCTAACAAAACGTAATTCTGACAGATATTACAACAACCGTGAAGATAGTCCCAATGTTAATTTTACACCGGAAACAAGCTATAACATCGGGATTTACATCGGGTTGTTCAGAATACAGATTTTTTTCAACAAAGTTAAATCTTATTTAATAGAGCAATGTTATTTTCATTGGTGTTAACTTAACGGGTGTTAAACGTGGCATTATACTTTATTCGTCAATTTTCTAAACTTTTTTCTTTGAACTAGAAGTTGTCAAAGTTTTAATACAATTTATTTTTCAATTTTTTGGTAGAAAATGAAATTCTTACACGTGTTTCAGTTCATTTAAAGTACCAACATAAATATATAATTCTTATCTTGTCAAGTGTTTATAATCTAGCTATTAGATTTGTAAAATTACTGATTTACGTACAAAACACAATTTATATATTCACCTATTCAAACCAATGATCAACAAAACACTATTAAACACGTGGTAATACAAAATATTTACAAGCGTAATTTTAATGTTGGTACTGTTGTTAAAGTTGAAAATATTTTCAAGAAAAGTTTGTTCAAATCTAGTTTTGAATAAAGTTGACCTTAACTACATAAAGTGTTCTACACTGTACAATTTCATTGATTTATTTCTAGTACAAGTTCTAGTCAAAGAAATAAGTATGAAAATTTGACGAGAATTGTATAATGTAGAACACGCTTTATGATAAACTTCAGAATACCGCCATAAAATTGCATCAACATTTTTTACAACTAGAAATTCTATCTAGCCGTTTAATGTTGAGAAACACTGACACATAGTATTGCCAGTTAAGTATTTCGCTGCCCTTTCTTTGTTGTGAACAAATTTGCCCAATACCTTTAAGCAGACCTAATCTAATCAATTCTATTTACACCCCTCTTATTTACTGTTTACTTCTAAAATTTCTTTTGGAAAATCCTTTAGAAAACATTTCTTTTTCCGCCACTCTGGAAAGCAATCTAAGACCAAACGGTCATTGTTCCGGCGAAATAGCGTCCACGGCCGGAAGTACTTCTGGACCCGTACTTCTCTAGATAGAAACGCTACTTCCGTTCATAGGCACGTATTTACAATGCTATTTCCTGTTTCCAACTGAAGGAAAGCAACGTGACTTGAATATAGGGATATTTTAAGAAATCCTTTGGATCATTTAGTAAGTTTAATAAATAGTATGAATCACTCACAGCTGGCGTGTTCTAGAATAAATTGTCCTTTCGAACAAAAGATGTTTGAGAAGATGAGAAAAGTGTCAACAGAAAATAATTAACACGTGAAAGATGGTTCAAATGAAGTGAAATGAAAGAAAAGAAACAGAAAGGTATTTGACGAATGATGTGTTCAAATATATTAGTTTTCTTCGGACGGGTTTTCACGTGCACGACTCGGTGCATTGAACCTAGTTCATCGTTTTTAGATAATTCAACAAGAAGTCAAATGATAGTGCAAAAACTGTTTTACTTATTGATTTTTCTAGAATGTTATGATATAATTTGCATGAAATATATTAGGAACTAGAACTTCGTTGTTACCGGCTTAGCGGCTTGTAGCGTAGTTGTAACACAGGTGCTCGTTTTTGAGGTCTCGGGTTCGAATCCCATTATATAAAAAGCATAAGTTTTAGCATAAGAAAAATTAAAATAAAGTACCCATCATTTGAGTTTGATGTAACGCCTTCGAACCTACAAAACACTGTACTGCAGGGGTCGGCAACCGACAGCTCGTGGGACTCATGCGGCCCACCAATAAGTAAATATAATGTTCACTTTACTTATCCAGCGTAGCCAACACATTACTGCCGTGCTGCTTTAAGCTTCTTACACACTGAACACACTGGATTTCTTAGTCGAAAGCTTAGGTCCACCATGTATCTGATAAGGAGATTGAAATACGAAGTATGTAAGGAGGTCGTATTGAAAGCCTATTTTTCACTATTCCCTCCCACCTAAATTATGGGATACTTATATGGGGACATTCTCCGTCCGCTGACAGAATTTTTAGCCTTCAGTGTAAAGCTGTCAGAATTATCGCCGGAGCTGCCTACAGAGCCAAATGTCAAGATTATTTTACAAGTCTCAAAATAATGACCTTACCAGCATTATTCATTTATAATTGCCTCTTACTAATACATAAGAATTGGAGCAATTTCACTACTCTTGGAGACTCGCTGAGTACAATACTCGCTCAAAAAACGATATCCGTTCTCAGTACCTTCACTTGAACAAATCCAAAAATTGCTCAAATTATAATTGTATCAGACTAAAATCTTGTAACTCTAAAGTTTTTCAATGTGTTGCCCGAGGAGATTAAACAACTATGTAGAGAACATGCAGAGAATTTTCAAATAAAGTTAAGGACATTTTGTTGAAAAATCCCATTTATGATTTTAATAATTTTGAAAACATTGAATTTTGTATGTGAAATCTTATGTATCTAATAATGACTGACAAAAAACAATAGATGTTACATGATTACATCGTTTAGAAAAGAACCCATTGGAACAATATTATTTTAGACATGCAATTTTTGTAAATTTGTCAATTTTCCAAACCCTATGTTAACTGCATTAATAAATTTGAAATGAAATTAACTGCAAAGTCAATTAAATTTAGCATTTTAAATCTCCAAAACTGTAATTGGATTCCCAAATTTTAAACAGAATTTTATTTGATAAAAATTGATTTTGATACTTTCAAAACCAGATTCATTTCAATCAAAAACAATTACGTTACATAAAAAAATGATGTGAAGTGTGAATTTTCACATATTTTAAGGTTTTTTGGGTATTTAATAAGTAAAAGAGGCCAACAGAATGTCGATGATTTTTTTTTCCTGTAATCACATCAATATAATCACTTTTATTTGTCAGTTTGAGAGCTTTTATTAATTTTTTATTAAATTTAAATAATTTGCGATTTCGTCACAGTAAATTTTAATTAAAAATATCGATTTTTTCTGCGGTTTGCTTTGTGTATCCAAGTCCTCAGCAAATTAATAAGAAATAATATATTTCTTCACTGATAAATTACTTTTTTTTGTCAATTTCAGTTTACCTATTCGAATTCTACACTACACTATTAATAATGTGTTATTTGATTTATTATTATTTCATTTTTATAAATGATTTATTCCTCTTTATTGTAATAGTACAATTTGAATATTAAAAAAGGAAACTCTAATTGGAATTTATGAAATGTCGCGCCAAGAAGTATTATGTTTTTGTTTTTTCAAGCAATCCTTGGAAACAAAAACTGTCAATTTTTTTTTTTTTAATATGTACGTAGTTTTCTGTTGTACAAAATATATTTATTGTTTCAAGTTCAATATACATTTTAAAACTATTAAGTTGTATTTATTGTGTCAAAATACGCTCTGCTAACAGGTTATGGGCCCAGATAGTCTCATATAGCGCCCAGATAGTCTTATATAGTGCCCAAATAGTACTAAATAATCTCAGATAGTATTATTTGTGACTGAAAACTAAAAGAAATTATTGCATTCTTAATTTTACAATGGCACTGGAAATTGAAAGGTATCGAATTCCTCTTTTCGATGGAACTAATTATAATAATTGGAAATTTAGAATGGAAACGCTCTTGGACGAACTTGATTTATTGCAATTTGTGCAAAGTCCATATGAAAGTATGGTGGAACTTAATGAAAAGGACACGGCAGAGCAACGTGCGGAAAAGGAAAAACAGTTATGTGAACTGAAGAAGGGCGATAAGAAATGCAAGTCGCAAATTATTCAAAGGATCGCAGACAGTCACCTGGAATATGCCAAAGATAAAGGTAATGCATACGCATTATGGAATTCATTAGCAACTACTTTTGAAAGAAAAGGTATGGCAAATCAGTTATTTTTACGGAAGAAATTATTGTTAATGAAATATGATGCAAATCGTGAAAGCATGGCTAATCATTTTCTAAATTTCGACAAAATTATTCGAGATTTAAAATCAACGGGAGCAAATTTAGAGGAAAATGATGTTGTTTGTCACCTATTGTTAACAATGCCTGCGGAATACGACATTGTAGTAACAGCATTAGAGACTCTTTCTTTGGAACACCTAACAATAAGTTTTGTTAAAAGTCGCTTGATGGATGAAGAAACAAAACGGAAGACAGGAAACGCAAAATCAAAATTTGACTCCAAGTCAACCACAGTTTTCTCGTCTCAAGCTGGAGGAAGAGATTTTGGCTCATCAAAATATACTGACAAAGGACAAAATAGTAAATTTAATGATAATAAGTTCATGTGTTACAGATGCGGTAAACGTGGCCATTTTCGAGCTCAGTGTAGAGTGCAAATGCCACAAAAACAAAATAAAAATAATTCTGCTAACACAGCATTAAAGCAGTCAGAGGGAAACTCTTCGGAAGGTAAATATTTTTGCTTTTCCACATCATCTGACAATTCAAGGCAAAATATGAAATGGTTTCTGGACTCAGGTGCTACTGAACACCTGGTAAATTCATCTGTTCAGCTTTTAAATACAAGAAAGTTGGAGAAACCAGTAAAAATAAAAGTTGCAAAATATGGAACATTTATGGAAGCTAAAATAATTGGAGATTTGGAAGTTTGCAACCAAATTCATGGAAAAGAAAATTATATTAAGATAAAAGATGTACTTTCAGTTTCAGGTCTAGAAAATAATTTACTGTCGGTGCGAAAACTCGAAATGAATGGATTAAAAATAGTTTTCTCAAATGGTCAAGGTCGGATTATGAAAAATAATCAGACTATTGCCATTGCATATCGAGATAATTCAGAACTTTATGTAATAAACTTTATTCAAAAACCATTTTCTAGATGTCTCCTGACAGAAACCATAGATCTCTGGCACAAAAGACTAGGACATTTAAATTATGAACACATTTTAAAACTGAAGGAAAAAGCAGATGGAATGAAATTTGAAGAAAGAAGCGTACCCATTGAAAAATGCGAAAAATGTATTGAAGGTAAACAAACCAGGTTACCTCATAACAAAACAAGGTATAGGACAAGAAGACCACTGGAATTAATCCACAGTGATCTGTTGGGTCCTATAACACCAACGTCCTTTGACAACAAAAGGTACGTACTCACTTTCATTGATGACTACACACATTTTACAGCAGCGTACATGTTGGAAAGTAAAACAGAAGTATTTCGATACTTCAAAATGTATGCGGAAATGGCTTCAAGTCATTTTAATGCAAGGTTGAGCCGATTTAGGTGTGACAATGGAAGGGAATACATCTCAAAGGAAATAAAGAATTACTTCGAGGAAAAAGGTATTGTCTTTGAATACACTATTAGGTACACACCAGAACAGAATGGAGTGGCAGAAAGGATGAACCGAACTATAATGGAGAAAGCTCGCTGTCTCATTCTTGGCTGCAACTTGGAAAAGAAATTTTGGAGCGAAGCTGTTAGAACTGCGGTTTTTATTATCAATAGAAGCCCAACCGCGGCTCTTGATGGAAATGTACCTGCAACCTCGTGGTACGGAAGGAAGCCTAATTTGGAAAAACTTAGAGTGTTTGGTTGTGTTGCATATTTGCATAAACCAAAGGAATTACGGCAAGGAAAATTAGATTCAAAATCCTTGAAGTGTTATTTAACAGGATATTGTCCAAACGGATATAGGCTTTGGTATCCAGATTCGAACAAGATTATTTTCGGAAAAGATGTGATTTTCTTAGAAAACAAATTCACATTGGAAGGAACCTTTAGCGAGGATTGGATCCCGGAAAATGAAAGTAATCGAGAAGAAAACAACGAGACTGATAACGACGACCATGTTAGTGAAAAGGAAGAGAATTATTTAGAAGATGACGAAGAAGAAAATGAAGATGAACATGAAGAACCTCTAAATGTCAAAAACCCACGAAGAAGCACGAGAGAAAGAAGAATACCGAAATATCTCGAGGAATACGCAGCTTTCGCGTTAAATGCAGAGAGCTATGTGGACGACGTTCCACAAAGTATAGAAGAAATTGAACAGCGAGAAGATAAAGAAGAATGGAACAAGGCGATCCAGGAAGAGCTGGACGCTTTAAGGAGGAATAATACATGGACGTTTACAAATTTACCAAAAGGAAAGAAGTCCATTAGTAATAAATGGGTATTCAAGATAAAGAGAGATAAAGATGGTAATATAAAGAACTACAAAGCCAGGTTAGTTATAAAAGGGTGTTCACAAAAAAGGGGGTTTGATTACGAGGAAACCTATACACCGGTTGCACGACTGGAAACATTTAGAATTCTACTCAGTCTGGTAAACGAAAATAACCTGTTTTTGAATCAATTAGATGTCAAAAATGCATTTCTACAAGGAGAACTTAAGGAAGAAATCTACATGAAGATACCTGAAGATGTGGAAGGTTATGAAAATCTCGTCTGCAAGCTGAATAAGACCCTGTATGGTTTAAAACAGGCACCGAGAGAATGGAATAAGGTATTTGATGATTTTGTTAAAAATCTAGGCCTTCTACAATCACAAATAGATAGATGTCTCTACACAGGAATATTTGCAGGAAGTAAAATTTATTTGCTACTCTATGTAGATGACATATTGATAGCTGGAAGCAATAAAAACATTATTGAAGAGCTCAAGACCAAACTTAAAAGAAGATTTCCAATGAGAGACCTTGGAGATCCGGAAAACTTTCTTGGAATAAAAATAGACCGGAATAATGGAACTATTTTCTTGAGTCAACCAGTTTATCTTAGGAATCTCTTGGAAAAATTTAACATGTTAGACTGTAACCCGGTTGGAACACCAATGGAAATCAAGCCTGAAATTGGTACTAAAGAAAATCAAGAAATAAACAAACCATATCGTGAGTTGATCGGATGTCTAATGTATGCAATGCTGGCAACGAGACCAGATCTTAGTGTTGCAGTGAATTTTTTTAGTAGATACCAAAATGCTCAAACTGAGATTTTGTGGAAAGGTTTGAAGAGAGTACTAAGGTATATAAAAGGAACGCTCGATATGGGACTGCGATTTGAAAAAGGAAACAAAGAAGCTCTAACTTGTTATACCGATGTTGATTGGGGAAGTGGAGAAGACCGGAAGTCAACAACAGGCTACATTATAAAAGTTTATGGGAACAGTATAAGTTGGGCAACAAAGAGACAGACTTGTGTCTCGCTGTCGTCAACTGAGGCCGAGTATGTTGCACTGGCAACTGCAACCACGGAATTATTATGGGTAAGAAATCTTTTGACAGATATAAATGTAGAAATCCATGGTCCTATCAAAGTGTATGAAGATAACCAGTCCTGCATACATTTACTGAAGAGGTGGGAACATCGACGTCTAAAACATATAGACGTTAAATATAACTTCATCAGGGACCTTTACAGTGAGAAGAAAATTGATGTTCGATATATCGAAACTGAAAATCAAACAGCAGACATTCTCACCAAAGCGTTGGCAAAAAGACAATTCATCAAGCTGCGAAAACAACTTGGAATATATTAAAATACAAGATATGTTTTACAAAAACATTAAAACAATTTTTTAATATTAAATTGAGGAAGAGTATTGTAATAGTACAATTTGAATATTAAAAAAGGAAACTCTAATTGGAATTTATGAAATGTCGCGCCAAGAAGTATTATGTTTTTGTTTTTTCAAGCAATCCTTGGAAACAAAAACTGTCAATTTTTTTTTTTTTAATATGTACGTAGTTTTCTGTTGTACAAAATATATTTATTGTTTCAAGTTCAATATACATTTTAAAACTATTAAGTTGTATTTATTGTGTCAAAATACGCTCTGCTAACACTCTTTGATACTTAAAAAGCTAAAAATATAGTCTGATCAAAAATTCCTGTTGTACTATCCCGGTTCACATTAATGTGCATTACTCAGCATTTTTCATAATTTTAGATTAACCAGGAAGGTTAAAAGGTGCAAGGAAAGGTTTTTTAGTACATTTTTGACTAACTTCGTGTTAAAATAAATAAATTTAAAAAACTTCTCTTCGTTTCTTAATCTACGTCGTAAGAGAATTCTTTTGATGCCACACAATAAATTTAAAATGATTCAAAAAGTTCGAGATATTTCGAAAAAGTAATCCGATCAAAAATTCCTGTTGAACTATTCCGGTTCCTATCAATGTACATTACTGAAATTTTTTTCAAATTCTTAGATCATCTCCTCTGGAAAACAGGGTGGGGGGTAAAAGTTTTTTGATACATTTTTAGCGAAACAGGACAAAGATAGGCATCTTAGTTTTTATCTTTTCTTAAGAAAAATGGAGGGAAGGTTAATATTAAGTCCAGATTGGGAAAAGATTTGGTTATGGCCAGGACGAAGTCATGGGAATATATTTTGAGTTAAAAAGTAACCGATACTATGCGAGTTTGTTCATTACATTTGTCGCAGAAAAACAAAACTGCACAAATATGCTTGCACCTGCAAGTTGCATTTTTAACTTTTAGCTGCTCCTGTCCAACTAAAACTAATTTTATTTCATGAGGCAATGAACATAATGCACTTGTATACAAACAGAATCCATATATTGTAAATTCAGATGACCGACCTCAGATGTACCACATAAAATTACATGTCCGGCATTTAACACAAAATTACACTTCAATAAATCTACTGAAATTAAACTTTAAATACTGTAATTTGATGTCCACCTTCTGTTATACACCTCGATACATGTGTAGTGCTAAAAATTAAAAAATTTCGCAAATATTTACTCGCATTTTCATAAAATAAAAATGTACTGTGCTTAAATTAACCTGTTCGGTATTAGCATATTGACAGCTGAGTACTAGAGACGACAGCCATATTGGAGCACAACGCCGCCATCGGTAATGTCACTTAATTATCTATTGTCTACTAAATTTGGGTCAAAGAGTTGTACAAGCATGCCAAAATTAATATTTCTATGTACAGCCGTTTAGCTATAATTTCTACTGAAGACAGACAGACAGGCACATTAGAGTCGTTATAAGGGTTTTTTGGTTGTACCAACGAAACTCTAAAAAATATATCCATAAATTTTCATATTGAAAATTCAACATTCCTTCTTTTTAGTTCAAATTTATACCAACATGAAAAATAAAAAATGCCTTCTTGTCATTTTATTGTTGCGAACATAAAAAAATGAAACAGTATATTAAAAAAGTGTTGGAAGATATTTCTGAGTGGATTCTATGCTAAAATCACGCACAGATTTGGGCGTGAAGTTTTGTAATCTGCGCCTTAGAAACAGCTGTCGTCATTTATAATAAAGATTATGGTAACGATGTCTAATATTCGAGAAGGTTTTCCTGCAGATTGTACTAAATTCTTATAAAGTATATAAAGCCATGGCAAGAACATAGAATTTCATTGGGGCGGAAACAAAAACATTGTAATGTAATAATTTTAAGAAGGAGAAAAAGTCGGTCGTGTGATAATTTCAAGCTAAAATGTGTATTTAGTTTTTAATTAAAATTTTGGTGATATTTTTTTGTTATTTTGGGAATAAAGAGATAGAAAAGATAAAGAACAAAGTTTTTAGAATTTTTTGTGTTTTGTTTTAAAATGATGATATAACATAAATACGGGTTTTTGTAAAAAAAAAAAAAAATACGCGGTATAGCGTCATAAGACTTAAGTTATTTTACATATAAATTATCACATTGAAAATACAGTTGTACCTCGACTTACGAAGCTCTCAACATACGAATTTTTCGAGATACAAACTTTTTTCGTATCCCATTTCGACCTTTAAATGCGAACCTAGACTGGAAATACGAATCGTGCTGCTTGTATTTTCAAACGAGGTAAAGCCTGTTTTACATTTTAACTTATTTATTTATTTTTTTTTTCCCTTACTTCTAGAAACAGGCTACTAGTACAAGCAACAAATCGAAAACTCACGAATCACAAAACCAGCCACAAGATTTGTTTTTTTTTAAAGATGATTTTCATACTAATCAAGTAAAATCAAAGATTTCATAAATAAAAATTGATAAGTAATGGTATACAAAATGCATATGTATAGTGTAAAAATGCTCCTTTTCAGTCCTTCGCCATTTCTTTGCATTTTCTTCATTTTGTTGAGAACTTTTTTTTTTTTTTCGTATTTGGAATTTTCTTTAAAATTTCTTTAATTTTGGGTACGGATTATTTGATTTCTTGTAAGATTTAATGGAAAATTGGGTTTCGGTTTACATATTAGGTGAACCGGAAAGTTTTTTCGTTTATTTGGTATTATTAAAATAGAAACAAATCGAAAGAAAAAAATGTACTTTATTAAGTAAAATAGTTACCATTGTGATCTATAACACTCTGCCATTTATCAGGAAGAGAAATTCTTCCCGATTTATAAAATTCCTGATTTTTTTAAAGTTGTTCAAGGCTCATTTTAATGTGAAATGTCTAGTGAGTAGGGTGGGTGTGTTAGAACCTCCCAATCAAGATCGGAAATTATTTCACGTGTCTTTTTTTGATGAATCCTTTTCTATTACAATTTCTGGCCGATTTCTGGTCAAGTTCTGATTCAGTCGATCCAGTTGTTCACAGTAGATATCAGAATTAACACTTTGCCCCGGTTTTAACATCTCATAATAAATTATTCCTTTATAGGGTCTTCCAGATCGAAGTTTATCATCCAAGCATAAATTTCCTGATTTATTTTTTTGAAACCACTGTTGACATGTTCGGACACTTAGTTTATCACCATAAACAGTGCAAATGTTTTATGTAGCAACTGTAGCAGATTTTTTTTTATTGTACTCATACAACGTTAAACAGCATAAAAAATGTTTTCATGAAAATTCTTTCGCCATTTTAAAATATAAGGGTTTAAAATGAAATGAAAACAATAATTAGGTACTCAAAATTAGGTAATCAAAACGCAAAAGACGTCTGTTTAATTCAGCGAATATGTCGTGACTAGTTCGCATACTGCACTAATAATAAAAACGAAAAAACTTACCGGTACACCTAATACTTTTCAAGATAGGAGCTGGGATAAGGAACGATAAGTTTGTAAATCAAGGTACCACTGTACTTCTCTCCTGTGGCTACACATCACCGCCAACGTCTTTTTCACTTCTAGAAACACATTTTAGGCACTTTTTGGACACGCTTACCAATATTCTTTTTTTTATCACTTCACTACTTTGGAAACGGCGTCCTTTTAACGAACAATTTTGGATAGAATAAGTAATAAGAATATAAAATCCACATGGGTACAAGTCGGGTGAACTCGCCAGCAATTTTCGAATAGAAGGTGTGAATTGTAACATCCATTATCTATTTTTTATAAAATTTTGACTTTAGGTGAGCATGGTGGGTCGGATAATATATTCTTCTTTTCGTACCTATCCGATCATTATAATTTAACTTAATTCATCTTCTTACTCGTTCCATGGATTAGGATTTCTAGCCTGTTTTCTGTAAACGGACGTTGAGACCATCATTAATATGCTAAAAATGAAAATGGAAATAATCAGATTAATGAAGCACTCAGGTAAAGAAATATGATGGTTTTATGTGGCAACATAAAACTTGAAGATATTAACTCTTTTACTTAACGTAACTTCAGCAGTTTTATGATGGTTTGGACCTGTATTTGATTATAATTAAACCCTTTAGTAATGAGCTTTCGACGTCCCTGTATAATTCCAGAAAATAAATGGCAGTTCTAATTGGCCAACCTGTTCCAAAATCCTATTTGCACGGAACATTTTAATAGGGATTGCTTATATTAATGGTAATCCATCAAAGCATCTTGCCAGTTAATATGCACGAGCGTTGCGGTCGCCTTCATAGTAAACCATCTTGTTAAACCTTTGAAGCAAAAAACAGGGATAAATGAAACTGTGTAATTAACTAACAAGGATATACACAACTAAACTATTGATTAAAAAATTTCCTTATTTATGGTATATCAAAATTATTTAAAGAAATATAATTTAAATTTTGGAATACAATTAGTAACTGTTTATTAATCAGCTACTCTAGGATTACAGTCGGTTTAAGATAAAACCTGAAAAAGATCTGAAACCCATATATATTCCACAACTTATGTGTGAAAGAAAGTTCTGTGCACTGCAGGGGGTCGTTTTAAGAAGGGCTTAATCCTAAAACTTTTAAAATAAAAGCCAACAGCTTTTATTTTAGTTATCCCGTATTAACAATACGGGATACGCAGAAAATTTTTTTTTTGATACGTTAATATTAGTTATGTCACCTAACAAAACAAATATCACATTTAAATTAATATTTCAGCGAAATTTTTTAATTAAAATATTATAAATTTGAAATAAATCCGACCACAGCGCGAAGGTTGCCGAGTAAATACGACTGAGCATGACGTCAGAAGCTACACGTCCTAGACTACATACCCCAAGCCTTTACGTGTGTAATAGAGATGGCAACGATTAATCGAATATTGAAATAATCGATTATTTTGTTTCAATTAATCGATTAATCATACAATATTTTTTAATAAATATTGCTTTATTTTTTAATAAATAAAGTTTCGATTAATTTATTATTAATCGATGATTTTATTTTATTTTAAAGAAATTACTTAGTTATATTGTTGAAACACTGGTCGGTAAGATGACTTTGCTCTCTTCTTTTCAACAAGCAAAACTTTATTTTAACAATGAATTATTTGTATTAAAATTTAAGTACTTAATATGCAATATCAATATTATATTGTATTCGTTCAAACGGGCTTTATTAATATGTTACAGCCTGTTTGTAAAAAAAAAAATATTTTTTTAGGCAGACATTGTATTACCTTCCATTACTTATGTTTTCCTAATAAAACGGTCAAATGATTTTATATCAGCCTTTAAAATACAACATTAAGACTGTCCCTTTTTTTGTCGGCGAATGAATATGTTTCTTTTTTTATTTCATAATCAATTAATCGATTATTTTTTACCAATTTAATCAAAATCAATTATAACATTTCGATTAATCAAATGATCAATTAATCGATTGATTAATTGTTACTGCCAACTCTAGCGTGTATTGTTTGAGAGTTTTGTATTTGTTTCTTAAACAATTTTTCACGCATTTATTATTTAAATTGCAGATAAAGATTTTGTAAGGTTTCAGAGTGATAATTTACCCAACATTGATTCTTTTCTTCCTTTTCTTTTTTTTTTTCACCATTAGGTAATTAAATAAATTGTTTCTGTGGAGTTATAAATAAAGTATTTGTTGCACATCGGTACTAAACAATATTTCGAAGTACTGGGCCCTGGATCTTTCATATTTTATATATTTTAATATATAATTTAATTCGGGAAAAATGTAGAATAACTTTATTTTAATTAAAATCACTCCTAACTTTACACAATCTATAAAAGTTATACAAGCAAATAAGTTCACGACAGACTGTGTAGGCTGTACGCTGTAGACTGGGTAGGCTCTGACGTCACAGCCAAGTTCGTAAGTCGTTTTCGCGCCCTACATACATTTATGATTTTTTTAAGCCTTCAAAATAAAAAAAAATAAATGCAAAACTGTTTTTTATGTTTATATGCAACAAAAGGAATATAATAAAAAATAAAATGAAAATCATGCCTATCCCCTATTATCTTAAACGTGTAGAAAAATATGAGGTCGAAGAAATAAATAAAAAGATAAAGCCTCCAATTTAATTAATATAGATTTACAAACTAATTCAGATATCCGTATTAAACGGAACGAATGCCCATTGACACCATGTGAGATATTAGTTGAAACATGTAACTTGAAAGCTACATGCATAAACCGGTCAACTGTACTGATTGAAAGTATATCGTATATTTGCCATCGGTAATAATTTCAGCACACGACTGCTTGTAGCTACTTATTTAAACTCCCTCCACCATACCCCAATATCTTATTCGTTGTGTGTATACCTACTACATCTCTCTAGAATGATTACTATTCAATTCGTCCGCCTACAGCACGCACATACGTATTGAAAATCTACGCAACAGGAAACTGCATCATTAATATTTATGCGGCTTCCTCTTTTGAAGTTCTTTGAATATAGAAGCGCGTGTCTAGTTTTTTAAAAACTCCATCTTTGTTGCTGTTTTGTCGAATGAGGTATCCTGGAAGAACGAAATTGGAGTTTCACGTACAAAATCTTATTTGTTCATCATTTATTTACTTAACTATTGCGCTCCGCATGGAACTTACACAGAATTTTAAACAGAAAAAGTTTTTACGGGTGAAATATTTTAGTTAATAATTCAGTTTTACTCGCCCTTGTTTTTAACGCAGGTTTCTAAGGTAAATTACATTGTAAAAATACGAGAGCTCCAGTTATTTTAAGTAGGTGATGGTTATTTTATTGTGCAATGGAAATTATTGTTATTTAACATGCCACTTTCAAGTTGTCGAATTAAATGCTGAATCTGAAAGGCTGTTATAGAGAAATAAATTTAAGATCGTAGCGCTGCGATGCTCAATTTTGAAACGTAGGTAGTGGGTACTTAATGTTATTGTTGCATAGATGTTAAAGTAAAATTATAGGAATAAATATATTTTACAATATTTTGTGAATCTGTTTATTATTTTATCAACAATTAAGTATATATAAATGTTTATAAAGCCATTTTTTGTATGACTCGTCTCTAAAAAAACTATATTTTGTGATTGTTGTAGGTTATGGCGATAAAATTTTCGTGGTGGATTTTTTAAAATATCGGCATTTCCAGATAAGAGAGATTCTGAGTGAAGTGGTGAACTTTTAATGACTTACTTCAAAGTAGAAGTCGTCGAAAAACATTCAGCATTTGGAACCTGGCCACCTTCACTTATTAAGTCTGTTCTACATTATACTTTTCTCTGTGGCACTACGGATTTTTTGCGTAGTATTGACGTAAAAAGTGTATTGTGAAACATAATACTTCCTTTAAAATTTCAATGCTATCCGACTTACTACCCAACTTTTCAAACTAGATTCAGTTAGACTTTTGTTTGACGTACCAAACTGTGTCAGGCATATCAACTTTACGTTTATTTTTGTGCTTTATTGTTTTACTTTTTTTTACATTTTTAATAATCCTTATTGAGATTTGGTCTTGTAAATTAAAAGTATATTGGTTAATGGTTACTGTAATGAAAAATAAACTAGCATAATTCAACGATATTTATAAAGTGGTTATTATAACCAAATTTTTATCTGGCAATTTGTAAATTGTTAGGTTGGCAATGTAAAGTAACAAAGGACAGAAAATGTTGCAAGCCTATTTCTGTTGCTTTTTACTTCAGAAAAAAGTTTACAAGAATGACGTCAGAAGTTTGAAAGTGTAGTGAAAAGTATAATGTAAAACAGCCTTTAGATATCCAATTGAAATGTGTGATTCATACTTCACACCTCTTAATTAAATCTTCAAATTTTATATCGTCTATTAATATTTCGTACTTGCACGTGCCTTTTATAAATTATATAAATAATCCATTATCCTTGCGATATTCTATAGAAAACCATCTAACAAACAAAATAATTTTTCATTCACATAATTGAAGTCTAAATTCAGGTTAATGATGTATTGATACACCTGTATAAAAACTTCCTATGTTAAACTGTAAGCAGCTTAAGGAACAATAAATGGAGGTGGAATTGAAATAAAGTAAATGTGCAATATAAAAAGCAAAGTAATAAAATATAGAGATTCCCCGGAATGCACTAATGACTAACAAGTCTTAGAACAAAATGAGAAAAGCGGTGTGTAAAATAAAGAACGTCGGTTTATCATTTTAAACAAATAATAAGATAAAATGGTATCAAATTAGATTTGTACAGGGTGAACAATATCTTTTGGTCACCATTTCGGGTTAGTTTATTTCTATCAGGGACGAATGAGGACGAAAAATACCATGTGTTTCTGTTCGGAACGAAAACGAAAAATACCGTTTCCGTTCTTTACATACTCGCCCATCATATTCGTTTGAAACCCGTTTGGTCCGAAATAAAATACCGGTTATAACCGCTACATAATATTATTATTAATAAAGAAATTAAAAATTACGATGTATCCCGGAATCACGAGCATGTATTTGTATTATTGGGTCTAATAGAAAAGTCCGAAGTATTCGCATTCAAAGGTTCAAAAGAACCAAATGCGCACATTGAGTTTTACCTGCGGGAATTCGCATGTTAGAGGTTAAATAAAATTATATTGTGCTTCTTAAAATTTAACCCTTCGAATTACAGTTAATGCTCCTTTTACAAAATAAATAACAAAATACAATTTAAATTATGTAGTCAATTCTTGGGATATTAGGTCAATAAGTAAAACACTTAGATATTCATATATTTGAATAGACCGGTTTCGACAATTTTATTGTCTTCTTCAGTATCTCTGAGGAAAAATTGAGAAGAAAAATATTTAATATTACAATAATGTTCACAAAAATTAGTATGAAAATTAACAAGTATGAAAATTAACGGATTGTTAATTTTCATACTAATTTTTGTGAACATTATTGTAATATTAAATATTTTTCTTCTCAATTTTTCCTCAGAGATACTGAAGAAGACAATAAAATTGTCGAAACCGGTCTATTCAAATATATGAATATCTAAGTGTTTTACTTATTGACCTAATATCCCAAGAATTGACTACATAATTTAACTTACTCCAAGGTCGAAAAGAAATACCAGAAAATACAATTTATTGCTATTACAAGTGAATATTTATAAGACAAACATTAGGTATAACTCAATATCTCAGGTTGAATGATTAATTTTTAAATCATAATAATTTAATAATAAATTTGTCTTTTTAGGAAATAAATAAAGCTGAAGAAAAATTTTAATCTTCTCATGGGACAAGAGGTTAATTTAGTATATGTTTATATATTATATATATATATATATATATTACATCATTTCTTGTAGAGGAAATAACTGATTGTTAGAGCCCTGCAAATCCGCGGATTATCCGCGGATATCCGCAACTTTTCTGCGGATGCGGATAAATTATCATTTAAACCATGCGGATGCGGATCGGAAGCGGATTAAATGTCATATCCGCTTATCCGCAATATCCGCGTGAACATTAAATCTTCGGTTACTTTCGGAGAAACAAGCAATTGTGTTCTGACTACGCAGTTCTCGGTTATTTTCGGTTGTCTGTATATACATGATATTTTGCAGCATTCAATCTCACTTTATGTTCTTTTTATTAAGACAATTGTCCTTGATCAAGACTGAGTTGAGACAATCAACTTAACTTTCTTTTTATTATTGAATATATTATAGAAAATAATATTTTGAACAAAAGTTTCCTGGTACACTTTCGACGTAATTCTTCCTATCTCTGCTCTAATTCTGGCTTTTAAATCTGATAAAGGTTTTTTTTTTACATAAAACTGATTTAAATACCAAAATTTACCTACATAATTTTTTCTCGAAAATTTTATTATGTAACCTGCCAATTTTTTTATACTACCCGAAGTAAAAAGTCTTGCAGATCCCAAAAATTTGAAAAATGACACATGTTGCTATTTGAAAAAGTTGCAACGCCTACCTCATGCGCGAAATGGCGTAAGAGAATTACTTGATCCTAAAAATATGTGGCACCTTCTATCAAGTAACTTTTCTGATTATTTTTAAAAATCCAATATTAAAAAAAGCAGCACGCCACTTACTTCCTACGAAAAAGAACGCTTAGGCCCCCCAAAATTGTTATCTCTCTCTAGATTTAAATAAGTTATTAGCGCGCATCTAGGCCTTAAAACTTTTGGGGTCCCTTAGGTTAGGTTAGTAATAAATAAGCTGGTAAATCCAAAAATTTTCAGTAGCGTTTTAGAGCAGAGATTACCTAAACAGGCGAAATATGTTAGTTCTTTCCAAACTGACAGCAAAACCTGTAGTGCGGATATTTTTGCGGATGCGGATCGGATGCGGATTTGTTATTTACAAAAGCTGCGGATGCGGATCGGATGCGGATCATGGATGTGCGGATGCGGATCGGATGCGGATCATGGATGTGCGGATGCGGATCGGATGCGGATCATGGATGTGCGGATGCGGATCGGATGCGGATACAGAAAAGCTTATCCGCGCAGGGCTCTACTGATTGTCTTATTGAAGAAATCGGTACAGAATATAATCTTAAACGAAAATGGGTTAAAAAAAGATTGATAGAGGAGCTACCCATGGCGCATCAGCCCTTCTATTTCGTTAATTATCTGTGGAAGATCAAAAAGAGTACAGACTGTGTTTAATAATGACACTAGATGATTTTAATAGGCTAGTAAATTTAGTTAGTCCATTAATACAACGAACTAATACACTAATGAGGGATGCGATTCCTTCAAAAATAAAATTGGAAATAACGCTTTATTTCCTAGCCACAGGAAATAGTTATCGTAGTCTACAACAACTTTTTCGTGTATCAAATGCAGCTATTTCATAGATGATTTCAGAAATCATCAATTAATAAATCAATGTTACGCAATTTATGTAAATAAATTATAACTGACCTGATGTACCTGAGTTTTTTTCTATTTGTTATGACAGGTTACTGCTTGCCGCCAATTTGAAATGAATCAATTTTTCGTAGTGGGGGAAAAGATAGTAGTTAGTAAATATATTGACGAGCTAGCTGCTATCCTAGCCCAACTACTAGAATCTAGTACGCTACTAGTCACATTGTCAACTGTTTACACAGGGATATTAACTAGATTCTAGTTACTTGCGCTAATTACTAGGTCTTTTACTCTACTGATGTAAACCCGGCATTTAAGTAAGAAATGAGAAATTTCCTACTTCTGGCTTTTCTTATGTTTGTATTCCTTACTCCTTAACTACCTAATTTAATTACCTAACCTAGACGTTGGCGCCCTTATTTTATTACCATTATTACGAGTTTAATTTTTTATTTCTATTATTAATTTACTTGATAAATTCAGTTCTACTCAATTTTATACTGAAAAACGATAGTGAAAATAGTGATATAATTCTTTTAGTTTCGTATAAAAAGTCGTGTTGTCGAATATACTATACAATGAGTTCTAAATTCCTAGTACACGGGCACTTGAACCTAAGCTTGGATCTAGTAATGTGAAGTGCATGTGTGCAACGAGATTTAGGGAATTACTTGTTCATTGGTCTGACAGCAACTCCCGAACAACACACCAGCTTACTATGACACTTATTCAATACACGGCTATTATATTCTATAATCCAATCAGACAGGAATTTGATTAGTTTTGATGAGGACATTGTATATTAGATTACCTTATGATCGGATGTTAAAAATTAATATCAATCATCCAATTGCTTCACAGTTTTATCTAATTATTAATATATATTTTTTCCCATATTTTTTCTTGTATATTGATTCTCTTTTTATTGGTCTAGTTCGCATACAAACAGCCCAAATGTCTCTTTTTGTCTTGTCACTCATCCTTTTCAATGACCTCTTGTCCATTCAGGGAGCTCTTCAACATCTTCCACGTACAATTCCACTAATTTTTGACGTGAAAAAGTTAGACCACGAAGACCGACTAAAAGCTGGTACCAAGAAACAAAAGAAGCTGCAACTAAGAGATGCGTAAAGTGGGATGAGATACGGAAATATACAAAGTACAAAACATGATGGAAAGAAGTATGGAGGACAACACCAGAAAATAACTAACTCGACTATAGGCTTACACCGCAAGGTAGAAAGGCTTCAGGATTGAGAATGTACATTTAACAAAGAGGAAGACACTGATACCAATATCTCAATTTTGAGTTTTGTGTGACAAATTACGTTTTGAATGTTACCGCCTCATATATTATAACAAATCATTTTGTTACATATTTCTTTATTCATAAACAGCTTTCTTATTTCTGCTGCTTATTTAAGCTGGTATCGTATATCACTAAACCAATGTGAACATGGAATGTCTGGAGAAGATAATAAATATAAACCTAATATCATTCTTGCATCGAACGATACAAACAGTGGAGTTGATTATTTAGATAAAATTGTCCGTGAATATATACATGCAAGAAGGGAACATTGTGTTTCTATTTTTGTATGTTATAATGGATTATGCACTTTTATTATTAAAAAACAGTATACTGTTTAAACTAAAAAACGGGCAAGTTGAAATATGTGACAAACAATAATTTTGAAAGAGCTTTCTACAATATTTTCCTCTAAAAACATTACTTGATGAATTTTCACTTTCATCTTTCTATTTCAATAACTAAAAATTGTATTATTTTTAAACATTATGTAAGTTTTCACTGATGTGATTAAACTGAAGCACACTTGCTTTGTTTGACATTGGGGAACAAAAAAAAAAATCGTTATATATCGGGATATATCAGGTGAATACGGGCAATGAGACATTAATTCGATGTTTTTCTCCTTCAAATAAAATCAATTGTTTGACGTGCTGTATGGGAGCTTGCATTGTTATGATGAAGAAAGATGCGACGTTTTTGGTTGTTTTTCCTTATTTTGTCGACTTCTGGCAAACACATTGTTGTCTTTCATTCAGCATTAACTGTTCTCCGATCCTCTAAAGGAATGGCAATTCCTTTAGAAGAAACAAGCAATCATTTTCTTAAAAGTGCTTCGTGAACAAACAACTTTTGTGGGTTTCGGTTCATCTTGGAAAACCCAAACAGTGGATTGCTGCTTAGTTTCCGGTTCATATGAATAAATCCAAGTTTCGTCACCTGTAACGATGTTGTATACGGATTTTGCATTGCCTAGGTTTTTAGCATGCCTTTACACCAATCAACACGAACCTTTTTTTTTGAGCTTGGGTCAAATTATGCGGAATCGATCAGGAACAGATCTATTTCACTGCTAAATGTTCATGCAAAGTCGAATGTATTGCAGTCTGCGATATGCCAAAGGATACCTCTATCTCACGGTAAGTCACATGCCGATCTTCTTCAATCATTTTGCGCACAGCATCGATGTGTTTTTGAATCACAACCGATATTGGTCCACGTTCACGAGATTCATCACTGACGGACGCACGACCACGACGAAATTCTGCAAACCAGTTGTAAACAGTCTTGTCTGGTGGTGCTTCATTACCAAAAGTTGAACGAAGCGAATCTATGCATTGTTGTTGAGTTAAGCCTAATACTAAAACCGTAAAAAATCATCCAACGAAAACCTTCAAGAATAATATCCAGTTTTTCACAAACTTGTTTTTTTTTAAAGCTCAATGTCAACAAACTACTCGGTTAATTTATAAACTGCCACTGATTTCACAATACCAAATGTAAAATTTTACGAATATAGTAATGACACATTTCAGTATTACCATCTGTGGTCATTTGTTAAAACATAAAAGGTAACTCTCGTAAATGTTGACTGTTCACTGTTCACTATATTGGATGATTCATTTAACGGAGTATTCCCGTAAGAATGATCAGTATTCTTGTTTTTAATTTTGGTACGATCTTTTTAAGTTTAAATTGAAATTTTCTCATGAAGAGTTAATTAGAACTTAAGGTATAGCAGACAGAAAATTTTAATAAATCATATGATTTCCCCTAACTTCAAACAAAGAAGTCATATTATGGAGGAACATTAATTTTATATCCTGACCCGTTTTTAATGTCTTTACAAAAAAGGAATGTACTTTATAAACCTATAAAATGAATAACATAAAAGGAACGTCATTTGGCGTGATAAATCACTAAAAATTAATTAAAACGACATTCTACCATTTGGCGACATGAATTGGCAAATCACCCAAAATCCGAATTTCTTCAATGGAACCATTTCTCGTCAAAAATTCTTTGGCAGAACACACCTTTGATTACAAAATTTATTATTTTAATACGCATGCTTCTACATACTCGTATATCAACATTTGCAACCACATTTAAACGTTAAAATACTGAAATCTGTTGATTAAAGCTAGTGGTATGCTCATGCATGCTGGTAGAATGATATATTTGATATTTGTACAGATTTACTGTATTGTATTTGAATTTAAATTGAGGCTATAGTCGAAAACGAACGTTATTTGTTGCCAAATTGATCTATAACGTGAAAATAGAATCTATATCGAGAATTTTCCAGTCAACAACGATATTATTGGACGATATTCCTAGCCATGAGTAATTGACTATTTTAGGATTTCGGATTAATCATCGGGTTTTGCTAAATAATTATATGTCAGTTAAATGCATGTATGTGTTCTTCAACACAATAGACCTTACACTAGAATAAATTGCCTATCATCTGGTTTATATAGATTTTTACTCAAAAATAGAACTTATTAACTGAGGTACCCGTACTTCGTAGACGGGGCTAATATGAAATGAAAACGGTCATGTTATGCGCCAAGAAAAACTAATATTTTGAAAGGATGTACTATTTTAGTGCGATATTTATTTTTTTTTATGTGGTTCCTTTCATAACCCCCCAAATATGTATGCTACTTAAAAAATGCATTGAACAAAAAATCTACGACCATAAAATAATAAATTAACTATATGTTCACTGCTCATATTGCATGTCATGTATAATGTGATGCGTATGTGTGCTCTTCCGTGTATAATGAACGTTTTATATACGGCAAGTTTTTTTTGTTAAGTTAGTTAAGTTATTTGGCGCTAACTGCGTTAAGTTATAATAAATAATAGTCTTTTAAACATTGTTGTACGTTCCAATCAGCTGATATTTCGGTATCCATCTTGATAACGTAGGTTCGGAAGTTTTACAATTGACACTCAGAATTTCTGTGCAGAATTTTTTTATGTAAATTCAAAATATTGTATTTGACTCGCATATAACGGTTATATTACACTTGGATGATTGCAACCCTAGTCTACGGCTCGGATGGTAAACTTCATCTTCGTGCAATATAGCCACCATTTTATGCTTGTTAAATAAAATACTATTTTTAAATTTGTATTTAAAAATGTTATATTTCGAAACTGGTCATCTAGATCTAGATACATTATTTTTGTCCGCAACCCGTACAACTCTTTCCACATATACTTATTTACGGACTGGACCAACTCCACATAATATATTAAAACAATCTAGAATACATAAAATTAATAAAACATAGTTTATTTTCGCATACTATATAGTTTTTATTTAATTTAAGATTATATAGTCTAAATCATTGTTATTCAGATTATCTGTAACCTGAAATGCTTGAGGCTGGAAATGTATCGTATTTCGGAATGTAATAGTGAAATTAGAGTATAGGGAAAATAAAAATTTTATCATCAAAGAAGCTAATCAGATCTCTCAAGGGGACAGACACCTTGGGTGTCAATGACCGGAGCTTTTCTGAATGTGTCACTGTTCTTCTTCACGTCTTTTTCTTCTGTTCCTTATCCATTCTGAACAGGATGCTATCCGCTCCGTACTAATAACTTTCCGAAACAGTTTGGAGGATGTTACATCGCACTTAGGTTAGTTGATTCTTGGTTTCCGTGAGCCTCTATTGCTTTCATCTTTTCCAATTGTACGTTGCTTTATTTGTGATCATTCTTGTCCTCATCTCATGTCCAAAATATTCTAGCTTCTTTTATAAATTTTGCTGCTTGTGTTTTTATGTTTTGTAATTCGTTTTGTTCATCCCTATTCAGAATAAATAAAAACGATTAAGCTCCTCGCTCATCGACCAATTCGCTTAATGACTTAGTCGTAGGAACGAAACTAGGTCGTTAAGTGAGGAGTACCTGTGCAGGGCTTTAGATTTGACAGTGACGTTTCTGAAGAACTACTATTCAATACATAGCTTAATAGATTGATTCAAGCTTTTGATCATTTTGTTTAGGAAAAGACAACTTCAATATATAAAAAATTAGCCTTACTTTAAAATTTAAATTCCTTTTAGTTCCGTTTAAAGGTTTGGAATAGCCTATAAATTCATATTTACCAACCTAATTATTTTTGATATTATTTGTAATATTCATACAGTTATTTTATGTTTAGATCCTATATTTACCATGAACAGTAAGTTTCTCATAATCTTTAGAACACAAACACAAATTTTGCTAACCATAATTTTTTCATTAATCTCAAGTTAGTTAACTTGTAAGAATTTCCTACAGCAATGCAATACATTTTTTTTTTTTTTTACTTAATAAAACAATAACCAAGAATAAATTAAACTTGTGTTAACTTCATGGAATTGGGCATAATAAAAATTAATATGTAATAATATTCTTTCATTATATCAATTTATTATTCGAAATTGACGGTTTTTACTCAAAATCGATTTTCGTTCACTTTCACTAGGTTTTTTTTTATAAATGCTATGAATTATTTCTGCATCATTTATAAATAAATGCGTGCATTTTATCTTCGATCACCTGGAAAAATTTTATACATTATTAAAATTCCCTTTTCGGGATATGAACCGTGGTCTTTAATAATAGCGCGAAGTTACAGTCCATTGCACAATATTGATCGATATAAAAGTATTGTAAGGAAAGAAACAGCTGAAAAACACTAGCATACTAAAATGCTTTTATATGTGCACAACAATGTACATTTCAAGTATTCTATGATTTGGCTTCAAACATGAAGCTTAGTGGTTTTGTGGTAAAATAATGGGGTTTGACTACATTACTATAGCTAGCGTTACCTTTGTTGCTCTTCGGATATTTCTGTTCTCTTCTACGCATCTCACATCAGTTACTACGTTACAAGACCTATACATTCACCTATACAATAGTATATCTAATAAGATATTATGTGATTTATTATTTCTCGAAAATGAAATTAATTCTGTACTTATTTCTTCAAGTGAAGGGTTAGTAACAGAAGAACCTGAATGGCCCGAATTAAATTTAAAAAGTCTTCTAAAGTTAGCTCTGTTTTATTCTTAACGTTAGATTCAATAAAAGTTACTGTAAACCTAAAACCTGGGTCATAAGGTTAGGTTATTATAGTGAAGAGTTAATAACAGAAGAACCCGAACGGCTTGAATTCATCTTAAAGCCTTTTGAACTGTTTTATTCTTAAAACTAGAAATGTTGTTTCACTTGCTCTTCTGTTGCACTTATTCTTTTATCATTTGTTCTTTCGTCGTACTTGCCTTTTGTCTTGTTGGTCATAGATCCCATACTCTTTTGTCCTTTTTTTTTTCACTTGTTCTTTTATCATTGCACTTTTGTCACTTGTTGTTTTGTTGCTTGGTCTTTGTTATTGCTTGGATTTTGTTGTTGCTTAGTCTTTGTTGTTGCTTGGTCTTTGTTGTTGCTTGCTCAGTTCTAGCTTGTTCTTTCGTGGTATAATCAGTCAAAACATCATCATCATCAAGTCTCCCTTAGTTTTTTCCATTCCGCTCTGTTATTCGCTGTTGCAATCCAGTTATGTATATCCTTCATGAGTTTGAGACAGTCCTATGGGTGGCTTATTCGGTCTTGATCTCCTCTCCATTAATTTTGGAATCCAACGGTTATCTTTAATTCTGCTAATTTGGCTTGCCCAGCTCCATTTTAGTTGACACATTGTGACAACATCAGTCACTTTTGATGTACTACGGATCAACTCGTTTATCTTTTTGTCTGTAATGCCTACCATGCATCCTTCCGTGTCTCTTTATGCTATCTGCAACTTGCTGATGATGTTTTTATTAAAAGACCACGTCGCAGTATCGTAAGCAAGCACCGACAGGATACACTTATCAAAAGTTTAAGCTTTTAGAGTATTACGTACTTCTGAGATAAAAACATATTTCATCTCATTAAATGCTGCTCATCCCTGTGATATTCGTCTTAGGTTTGCCTTAAGATTTTCTTTTGAGATACGTATTTCTTGACCTAAATATACAAACGAGTGTACTATTTTTACCACACCATCATCTATAATCAGGTCTTCACCTACACGTATACATCTTCTTCTCTTATTTCATCGTATTTCCTTATTCATCTTCTGCTAGGAACTTTCTGACTTACTTTATTATTATTATTATTATTATTAGTAGTAGTATGTAAGATATGAGGAAAGACTTAACAGAACAAGATGTTTGTGTGCGTGATGAGAAATGGCAACGCGACACAGTATCGAAGAAGAAAGAGAAAGAAAGTATCATAACAAAAAGGTATAGGAATTTGATTAATATATCAATAAGAAGCATAGCTAGCGTATACACGCAAGTATCGACTGGTTTATAAAAAGAAAAATTAACTTTTGTGTGTAACTTTTGTTTCTATTACGTTGTTAAGATTTTCAAGTTACATATTGTTTGTATCATAAATATTCTTCAGAAACTATCAAAATTCTAATTTCAAGTTATTGTAACCCTGGTATTGTCACAAATCTTTCATCAAGAGCTTAATCAAATGTCAATGGTCTCGGATGCCAAGAAAAATCAAATGTGAAAATATTTTTGGCAACTTAAATGATATTAAAGATACTCTTAAAGTCGAGATGCACAGAAAAGCACTATTTATAACTCACGGAAGAAAATCTTAGACTATTTCTTATTGAGAAAACCCGATCTGATACAAAATGGGAATACAGTTAAAAGTAATATTAGTGAACCAGTAGTCTTTATTTTACTACTAGAAGTTTTAAAATAAATGCCACTTTTTCTTTACCAACATGGGTCCGAAAACAAATTATTTTAAAGATATGAGCTATTTTTACAATTGCACTGTCTAAAACAAAACAATGTGCGGTATCAAATAATATGCTTTACATATGTCCCTTCCATCACAACTCAGGCTTTATTGTGTTTGCTGTAAATAGAGACGTTAAACTATGGGGTTTTTCTTATAGGATTAACCGCAGGTAGGAAACCGTCATCACATGCCTCCATATAGGCCACTGTTGGTGGATCAATGGACACCTCCTTCGAGGTGTCCATTGAAGAGCCTCGTATTTGTAAGATGTGTAACACAGATTTGTCTGTGCTACTCATTTTACCTTAGTGTGTTTTTAATATACACCGTAGTCATTTAGTTAGTGTTAATCGCAAATAGCCATAGTTGCTGTACGTCAAATTTTTTAACCAACTAAGTAAGCCGTAAATAGTAAAAAAAATAAGGAGAAAATTAATCCGCAACATTTTTCCATTATAGTTAGGAAAAACATTGTAATGGTTTAACGCCATTGACACACGTTTGACACACAAACAGTGACACGCCTTTGTATTTATCTTTATGCCCATGCCACGCCTTATGCTGTGGACCTAATAAAACCAGGCTTAAGCCTTATTTATAAAAACCCATAGCACAAGCATAACGTAAGAATAACAAGATGTTCTTTGTCCTGTTTATTAGAAACAGATGTTCCGAACAGTAACAATGCTTTGTACTCATCTTTATGCAAATGCATGTTCTATGGATCTATTATAAATAAGGCTTAAGACTTGGGGATATTTAAAGATTATGGGCCATGTTCATAATCTTTTACTAAATCTTAGTAGCACTACTAAGACAAGAATACTAAGCGTTTTTAAAAATTGATATTCATAATACAGAATTATTGTTAGTAATGTCTTACTACTGTCTAGTAAATTGTAATTTAGTAGTACAGATTTAGACGGGCGGAGAGGCTGTATTAAATTACATTAAAATAGTGATGTGTCCTGACTGATTGGAATCATATGTATGAGAGATTTGCGGGATGTTCGTGAAATGCGTGAGTTACGAAATCCTTTAACCAAAGTTATGTTTATGTTTTTACCGTGATAATAGTACAAGCTAGTAACGCATCTTCCATATCTTTTAACATGCTGTACAGTGCATATGTCTATCTCCTTTTATCGACAACAGAAAACGTTGCCAAACGTACTTCTCTATTAGTTATAAGATCGTAGTATAGAGATTATGAACACTACTAACGATAGCATCACACTTGCTTATTTTAACAAGTAACGCTTAGTTGCAATATTACTAAATATTGCATTTAAGCAAACACATAAAGAATATGGCCCTGGAATTTTTAAAATGGTACTTTTTTTATTAAATTGCGGTTGTGGCTTGTGTTGAGGGGGAAGAGATATCACCTGTTGTGAAAAATCTAAAATTTGAGACCACAGCTACTGCGAAAATTGGTAAATAAAAGAGCAGAAACAAGTGTTTTGAACAGATGTACTTGGCTTTCAATTTTCCATGAGCGAGACTATGTATACTGATTACGGCGTAATTATGGTACATATTGCATTATTTATCTTGCAAGAACAGTTAAACTTGTTAAAGTGGTCCTCACTGAGCTCATAAACAATATCTTTATTACATATTTCAATGTAATAATTTATATGTAATTGTAATATTAGTGATACTGTAATAATAGGAGATAACACACCTTAATGGGGTGATAAACTTGTATGGACATATCTTTAATAGTCCTTATAGTGTCCCTTAAGTGCACCTAAGGGTTAACTAGCCCCTAGGACATCTAGTTTACTAACTAATTTTACTGGATAACCCTAGTTTCCATAATTTATTGTACAAACTACAGTACATGTCTCGCTGTGATATGACAACCTCACTAACAAAGTTTATATTGCAAACAAGACACTCGACATCAAATTGTACCAGTTCAAGTTTGAGATAGTTCGCTTTTAGGTCACTTCAAAACTGACAATTTATCTACCCGATAAATCCTCTATATACTTTTAAAAAAATATTTAAATTTATTCAACAAATATACTGAATATGTATATTATTCCTTACTATGAAGTAAATATTTATTCTCCACGACCACTATAGAATTTACCAATTCTAAAACCAATTTTGACTACAGAAAGTTAATATTCTAACACAAGAGTTGAAATTTTATTCTAAAGCACTTATCTTCTTATGCATTTTTCGTGTATTTCATTCCATCACTTGTTATGGAATAACTATTCCATACTTGTTGTCTTTTGTTTTTGTAGGGTTACATTAAGATATATGCAACGTTTACATTAAATAAATGCAACATAACTTCCTAACCTAAAATAGTGGCCGATGTGCGGCAAATTAAATTAAAATTAAACAAATAATAAATAAAAAAAATAGTTTAATTAATTGATTAATTTGTTATGTAATATAAATTATGTGTTAAGATAAAATGTTTATTAAAATAATTATTTGTTATTTTTTTTTCTTTCTGGTGGTCGTGGAGAAAGTAGGGTCTGTGACTCGGTTGGAAGAGAAAATTCGATGCTCGTGGTTCCTCACGCTCGCCTGCGGCTCGCGCTCGGAATGTTCCACTCGCATCGAATTTTCTCATTCCAACCTTGTTACAGAATATACTATTATACTACTAGTTGGAGTACACATTTTTGTAATGGACATTTTTGCTGTAACGTAAATTATAAGTATCGCTCAAGACTATGGTCAATGGTATTTCGTAAGCCCTTCTCATACCTGTTTATATTTAATTAATACTGTACATTTAGATTAAACTAGCTGGAACCGTACTTTGTACGGTTTTGTAATGTATATTTTTGCCTTAGCGTAAATGATAAGTGAGATATTGCAGTTTCAAGTAGAACAGAAAATAACCGTTCTATTATTCTAAACCACTCTTTTGTAATATTTTTGATGTTAAGTAAATAATAAGTGAGATACTTAGTTTATAGGTAGCTCTTCCCATAGCTCCCCAAATATATATTTTAAGTTAAAAACTGTATTGAACAAAGGAATACTTTCTTTTCTCTTATTAATTTTTGCTGTTAAGTGCATGATAAATGAGATATTTCAACCATATAGGTAACACTCCCTTTGCCACCAAAATAATCTTCTTATTAAAAACTGCATTATGAGAAAAAAGTTTTCTGATTCACATTTTTTATGTGTTTTGTGGTGTTAATAATAAGAGAGATATTTCAAGATTTTAGTGTAAGGATATCCCCGTAACTCCCTAGATATTTAATTGAAAAAAATGCATCAAACAGAAAAGATTAGTTTTTTTTTTTTTACAACAATAAATTTTTTTTGATACTTTTTTGTTAAGGCAATAATAAGACAGATTTTAATAAACAGTTTTAACCCTGGAATATATCTCGTTCTCTTTTATAAGGACAAACAGGATCTTTTTTGGATTAAGATCTGGTTATTTTGGTGACTTTTATAGTGTATTACTAACTTTAAATTTAATTTAAAACCGTTACTTACGCTGTAAAACAGACTTCGGATTTGTTGGTTATGATCTTTATAATTAAGATCTCTATATGATCTTTATAACTTTTCATTATGACGTATGTCAAATGGTATGGCATATTAAAAAAGTGACAATTTTAATCATTTTTAATACCAACTTGACATACAGTTTCAAAGGTGCTAACTGCTAAAATCATAATTTCCTGTTAGTTTATTTTTACTAAAGTTAACAGCATATACTAGAAGACTTTTTCGATCATATTGTATATCATATTTCCCGTTACCTTTGCCCTTTTGAAAATTAATATTCTGCACCGATATTCACTTATAAGTATTCAATATGATTTTGAAAATAGAACATTTTCCTTTTAGTTATGGAACAAATACAACCAATAAACAAAAGGAAATCAATACTTGCGTTCAATCTCACTGAATTATATGAATGACAATGTTTTTCTTGGAAATGGGAAAGGTTTGTTAATTCATTAAAATTTATTCGTAGCATTTATAAAAACAGACTTTCTTATCGATCAAAGGCAATATACATTACTTACATTTGAATAATTAAAAACCCAGCTGACGATTCCAATAGATTTGCGTACAAGCATTGCATTTAAATCGATGAATCGTGTACGATGAAGAAAACAAGCATTCTAACCAGATCGTTGAAACTTGTGCAAAGTAAGAAGTAAAAATCGAATTTAACGTTCTGGTATGAAACGACAGTTTTCTACTACTTGAACGGGAGAATCTTCCGTTTTGTTCGCTGCAATTATTGCGGTCGCTTAGTTTGAATACCAGAGTGCTAGAATGCGTTAGCTGCTGGTGTTGATGTCAGTGGTGTACAGGATAGATTTACTGCAAGTAGTTCAGAAAATATTTGGCAAAACATATCTGGAAGTTTAAATTAAACTGACGGTCAACAATAGTGCTCATATTTTAACTGTTAACCTAAATAAATCATACTTTCAGAATGTTTTATAAGTAAAATATATTTTCAAAAGCATCGAAAGCTAAATATTATTTCGGTTCATTAGAAATTGATCTTGATAAGCATGTTTGTTTTTGAAAAGAAATAGTAATCAGAAATATGTCTAACTAATGGGCAATTCTGTGCAACCCGTAGCGAACCTATAAGTCACCTGAAAGCAGGGTGACCAGGTCTCAGGTTTTCACCGGGCTCCGGGTTTTGTTATAAAATCTCCGCGTTGGTAGTTTGGAGGCGAGGATCTTTTTTTTGCTCATCATTTGTATTTTGGAGGTGAGGACCTAGTTTTTTAGCTCATAATTTGTATTTTGCACTTGAGGTTCTTTTTTTTTTGCTCATCACCTGAATTTTGGAAGTGAAAACCTTTCTTTCTTTTGCTCATCACTTGTATTTTTTGGAGGTGAGTAAAACTGAATAAAATGTACTACATTTAAAAAAAAAAAATCATCTTGCCTGTAAGGCTTACAGTGGATTTACGCAAAATGGTCAATTCTGAGCGCTTCTATATACTTATAAGCTATACGTAAATCCGTAAAATTTATAGACGGCGAAAGTCCGTTGCGTTCGTGGGTTGATGCAAAATTAACGACGATTTTTTTTTTATATATATATATAAGTTTGTTCAACCAAACAATTGCTGTATGGAGACGATCTATTGTTGCATGGAGACGATCGTACCGAGCCAGATAGACGTCGCTGTTGATATTGAATTGCCGTTTGCCGTTTTTGTCCGGAATCCGCAACTGTTGACGTTAATCATCTTCATTCCACCAAAAGCAAATGCCGTTTGCAATGATCTCCCATTTGATTGCGCTTCTGTCCTACCATAAACACCACATTACCATCTTACTGTGGGCACCTTTTGCTATTTCTTTCGCTGGTTCACCCGGAGTTACACAAACTTTCTTTCTTTTGACGTTTTTAAAGAGCAACCACGATTTATCACCAGTTATAAGAATCTTAAAAAATTGCGGTTTCTCGTTTCTCTGCACCAATTCGGTGAAAATTCGAACACGAAAGGCTTTATTGTTGTCGCAGACTTCGCGAGGCACTCATCCAGCCAGTTTCCACACCTTTCCAAGCTGTTTTAGGTGACGGACGATCGTGGTTTGGTCGACATTGAAGTCTTCGGCCAGTAGCCGGGTTGTCATGCTATCGTTCTCTTCCACGGCTGACAAAAATGCCTGATCGTCGAAATCTGATGGCCGTCCTCTTCCTTCATCATCCTTAAGACTTCACCCGACTCGTCCACGTCACCCGATTTGAACTTGTAGAACCATCTTGCAACTTGTTTTTGACTGTTTGTTCCTTTGTCGAAAAGCTCGTTGACATCGCGAAATGACCGAATGTCCCGTGTTCCATCCTTTCTCGAAGTGGTAGAGCATTATATGTCGAACATGAATACGATTTTCCACACGCATATTTTTTTTTTTTTTTTTTTTTTTCACCTGAAAACGGAAGAATATTTTTATAATTATTGCATTAGCGCCAATTTTCAACACAAAAAAAAAGCGCTATGCACAGAATTGCACCATAAAAAATGGCATAGATATAGTCTATTCCAAACCTTTAAGCGGAACCAATTGGAATTTAAATTTTCTTAAGTTGGCACTAGCTAGTTTTTATATACTGAAGTTGGATTTTCCTAAATAAAATGATGAAAAGCTTCAATCAATTGGTAAAAGTTACTAGATTTGAAAATCTAGTTCCGCCTAAAGGTTTGGAATAGCCTTTATGTGTATAGTCGATTTCTTTAGTTTAAGCGGAACTATATTTTCAAATCTAGTAACTTTTACCGATTAATATAAGCTCTTGCTTATTTTGTTTAGTAAAAGCTTCATATTCAAGCTTCAATATATAAAAAGTTAGCTAATGATAACTGCTCAAAGATTTGGAATAGCTTATATTGGTCCTTATGACTTTATCCTCGTCAAATATACTATAAAATATAGCCCCAGATTAGTTGTAAAAAATATAGATGTAAATAGGCTTAATGTAAAGGCGGTTTCTTTGGTTTAAGCGGAACTAGATTTACAAATCTAGACACTTTCACCGATTGATTCAAGTTTTTGATCATTTTATTAAAGACAAGCCCACTTCAAAATATAAAATTTTAGCTAGTAACAATTTAAGGACTCCATTTAGCTCCGCTTAAGGGTTTGGGTTAGTGTATATATCCAGGATTGTCCGGAATAACCTTGGTTTTGAATCCTTGTCCCGATGACGCAACCCGTTTACTGGATCTGGGGAAAACGTAATTAAATCCCCTATTAAATAATATCTAAAAATGTAAGTCCTCTTTTTGTTCTAATTTTTATTTTTCTCGTCTCATAATTTTTAAGCATTGTCAGTTGGGTTTAATTTTGTTCTTATCCACACAAATCTTCCTTCTTGTTTGTTAAATATCAGGTATCTGCAAGTAAACTAATAACTCGTACAGTACAATTTCAGACAAAACAAATTTCACTTTCATTGCGAGTAATAGCCTTCCATCAGAGCCGCAGAAAGGGGGGGCGGAGGGGGCGATGGCCCCTAGCGCACTAAGGAAAAGGGCGCTGATGAGCGTGACTAAGGCGCGCTACATTGCGAAAGTGAGGACCTTTTTTTTGCTCTTCACTTGGAATTTGGGAGGTGAGGGCCTTGTTTTTGCTCTTCTCTTGGAATTTGGGAGGCGAGGACCTTTTTTTTTGCTCTATACTTCTATTTGGATTTTGGGAGGTGAGGCCTTTTTTTTTGCTCTTCACTTGGATTTTGGGAGATGAGGACCTTTTTTTTGTGCTCTTCACTGGGCATTTGCTTATCACTTAATCAATTACATTTATTTGCCAAGGGGCGCCAAAACGTAGTTTTGCCCCTAGCTCAAGTTTTCCTTACTGCGCCTCTGTCTTCCATAAATATAAAAATGTATAATCATTTTCACGTAATTACTGTAAATATGACGGCGCAACTAATGTATAACTCATATGAGAAACGGTATATATTCAGTTTAATATAACGTAGCAATAACGTCCTATTCATTGTAACTGCCTTCCACCCATTTTCTATTTAATGCGTATACCGAGCATCTGACAGATATTTGTTAAGTACTCGGAAATTTTCATTTTCCGGCATCTCCACCTACCATTACGTCCCAGGTTGACAGTTTGAATATACAATTTCCTAAATTAAAGGTACAATTCTATAGAAATCTATCTTGTTTAGCTTTAAATGTTCCTTGTTATTTTATATATGTTGCCATAGCAATAGATCAGTCTAAGCTGACGTCACTCGTCACGTGATTTAACGTGTTGGAGGAATAACACTAATGGTTTCCTATGCTTTATTATTTTATTTTCGTTTATTATGTAGTGAATTTACAAATTAATTATCAAGTACCAAAGTTATTATTTTCTCCACGACCACTATAGAATTTACCAATTCTAAAACCAATTTTGACTACAGAAAGTTAATATTCTAACACAAGAGTTGGAATGTTATTCTAAAGCACTTATCTTCTTATGCATTTCGCGTGTATTTCATTCCATCACTTGTTATGGAATAAATATTCCATACTTGTTGTCTTTTGTTTTTGTAGGGTTACATTAAGATATATGCAACGTTTACATGAAATAAAGGCAACATCTAACCTAAAATAGTGACCGATGTGCGGTAAATTAAATTAAAATTAAACAACTAATAAATAAAAAAATTGTTTAATTAATTGATTAATTTGTTATGTAATATAAATTATTTATTAAGATAAAATGTTTGTTAAAATAATTATTTATTTATTTTTTTCTTTCTGGTGGTCGTGGAGATAGTAGGGTCTGTGACTCGGTTGGAAGAGAAAATTCGATGCTCGTGGTTCCACTCGCATCGAATTTTCTCATTTCAACCTTGTTACAGAATATACTATTATAGAACATTTAACTGTGTGTGATAAATAGTGCTTTATAATCGACTGATTTTGTAGGTTAAATGTTTATTCTGTACAGATTTTAGTGTCATTTATGCCGTTAATGCCCAGTTGCATAAAAGTCTTAAAACTAGATGTACGAGGTGTGTAAATTAAGTAACTGGACTGATTTTTTTATTCGAATAGAATTACAATTCAATATTGTCTCCTTCAAAATAACTTCCTTGTGAAGCCACACAGCGCTGGAGACGGTTCTTCCAATCCTCATAGCAGTGCTGGAACTCAGATACTGGAATATCTTTCAGCTGGTCGGTTACGGACGTTTGAATGTTTTCGAGTGTCCAAAAATGACGTCCCTTGAGGTGATTTTTCAATCTTGGAAAGAGGAAGAAGTCACAAGAACTCAAGTCAGGCGAATAAGGAGGCTGAGGAACTACAGCTGGTTTTGTGAAAGGTTTTTTGGGACCATTTTTGCGCAGATTTTTCTCATCCCCAATTCATTGGTCAAAATCTGACGGTAGTGTGAGTTAAATTCAACTCTTCCCCGATCATTCTGACTGTCAACCGATGATCTGAACTCACAATATCCCGGATTCTGTCGACATTTTCATCAGTTCTTGAAGATGAAGGCCTTCCTCTGCGTGATTCATCTCAATCAACTTTCTTCCTTCTGAAAATGCCTTAAACCACCAAAAAGCGTGGGTCCTTGAAAAAACACTGTCTCCGTAGACCTCCTGAAGTTTTGCAAAAGTTTCCGTTGCACTGTGCCCAAGTCTGAAGAATAACCTGACAGCACACCGTTGCTCGAAATGAATATCACTCATTTTCAGAACGCACTAGAAAAAACTGTTTCACGAAAAAAATCACTACGGACAACAAAATTGCTCTAGCGAGTTCAAACTCGCACTGAAGGCGTATCACATGTTCACCTTCCCCCCTAAGTCCCGTACCTTCCCGCGTCCCATATGTTGCCAGATCAAACGCAAAACGCATTGCCAGTCCGGTTACTTAATTTACACACTTCGTAAGCTAAAACTCGATGTAAAACACAAAATTGCTTTGCAACACATTACGTTGCTAGGTATTTTTGTGTTTTACATCGAGTTATAGCTTAAATCTAGTTTTAAGACTTTTATGCAACCGGGAATTAGTCATTGTAAATAAATTTCTAGCAGTGTATCATATAAACAAATAATGGATAACATAATAATATAAAAAATATTTTACTGACTGGATAAAAAATACTAACTACTAACTCCAGCATATTTCTGTTCATAAAAATATACTCACAAGTTCATCAAAGTATACTCTTTTTATGACTTGTAATCATTTGTTACTACTTGGCCATTTTTATCAAGTTTATTGTGCTTCAACACACTTTTTATTTATTTTTTCTTAAAAATATACTTTTGGGGAATCTAAATATGATATTTTTGCGTTTCTTGCAGCATTTGATGTGCAACCAAGATCAAAACAATAGGATAGCATTTCGACAATTTCATTTACATTTACATTTAAAATACAATTTTACGTTTAATTACACCAAGACAACTTATTAATTCTCCCTGATATACCAAACATACACCTTAGAAATAAGATGGACATAAAATCAACATAATTTGAGGTGTCCAGTTTAAATAATGTTAATTTAAAATCATCTATTTAACATGGTGTTATTAGGCTCTAGCAATTTGTGATACCTCCAAGACTTGAGATGACGTCATTCGGACCACGTGATTACACTGATCTATTGTAACTTTCTTACAGGATCGGTGTGAATGCATGGGAAACTGGGAAAATTGCCTACGGTCCCGCGTTTTTAGGCCCTGTGGTTTGGTTTTGCCCAAAGTTTATTTGGCTCCGCATTTTATGGCCCCGCGTTTTTTTGGGCCTTGCGTTTTTTGGACCCCGAGTTTTTTTGGGCTCCTCATCTTTTTAGGGTTTTGTAGGTATGACCAAAAAACCCTTATACCGTCATTTTGTCGTCGGTATGTCTGTCTGTCTGTCTGTTTGTCTGTCTGTCTGTCTCTCTGTCTGTCTGTCTGTCTGTCTGTCTGTTCGGTAAAAATTGTAGCCAAACGGCTAAACCTAGAGAGTTGATATTTGGAATGCTTATACAACTCTTTGACCCGCACATAGGAAAAATACTAAAACATCTAAAAAACATATCCCCCTAAAGATATAAACAAATATGTGCTCACCGAAAATAAATAAATATTTTTTAAAAATCTGAAAAAATTCTATGTAATGTACATTGGTGTGAACTGGAATAGTACAACAGGAATTTTTGATCAGATTGTGTTTTTGGAAAAAAAAGAATTTTTTGTGTTTTTTTGCTAATAATGTTGAAAACTTATAGTTATATAACACACTAAACAGTAACGTGTATCTTGGTGCAGTGGCTAAGATACTGCCCAAGAAAATGAGTTCGAATCCTACGAGAGGAGACAATATTATTTTTTATTTTTTTTTGTTGCATTTTTATATTGTTTAAATTATTTTTTCAAAATTCTAGTTATATTTTGGCAATTGTTGCATTTAATTTTTAAAAGCGTAAATTTAATAACCAGTGGAAATTGTTGAAATTATAATTTAATTCTATATTTGAATGTACACGAAATCAAAGGAGAGGAGCTATGACTAAAAACAACCAATGGAAGCCATAGGCGCAATTTTCAAAATCTTAATGAACCTTGATATATAAAAAAAATACTGCACATCTTTAGAAACTTAAACAATGGTAATAGGCATTCGAATTAAAATTCATAAAAAAATATTTTGACATAAAATTTGTTTTGGCATCCCAAATAATCATCATTCACTTACTAAATACCTGCAAAACCCTGAAATGTGTGAAAATTCACACTTCACATCAATTTTTTTTTCCTCTCGTTCTCACAATACACAATATAGTGAGATCACACTTGAACAGGGTCTCCCAAAGATAAAGTAGAGTCAGCGCCTACTTAAACAAGGCTCCGTAAAGTTTGCTGTAGTCTCTGATGTCTTAAGTTACTCAAAGCCAGAAAATTGGCTTATGATTTTATTGATTTATATACTCATAGCAATGTTTTTATTCGTTTTTTAAAGATATAAGTAAAATTGAAGCATCGTACTTGGATGGAACATGCACTTTGCTTATATATGAGCCGCACGCCACTGTTTGGTGTGTCTAGAAGTTGGATAGCCGGAAACTGAAGCTTCTAGAATTTATACGTCCATGTAATGAGATGTGTTGAATGACCCGTATCTCATGAACATTACAGACTTTTGTCTATTAAATGAAATACTCATTTTAAGTCTCCAACTCTCATTAAGTCCATAATTGAGCTTGTAGAATTCCAGCGAATGGTATGTTAGCTAGATTCCCCCCTCACTATAATGTCATACATTATACATATGTGAAACAGTATATCTCCCTCTTCGTGTATACGAACGTTTTTGAATACAAATATACATACAGTGCAGGCAGAAAGTCACCATACACTTACAGACACTCGCACTATATAATAAAATTAAATCCTATGAGTTTTATATTCCAAATTATATACAGAACGTTGGGTTTTAATTTTGCATTTTTATCAGTTTCCAGTATGTATTATCAGAAAAGGATTTTTTTATTTCCACTTTTGTATATATATTTCATTAGTAAGCAAAATATAGCAAATAACATTGTCAAAAATATCGTCATAACATAATAATCCAAAATCCTTGAAAATGGCAAAAAATCGAAAAAATCGTAAGGGTTAGACCTTAAAAAAAAAACGTGATTTTGAAGCAAAAATTTTTTGGCTCAGATTTTATTGAAAATTCGTACAAATAGCAAATGTATGCAATGTGATTTTAGATTCATGATGGCTTTGACAGATCAAGACAATACATTTATTATTAAAGCATGTTTTCGATTGGAGATACGTAACAAGTAAATTGGCATTATTTCTCTTTAAATGCCATTTTTTCCTTGGTTTTTTTTTTTTGGTTACTCATTTTTCGCACATTTGGGTTAAAGAATTGTAGTATGTGCATGTCAAATTTCAATTCTCTAAATTCTTCCACATGACCACAATTTCCACCTAAAATCTGCTGCATACTAAGTAAAAGCAACCTTGCACGGACAAACAAATAAGTACCATAAAAACCCTGTTCAAAAAATTGAACAGACGCAGGGTGATGGTAACAGGCTGTAAAGGGACCAATTACCATCGACTATCACAGTCTAATAATAAAACACTTTAAAATAAGATGTAAGATTTCATACATAAAGCAGTAAGTTCGATTCACTCAGGAAGAGTATCAGCCTTTCCATGAGTAAAGCAACTGACAAGTCTTTCTCAATCATGTTGAAACTGCCTCTGTTCTCTTAAATCTATTCTCTGCAGTTTTCTGGTGTCCCCATGTCTTCGTTAATATTTCTGTCTTTAATGTTTCTGATCGCCATATTTCATTGCACTTTTTTTAGTTTAATTATATTTTCTAAATCTATTATTGATCCATCCATATCAAGTTGTTTCTCTTCGGTAGAATATTCTAAATTGAATTAGAACCAAAATTAGAAACAGCGGAACCAATGTTCTTAAAGGTACCTACCTTTAAGAACATCTACGAACATACGTTGAAGGTAGTGTTTAATTTTTTTTTCATTTTGTTGTCTTTCTTACAAGCATCTTTCTAAGTCTTTTTTGTATTTGAATGCCTTCGTACAGATTTCATCCTGCCATCAACATGTCAACGACTGTGTTCCATTTTCATAATTAGAACATTAACAAATACATCTTTATATATTTTGTTCCTTCATTGATAGGCACCATTTCATTCTTAGAACATTACAGACTGAATCATTTATAATCCTACACGTTTCTACCTTGGTATGCGGCATTAAAAATGAATCTTCTACTGGATAAAAATAAACAATGTCTAAAATTATTTCATAAAAATGCGTGGGCACATCTTTGAATTTTAGAGAATTTCAGTTTAAAAAATATATATAGTTATTCAATGAAATAATCGAAAAAGTTTCTTCATGAAGTAGTATTTATATTCTTTGTTGTTATGATGAAGGAAATACTATTATTAATTTATATTTTTAGTATCAAACATATGAATAAAAAATTAAAGAACTAATTTGGAGACGTAACAGGCAACAATGCTTAAAATATGACAATGATGATATTAATAAAACAATTTTATGTTATCTGTACAACATTTCCATACTTAATTGGAAGGTTAAACTAAATGACATTATAAGTGAAATATCGTACAAAATATAAAGTTGAGGCAAACTAAAGGAGACATTAAACCGTGGGGGTTCTTTCTTAGGAACAACCGCAGGAAAGTAATCGACATCACACGCCGTATAGGCCACTGTTTGTGAAATGTACATTTCCTTCGAGGTAAAATTTTGATGTGAAGTATGAATTTTAAAACGTTTCAGGATTTTGTGGGTATTAAATAAGTGAAAGAATGCTGGATGTCTAAGACAAAAAAAATATATAGTCACATCAAAATCAACAAATTTTTGATAATCATTTTTATTCGATATTTGAGTTCTAAGAGCTTCCATTTAATTTGTTTAAACTAAATTTAAATAATTTATGAATATTACGTCATAGGAAAATTTAAATTAAAAAATACTAGCGATATTTTCTGCATTTACTTCGTACCCAAGTCTACATTAATAAAAAATATGTTGATAAATGGTTTCTGTAGCGAGTTTATATTAAATGTACGTTCTCTATACAGATTTAAATTCATTTTATCTGATTAATATTCGACCACTCGCAAATTACAGAAAATAATATATATACATATATAAATTTAGATTTAACTAAATAACAATTTTGATTATAAAGTGATACAAGGTCTGAGAACGCTCAATGAACTCGTAATATAACTTAAGTCACATTGGCGGAGGGATATTATTGACGTAGATCTCGTCCGCCGCAATATATAGTTCTGTTACACTTCATATATTTTCTATTTTAGAAACGTATTCTCACTATTAACAATGTGCTATTTGATTTATAAATATTTCACTACTATAATCGATTTATTTTTTATCTAAATTAGCCATAATTTAGCCATGAATTAAAACAATAATTAATTTTGTCAAAAACACAAAAACTGCAATATTTTTGCCAAAACCGAAATCTGATCAAAAATTCCTTATAATTTTTTCAGATTTTTTATTTAGCCCCCCTTGGGTAAAAAGGGGCGGGACAAGACATTTTTTGGCACATTTTTGACTAAAATCTTATTCAATAACGAATTTTAAAAAACTAATTTTCGTTCCTTAAGCTACGTTTTAAGAACTTTCTTTTAATACCACACAATACATTTTAAAAAATAATTATTTTTTCAACGACACAAACAAATCTATATTTTTCGAAAAATATAATTTTTTCCGGCGTAGCGTAGTGGTAACACATGCGCTCTGCGTTGCGAAGGTCTCGGTTCTCGAAACCCGTTCTGGCTGGAAATTATCTCAAATTAAAATTGTCCTGAATTGTCCTAAAAAGTTACTATAAATGCAATAACTAATAACTTTTATTTGAGACGTTTTTTGATAAAACGAAAAATTTTGAATTTTTTTTGTAAAATTATTTAAAATTTTTCCAAGTCTCAATTTTTTCATACTTAAATGTAACGTTTTCATGGTTATGATAATTAATTCGTAACTAATAAACTAAGCCTTGGACAAAAATTTGTATAGAACATAATTTGATGTATTTTTGAAGATTTATCTAAATATTTTTAAAAAAAAAATTAAATTATTATTTTTTTTTATGGGAGGGCAAGTCTAGCGGAGGTTTCCCTTGGCCACTGGTTCCTATATGTGCGTCAAGAGTTGCATAAGCATACCATATTTCAACTTTCTATGTTCAGCTGTTTGGCTACAATATCTACCGTACAGACAGACACATGAGTGACGTTATAAGGGTTTTTTTGTCGTAATACCTACAAAACCCTAAAAAGTCCTATTTATGAGACGTTTGACAAAGATTTGTCTGTGTCACACATTTTAGTTGAATGTACTCAATTCGAGTACATAAAGGAGAGGCTTAATCTGTGCTTCTATATGTCAGTTGCTTTAAGCGACAACTTAATTCTCATGGATAGGTTGCTTATCTTCTTGAGATAATCGTACCTCTTGTTTTATGTTACGCATTGTTTTATGCACGCTAAAATAAAGCTAGCATTTTATTTTAGCGTGCTTATTATATATCTCTGATACTAGATTAGGGTTGGTCTATTAAGGCCGGTTTCTGAAAGCTTAGCCGAATTTAATATTTTGGTTAAACTCGGTCACAATATAACAATCCCATAAGTAACCATAGCAACCATTTTCTAACTATATGGTTATAGTTAACTAAGCTTTCAGAAACAGGCCCTGAGAGTCTTCTATCATAACCCACACATCTATTTCTTTTTTTTTTTTTTAAATTAGTAAATGGGCGCCTAAAATTAAACTAAAATGGCTAAAAAATATTCAGTAGTATTTCACCCTCATTTCGGAATTTATAGGAGTTTGTTATTGCCTATATAAATGGCAACTGGAAACGAGGTAGATCTGCACAGCGTTGGATCGACATAACGTCGAAAATAGCTGGGATGGTCAGTCGGAGTCGAGAGTTCAAGAGTCGAAGCTTTTTGGAGGAGTCGGAGTCGAGAGTTGAAAAACTATCGACACTTTGGTTAAATTTTTATCAAGGATGAGAACAAACCAAAAACAAAAACAGAATAACGTTATTTCCAGAATTTTTAAAAGCACGGAAACGGGAACTACATTTTTTTTTTGTTTAAGAACGAAAATGAAATTAATAATATTCAATATCGATTTTAACAGGTTTTTCAGTTTAGTTTTCAAGTGTTTTCCTGTTTAAAATTTGAATAATACTACTCGTATATAGATGAGGCAGTAAAGATGTTTTTTTTACTCATATTCATTTTATCTTTTTCTGTATACTCTGTTTATTATGTTTAAGCGGAACTAATCTGGATTTTTGTTTTTTCAATTTGTAACGAGCTCTGTGTTTATTTCTTGTTTTTTCATGTTGGCAGCCAAAATCTAAATGTCAAAAGGAAAAAGTGACATTATAGAAAATAATGTATGTAAAATACAATGAAACTAATATATTAGAAAAATTGTTCTAAAAATAATTCAAAAAGTCAAGATGTAATGAAAATGACATTTTATAAAAACAGCTCACCCCAACCTAAAATATTTAATGTAAGTATAGTCTATTTCTTTGGTTTAACCGAAACTAAATATTTAAATCTACTAACTTTTACTGATTGAATTAGACTTTGTATCATTGTGTTTAACAAAAGCCCACTTCGTTCGTTGATAAGTAAGCTCGTGGCAACTTAAAAAAATAAAAATTCCATTTAGTTCCACTTAAATATTTGGAATAGACTTTATGATTTCCGAGTGAAAAGAGTAAGGAGCCGGAGTCGGTTTTTAAAAATACCGACTCAGAATACTTCCCATCGCTGGAAAGTACTACAAGAACCGCTAGAAACAGTCCTTAGAACCTGGTAGGAAGTTGTACGGGTTCAGGACAGCAATGAAAATAACTAGATCAGCTGGCAAGTTTCGAATTAGTTTAATTCTTCATCAGAACTACAATAGTATAGTAGAAGTATAAGTACTAGAATAAAATAGATTATAGTATAGTAAAGAAGTACAACTTCCTACCAGATTCATACATCTACGGACACGACACATTCCTCATCAGTCCTTAGAACATTACAAGATGGTGAGAAATGGAGGTTGCTCGTTACTCAAAGAGTTTCTGTAAACGTCCCTTCATGAATAAATCACAATATTTGATGCTAAGATAATATGATGGAAGAGACAGAAGTTATTGGCTATCATTTCCACGATGCAGTCCAGATGCAGTTTACTTATTTTTAAAATAATTTCTGACGTAAATGTGTTTCCCATCTAAAAATGATGATTTAAATCCGAACCAATTAGTGGATACATAATTTCGAAACTATAAAATTTAATATGAATAGCAAGGATAGCAGCTGCCCAGAGTCAGAGATTTAATGCCGCGTTTCTGCTGGAACGATATGACGAGTATAAAGAATAGCATTGCATTTTTCTTGTATCTCGTAAATATTTCAATTTTGCTCTTGTCACACATTTGCACTGTCATGCAAACTGCACTTTTATGTCTTCCTTTTGTTAAAGAAGATCGTACGAATATTTCTGTAGAAACATTGTTGTGATACGAGTAGTAATTTAAGATGACAAGAAACTCGGAACTATTGAGATAAATTTTGAAATTATTCTTGAAACTATATAATGTACTTAAAAATATAATAGTAAAATGGCAGTGTCTCTTGTTACAATGATGTATAATAAGTAATTGCCAATTTGGTTTGAATCATTGGGTGCGTTTAGCGAACGCAACTGTTGATCTTAGAAAATCAAAGTTTTTGCGTTCAAATCGAAGTCATTTGTGTGGGATAGTATGAAAAAAAATCTAGGCTTTAAAGACTAGGCAAATAGAACATTATTCAATTCCTCTGTCTTTCTGTCCAGATATTGAGCGCCAACTTGTGTTCTCTCGCTTTCAGCTGTTGCGTCTTTCTTTTTGTTTACGTTGAGTATAGTTGAATATAATATTTAAAAAAAAGATTTTGGAAGAACAACTAATTAATATAATATTATTGCACGAATAAACTTTTCAAAGTAAAACACTCAACTTTCATAATAACACGAAGTACGCATGCGCAAACAAAAAATTTCCAAGTCTTAAATAATCTTCAAATACTGTGTGATAAGTCAAAACTTAAAGACGTGAATAAAACACCTACAAAAGTAAATCTTGGATAGCGTTCTAGTGTGATACGCCCTTAACCCGTAGTTGACCAAAATATCCACATCCAATCAAGTGGGGTGTAGTATACCCTAGGCTTTTCTCATTTAATATCAATTAAAATAAGGTAAAATTTATACAGTTAGATGCTGTCAAGCCTATAGAACAATATTACAAAAAAAAAATGTTTCAAAGTAATTATTTAATGCTTTTTTAATAATTTTTTCAATAAAAGTCAAAATCACGCCAATTTCTTTCCTAAATTGCATCATACTTCAAGTTGCGTCTCGTGTTGACTGACAACATTGCATCTCTCGTTCACACCAACTCTCACACATACTAATTTAGCTAGCTCTCTGATTGGTCTATGTATTTTAGTGGGGGAGACAATTTCTTTCTCATTTCTCAAGCAAAGCTTGAATTTTGAATTAGTTGCTATTAGATACTAACAACGTTTATTTATTTATAATTCGTTCGAAATGCGCTGTTGCCAAATATAATTTAGACATATTTTTTTGTAAATGGTATTTTTGATTTTTTTGTCGATTAAAAATTAAATTATTGTTAAATATTAACTAATTCATAAATATTGTCAATAGATACATCATTTCCACTATTAATATACTGGGGTGTGATACACCCCATTTGGTCAAGCTTGGGTTAAGAGAACCAAAGTAATGCTGATGAAAACGTTTGTTTTTTCTCTTATGTTATATACCTACTTCTGAATCATAGGTTATGAGGAAGATATGATCTGTTAGGAAAACTATGGATAGAAAAGAGAATGGCTTAATTATTGAGGAAATTAAGAAACTCGTAAGGTTGTTGACAATAGTTCATAACAGAATATGTACATTATTTGGTCGTGTTTAATTTGGTCGACAAAGCAGTGAGTACTTAGGAGAGATTAATTCTACAAGGGAAATTTGATGGAATAAGGTCACGTGGTCATGTTTCTACTAGGTGGAGAGCTTAGATTAAAGTGGTAACGGGTTCTTCTATTATAAAAGCCACAATAGAGGTAGAACACCAAAGCCGTTGGAAAGATAAATAAATTAAAGAAATCATAAGTTACAACTCTTTTAACCAGAAGAAACTGACATAGAAGAAAGTAAGTACTTTCTTTAACATTCTTTAAGTAAAGAATGTTACATTCATTACTAATTTGGCATTTATATTGAAGAAAACATTTTCCATCACTACAAACTATTGTATACATGAAAGGAAAAAAGAAATTAATTTTCAGAATAGCAATTATTATTTAGGGGAGAATGGTGTACTTTCGGACAAGTGTTCCTTTTAGCCATTTGAAATTAAAAGGCAATTTTTATTCTTTTTTGATCTAGAAATGTTTAAATCTAATAAGCCGACGGAGTGGCCGAGCGCATTAAATCGCAGCAGTTTGGACTGGTGTAAAACAGTCTGGATTGTGTGGTTGGTAGTTCGATTCTCCATCGGTGATATTATTCGGGCGAGAATGATATGTTTACATTACTCTCATTTCACAATCATTCTCCCCTCATCCAGGTGTAGGAGCTCGCCCCCTGGCATCGGCGATTAGTCTCGTTGCAGAAATAGGCCGATGTAAAATAAACAAATAAGTAATAAAAAAATAATAATAATTTAAATCTATTCACTTATTATTAGATGTATTTTATCATCAAAGAGCAGCATATATAATTTAATGTGAGTCAATGTATAAGTGATTTCTTTGGTTTAGGCGGAACTAGATTTTCAAATCTAGTCACTTTTACCGATGGATTAATGATTTTGATAATTTTGTGTAGGAAAAGCCAGCTTCAATATATAAAAAATAAGCTAGTGATAACTTAAAAAAAATTAATTCCATTTAGTTCCGCCTAAAGGTTTGAAATAGCCTGTAAGTGAATGTGATATTTCTTCCAACAATATAAAAACAACAGAGTAAACTGTGACAGTATAGAGTTGCATAAATTCAGAGGTGAATAATTAAGGGATTTTATATTTTATTTACTATGTTGTATATGTATTAATGCGTCTATTTATTAGTAGAACTGAAACCTACCTTCTGTTAAGTTTGTGATTTGATTGTCAATTTCTCTTGGTGTAAACCTTGGGACAAATAAGTGCTTGTATGGGACTGTTCCAACTTTATAATATGGGACTGTTAATATATCGTAGCAGAAACCATAAACGCAGATGATATGATTATACTGAAACAAATTGAAGAAGGCATAATCTTTATCCGACAAAAAGATGACATATAAAATAAGCCAGGATGACCTAATTATGATTTTATTTGAGTAAAAAGTAATTTGTGAAATACAAATGCAATCTCAGAAATGATCCTTAGAGTCCTTCATGGGATATATCGTTTTATAATAAGCTTGATGATTTATACTCGTTGCAAATTTAGTTGTCCCATCGGTACCTTAGCTCTCCTTCTACCATGTGACATGTCCCATGGTAAAATTTATTGTAAAAGTTTATTATTTTTGGTTAATATTTATAAATACATATATATATATAAATATGTTTCTTTTTTTTTTAGGGCATATTAACAGTAAAAGATTTATCTTTCAAGATTATATTTTTCTTTTATCTAAAATCAGTCAAGTTATTAAAAAATATATAAAAAGTGTCCCAAGGTACACCATTAAACCCCCCTAAAATAATCATAATTTTTCTTGGAAATATCAGAAAAGATACAACAGTGAATACCGTGTTTATTGATTTAAAATAATGGTATCAACTTTAACTCACTTTGATAAAATGTTTAAAAATACACGTGTAAAAGTAAGTGATCAGTCAGTTGCAAAAAGAATATTCCAACTTTGAATCGTATCTTTTCAGTAGTAAGACGAGAAAGTTTTATTGAATTCACATCGCTGTAATAGATCGTTTTCCCTTTACATCCGTCATTTTTGATTTTATTTTTCAGACCTTTTTCTTTACATTCTAAAGCAGAGGTAAGCAAACATTCCTAAATACCGATCTCTCAGTTCAAGTAAATAAAATGAAGCATAAAAACATCAAACAAGAATTAATTTGAAATGGTTATATCATATATCTTCTAATTTATACCATCCAGTTAAGTTCATATGTCACTCAAACTGACTAAGTCTCAGTATTTCTAACCGTAGTTAGCTTAAACTTAATTGGACATTGTTAACTACCTATGGGTTAATCCATTTTGTCCGTATTTCCATGCGCAGTTTACAAACTATTATAAGTATAATTTAGACGCTGGCCTAAGAGCCAGTTGACTTACTTAGTATATGGCTTAACGTCAAATTTCTTAAATTACGATTTAATTTAGGAAAAATTTAGAAGGAAAAGGTAAATAAAAATAGATTAAGGTAAAAGATTATTCTATTTTCATAAAATAATAAATAAAAAGAGCAAGCCTGTAACTGCAAACGTTTAATCGTTTGTACCTACTATTTGTCCGCTAAGCAAGGGCACGGACGTGAGTTCAATTCCTGCTTATGTCAAATAAATTGTTTAAAAATATTTATGGAAAATGTTTTACGTCCAAATAATTAAATGGCAAGAGAAAGAAAAAAAGTCATTCAGCTTTTTGGACAATACATATATTTTAGAAACACAACGTTTCGTTATGGAGGAAGCTAATAACGGTTTAGCGAAACGTTGTGTTTCTAAAATATACGTATTGTCCAAAAAACTGAGTGAAAAATATTTATACAAATTAAAGGTTCTGCTTAACCGTTCGCAATGATGATAAATAAAAAGGCAACTTGACTAAAAATAAAAACAATTTCCCAAATCAACAAAAATAAAATAAATCCCAAAAATTATAATCCCAATTATAATAAATAATATGCTAAATACTAAATTAGTTATAACTGATCTAAACAAAATAAAACTATTGTTATTGTGTACAATTTATTTGTGTACATGTATTTAATTTCACACTTCAATTTCTAATTCTAAAATTTTCATTCATTTAATAATAATGTTTATTACTAATAATTGTAATTGTTCAGTAAAACTAAAATCAGTCAATAATTTAATAATAATTAATAATAAAAGTACATTTAATTTCGATTAGCAAAATATAATTTAATTATGTTATTATGACAGTCATCTCAATTTTTAAATGGTTGCAAAACAAATTTCTGCACATCAGCTGGTGTGTATTTCGTTATTTAATATATTACATTAGGTATACATATATCTCACTCTGGATTTTAGCCAGTAATATCAACAGTGTAAACAAAATCCGTGCCGAGTCACAGTTTGCAATCTAGTGTATTGGAAATACATAATGTTATTTGCCTTGGTATTTAACCTAGTGAAGTTAACAGACTAGAGTTAGTAACTCTTATATTTAACTACAAGTTGGAAATACCAAGCCTAACTGATGTAACTGAAATCGCTATGGATCAATATCTAGTCACAATACATAGACAGACCAATTCTGTAACTGAGTTACTATGATCATAGTAACTAAATTTGTCACTATGAGCAAGGTTAGCTACTATCATGAATGAAAGTCATTATACTACGCTTAACATTAACAAACATTCACATTAAGTAATTTGTCTAATCTGCGTGCTATAAGATAGGGACTATTAGGCCCTTTGCAAATTGGCAACTACATACTTGCCAGAGACCGAGTCGTCGGAAGCCCACAACAAGTATAATAACCAAAGCTACGACCAATCTTTAGTCGGTACGGTAGTATTAAAATTGATGTCACGGAAGTCGCTGTTGTGTTATTCTTATATAATCGATTTAAAAAAATATCAGAAAAAGTATTATGATTAAGAAATATTGAGTGAACTCTTTATTTTAAGAACGACGTAAATAAGGATTGTTTACTTTGTTTTTTAATGACTCAAGAAAATACAACGATACATTTTTTAACTACATAAGAACGAATTTTTTATATTTTCGCCAAATATATGTTAGGATCAGAATATGTTAGGATCAAATATATGTTGGTCGTCCCTTATAATATGTAACGATAGCAACTATAATGTGGTGACATATATGTGACAGATTGTAAATAGACGTTGTAATAAATGCTCGTTTGTGCTTGAATCTGTGTGTTTTAATTGATATTATTACAAACGTTAGTTAGTTAAAATTTTTGGCGCACAGCAACAAAGGCTATTTGCGTCTCACGCAGCCCATCTAAATGACTACACTACATATTAAAACAATAAATTAAACAATAAAGAAATAAATAAAATTATTAAAAATACGTATACTCAATACAAGTAATCTTGCACGGACAAATAAAAACTTATTACAAACGCTAGAAAGCGTTTACATATATATTATACATAATTACTTTCCAGGGAGATAGGGGCGATCGACCTTGAATACCACAATGTACGATTTTAGGCTAAATACGATATTTTGAGAACACTGTACAATAATTTAACTCCTATAGGTGAAACTCCACTGATCAGAAGTATAGTTGAAATATGATATTTTGTTTCGTCGTAAAAGCGTGTTTACATTACATTAAAACAACCAGACTCTCATAATGATTAAAAAAAATTGTTTGTAAATCGATAGGAACCAGGATAATTGGCAAACCGAATATATTCATCACCTTTAATAAATTTAGAGAAATCAAAAATACAGTTAAACCATGGAGCGTCTTCGGAACCAGAAGGGAACCGATCATGGCCACCAGACCGAGAATAGGACACAGCCGACTCACACACCTACATATCTTTGATAGGACGACTACAGACTTTTCAGAATTGCAACACAAAAATCACAGTACAAAACATCATTATCGAATGTTCAAATTATGAGAAGAAAAGAAGAACCAGATCCAAAACAACCTGTATGGTCTTAACTCAATATTTTAATTTTGAATTTTGAATCATGTAAATTAAATATTAGAATATCGTGTAATCTTTCTATATCTCGCAAAACTGTATGGTACATAATAATGTTATGGTAACAGAATTATAATTTTGTGAGAAACGATTATTTTCATGGAAAGATTACACGATATTTTAATATTTTACTTACATAATTATAAAAATGGAAATATTGAGTTACGACGATCTTCGTAGAATGGGTTGAATTGTTGATGTAGGTATTCTAGATATTTAAATTTAAAAAAAATAAATAAAAAACGTGTTTAGTGAGTTTTAAATTTTAAGCACAAACTCAAAAAAATATATACATTTATATTTCTATAAATAGTTTTTTTTACATCGGTATTTCTATAAATCAATTACGTGTTTTAGACGATTAGATAGAATAATAAGTAACCTAATCTAAGCATGAATTTACAAACCATTAATGCTCTAATTTATGTATCCTCGACCAAAACATCCGCTTGTAATTCAGCATTTCGGAGAAATTATGAATCATATTTTAAAGCATTAAAAGTTTAGTGACTGGCGAATGGCGAGTGGCGACAGCCGCGATCAAGGGTACGCTACATTTACTACAAAATTAAACCAGGTGCTTCTAATCAGTTTTCCAAATGAATTACCCAACTGCTTACGGCAAATAAATATTTCAAAATGTTTCACATTGTCATTCTAAATTTAATTCCTTAACCTATACAGTTTCATAAAAAAATCACAAAACTGTTTCAGTTTTCTTGCACTAGGTTAGTTTAAATATTTTAAATCTCACACCTTCTATTAGCCAAACGCCACTCTTATATGGATTCCAAAATCTCACTGGAGTATAAGGCTTTAATAAGTTCTCTCCATCTTGGTTTATAGTACGCGAGAGGACTAACTTAATGCCAAGGTTTACAGAAGTTTTAAGCTTCTGTAGGACTGCTCTTCGCCAGATGATAGAGCTAGAGCCGCCTCTTGCATTTTTCCTGCGGATTCCACTCCAGTGCCATTCCGTGATACCAGTTTGGTGTCTACCCTAAACATAATCAACTCAGTTCCACTTTCATGTTGTGTTCTTCTTCGCAAATATCTTTTTGGACAGTTTGGTTCCGAAAATCTCTGTTGGAAACTTTTTCTAGCCATCTAAAGCTGCATTCAGAGCTCTGTAAATCAACACGTTGTACGCTATGGATAATTTTTAAACGAGGTCATTTGGTATGATCGGACATGCTCGTGCTTTGTCGTTGCTATACTACTGTTGAGCGATATAGTACGAGCTTGTCCGATCATACCAATTGCACTCGTTTAAAAACTATCCATAACGCACAGAGTGTTAATTTCTGAGCTCTGAATGCAGCTTAATACGCATTATTCTGCAAAGACATTTGGTTATGAAATCTTAGAAACACCACTTTTGACTATCCTAAAAACACTTCGCCCACAATAAACATATTACGTACTATTTTATCAAATAAGTTTTATGATATAGTAGGTGTGTGTGCACCCGTTTACATTTTATTCTTAGGTTGACGGGTTCGATTCCCAGTGAGGCAATATTTTGATATTTAATTTCTACATTATATATGTATTATCCCTTTGTGATTCAGTCATACTGAACAACTATGTACTTATATTATATTTATTTGTGTAAACACATGAGACAGTGTGAATTTTAGTTTCATTTAGAATCTAGCTCCGTGGATAGGTACAAACTGTACACGATATGGAGTCACAACCTGTCAACACTAATATCATATACTCAATCACATGCCTTCGTAGTCTAGTGGCTCTAGAACGAGAATGCGAAATTCTTAGGTTGACGGGTTCGATTCTCGGTGATGCAGTATTTTGATATTTAATTTCTACATTATATATATATTATTGCTTTGCGATTCAGTCATACCGAACAACTATTTACTTCTATAATAAGTAACTTCCATCAGGCCCTAAGAGAGGGTCAATGGGGTCGGGGTCAGACAACATTTCTGGAGCCTCATACCCCTCCGTTTATTTATGTAATTTATGTAAAATATAAATAAATGTCGGGGCGCTGAGGCCTCTGGCGTCCCCGGAACCCGGACCATATGGCCCTCCTAGCCCCCCTCTATCTGGGCTTGACTCCATCATATCGTATGTAATATCAGTTAGATAAGCGCTCCGCCTAAAATGTGGCTTTCTAGTAACATACTTAAATTACACTTTAAATTAAAATTTAAACTGTCAAATAGCTTACCTTCTATAAAATAAATGTGTCTGCTAAAAAACTGAAACGTTCATTAATCATCAATTGTGGTGTACTATTTACTTTATCAAACTGATCAGAGGCATTAATAATAAGTTATTGAAGAAAATTTTAAAAGATTGGCTGCGATTACATAGAAAACGCGGTTCTGTTTAGAAACTTATCAAGGTTGTTTTATGAATGGTACTTTTAAAACTGTTTTCATTTATTTTCTTTAATAATAAATGTACTTCAACCATCGTTTTTAATAAAAAAAACAATAAAAATATTAAACAGAGACGAACTTTAATATATTTTTAAGTACAATATAAGTAATTGTATGTAGCTGTAAAACTTGATTAATGTTAATGCTGGTTCACTAAGTATGTGGGTTTCTTACAGGAACACATATTTTGTTTTTGATATAAATAGTAAAAGTAATTAATTAATATTGATATAATTTAATAATTAATAAGTAATTATATATATATTTTTTTATATTAATTCTAGTTGTTGGATATTTGTTTACATTTTAAAATTTAGAGGTAATAAGTGCAAATTTTAACGTAGTCTAAGTAGGCGCGCACCCATGGGAACTAAGTGGCTTGAGCCCCTCCCAAGTATTCAAAAACCACGTGTTTTTAGTGTTTTTAAGGAGCACACTATAGTTTTAGAGCTCATGAGCTTTTTTTAGTCATCGCTTGTATTTTGGAAGCGAAGACCTTTTTTTTTGGCATCATTTACATTTTGGAAGCGATGAAATTTTTTGTCATGCTTATATTTTGGAGGCGAGAACCTTTTTTTGGGTTATCACTTGCATTTTAAAAGCGAGGACCGTTTTTTGTCATCACTTGAATTTTGAAGGTAAGATCCGTTTTGGTTTTTGCGCGGGCCGTGTTAGAATAAACCGATCGGGTCAGTAATTTCCCGATATGTAGATCCCATTCCATCATTGTCCTTGTTAAACAATTTTATCTTCTAAGCCCCCTGGTCATAAAACGATATCCGTAAAAAATTCAATTAAAAAATCAATTTCTGTCAGTCTATTCGTTTCTCCGAGATTCACGCAAAAACGGCTAGATATATGTTCATGAAATGATGACAAACAATTTATTTGGTATGTTGAGAGCAAAACCAGGATTCGAACATAGCCTATATGACATCTCAAAATTATCATTCTACTGGAGGGGTCGTTTTTTCGCCTAGGCCAACGAGGCCATGGCCTAGGGCCCGATCGCCGGTCTTAATTTTATTTTGTAAAGTTACTGATTTAAAAAATTATATAATAATAATGATAAATAACAAAATGAATGACAATCATATTTCAGACGAACTCCTGTTCGGCATTGTAGAATTTATGTACATATGCAAAATGTATTGGGTTAATGCAAAATTAACGACGATTTTTTTTTTTTTTTTTTTGTATATAAATTTATTCAATAAAAACATTGCTGCATGGAGACGATCTATTGCTGTATGGAGACAATCGAGCTGAGCCAGATAGATGTCGCTGTTGATATTGATTTGGCATTTGCCGTTTTTTTGCGGAATCCGCTTTTGTTGACGCTCATCATATTCATTTCACGAAAAGCAAATGCCGTTTGCAATGATCTCCCAATTGATGATTCTGTTTCTATCCGACCATACGCACCACATTGCCTTCTTAATTTGGGCACCTTTTGCTATTAATTTCGGTGTTTCACCCGGAGATACACAAACTTTCTTTCTTTTGACGTTTTTGAAGATCAACCACGATTCATCACCAGTGACAAGATTTTTCAAAAATGATGATTGCTCGTTTCTCTGCAGCAATTCGGTGAAAATTCGAACTTAACGGGTTTGTTGTAGTCGGAGAGTTCGCGAGGCACCCATCCAGCCAATTGCCACACTTTTCCAAGCTTTTACAGGCGACGGACGATCATGGATTGGTCGACATTGAAGTCTTCAGCCAGTAGCCTGGTTGTCATGCTATCGTCCTCTTCCACGGCCGACAAAAGTGCCTGAGCGTCGGAATCCGATGACCGTCCTCTTCCTTCATCACTCTTAAGACTTGTGTCACCCGATTTGAACTTGTGGAACCATCTTTTAACTTGTTTTTGACTTATTGTTGCTTTGCCGAAAAGCTCGTTGAGATCACGAAATAATTGTGCCGCTTTCCATCCTTTCGCGAAATGTTCGAGCATTATATGACGAACATGAATATGATTTTCGACACGCATTTTTTTCACCTAAAAACAGAAGAATATTTTTATAATTATTACATAAAACAAGCGTCATTTTTCAACTCAAAGTAAAAACTCGTCGTTAATTTTGCATCAACCAATAATTTTAGTAAAATTAAATATAGCGGTAATGAATAATCAAGGTTTAAAATTAGGTCTCAAATCGTTGTAATCGCTTGAATTGCAATATTTTTTCTTATATATATTTCGTATAAGACACAACAACCAAGAATAATTACATTTTATGGTAACAAATTCACATTGAAATAAAATACATAAATACAATAAAGGAAATAAATAAATAAAAACAAAATGAAAATAAATAAGATAAAATAATATAAAATAAAGTAAATAATAAAATCAATAAATAAATAAAATGCAATTACAGTAGATTTAGGTTACAGTGCTATATCTAGATTAATCAACCATTCGGCAGCGGAGGGTGTGAGCATAAATAGGTCTTCATCGCTCCCAGTGAAGTGGTATAAAGGGCATTCTTTAACAATGTGTTGCATTGTTTGTATCGAAGCTCCACATTGGCACTTAGGGTCTTGTATATAGCCCCATTTATGCAACATATCCGCACATAGGCCGTGTCCAGTCCGAATTCTATTTAATCTGCACCAGAATCGGCGAGGTAAATCAAAGCCTGCTGGTTTTTCAAGTGGTGTGAGATATTGTGTTGCAGTTTGGGGGGCGGTATTTTGCCACTCTTGCATCCAAGTCTCTTGCAGGTTGAAATTGTCCCTTAGTGTGGCATATGGAACCTTTCTTGATTTTAATCTATTCCTAGGCAGATTATGTAGATCATCATGGATAGGCAACTTCTGCTCTCTGTTTTCATTAATACCTGCCATTAGATTTGTTAATGCTTGCTGACGACGTAAATGTGGTGGGGCTATGTGGCTCAGGATTGGCAAGTATTCTTTGGGAGTAGATTTGACGGTTCCTGATATCATACGCATAGTATTGTTCAGTTGGGTATCTATCCTCTGTATATGTGAGCTATTTATCCATATAGGAGAACAATACTCCGCAGCTGAATATACTAAAGCTAAACTAGCTGTTCGTATTGTGTCCGCAGTGGCTCCCCAACTTGAACCAGCTAATTTTTGTATGATATTATTCCTGGTCTGGATTTTAGCAGCTGTCGATACTAAGTGCTGCTTATATGTCAGTGACCGGTCGAGAGTAACTCCTAAGTATCTTGGATGTGGATTATGGTTCAACACTCGACCATCAAAGTGGACTGAAAGTGTTTTTCTTGCCTCTCTGTTGTTTAGATGGAAACTGGATACTTCTGTTTTTGCCGGATTTGGACATAATCTCCACTTTTGGAAGTATTCGTTTAAAGTGGCTAAGTCTTCAGTAAGTTTTTCTTCGGCTGTTCTGAAGTTATCGCTTTGAAAAGCTAAATATTTTTTCTTAATTTGACTTGACTTCTCCTGGGAGGAGGGCCCGTTAAATACCTATGGCGTAGGGTCCTTACAATTCATAAGACGGTCCTGCTCAGCAGGCACTACATAACTTATAGATGTCTAGATACTGCATAGAATTTTCTGTCGGTAGTCGATATTGTAATGCGTAGAGCATCTCCAGGTGCAAAAGGCGGTAAACAAAAGGTCGTATATAAGTCATGTTTCTAAAAGTTTTCGCACCTTAATAATGTGGAGAGGAATAAGAAACCGAGAAAAACCTTGATTTGATCTGGGTTGCTTTGGTTAGTAATCAAATTTCAGTAACCGCATTCCGTAAATTATATTTTTTCAGCAATTTTGTATTTTCGGAACGAAAAATCTTGGTCGAAATTTTGGTATTTACGGTACATAATGTTAGTGTTACTACTTATCAAACGTTTGAATTTTGTTCAGAAGAAATGGTACACTATAGTCAATAATTTTGTAAACAAGTTTTTCATTAGACCTCATAACTCCAGGTGGTACCCAAACAACGAATTGAGATCGCTTACGAAGAAAATCCAGGCTTAACTACACAGAATACCTTTAATTCACTACCAATTAAAGCTGATTTAAATGTTGGAAATAATAACTATTAAAACCTCATAATAGATTAACGGTATACACCTTTTTATAACGCACAATATAACTAACAATAGGCAGATACATTTCAAATGATTTGATAATGATTCATCACTCATCCATAAATATTTTTATCTGGTGTGTATTGTGTTTCATTATAATGTGTTCCAAATGAGTGATCGAGGCGTGCCAAATTGTAAATGAGTTACTGTTAAGAAACATTTAAATAACACTCATTCTAAGATATATTAAGCCGTTGATTGTTGACTTGCAATACAACTTAGCACATCTGCACCGTTGCATGTGTAAACTCATCAAAAATATAGCGTCATTCATTGATTACGATCTGGTTGTTAATTGTTTAAATTTAGTCGGCCAGTATCGTGTTAAGGAGGAGAATTTAAAAGCACTTTGTCCCTGTCTTTATTTCAGATACAACACAAAATACTTCTACGCTGTGTGCATTGTTGCCATTATATGTTTGTTAAATAAAATACTATTATTGGTTCTCTGTCGATCAGTCGGCTTGTTAAGTCTCGTGAACTGTAGCAACACCAGAATCCATTAAGTACATCAATAACTTGTATGTAGAATTGTAATTATTTTGTAATTAATATAGTGTTTGATGTTTATTGCCATGAAATGTTTTTATAGCCATAATAAATAAATAAGTTATAAACATCCTGAAAGCATAAATTGCAATATTCATATATGTCTGGTACCATATTTCGTCAAAGGTTATAGTTATAATCTATACAAAAGTTTCTATGTAAAAGCATCAAATTGGTACTTCCTGTACCTAATACATTATCTCATTTATAACGTGTTTTTAAAAGTGTAAAATGTCGTGTAAAAAATTTCACAATTTCAAAATTTCCCCTTGTTTAATACGTATAGTGCCTCGCATTCACGTCAGAGTGTAAATAACGCTAAAATTAGCTAAATCCACTGAGGACTTTTTCCCTCTTCACTGAGACGTGTGTAATAAATCATAAAAATAGGGATGGCGAGTCATCTTTTAATTCGTTGTCCTTCATATTGTCCCCTCCGATGCTATATTATACCAGTGGCGTACGGATTGTGCTAAATAATTTGGTGCAGGAATCGGCAAACTTATGCGTCGCGGGCCGCATTCAATAAAAAAAAAAATCGGGCCGTACTTTCTTTTGTAATTTCTATTTTTTACGATTTTAAGCTCTTGCTTACACCGGTTTGCATGTATTTACGTTGCTGTAAATACGCCTAATGTGTAAGAAGCTTTAAGCAGCGCGACAATAATGTTTTGGCTATAATAGATAACTTTTTTTTAATCAATTTATTGGCCTTGGGTCTGACCTCCACTTGGCCCCGATAAATAACAAAAGTACACATTATATATTCTTATTTGAGGGCCGCATAAATTCGTTTTGCGGGCCGCATTCGTCCAATGGGCCGCCGTTTGCTGACATATGCTGCATAGTAACAGTCTGGCTAATGAGGTGACAGGTTACAACGCCGCCATTAGTATTACAAATAAGCATGGTAGCTATTTTTTGTGAAAATATTCTCAAAAATTTACCGTTTCTGTACAGATTATCTTATTTTTCCATTTTAAACTATTATTTATTTGGAATTCAAATGGCGGCGCTGGGACCTGTCACCTAATTACCTGACTGTTATTTCACGATATCTGTAAACTTCTGTGCCCCAATACACCATCCAGGTGTTGGGAACTAGAATTGAAATAAAATAAAAAAGAAGACAAAACAAAAGCCTGATTTAGTCCTCGTGAGAGTGTAGACCGGATCCATTACTGGGAGTGAAAGGGCGTAATGCACTAGCAGTAATCAGCGATACGGCTCAGTGAGACAACAGTGAAATTATTAGATAATAATAAGTTGGGTTAGAATTTGTTAATTGAACGTGGCACAACAAGGTCTGATTGTTTTTTTGGTGTCCCTGCGTGTCTCATAATAACGACTGTGTAAATACTAGGCAAGTGTCGTTAACCGAAAATGTCCACTAAATGCTTTTTTCACATATTGATGCCTGTGCTACACTGCAATCTTCATATACGGGTATAACAGACGAAAATGACGCGCTTGTAACTAAAATAAACACTATAGACCTTATTTTAAGAAAAAATGTAAGCATACTAATACACCACATGGCCGCTAGGGAGATGGTATAGCACGTATAGGGTTGCCATACGTCCCGATATATCGGGACTGTCACCGTTATTGAGCCGATGTCCCGACGTCCCGACTTTGCTGTCAAAAGTCCCGACAATACTCATTTTTATTTTTTTAATTACAATTTAATAAAACAATACAATTTAATTAAACAATACGCGTCTAGACCACGCGGCGTTCATCAAAAGATGAACGCTGCCTGGCTAAACGCGACGTAGACTATAACTAATGTGTTTGTTTGAACTCTCAGTATCTTTCCTATATGAGGGCCAAAGACTTGCACAAGTATACCAAATTTCAACTTTCTATGTTCAGCCGTTTGGCTACAATTTCTACCGTACAGAGAGACAGATACATGATTGACGTTATAACGTTTTTTTTTTGTGGTCATACCTACAAAACCTTAAAAAGATATTTTGAAAGAAATCAAGTCATTAGAAAAGTATTATTTTTAAACTAAGTTGGTAAACTGGTATATATGCATGTTTTGATTAAAAAAGTAAATATGTATTTGATATTTATTGTTTTTTTTTTTTTTTACGTCACTTTAACACTTCCGACTTTTGTAAACATTATTTTCATTTTCGGATGTCCCTATATCGGCTGAGAGATTTATGACAACCCTAAGCACGTAATGAGTACACTGTGTAGCAATAGTCTGGCCTATGGTAACAGAGCCGCCATTAAGAGTCCAAATAAATATTGGAAATATTAGAAATTCAAATGGAAAATAAGACGATTTTTACCGAAAGAGTAAATGTATGTGGAGCTATTCCCAAAAATTTATTCTTTCTGCAAAGATTATATAATTTTTCCATTTGAAAGTAATATTTATTTGGATTCTTAATGACGGCGATGTCATCGTTGGCTAGACTATTCCTATACAGTGTCTGTAGTAGTGAGGCCGATAAGGATAAGCATGGCGTTAATGTAACGGGGCCGCTCTGGCGAGTTGACGTTATTGGAGGTGCACCTGGATGCTATTATGGACTGTTTTCATTTTAATTTTTACTATTCATCCCTGAAATTTAGTACTATTTTACGTGCACAGTAAGCCCTAGAAAAAAAGTTTTGGCCCCCATCACTGGTTATGCTGTTCCCAGGCATGTCGGAGTACCGGATACATCAATTTGTGTTAATTGAAAAAATAAACTATACGCCGGCCTGTATATGTTTCAAAAGTCGAGTAACATAAGCACATTAGAATAAACAAACATAACTAGATTATTTTTGCTATATATATATAATTGGACTTCATTGAAGTTGGAACTGCGTTTTACTAAAATGTCATTACGCTCAAAGAAAAAACATATTTGTGCATTATTTTGTTTTGTATGTTTTTTCTTTGTGAAAAATTTTACTAACATATAAAGAAATGAAATCTTTTGTAGTTGCACAACACAATTTTTATAAAGTTTTTTTGTACAACTACAGTTAGCTCTGACAGAACAATCCACTAGAACAGTGGTTCCGAAACTTTGCAAGCCTAAGGAATTTTTTATGCAGGAAATATTTTGAAGAACCCCTATATTTTGGAATTTTTAGACTAATATTAATTAATAATTCAGTTGCCAGACTCAGTGGCGGACTAAGAGTGTTGAGTCGGCCCTGTAATTTGAAAGTTTTATCAGTTCTTTTTAGGGTTTAGTAGGTATGACCAAAAAATTCGTATGACGTTATTCTGAAAAAAAAAAATCTTAATTATGTACATTGATAAGAACCGGAATAGTTCAACAAAAAATTTTGATCAGATTAATTTTTCAAAAAATACTTTACTTGCAAGTTTTTATAGAGAATACAAACTTTCGTAGACCGTAAAAGATATTAAAAAAATATTTAACTAAAAGTTGTTTCTTTTTTTTTAAGCTCTGTCCCTCTGTTTCCTCACCAGTAAGGAAAGTAGCATTTTCCTCACTCATTTGCATGCGGGAAGATCTACTTTCTCGGCATGTAGTGGAAAAACAAATTGTATTTTGATGAATATCCTCTTAGGATCACTTGAGTCGTGTAGTAACGAAGTATGAGAACGAAAAAATAAAAACAAGGATATAGCCCGCATTTTTTTGTATGAAACTTGCATAATACAAATACATGTAATTGCAAAATGCTTCTTATTATATATCTAAAAATTCACTAAAATTAAGCTTTTCGTTGGAGAAATTTACATTTGAATAACAATTTTTATTGGCTGTAACTTCATCATATTCTTAAAAGTTTTAGTATAATGTATTCTTAGTTTCCAGAAATAAAGTTCAATAATAAGGAATCCCCAAGCAATGAGAATAAAACCGTACATATAATGGCGATATTAACTCTTTAAGTGAGACAAGTAGTCAATTTAGAGAAGATTTTGTAAAGATAAAATCACTGGATTACTTTCTCATAGAGCTGCTGAACAGCGCAATTTGTTGCAATATAAATTTAATGGCTCTATACGATGGGTTACTTTGTAATGATTCTAAATTTGCTGTAGCAAGTTTAAGCTTGAAATCCATTTTCCGAATTATTCCATTTTTAGGGTTTGGTAGGTAAAACATTTATAATGGTTACCCATTTCTGTCACCCTATCTGTACGGCAGATTATAGGTCTATTCGTAGAGTCGTTTCCAACGGTTTATGATCATCAGATGCAAGCTCAGAGTTCAAAGAAGTACGTTAAAATTGCTCTGCTATCGCATCCGACGATAATAAACCGTTAGCAATGACTCTACGAACTGTCCTATAGTGGCTGAACGGCTTATGGATCGGCAAACAAATCTAGAGAGTTGATATTTGGTATACACATACACTACTTTGTTCCACATATAAGAAAAATATTCAGATTTCGAAAAAAGTATCATGCGAAAAATATACATACTTCCGCGTATCCACCGAATTACGAATACAAGGTAAAATTAATGAAAAACCTAAAAATTAAAATTACGATTCATCTGTCTTAAACATTTCCGCTTTTCTGTTGACCAATTTTAATGCAGTTGTGTCCATTAGAGCTGGAACCGAAACTAGTTTTTCGGGTACCCGGTTCCGTTTTTGGGGAAATATTGGATTCGTAATTTTGCTATTTGATTTCGGATCTAAGATCGTCAAATAATTAATGCATTATGTGTCCAACTGTAAATAAAGTCTGTATAATAGGACATACATAAACTCAGGATCAGGCATGTGCACAAATAATAAACAGGTTCAAACATGATAAGAATATCAAGACCTAATACGCCCGATAGTAAAAATGGTTTATTTAGTGTTTTGTCTTTCAGTAGTGCGGTTGTGTAATAATGAATGTTATTTATGCAAAACGTTTTGAAGCGGTATTTTTATGTACGCACCCAAAAGAACCAAAAATGTCCTTTTCAAGTGCAGCAAAATATGTATATGCACAAGTCAGTAGACTTTGTAAAGTATTGGGTGAAACGTTATAAAATGAATAAAAATGTTGACGATTTACCTAATCGTGGATTAAAAAAAGTGACCATTAAAAATATTCCTATGTTATCTTTACGTAAATATCAAGCAATTTTGTTAAAAAAGAACATTAAGTTAAGTCTAATGACCCTGAGGAATTGTTTAATTGAAAATGGTATTAAATTCAGGAGCACCAAACAAAAATCATTGTTATCGGTGAAACATGTCGAAAAACGACTCGCTTAGGCCAAGGAAAATTTAGACAGCGATTGGAGTGATGTGGTTTTCTCTGATGAATCTAGTTTTTACATGAAATATAAACTTCGAACAAAAAACGTTCAAAATTTGGATCACCTAACTCGTCAAATACGGCAGATATGGAGATCACTGCCAAAGTATTCCAAAAAGCTGGTAGAAAGGGTACCGAAAAGATGCCAAGCAATAATTGATAAAAGAGATAATGGAGATTGGACCAATTATTAGGTAGTAGCGTAATAATATTTACAGTAAATTTTTAAATTATTTTTAGTTTTTCCTTTTCTCTCTTATAGTTTGCCAAAAATGAACAAGGACGTCTTATTATACAGACTGTACACTAAGCTAGTCAAATTGCACTCAGTGTATAATTCGACGCGCATGCGTGCTTATCCGTAGTCAATGAAAGTTTTTTTACATTGCAAGTTTTTATTTAGCTAGTTAAAACGTTTGACGCTCACCAACGATGACTATTTGCGACTCACACAGCCTCTATTTATAGTTAGAATATTATTTATAAGTTAAAAATTAAACAATAAATAATAATATTTTAAACATTGTTGTTTATTACAATCAGCTGATAGCTAGCCATCTTGATGACGTAGGTTCAAAACCTAGTTTTACATCTAACGTTCTAAATTTCTGTGATTTTAAATTAAATTAACTATTTTTCTAATAATAAAACTAGACAGGTGTACATAAAATATTTTATTTGACTCGCTTATAATGGCTATATTACACTCGGTTAATTACAACCCTCGTTTACGACTTGGGTGGTCAAATACATCCTTGTGAAATATAGCCACCATTATATGCTTGTTAAATAAAATACTATCTTTGAATTTTTTAAACGACAGCGAACAGTAATAACTTTTCATAATACGTTAAGTTACTTTTACACAGTTCAATTAATTGATCAATAAATTGATCAAGTTTTTTTGCTAATTAATTGAAAAATTTATTGGTAACCTTGGAAACAAAAGCATCACGTTACACACATCAATTTTATTATCCATTTTTTTTGAAATTGTTTACATTCCCAACTGTAAAACATGTTGACATATTTATCAGAACAAAAACAAACAAAATAACCTAGATGATGGTAAATTAGAACGTTTGAGGTTCTATCAGATTTGAAAACGAAACACAAATTATATATATATATATATATATATTTAAATTATGCAACAACTAAACAGTTGGCAATGTCTTAAAAGATATAATTATACCTAGAATTAAAAAAAAAATTTATGAAAAATAGAACTTGTTCTATTTTCAAAATAAATTGATCTATTTTGATCAATTAATTGTCCAATAAATTGTTAAAATTTGAACACATTTTACACACTCCAATAAATGGAATGTCAACTTTTTCAATTGATCAATAAATAGAATCGTGTAAAACCCACTTTAGTTACTAAGTCAGTACGTACGAATATATATATATATATATATATATATATATATATATATATATATATTATTGGCAGTTTAAATTTCTTATTGTTATTTTGCTGTTAGGTTTAGTTCTTGTTTTTAATGTATCTGTCTTAACTTTGTTTTATCTGTATGCATAAAAGTAATTAGCTTTGCACAATTTGGTTGGAAATGAACCCTTTGAATGTTTAATTATTTAGCTGTAATTTCAAAATACCGCATTAGGCAATTTGAAAAAGTATTTCTCCACTGTTTTAAGTGCGTCATTTGTTTAAAATGGTACTTTTAACAGAGGCACGGTATGTTATTCTAACCCTTCTAAAGTTCATGTAAAATTAATGATCGGTTCATTTTGAACACATGCTACTAAGATACCAACAGTCGGATCATTTTCTCTAATTCGCTAGCAGAAAATTAAACTCACTAATGAAATGAAACGCACAGACACTGTTGACAAAACTTACCCAAATACTATTATGATTTACGTATTATACAATTTGCACTGTCGAATTAGATTTGAGTATTTAATATTGTCTTCCGACAGAATAATTCTACAACCATCAAAAGTTATGTACGAATACGTATTTACTTAATTCTTAAGCTCGGTCCACATTCGCGAGTTGATCTTGTAAACGTTTTGAAAAGAATATTTTTATCAGTAAACAATTTATAGTCAGAATAATTCAAAATCACTAAAACTTGTGCAATGGAACTTCTGATGATTAACGGTATTACAAAACGGTTTATTTTGAAAGTGGTGCAAGTCCATTTTGCATTTATCGTTAAGTAACACATTATTATTGGCACTACGACTCGGGGTAAGCCTTGGCCTCCTCTTAATGGAGGTTTCGGAATTATTATACTTGTCGTTGTACAGGTGATTAACCTGTAGTTTTTTTTTTTTTTTTTTTACCTTGGTAACTATAGATCATTGGTCAAGTGTCAAAATGTTAATTTGGTCTCATATGTGTAATTTACTTGCTGTTATAAATGTAAAAATAATTTTATGAATTTCTTCGTTCTGCATATATAAGAGTATTTGAATATGGGTAGGTAAGGTTATTTTCATGTTAAGGAGTTCATTAATAAAAGAGTGACAATGGTCATCATATTTTAGGTAATCGAATAAAATATGATTGACGTCTTCTATGCTAGTGCCGTCACAGTCACATGTTGGTTGGGGAGCCATATTAATTTTGAAAAGGTGGTGTTTTGTGAAGCAATGATTGAATCTTAAGCGGTATATTGTTGTTTAATATTTCCTGTTGCTAGGGGTTGAAAACCAGGTGTAGGGTGGGCTGGATGTTCCTATAACAGGTTCCTTTTGCAGTTGTTGTTCTAAGGTAGTCGTCTTTCGCCTCTTTGATGATGATCCTGTTGATTAAGGCTTTTATGTCTGAGCTCATAAGTGGATGTACAAGGAACTCGACATCTTGAGCTGCTACTTTCGCCAGTCTGTCGACCTCCTCATTATAGTGGATGTTAGAGTGTCCTTTTAACCATATTGTAGTATTATTGGACGAATGTGAACGTCCGAAGTGTTCAATGTTTTTCGCAAGTGGTGTAATATTCGCTTATGGATTCAAACGTGAACTCGACTTGAATCTGACATTGTCGACAAGTCAAATCTTGCGTTCAACGCACGTCTGTGCAGTTTTTTCGTCTTTCTTTTGTGAGAAATCATGTACACGGAAAAATTGATTCAAGAAAGAGAGTTGACGGAGTGTTTGTGGAACCAGAAAATCTTGCTTCAAATTGTCCTTTAAATGGTGAAACTCGTCATGGTCTTCTCTCTTCAGGAATATCTGGTTAACCCATTCCGTTCTTCTTGAACGTCTTCTTCTTCGCCTTATCAACAAAATACCACATTTAACCAAGTAAAACAACCCATTCATCTTTTTAAAATATTCGAATACGAATAAAACTTACAAGTAAGAAAAAAGTGAATCAAAATTCACGGCAACCACAACACAACAACAACCACCTGTGAAGGACAAACGACTCCGACAAGTATGCTCCAATGTAAGAGCTCAAGTCGTACGACCAAGTCGACGATAGTCGTCTATAGTTCGGCAATTGTACGTAGTAGGTTCCAGTGTGAGACCGATCTAACACATTCTACTACGGACACCTCTACCAAAGTTATCGTTGAATATTTCCGATATCAGCTGGCAAATATTTTACAGTCTTCACTTAACACTCAACAAAGCGACGATTCCCGCATTAATCTCGCTGCCGAAACTCTTATAATTTTTTTTTTTTTTTATTATATGTGTCGTGAAAAAGAAAACATAGATCGGAACCACTCTAGCAAAAATTATAACTCCTTAGAAACTTTTAATAGTGGTACTGGTAGATGGTAGTAATAAAATCTTTTTTTTTTATTTTCTTTAAACGTATTTCTAAACATAATTGCATATTAAATTTACGTTATTATAACATACAAAGCATACAAAAGTTGGCTGCCAGAGCTTATCAATATTTTTAAATTGATTGAAACTCAAACCTTTAAATATCTCATTACAACAAAAAATGGACTTGTCTATGCTTGACATTGTATGGACTTTTAAAATAATTGGCTCATATATTATGTTACCACACAAAAAATCTTGAAGAAGCGGTTGATGAATGTCGAAAAATAATTAAAGAAATTTATTAACTAACATTTACTATCTGCTCTAGGTTATGTAAACTTTGTGTCAAACGTTCATGCTCGCGAGTCTCAAAACTACCTCGAGCGCGTCTAGCTCAATTCGGCGAATTACTTTGTGTGCGCAATAAAAACCGATACAGAGAGGATCAGGTCGAGCGCTTTGCGAACCGCTCGACATGTGCGCGTGATCCCGTCCAGACTAGATAAAAATGATACGTGGCATGTTACTTTACGCGATACATAACAGGATGGGTTAGCTAATCTGGACGTAGTTTTAAGTCATTTTACCATTTCTTGATGTTAGGTTTTTGGAGATTGAGATTATTGTTACTTACTTAATCCTAAACCTTTTTATCATTTTCTGGTGTCAGGCTGAGAGTGTTATTCTTACGGTGTCCTTTTCCATGTTTTTTTCTTGTCGCTTCGTGACTTATTTTCTAATTTCGACGCGTGCGGCAAAATAATGCTTTATGAAACTTGTGCGTTAATATACTATTTTAACATGACTGCAGTTAACAGATCTGAACTGGTTTTGTACTTTGACTTTTTGCTGTCAATTTAATATGTACAGAAATATCACTAAATGCATATTTTTATATTGTATGTTCAATAAAAAATAAATAAACACCCGGTATACGAGTTATTTTTCATGTGCTGAAATTTCTATTTTGGGATATGTTTTCCTGAACCAATTATATCCCGTTTAAGGTAGAAATATTTCAAAAGCCAATATCAAAAAATATTTTTGCGTGTTTTTCAAGTGTGCCATCTGTTGTAAATGTCCTTTTAGAAACATCCCTTTTGTTTTGTGTGTGTTTCTCCCTCGCTTCGTATCTCTTGTATGTAAAATTAATGTTGAATGTTATTTTGCAGCACATGGTACAGACGGGTATGAGTGCACCGTACCCAACGGCGGTGCACGGTCAGTTCACCGGGCAAAACGGTGACGCGGCCGCCGTCAAAGTGGACCCGGCTGCAGCAGCTGCTGCGGCGGCAGCGGTCAAGAGTGACGGCCCACCTCCGGTCACAATGTTACCACCGCCAGCATCCGGACCGCCCTTTTCTCCACCACTTGGACCCGGACCACAGACAGCACAACCCATTGAACCTATCGCACAACAAAATGTTAGCATTGTGAGTTTGATGTTTGATGTTTTTCTACATTCTAGAAATTTTGTTCGCTAACATTTTTACAATGAAAACTTATACGCCAGCATTTATACGACAAAACATTTAGACGAGTGGTAATTTATACAACAAACATTTGTTATGATAGTATATTTATACAACAATACATTTTGTAATTTCTTTGAAATTATTATGCAATGGTCTAGTATTAAGGTGCACATCATTATTTTCGATGTTTGCCACTGTTGATAGTATTGGGCTAGAATAGTACAATTTATATTGAGTATTAGTATCAAACAGATATAATACTTCATAAAATATAAAATTCGGACTTAAGAGGTTGAAAGAAAACATGTTTTTTTGTTTCACTAACTTTTATTTTAACTGACTGCTGTTTCGGCTCACGCCTTTTCAAAGTTGCAATGCAAATTCGCAACATTGCAACTTTGAAAATGGCGAGAGCCGCAACTGCAGTCAGTTAAAATAATAGTTAATGAAACAAAAACCATGTTTTCTTCCAACCCCTTAAGTATAAGTGAGTTTCACAAAGTTAAACTATCGATTATTCAATATATTAAAATTCGGACGTTTCGGAAACTACTCAACAATCTGTTTGTAAAAAGAAACTAAGAGAAAATTTTAATTTCAATAATTTGCAGCATGGAAATTGTTAATAAACCAGAATAACCATCTGGCTTGGCCTTACAAAAGTGAACGCAATATATTAAAATATTATTTTTAGGCGACCATGTCAAAAACAGTTCTTTTTATCATCTAGTACTAGACAAAAATGATGGGTTTAGTCAACATTTAGTCTTAGTTTTAGTTTTAAACTTATGTTTTAGTTTTAACCTTAAAAGATAAAGCATCATATTGCTATGAGAAAGTTCATACAACACATTGATTTAGTCATACAAGTCTTGACGTTCTTAAAACCGAACTTGAATGATAACTTATAACTTTTCTTAGGACAGGACTAACGCTAAATCAGCAGAAATGCGCGTATAAAATGTGCAGGTTATATATTACGAACTATTAACAATTTTACTATTGTTTAACATCTTTATTCACAATGTTTATTTCTTTAATCGTTATCTATAACCAAAGATTTTGACTTTTGACGTTTCAAATATTAGATATAACCAGTTTGTTCGTCAACACTGAACGAAGAAACTATGCGTGTGCGTTAAACTCGGCGTTTCATTAGTTATTTTAAAGTAAGTTTCGTTAGTTTCGTTAGTTACGCTTAAGACAAAATCTAAAACTAAGACTAAAACTAACGTTAAGACTAAGGCTAAGTGTTGACTAAATCCACCATAAATCTTTTTTCGGCCTAGGCCGATTCGCTTACTTTTTATGCCACTGGATGCCAACGCCATCTATGATAGTGTTGTTTGTTCAATAACAAGCGAATGATTAAAATTATGAAGCTAATTAAAATAAATACGTTTAATTTTTCTAATTAAAATTATTTTTGTAGCCCAAAAAATATAATGTGCACTTTTGCCAAAAAGTTCTTTTCCGTCCTCATCTGTTTGAAGGCTCTGTCTGGGCCATCAAATTCTGATGCGGACAAAAAAGATCCACTTTTTGTCCATAGTACACAAAAAACTATTTTGGTACTTGTAAAATAAGAAATTAGGATGTACTTAAAACATTTTTTATTTACAATATTAGGAAAAAAATGTCCAAACGACAACAATACATTATTATCCTATAAATATACTAATGTACAAATACTTGACGTATAGAGGCTTTAAGTCTGGTTTATAATAGATATATTATAGATAAGCATAAAAATTACACTACTTTCTTTGTTCTGTTTATTACGAACAGATGTTTTGAAGGGTAAAATCCATTTTTCAATTCTTATGCATTATGTTATGGAGTTATTATAAACCAGGCTTTAGCATATAAATTTTCACTTTTCCATATTGACGTAGAAAATTTCTAGAATCTTTCTTTCACTGTCTGAAATCACTTTGTTCATTTAGGTATATTGTTTTAATTAAAATATTTGGTATTATGGTTACCGTTATTATTTAGGGTATTTAACGAAATTAAATTTTATGCAGCGTGTTTTGTTGTCCTAAATTTAATATCTAATTTTTATTGATACTGAAAACCCTAAAAGTAATGACCGTTCCGTGATTGCTCGTATTCTGCAGATATTTTAAATAAAAAACCAAATTTGCTTTTATTTTCTTTCTTTTCTTTTTTATTTCTACACAATTTTATTGTACTAACTGTACAATAAAATTCTCGATTACAAATGACATCCGTCCTAAAATTTGTTCGCTATATGTTTTTGTTCTTTATATATATATCTATATGTGTCAAACCATAAGAGTACGTAATATAGCTCGATTTAACACAAAGTAACGCGAAAAAAGTATTGAAGACTGTGTATCCTTCTGTTGATTGATTTCAAATCAGATTGTTTCCGATACAATAAAATTAAAAAAAGGTTACACTGTGATTGAGATCTTGTCCACAGTTGTATCTACCTAGTCTTACCATAAATACTGTTACTAAGTTTTTAGTGAAATTCCACAAGATGCTTAAAGATATTTTAATTTTTTTTTTAATACATAATACACAGATGTATCTTAAATAAGAAACACCAATCAGTTAGGAAAATGACCACCTCTATTCGTTACACGAAGAGTTTCTTGAAAAGATTTTCATGAAAAGATATTGAGGAGGCTACAACCGCAAGACCGACAGGGTGTATGCTACAAGTTCACGAAAACCACGCGAGTTGGCGCCGACGATCCAGAGGGGCCATTACCCTGCTTCAATTTTGGTTTGATGGAGCGGGAGCTATGACGGTTCCCAGGGTCGCCGAGAGGACTTCTAAAGTCCCGGGGAGAAACTTTCTTTGCAGGCCCCGGGTAATGATCAATTCTCACATACAAAAAACAAGTAATGAGTACAAAAACAAGATCCTCACTTCCAAGTGAGTGACGGCCACGTGCCCTTGGCACTTGCCCCGATGCCAGACCGTTCCTAGGGCTCTGCCCAGGACTCCGGGGCCCCGAGTATTTTCCCCGGCTACCCCCCTCTCTTGTTGGGCTTGACGGAACCACTAAACTTATTTTTACGAGAAAGGGGTAAAAACATGGGTCAGAGTCTACTAATCGTGTTGAAGTCGATAGTTAAAGAACTGAACAACTTCCTTTTTGCTGGTCACCACTAGAGCTTTCAGCAAGATTCAGCGCTAGCTCATAAGTCGAAGACTAAGCAGCAGTGGCTTGAAAGCAATGTACCGGATTTCATTTCTCCAGATCATCTAGCAGCTCTGACTTCAACACAGTGGACTACATATTGTCCGTGCTTCATGACATGGCCTGCAAGACGAGACACCCTAATATCGTTAGTCTGAAGCACTCCCTGATGACGGCAGCGAAAGGTTTCTATGTAAAACCCTTCGTAATTCTATTAACGTTGACGAGTGGTCACAAACACTTAAGAGCCGTGTAACGGCCAGAATTTGGTTATTTTGAAAACTGATTAGTTTTTTCTGTTTAAGATGATGCATCTATGTATTATGTTCTAAAACTAAATTTAAATATATTTAAGCATCTTGTGGAGATACACTGGAGGCGTTTTGCCAGTATTTATGGAAGGGGCAAGAAAGAGAAAACACTTAATTTTATTTTTTTATCAAAAATGTCAGATCTTTATACAGACAGGATACCCCTACAACAAATCTCTCTTAAAATGGTTCATCATTAATAAATTAGTAAATATCGGTATTATACCTTTTAAGAATATGTATACTAATACTATTTTAGAATGATCAGTTTTTTATGCCTGTTCGTTATAGCGAATGTTCGTTAAGTCGAGTACATAAAGTATGGTCTCCTTCCAGTTTATGACAAATGTATAATATTCTGCTGCAAAAATATTTTTATATTATAAGATGTAAATTAAAGGATATTATTATTGTTATTTTCTAATTTATTGCTGTAAATTATTTAGATGTATTCACTTTATATTAATCAGTGCACAAATTTATAATTAATCCTTCTTAGCAGTAGTTAAGTAGTTCGATATGAAACCTGAAAAGTTACCCACATTATAACAACTATATTAATTATTATTATTTTAATAACTATAATTATTACTAGCTGCAGTACTCGTACTTCGTACGGTTTCTGTAGTGAGATATTTCAGTTTCAAGTAGAACGCAAAATAATCGTTTCTTTATTTTAAACCACTTTTTGTATATATTTTTTATGTTAAGTAAATAATAAGTGAGATACTTCGTTTATAGGTAGCTCTCCCCATAGTTCCCCAAATATATATATATCTTATTAAAATCTGCATTATACACAGAGGAATAGCAGTGGCGGGTGGTGAAGGGAGGACAACGGGGCAATGCCCTCCCAATTATTTTCTTTTGAAAAAGAAGAAAATTTTTAATAAAAAATAATAATAACATATATTATTTTCATTTTACCCATTTTAAATTAATATTTAGTTGTATTGAAATGTTTATAACTTAAATTCGCACCGCGCCGCCTTTCGCTGCCTAAAACAAATGTTTTTAGAATGGATATACGCCAGGCAGGGAAAATAGCGATTGACTCAAATATTTGTACGAGTGTAAATGCGGGGTACAAGAAGGGGTGAAGGACGTGCAATAGTATATAACCTGTAGCAGCCATTGCAAGTGAGTCGAAACATATTTTGTCCGTAGTTTTAATTATCAGTCGGAGTGCTTTATTTTGACATTTGTTTGTAGTTATGTTTTATTAAAAGGTTATGTATATTCGATGTTTTAATAATTACATTATTAAAATAGTGTTTTAATAGTATACTTGATAATAATTTACTCGCTACATTTTCTTAAGTTTATCTGATTGTGTTTTATATAAGTGGCGAATTTTGGGGAAAAAAATAATAATAAATAAATAAATAAATTTTAAAAATGAATGAGAATGAAAATAGCGTGATTTCAATTTTAGAACTGGTCTCCAAAAATAATTGAACCTATGATATAAAAATTTGACTTAAAACTTTAGGACCACCAAGCCCGAAACTTATTTTAACGTGTACCGAAAAAATTAAAAAAAAAACAATAAAGTTTATTGCAAGGAAATTTCATCCAAAAACCTTTTTGATAAGCTTTTGCCCTAAAAAAGCTTTTTGCCCCACCAGAAAATAATGGCACGAGCCGCCACTGACGAATAGATTAATTTCTGCTGTTAAGTAAGTGATAAATGAGATATTTCATCCTTATAAGTAACACTCCGGATATTTTACGGATATTTTTTTCTGAATGGACCCCCAGGCCAATTTTCTGTTTGCGCGGCTAAAGTACGCTAAATATACATTTCATTTATAATATTATCTGTTATTATTATTATTAATATTTGTTTTTATTTGTAACGCTACTGCATTCTTGGCAAACCAGTCAGTAAGTTACCTGTTAAATTACCCAGTTTTGTGATGAATCGTTAGCATGTTTTAACTTGTATTTCCAGTATCGGATCACCACCACACAATCGCGAAACAGCTACATGCAAGCTTTTAGCTGCTAACATTAAATCGTTTGTACTTGCTGTCTGACCGTTAAGCAAGGGCACGGACGTGAGTTCAATTCCTGCTTATGTCAAATAATGTGTGTAAAAATATTTATACAAATTACAAGTTCTGCTTAGCCGTTCGCAACAGGCTACAAACTGCAGGTGCCTTTCTGTGTACGCTAAAAAATTGACGTAATACTGACCATATTACTCCTGAATGTACATAGATTAATAATAATAATAATAATAATAATGTTTATTGCCTTATAGAAAACAGTACAGTTTTAGAGGGTAGTCAAATACAAAAAAAAAAAAAATACGATTCATTACTAATTAGGCTATAGTATTACAAAATATTTCAAAATTTATAAATTAAAATCAAAACATAAATAGTAATTAAAAAATAATAAATAAATAAATAAATAAACAAATAAAATAAGGTTTACACATTCCCAGTTTTGTACCTTGATATTTCGGAATTCATATATTCGAGAATACTATATGGGCATAAGTTCATTAAGAACTCTCGCATTACATTTTTTAATTTCTTATGGGGTAACTTTTGTACTATGGGATGTATTTTGTTATACATCTCATATATTGTAGCAAGAATATTTTTTTGTGACGGTCAAACGATGACTTAGAATATTTACAAAATGATTGTTACGGGTGCTGTAACTGTGCATTTGTTTTTTAATAATAAATTATGAGCATGTTTGTGAATTTATTCTACATTACCGTATATTTATGCACCGTATAGGGTTAATATTTTTAATAATTTAAATTTTGATCTACTGGAATCCCTACGATTAATATTAACTATTGTCCTTACTGCTTTTTTTTGCAAAAGAAAAATTTGTATTGATAGATTAGAGTTACTCCATATAGTAATGCCCTAGGTCAGCGGTTTCCAAAGTGGGGGCGCGCCCTCTAGGGTGGTCGTACAAGATTCACCAGAGGGTCGCGGGTTCATTGCAAATGTCATTTTTATTCCGATCGTTTTTTCAAAAAGATAAAATAACCTCGTTTATTAAAGAAATTGAATTATGGACTAAAAATTTTCAGGATGACAAATTTAATATGTTTTCGAATTTAAAAAATAATTGTTGCATTGACAAAATTAAAGAACATAAGTCTCTATTTATAGGACACTTACAAAATTTGAATCAATATTTTAATCATTATTTTCAACATCTGGAAGAAAATGCAAAATATGAATGGATATGGAATCCGTTTACTATCGATTATAATGATAATTTTGAGCTAACAACTAATGAACAAGAAAAATTAATAGAACTTTCTTGTGATAGTTTGCTAAAAGGTCGCTTCAATCCAAATAATCCGAAGAAATTCTGGCTGGAAGTAAGCAAGGAATATCCTGCCTTATCAGCAAAAGCTATAAAAATTCTTTTACCATATGTCACATCATACATGTTCGAAATAGGATTTTCCACATTAGCTGTTATTAAAACAAAATATCGCGCACGGTTAATAGTGGAAGAAACAAGCCCATACTTCATATTAAAATTGATTTTTATTACATTTTTGTATCACATATTTAATATTAATATAATTTATTTTTATATGATTTTCCTGATTTATGTTGTGAAAATAAATATTTAGGAATTAGAGAAATTATATATAATTTTCCTAAATAGGGAGGGGGGGCAGAGATGGGATTTTTTCTAAGGGGGTCGTTACTGAACAAAGTTTGGAAACCGCTGCCGTAGGTCATTATCGAATGGAATAAAGCAAAATATGCAATACGAGCCGCTTCTTCATTCATGAACATTCATCAATACTGCTGGATTTTGCGAATTCCGTATATTGCAGTACTCAGCTCGACACTGACTGCGTTAACATGAATTTTCCAGTGTAGTTGTTGGTTAAGCCTAAAAATTTTATTGAAAACATGATCATGAAACTTGGAAACAGAAGGCCTAGAAGGGTTCACCATATCAATTTGCGTTTAGGGCCCTCAATTTAGTTAATGCGCCACTGTGTATTTCACTGTAGACAAAAATTCCACCATCTTTCCAGTTTTCAGTTGCCCTTACCTATGTGGGCGTTACTAATGGATCATTATATATTGCGTAGCTACGAGGAACGAACTGCGACCTACATTTTTTTCCAGGATATTACCGACCGAACCGGCACATTTGTAGTGACTTTTAGACGGAGTGGCCACAAACCCCGTTCGGCCCAGCAGAAATTTACTCCAGATTGCTAGTCCGTCCCTGCTAGTTACCCTTGCAATTATTTGTAAAAACACACTTTTTAACGACGTATTTGTTTTATTGTTTTCATTCTTTACTAATTATATTCAGAGTCAATTCTGTTTTTGTTTCTTTATCAATATGCTTCAAAGTATTGAGTTGGCGTTGAAATTTTTCGAAAATACAAACATAATAAAAGTATTTGCATCATTTAATTGAGATAGAAAGGTCGACGTATTTAATTTGAAATTCTCATCTAATTAAACATTATTATCAGAAGGTTTCATTTCTGAAATACTCTGAATTTATTCGAAAGTTAATTATAAGAATACTCATCATTTTGTAATGTCCCAAAATAATTTTAGAACAGAATACATTCGTTGCTATGTTTAATTGTGAATTTAATAATACAGTAAAAGTCCATTCGGACAACTGGAGGACTGATCGATCTGGATTTTGCGGATTCTCAGACAATACTATTAAAATTCAAATTTGATAGAATATAGAAGGGATGACTAATTAATAAAACATGCTTCATTTATCATAACCAACTGTTTTAAAGAAAAGTACAGTAAATAAATTGAAGAAGTTAAATTTCATATAAAATTCAAATTTCGAGAATAAAAAAACTAATATTTATTCGTTCTTTTCCACAATTTTTGGTGCATTTAAATAAACTTACGAAATTTAAAAACTCGAGTTTTTTAAATGTCTAGATAAAGAAAGTAGCGCAAAGTATGCCGATTGAATAAGGCTACTGACCATTTTATTTAACAGGAGCCCATTTCAATCGTTAAAAAATGTGCCCGTGACAATAAAAATAACGTTTAATTCCTTTTAAATATTTGGGATCTTATTTAGATTGTAAAAGACCACAGTAATCATTAACAATCTAATGCCCGGTTGCATAAAAGTCTTAAAACTAGATGTAAACTGAAACTTGATGTAAAACACAAAATTGTGTAGCAAAGCAACCCGTTTTAAGGCAGTTTTGTGTTTCGAAATTTATTTAAAAATTTAAATATTTGACATTTGTTTAAAATTCGTACATCGAATTTTAGCTTGCATCTAGTTTTAAGACTTTTATGCAACCGCGGGGCATAGGAATTTGAATTCAATCTTTCAGCCAGAAGCTGTTGTTTTCTTAAGTGCCGTACAGTCGAATAAAATTAGGTGAAGTTTTATATTAAATTATTTGGATCGAAATGTTGCATGTTTTTATACACCATCAGCTAATGTTAAAGCCATAAAATAATTTTAATAAACATTAGATTTCTGTCATGTATAGGAGTTTATTTTTTATATTGTTTTATATTTTACTATAGCTCTTCTGAGAAAACATGTGTACATATTCTAAGTTAGTAGTTCTGAGAACTAAAAACAAATTGGTTATTTAAAATGTGGGTAACTTAGTATAGGTTTTCGTGGTAAATGTTAATGGAATAAAATAATTATGGCCACTGGAGACCGGGGTGTTACAGCAAACGGAACCAGAGTCAGGCGGGAGTACGAGCGGCGGTGGAGGCGGCAACTCAACACCTGTTACAGTTTCCGAGAGTACGGGCACAGGGGCAGCAGGTGCCACAGGGAATGGACTGGCTGTCGTACCCACATCTACAGTAGCGACATTACCACCCAATGCAGCTGATCTCAGCAAGAACCAACCAAAAAGACTACATGTATCCAATATACCATTCAGATTCAGAGATCCTGATCTTAGAGCTATGTTTGGGGTAAGTCAATCACACCATCTATTTCTTTTAATATTAATAATGTTTTATGTAGAAATGTTCGTCGGTGAAAAGCGAAATTTGAAAATAATCACATTTACAATCACAAATCGCTCATTTGCTACAGTAGGATCATAACTCCAAATTTGGCATTTTTTTATTATTGGTATAGAAGAAATCGCTACTAAGTTTACTTTTAATTGGTGTAACGTCAAAACTTAACTTGCATGGTTTGCCGTTAGAGGGCTAGTTGTAATTTTAGCACTTGAAAATTTTTAAACGTTTCTCCTTAAATTTTTTTAGTTATGACATTGTTGCAGCAAATGAACCATTTGTAAAACTTGTTTCAATGAAAAATATTAAATCAAATTGATGACGTGAATAGTACAATCGTTATAATCAATATATATTTATTTATTTATTTTTATTTTTTTGTGTATAGAAACCAAGAAACCCTTATACTGTCATTAATATGTCTGTCGGTTTGTTTGTTGGAAAAATAAAATAATGTCTACTGCAAGATTTAGAATTAATTAACTGTCATCACTGTTGTTTTTGTCATAAGTTATTTGTTGTTATATAAATCTTGCAGTAGACATTATTTTATTTTTCCATAACCAACCCTTATGTAATTACTTTTGAACTTATGGTACAATCTGTATTAAGATAGAGGGAACACGATTTTTCTCGAAAACGCAATGTTTTGGGAAAAAAAATATGATCAAAGTCTACCCAAAGAACTGAATAGCAGTATTGAAATTTACGTATGCAGTTTTGGATATAACTTTTGGCGCTGGCACTAGACTTTTTGCCGCGACAGGCAAGATTGTTTGACAGGCAAGATGCCGCCCCAGTGATATAATAGTAATCATATGATAGTATGACCGTCCCCTTAAATTTGCCGTTACAGGCGGGTGCCTGCTCCGCCTATGCGCTGACAGCTTTTAAGCAGAAAAGAAACAACTTTTACCTAAACATTTTTATGAGTGTATCAAGATAGAAGAAACATGATTTTCCTCGAAAACGCGACGTAAGAGCAAGTTTGGCTGCCCGCATAAGTGCCCCTACATAAGTGCAAGATTGTGCAGTGTATCAGAGGCGCCAAAACTCCAAGGAAATTTTGAAAATAACGTTAAGAATTTAGCTTCACCTTGGCCAAAAAATTGCAAAATTTTGAGTTCATTTGCGAACTTATTTTGTGGTATAATGTTCTAAAGTTAACATTGTCGGTCAAATTATTTAGACACTTAATTTTGATGTTCCGATGAAAGTTTTAAACATTTGTTGGTTAATGCTAAAGAAATAGCATCCAGCTTAGACATAGAACCCAAATTCAACAAACAAATGGGCCGAAGACCGCGTAAAATAAAAGAACAGTTTGATTATGAATGTGACGATAAACGACGTACGACGAAACATTAAAATTCAAATTTCTTTTTCATTCTGCTGTACATGTAATTATCGCATCAGTAGATGAACGATTCCAAACTCTTTCTTCTTATTCCATCAATTTCGAAATTATTCTGGGAAAGAGCAATTATAATTATGCCAAAATGAGACATAGACAGAGCATATATGCTCTGAAAATGATGAAAATCTCAACAAGCGAGATATTATTGCTGTAGATCTCGTTCAAGAATTACAATTTTTGCTAAATTTAGATGAAGAAATTATTAAGTATCCAGAAGAAACTTTAAATTATGTACCCAAAACAACTCAATGAATTCGTTTCCTAACACAAGCATAATGCTTCGTATTTTATTAACAATGTGCCGGTTTGTGTCGCGACCGCAGTGAACGCCCTGCGATTTTCAAAACTCAAAATAATAAAAAATTATTTGAGATCAACTATGGCGCGAAATCGACTAAGTAACCTTGCTATTATCTCAATAGAGTCGGAGCTATTAAAAGAATTAGATACCGAAGATTTAATTAAGCAATCTTCCGAAAACAAAATAAATTTGTAAAATTAATTTTTAAATTATTTTCGATAGTGGATAATTCTTTACATGTTCTTTCAGCCATATTTCCATATACTCTATTAGCCAGAGAAATTGTTATTGAAAATTGGGGGCGCCATATAAAATATTGCACAAGGGCACCAAAACTGTTAGGCGCGGGCATGGTTTAACCAAAGTGTTGAAATTTTCCGTAGCAAACGAAAGTACAGGAATCAAGGACAACTTTGAATTTTTAAATGAGAACGTATATCATACTGGATATGTTTGGATAGAACTTTTGAAAAAAATCAACTTTTATTTTAATATTTTTTTAATTTCTTTTACGAAATATTATATTCTCTATAACGACTTGAAAGTAAAATATTTTAATTTACAAGTGTTCAAACTGTCTTCCATTTTTCATCCACCACATCCTTACTTTTGAGCTATCTGTAGGTCGAAGCCCATTAAAAATAAATAATAAAAAGCGTTTCTGTTTCAAGTCGTATTTGAAAGTACGATTTGTAAGTGAAATTTTTTAATTATTTTTATTTATATGATATAAGCTTGCACAAAACTTTTTTAGACGTATCATGTAAGTTCGCCCAATTCCAAAAAATATAATTTACCACTGGGTAACGTCACCCCGACTTTTTGGAACTGCTTCTATACGTCGTGGCATAGTATCCACAAGACTGAGAGTCTTTTGCAGAAAAGGACTGACAAATTTCTTGAAATCTGCGTGGTAACTCACGGGCTAAAGCCTAATAAAAGTTCAGTTTAAAAATGGAATACCATTTTTTATCGTCCAAAGCAGGCACGAGCCGGAAGGGATGTGCCTGTTCGAGGGCATATGGGACTCAAAGTGTTAATATACTAAAAAGTGTCTTTATTTAGTTTAAGTGGAACACAGATGCACATACGCAGTGCTCAATTTCCTTCTAAATTCAATTATAATGTTTTCGAAGTCATTGTCATTCTAGATAAATGCTCATTTTAAGGGATTGCAGAGAACTGCCTTGTTTAGGGTCGGATTGATAAAGCAGTGGAAACAGTCGAGTTTCCTGACCATTCAATTACCTAGAGAGATGCTTGTAACATCGTCTTTGTCTCCTAATCTTTGTCATCAAACAGCTTTCAATTGCTATTGTCATCAAAGGACAATGTTGTCTACTTAATTGTAAATTGTTATTCTTATTTACTCGACGAAAAACTGCAACGTTATATTATTGACTTTCTCGTTTTGTTTTGCTAGAAAATAATACAATATAATTTAAACAAGTAACTTAGATTGTTTGGATCGAGCACCAAATTGGCCGATTAAATGCTCAAATTGTGGCAAGGTGCAAAGATATTTCCAGAACTATTATCAATAATAATAATATCCGTATATGTATCTTTTTAAACGTCTTTCATTGTTTTATTAAAGATCCATTAGTTTTTTATTTTTCTTATTGTTGTGTTCTGCTCCAATGATTTCGGGCAGTTTTTCTGATGTTCCTGTCTCCTTGACAGGCGCAAATTGTGTCCCGCCCCCGTGTAGAATTGTCTGTAGCCCCCCCTACCAGGTGTGTCTACTTTTTCTAAGGAACCCAAACCACAAAGTTTAAGGGGTGACGACAGATAAAAAGGTTAAGAACCAATAGTATACAGGTTTCTTGGTTATATCTATGAAATATTAAAAAGATAGTAGTAAATTCTACCAATGATATATGTAATCCAGCTTTATGATGGTTCGTCTATATTATTGCTCCCATAATAACTGGTGAGGCAAGACTTATGTTCAAAAATATTTGTTTGTTAGAGGTCAGTCGATAACCGTATCTTTTTTTTTTGTGTTTTGCAAAAAGTTTGACAGCAAATAACTTTTCTTCCAATTACACTACGAGGTGTGTAAATTAAGGAGCCGGGCAGATTTTAAAAAATATTTTTATTCGAATAGAATTGCAATTCAATATTGTCTCCCTCAAAATAACTTCCTTGGAAAGCCACACAGCGCTGGAGTCGGTTCTTTCAATCCTTATTGCAGTGCTGGAACTCGGATACTGGAATAGCTTTCTGGTGGTCGGTTCCGGACGTTTGAATGTTTTCGAGTGTCCTAAAATGCGCAATTCATTGGTCAAAATCTGATGAACAAAAGTGTGAGTCAAATTCAACTCTTCCCCGATCATTCTGACTGTCAACCGACGATCTGAACGGCACAAGATCCCGAATTCTGTCGACATTTGCATCAGTTCTTGAAGATGAAGGCTTTCCGCTGCGTGGTTCATCTTCATTCAACTCTCTTCCTTTTTGAAAATGCCTTAAACCACCAAAAAACCTGGGTCCTTGACAAAATACTGTCTGTGTAGGCCTGCCCAAGTCTGAAGCAAAACCTGATAGCACACCGTTGCTCGAAATGAATGTCACTCATTTTTAGTACGCACTAGAAAAAACCGTTTCACGAAAAAAATCGCTACGGACAACAAAATCACTCTAGAGAGTTCAAACTCGTACTGAAGGCGTATCACATGTACACCTGCCGCCCTGCCAGGTCACGTGACCAAATGTTGCCAGATCAAGCGCTATGTTGCCAGTCTGGTTACTTAATTTACACACCTCGTAAAAATATTATAGTTTTTTGTTTTTATTCAACGGTGCAAAACTTGTATATCCTTACATAACAAAATTTTTGAGAAAGTCGCATTTTGTGGCCTTCAAAATGATGACTTATTTGTTGGTAAATAATGGAAACAAATGCATGCAACTATTTCTACTTGTCAAATTGTGTAATAATAAACTAATCACTTATTATTTTTAATACCACAAAAAGTTTCTCAAAATTTTTGTTACCTATGTAAGAATATAAAAGTTTGACACCGTTGAAAAAAGAAAAAAAAAGTTCTTTAATATTATATTAAATAAAATGTGTAGTTTAATTTGAAAAATAGTTTTTAACTGCCATGATTCTTGCAAGACAAATGATAAAAAAAAATTTTGATTACCCCGAATAAGTTTTATTTGAACAATATTTTTATAACTGTGAGGAAATAATCAAGTCGATGAGTGTTGCCTCACCCTGTATAAATAGTTCTATATACCAATGCCATTTATAATAATATAATACATTTGTTTCAGCAATTTGGTCCCATTCTAGACGTAGAAATTATTTTTAATGAACGTGGATCAAAGGTAAGCATCCTCTTAGAAACTGTAGAATTAAAAACATTATTCACAAAACAGAAATATAACAAATTTTCATTAAACATTAATGAAATAATTCAAATTATAACAATGCTATTCTTCACTTTCAGTATCACAAAATCACATTCTTAGTAACATTGTAATTCGTGGTAATAGGTTACTATTAATATTACAATACTGTTACTTGGAAATAAAACAATATATTTATCAAGTGCGTGTTGATAAAAAATGGACGTTTAAATTAAATTCAAATATAATATTGTTATTTGTTTATTTACAAAAGAATAATATTTTAATTTATTGGTAATAGTATATTGTGTTATATTTCTGTTGATTATGAAAACATAAATAATTTTTGTTTACAGTTTGAAATAATTCATTATAAAATTGCAACTAATTCTGTGACATTATTATTTTACAATTTTATGGAAAATGTATTTGTTATTTTAATTGTATGAAATAAAGAATATTGTTGTATTTATGTGACAGCCAAATTAAAGTTTAAAATAATTTAAAAAAGGTTATTTAGAGTTTTTAATTAATTTAAAATAGTAATGTGACAGAATTTTTGCTAACATGTTTATAGGATTTGATAATTCAATTTTTATAATTTTTTGTCAGTTAAATCAAACATACAGCTACGTACAATATGAAATATTAAATTCAGTTATTAACAAACTGCGCAGTCATCTCAAAAATAATGCCAAATAAAGTTAAATCTGAAATGTAATAAAAATTAAAACTAAATGTGTATAAAGTTTATTAAAAAATACAACATTAATTTAACACAGGCAAGGATATAATAATTATTGTTCAGTAACTGCTGATCGTGACCGTTATATTGTTGACATTCTTCAACTCGAAGTTATTACCTTTGCTAGAATCAGTCTTGAATTTATATTACAGAAAGGTAATGCTAGACCACAAGTGACACAACGAGAATATATAAGTAATGAGCTGGCCATTTAACGGTCCATATTTAAATCCAGTTTAACACTGGCTGACAGTATCTGAGGTCAAATAAATAGAAATATATATAAATTCAGTTTAGCACCTATGTAATTACATGAGAAAGCAGTTTTTACATCGTCGACCACTAAGGGCCGGTTTCTGAAAACTTAGCTGAGTTTAATCTTTTGGTTAAACTCGGTTACAATATAACAATCCCACAAGTAACCATAGCAACTGTTTGGTTATAGTTAACAAAGCTTTCAGAAACCGGCCTTATACGATTGGAATGGGTTAGCTATTGTACATACAGAAAATGGCAATTAATACCTCATCCAATAATCAGAAATTTGATCGAAATTCTCCCTAGAAGAATGTTAGAGTTCATTCAGGTCAGAGGAGGGCATACACATCATTAATTTATAATATGAAATAAGAATTAATACACCTATTTTTAGTTCTAAATTACGTAATTTTGTCTTGTTTTATTTTTATGGTTTTGTTAGTATGATCGAAACACCCTTATAATGTCATTCATGTGTCTATCTGTCTGTATGTACAGTAGATATTGAGGCCAAACGGATGGACCTAGAATGTTAGCACGCTTGTATAACTCTTTGACCCACATTTAGGAAAACTATTGAAATTCACAAAACACATATTGGGAAAATATAAACTAATATGTATTTAATGAAAAAATATATGTTTTAAATATTTTAAATGGGGAATCACAACAAAATTCTTAAGACGTAGATCAAGGAAAGGGGATTAATTTTTCAAAATGTCTTTGTTTTAACACTAGTTTTGTCAAAAATATGCTAAAAAAAACTCTTGTCCCACACCGTAGAACTCAAGAGGATAAATCTAAAAATCTGAATAAAAATATCTGAGTAATGCACATTAATGCGAACCGGTATGGTACTAGAGGAATTTTTGATCTGATAATTATTTCGAAAGTTATCGAATTTTTTTGATTGACTCTAAAGGTCTCTAGATGGAAGACGTGGATTATTATTTCAAATATTATCGAAATTTACGATTTTTAATATGTACCCAAAATTTGTTATCATTAACTAAATACCTACAAAATCCTGAAACGTGTAAAAATACATACTTCAAATCATATTTATTTAATATAACATACAATATGATCAAACAAAAGTCGTCTAGTACGTCTGGAATTGTATTTTAAAAAAATATTAAGTTGGCAGTTCTGTGTTGTTTACCTATTGTTTTTGAGCATTTATTTTTGTTGCTTGTGATCATAGTGTGTATTTTTCAATAATTATAATAAAAATATAAATATATAGGCTGTTCCAAATGTTTAAGCGGAACTAACTGGCATTTACATTTTTGTAAGTTGTTATGAGCTGTCCTTTTAAGGTTTGAAGCGGGCTTTTGCTAAACAAAATGATCAAAAGCCTCACTTAATAGATCACTTATAAAGTTACTAGAATTCAGAATCTAGTTCCGCTTAAACCAAAGAAATAAGCTATATCTTTTTACAAATATATGTTTGTGAGGAATATAATCTCAAACTCAGACGTCCAATGTCAGTTAAATGATTCTGGAGAGTGATATTAGCAACCTAATTTAAAAATATATAATTTACATGGCTACTTAGACGATTTTTTTTTCAATCATATTGATTATTTATTTCGATGATATATGATTCAGAAAAATGCGTCTAGATAGCCATGGAATTAATTAATTTGCAAATTAGCACAGCATTGTTCATTTAACATTTTTTAAAATTATATTCAAGTTATGCTAGACGATTTTTTTATCATATTGTATATTATAAATATATTTTAATATTTTCGTTAAAAACTTTATATAATGCTCAGTATCACACTGTTGCCTAATTCGTTTTGAATAGTTTATTTACGATAAAATAATAACCGTAAATAAAAATTTAGTCTATTTACGATAATTATAATTATTGGTTTGAGGATTTTCTGCTTTATTTGCTTCACATTTAAAGCAAAAAAGTTCACACGGGCTATGAGTACTAATAATATGTTATTGTATATTTCTTTGGTTCAAGCGGAACTATATTTTGAAACCTTTTAACGGTTGAGTGAGTCTTTTAATCATTTTGTATAGCAAAAACCCACTTCATTCGTTAAAAAATGAGCTCGTGACAACGTAAGAAATCAAAAAGGCCATTTAATTCTTCTTAAACATTTGGAATACACCTTATTAAGTTATGTCATCAGGTATATTATTTGATAAATTGCGTAAATTTATCACATTATTAACGATGGAATTTAGCCAGATTTTTGTTAAATTTCAAATTCTAAATTTACTTTGAGTTATTTAGTATTTAATGAATGAAGAAAATACTCATGAAATGTGTTTAAAATATGTGTTTTCATGTTGGTGTCAGCGGTTTTAAATGATATTTGGATAATAACATTTTGTTAATTACGCAAAATTTTGTGTTGCCATTTCAAATTTGAAATAAAAATAATGCGGAAATATTTAAATAATGTGAATTTCACGATACTTGATTCGCTTGATATTAATCTGAAACCATATTCAGGATTTGAGAAATGTTTTCAATATAAACCGATGTTGCTACAGTTCGTCTAGCGAAAGATTTCCCATCAAGGTCAACTATAAACTGTCGGGAATAACTTCAAAGATAAACGATTGGCGCGCGTGCCTAAAACTCGACGTTTTATTGGATATTTGTTAAAACTCAATCATTGTATAAACTCATATTCATTTAAATTCTCATAAGACAAAAACTAAAACCAAGGCTAACACTAAAACTAGTGTTAAGACAGAATAAATGTTGACTAAACCCACTATTAATTTACCTTATTGCAAAGTCCTAACATCAGAGAATAACTAACGAGTCATGTCTAAATTAGTGTACATATATATATATGTCTAAATTAGTGTACATATAGTGTATATATTTTTTGTGTTATATCCATTAATTATATCCAACTATAAATTTGTCTTGAATAAATAAATTGTGCCCGTTGCCCTACTTGTAAAAGCCCTAAAGTTTATACAGTATACGCATTGACATAAACCAAAAAATACAAACGGAATTTTTAATCTTATTATTTCTATAGATAGATATATTAATTTTTTAAATTGACATTTTTAAATTGACATAAGTTATAGCTCTTAATGGTTGAATTATCAGATAAAATGATTTTCAAAAACATTTTGATTTCGACGCGATTACAATAAAAAATGTACTCAAAATTACTTAGTATTCACTAAGTGACAGATACCAACGAAACTCTAAAGTAGATGTTAATTCGACTGTACATTAAGTTTTTGCTGATAAAGATTGATAATAATTTGTTACTGACAATCCATTTCATATTGTACTTTACAGCTGTAATACTTATAGTAAAATGTAAAAATTGAATTTTCAAATGTATAAGTTTAAGGATGTTTAAAACGAGCCCGATGTCATACACGTTTATCCACACACAAAATCCAACCGTTCCGTATTCACTCTGCAGGTTTTTTGGATAGATTGTGTCACTTCTATTATACATACTACTGATTGACGTGATATGAGACTGTTGCTTAATTATAGGTGCTTTCCTTGTGTGTTTTGTGCGCACTGATGGCGCATACGCGCTCTTACTGTATTCTAGCCAATTGCATGTCTGATCAAATATGTGTTAGTCTTCGACGTATTTCTACCTGCTACATACATGTGGGGTACTAATATATCATTTAAAGAGTATTGCTACACTTTCAAACATATCACACTACTTGTTACCTAGTATTTAGTTAAGTTAAACACTTTATTAGATGCGAGAACTTGCCTAGACTTCTACTATATCTGAGTAGCGTTCAATATTGCTGCAAAATCTTTTGCCTGCGGTATAAAAACTAAGAAAATACCGACACTCCACCCGGAGATGACATTCCAATCAGGCCGGGCGGTATAAATCAACAGTGTATTCCTTATCTTATATAAGAATATAGAAAAAGATCAAATAGAAATATTAAAAGTATCGACAATTAAAAGCGTCGCCATCTCAAAAAACATATGAAACATCCAAATGATTTGTAAAGGGCAAAATTTGAGGGGAAAATCATTTTTAGACGTTAGGATATAAAAATATGCGGAACAACTTAACAAATAGTAGTAATAATAATAATTACTTGGAGAAATCAATGATATTATTCAGCATTCGTTTTAATTTATTTGCCAGTGAGACGGACATTTATACATACATACTCACTTATTTAATACTGTAACCGTTCTAGTATATATTCAGTGTCCTGAATATTGTTGAATGCTCTAGAAAAAAAATCGCTTGCAACTCTCTGGTATACTTTATTAATAAGGGACAGTAGAGTAAACAGTCGCTACTGGTCGAATTTTGCTTACCAGAAACGCGTCTCTGTGTATTAGAGTATCAAAACAATTGTGCATTCCTATTGCGATTCGCGACAATTCGGTAATAGTCAACTCGGCGACGGTCAAACTTCTTGGTGGATTCAGTGACAAACATTATTTTGAAAAGAAAATGATGCAAGCAAAAATAGCAGTAGGATATTCACCACAATTTATCCACTGCTGAACATAGGCCTCCTCTTTACATCTCAACTCATCTCTGGCTTATGCCACCTGCAGCCAATTACCGACCAGTCTCTTAGTATCATCCGTCCACCGGATAAGAGGTCTCCCTTAGTTGGCATACACCTCGCTCGATATTAAAACAATCTGTTTTCTTGTGGACCTTCGCAACAGCGTCTTGGGATATTGCAAACAATAAAATTGTATGTTTTTTATTTTAAAATTATTAATTTATAAAGTTGCATAATCTGTATAGTGTCTTCAACTAATTATGAATTTATTTAGAAATGCATTATTGGATTCCAGATTAAATGTGTGGGCTATCTTTAAATCAAATAGAAATTTCACTTTTTAAGTGAACATAAAAATTTGCGTGGTCTGTAAATTTTAATTTGATTTTTTAGATCAAATAACAAATCCTTTTATGATACATAAAATTTTGTTCACATTGCCAAGTAAGATGTTTTTGCATTAAAAATAAAAAATATATATTAAATTGTACAATTTTTTTTAAGTATAAATGTGTCCTATACACGAGCACTGAGAGCTAATTTAAAAATACTAAATATCTGCTATTTCTAAGTTGGGATTTGATTATTATTTGACTGTTACACTATTTATGTGTAAATATTAGTTTTTTTAAATTTCTTAAAAATAATTAGGCCTGTTGTTTGTAAATTCTTGTAGCCTTGACATCATCGACGGTCTGATCATTTCTTAGTCAGTAAATTTTCTGATGATTGTGGTTTGTTTGTCTTCATTCTGAACCAATGTGAGGATGTTGCCGTCAATGGCGATAGTGCCTGGATCGTCTAGAGCACGGGTACCCTAGGCATTTTACGTAGTTCTAGAGACTTCTGGCTCAATAATCTCATAGGCACTATTAAATGAGTTATTTGAATAAAAGCGAAGAGTTGGGGGATGTAAAGTTAATCTCAAAATTGTTTCGCGGATCCCAGTTTAAGAACCGCTGGTCTAGAGTTTCCTTGTCGAACTTCAGTCCAGGTTTGAACTTCAGGACAAACTTGCTACTTCTGCGTTCTTGAACGTTAAGTTTGAGGTTAAGGTATATTCATCTCCTTTCTTCAGGAGTTCTACTATGGGGGTGACGGCCTGACCCATCTTACGGGTAACAAGACTCACACCTAAAATTCATGCTAAAATTTAATCATCGAAATTCTCACTGGTGGCTAACTGATATTTTTTACCGATAAAAGACACATTGAAAAAGTCTTTTCACACAAATGTACAAGGTGTAAAGTAAGACCATGTCTGTCATATAATGTTCAGGTTAAGAAATTAAAATCACCTCTAATTCACTCTTAGTTACGTCGAGTTATCGGCGCCGAGTTGAACCTTACTGTGCTTTTTTTTTCAATCATTTCGATGTGCGTATTCAGTAGTTCCTCCGATGCAAAGTTTTAAACAGTCTGGCCCAGTTGCATAAAGCTTTGTTAAATCGGACAATGTAGTGAACTGTCTGATCATGTCGTCAAGTGTTGGTGAAGTACACAATCAATTGTTTTTCATCATGACATGTCGTCATCTGCCGACGTGAATACCTGACGACATGGTAAACAACGCTTTATGCAACTGAGTTTTGGACTTATGTCTTCTATATTTGAGAAATTATTTGTCTTGAATTAATATTATAAAAGCGTTACAAACATGGTTAACTGACTGCTACAATAGCACCTGTGGATATTTTACTATCAGCAGACCGAAAGTACATAGTTAAAAACTTTCATTGAACGTTATTATAGTAAGTAACGACAAACTTAAAACTGGAAGCTTTGGTCTCTAAGAAAACTGTAATTAAAAGTAGTAATAATAAGTTAAGTTGAGTTTACTCTCTACTTTTTTTTTTTGTCTACGCAAGTTCTCAATATCACAAAACAAACTAGTTTTGCTTTTTGGAAAAACTGCTATTAAATGTTATAAATAATTTTAGTAGATATACTTTTGTAACTAATGCCTGATGCCATCTTAGAAACACTTTAAAACAGATTTTTGACGGCTGTTCATTATAGTTGCTGATTTAAGTCGTCACATTGAATCAACTTGCCGAGTATTTTTTTAGCACTGAATGTGTAATTTTACCGCATACAAAATAGATCCAATAGAAATTCAAATAGAAATAGTTGTTAATAACAATAATTAAATTTTCAGTCTATGAACTAATTTTATTAAATAGTGGGATTATTTATAATTTACATTTAATGCATTATATTATAATACATGTACTAAAATCTTGTGCAATGAAATAATTAATTTGATATTGTTGATGATGAATAATGAAATTACTAAAAGGGTTTATGTAATATTTAGAATCATCAATTAACAATAATATATTTGTTTAGAATAGAAATTTATAATTCATGAGGAATTTAGATATATAGGTTGAATTTCCCCAATCCGCTTACACTCATCATTATGTCACCGTAAAAGTTGTAGACTCAGGGCTGTTGTGTAGGATGTATACGGCGTATATCTTCTGCTTTGTTTCGAATGTATAACGTATACCCCAAGCTTTATAATATCTTAATGCTTTAAACGAGGTTATTCGCGGCCGTATACCTTCTGGTTTTTATGATATAAATACTGTATAACCTGCGCTGATTTTACGACTGCAGCCCTGTGTTGACTTGAACCTTCTGTGACAATATAGAAACAGTACAATAGTGAGAGCACTACGGCTCGGTGAGTCTATTGTGAGACATTTATAGGTTAATATAGTAGATGTGTACAAACGTTTAAATTTTTTCCAGTGCTCTGGTACAGTTATATAAAATAAATAAACCTATTTTCTGTTTTGGAAGGGTTGCCATCACAATTTGTGAAACGTTACTTGGTATAAGATAATGATAAACATTCTCTCAAATTAGTATTGAACACAATGATCGGCGAAAATCTATATATTCGACACTGCATTCAGTACGAGTTCCAACAAAGTAAAAACGCTGCTAAACCATTTCTATTAATTTCTCTTTTCTTGGTGAAGATGTTGTGTATGCCATTATACTTGAAAACATTGATTTCGACGTTATAAAGATGGCAGTTTTTATGTTAGTCAGCGTCCTTGCTTTCTATGACCTGTCATCTATCGGGTAAGTTTAGAATTCCTGCTCGACAAAGGTTATCGGTTTGGAGGCAGTGAAATAGTTGATCCATTTTTACATGTCAGTGACATCTCGAAAACGCTGTCCAGCTGGTTCTGCACCGACCTAAATAAATCATAATACGAGGCTGTCAAGTCGGGTGAATACTCAGCTTGCAGGAGAACTGTCCAGCTCAAGATGGTTTGCTGAGTAAGAGCAACAGTTAGCTTACCGTTGTTGTGTATCAGTTTATGTTGATGGCTGGCCAAGATCTACATTTAGAATTGTTGTACATAGGTAATACATTTTTCACCGTTACTAACAATATTTCTACAAAAAAAATACCTTACCTTACTTAAGTGTTGAAGCAACTAGCAATGCTGTGTTCGGAGAATTAATCTGGTATCCACTTTTCGAGCTTCCGAATTTTGCCCGTCTTCCAGCAGTTCCGCGTATTTTTCCTACGTTAATGACGAATTTTCACTAAACAATGCTTGTAAATTTATTATTTCGTGTGGCAAAATACCTCGGTGGCAGAGTTGTTTTAGGCTGCGACTAGCGGCCCTCTGGCATAACCTAACAACTACTTTTTTCTGTAGCCGAGACCCTCGGCTTTATGCGCCCTCTAAAGCACACCTCATAATCCCGAATATTAATTCAGAAATACAAATACTCATTTTAGGGAAAGCTAACACATTTACAAAGCTAGCGAGCTGATCAATACGCTATTGCAACTGCAGTTACTACCTTATCTTCGCGGCGTTCCAGAATGTAGTCGTCACTAACATCAAAATTACAGACTTTAAAATGTCGAACCCAATATTTGTGAGATCTATGTACCAAGTATTTTGAGACACACTTTATCAAGAACAGAACAATTTTTTTTCCATTCTTCAACGGCGTTTTTGTCATGTTGGTATTCGTACCGAATGCAGAGTTAAATATAAATTTTCGTCCCTTATCGTACTAAAAACTGTTTTATGAGGTTATGTTTAATCATATGACGCATCACAAATTTTAGTGCCTACTCTAAAAAACACAATCAGGCGGGCATTTATTTAAATTTTACATAATAGAATCAGAGCGCGGAAAAAAGACTATTTATTGCACACACCTAATATAAAATAGTGTTCTATTATTTCTTGACTATCGTGTGATGATTTTTTTAGTCTATCGTTATCTGAGTAATAAAATTACACAAATTATACTCTGTTTATAGTAATTCGTTTTATTACTTCAACTTAACAAATGCTAATATGGGAACTTTTTTATTTCGCATAGTTTATGCAATCTTTCTTTCTATTAGTTCAATTTCAGTATTATTTTGTAATTGAGTTATTATACAATAATTATACTAACATTTCAAAATAGTACTTTAATTACATTGTTTTTTTCTTTGCCCATTTAATTAAATCTACATATATTATTTCAAATTGGACACGCTGTATCAAACATGTGGTTATTTATAAATTCGAATGCATACGACGTGTATTCAGATTTCATTCATTTTAATAATGACATTAATGGAAACAATGGTGATTATACTATGCATATTATTAATTTTGCAAAACTTTATTTTATTATATAATATAAATATGAGAAATAAATTACATTTGTTATAGAAACATATTTGTTATAGGCAGCATAATAAAGTTCTTTCACGGTAATTGTGAAATGACGTAGTAGTTGATAAATTTGCTATGTTTGACATTTATTGTTCAATAAGTATTTATTATTAATTATTAGAAATACTTGTATTATATTTTAGTTTATTAATCAAAAGCAACTACATGACAAGCCGGTCGCTATGGCGTAGTGGTCAGCTCATTTGACTACCAACCATGGGGGCTCGGGTTCAAATCCCGGTTATGGCATGGAAATTTTCTCAAACAAAAATTGTCCTGGCTAATTGCCACAGTAGCAAAGGCCATTAAAAAAAATAAAAAAAAAAAAAAAAAACTACATGACAACTATATATGAATGAGCCTTCTTTTGTAACTAGCATAGCATACTAAAAATACATAATTATATTAAATGTCACTCTGACAGTATAACTGTCAAGCTGTAGTTGTTTACAAATGTCAAAAAAGTTAGGTTATATTCAATCACTTCTAAAAAGGTTTTGAAAACCTATATTTCCCAGGACAGGGGTTGGCAAATAATAGCCGTATTGGGCTCTTTGAGGATATTCGTGTGGCTTTTCAAATTAAGTTGATAAGGAATAAAATTTAGAAAATATTCAAAAAGTCGTGTATTAGAACAAAATTATGGCTCTTTAAAATGTTTCCAAATGCCGTAACAGGTGAATTTGGCTGTTTCGCCTCTAAAGTTTGCCGACCTAGGACAGGTCCTAGGGAGTAAAGAGGCTATTGTGAATTATGATATAGAATTAAAAAATCTAATATTTTATTATTCGAATATAATTTTTTGAATATTTTAATTTGAAGTTCGAATTAGTTTTACATGAATAACGAATATGCAAACATTATTGCCAGTACTGATTAAAATTCTTTAATTACTATATATAAATAACACTATATAATACTTAAAATTAATTTCTGCATATAATAATGATATAATACTTTAACTATTAACTGCTGTGTAAGATTTTGCAACGTAGGAAAGTGCTACCAACCTTTGATGTCCAAATGTAACACCTGACTAAAGTTTGCATATTAAAGTCTGTTCCAAACGATTAGGCGGAACTAGATTTTGCAGTCTAGTTACTTTCATCGTTTAAATCGTGCTTTTCGGCCGTTGTGTTTAAGCTTTGTAAATCATACTTACAATAAACATTTTTTGGTTAAAGTTAATATCATTTTAAAATGTCATTTTCTATATATTTTGATTTTTTGTGTTATTCTTAATACAAATTTCCCATTTATTTATTTTTTTGTCATTAAAATATGTAAAAAAATAATTTAATTTTGACATATGTCATTCGTTTCCATGGTTTCATTGTTGGAATTTTAAATTTTGACATCCCAACGTAAAAAATGAAATAACCCAAGCAAAGTCCCTTCTCGTGACAACCTAAAAGAGCGAAATTCCCATTTAGTTCCGCCTAACCGTTTGGAACAGACTGTAGTTACATTACATTATAACATTGACTGTTAAATTAACAAAGTATGACGTCATTTAATATTTATTGTATTGATCTTTAGTAATGTTTCCTTCATCTGAACAATAATAGAAAAAATATACAGGAATCCCTCGATTATCCAATTAATCGGTTGCGCAATAATGACACGCTATACGAAATCGCGCTACTCGATTTTAAATAGCCTAATTCGTTCCAAGACCTACTAAATTTTTTTACAATAGGAGTATGATTTTATGAGAATTTAATGTACAACAGTATTAAAGTATAGAATAATGATAAATATTTGCAATTTAGTAATAAAATGTTATTTCAACATATTTTTCTTCGAAGTTTTTTATCTCGTGTTATGGTTGCTGTTTATCCGAATTGTATTTTATTGAACATTAAGTATTGACTTTCTTAGCAACGATAGCTTTAGTTTCTTTAGACCCAGGCCACGTTTAATTACTGAATTAATCGAAATTTTGATTCGCCCTAATCGATATATGACAGCTAATGATAATTCGCACTAATTCGAATGAAACTCTGGTTAATCAAGGGATTTCTGTACATTTCTTTGTCTTGACTAATACAATATGATGGAAAATAAGTCTAGTAGGTGTTGTTTTACTTTTTTAAATGTAAATTGTATGTACCATAAATACCAGGTTTCAACCAAGAATGCGATTTTTTGTTCCGAACAAAATTTGTGGTTACTGAAGTTTGATATATTGATTACTAAACAAAACAACCAAGATCGAATTCTGTTTTTTCTCGGTTTCTTACCTCCCTCCAATTTTTTATGGCGCGAAATTGTCCTCTGTTCAAATAATCCATGATAAATTCATCATCATCGCTTTCAATCGAAGATGAATTAGTTATTATCTCGTTTAATAAATATTGTTGATAAATATTTACTTATAAATATGTAATGCTGTTTAAACAGAATTCTTATTTAAATAAAATATCCCTTAAATAATCAACTATTATCTGTCTAATTTTGTAATACGTAACTAACAGGGAAAGTTCATTTTTTGTGTTGAACATTTATTTACAATACATTTACAATATTATTATAGAATCAGTTCACACGGATACATCAAAGTTCTTTTACACCACAAAAGTCACCAAAATCATCAGATCTAGTTACGTATTACAAAATGAAACAATTTATACCAACAAAAATCATTTCTAATCGTAACCAAATATCTGGTTACTGTCTTATATTTATGGTACATACTATAAGTTGACAATTCTGCTTATTGTTTTTGGATATTTAATGTATAGCAGTTTGAGCATCTAACATAAATTGGGCAAAATCTATGACCAGAATCATTAAATATTCGTTACCAAAAATTTATTTTAAATGGAGAAAAACATTTTGAGTATTTACTTTAGTTGCTTGTGATCAAACATGTATTTTTATATTATAATACAAATATTTTTTAACATATATATTTGTTTAAAACAAATATTTGAGGTTATATTTAAAATATAACCTCAAACTTGGATGTCAAATGTCAGTTGACAATAAAATGATACTGGACAGTAATATTGCCTGTATAATTTAAAAAATAATTATATTTCATTGCTTTCTGGACAACCTTTTTTCCATCATATTATAGTTTAACGTTGACGGAAGAAGAGATACAATTTAATATTTTTTTAAGTGTCTAATAGCTTTTTAACAACAAATTAACCTTATCACTACTAGTAGAATAAATATCATCTAACTGATGTCCGTAGAACACATAAAAGATCCAATATTTATTATTTTCTTTTAATTTTGACAGACACATTTGTTGGAATTCGTATGCACCATTTTTATTGAAAAATTCTTTTTACTGTTGTATTATCATTGTATACGACATACTTAGTATAGGGCAGTGGTCTTCAACCTTCTTACATCTGCGGAACCTTACAATTTATATGCTTATAAATTATAGTTTGGTTTTAATCTTTGTTTTTTTGTAAGGTCTGGCTTTATTTTCATAACATTTAAAATACAATTAAATAACCTGAACTTTTTTTTAAATTTACTCATTTTCTATAACCTTCTGCCATATCTCGAGCAAGTTTCGACCATGCGCGAAAAAAAAAAAATGGTTTGGAGGCAACATCTTGAAAACACTGGTCGTTCTGCAATAGAATTCTGCATCAGTTTGAATTAATGACGTAAGACGAACTTTTTTTTTTAATAATAAGACCAACATACAGGCTAGAGTTGTGTAGAAAAATTATCTACCGACTTCCTTGTCCAGTTACACTGTATCGGCCAAATGATTCAGTTGCCGATAATAGCATTCAGCAGTAACCGTTTCCACCCAGTTGGAGGAGTTCTTAAAACAGCATCTTTCATGCCCAGTTAAATGCCCAGAAGAACCTTTTTGGTTTGGATGATCGGTTTTGTCTCCTAATTTGCTCGATTAACTTCCAGCTGTGCTGCGAGTTTCTCTTGCGTTTATGACACATTTTCATTCAATTATACTCACAAATCTTCGTCCCCAATCTTCGTAGCGTCCTGTGGAATGGGTCGCCTTTAACATCATAATTACCAGTTTTATTTTTATTCGAAACCAATATTTACAACTGTTGTGAGACATAATATTTTCACCAAAAAAGAACACATTGATTCGCAAGATTTAGCGTATTTAAACTTAAATCACTACCTGATAACGCGGGCATAATAAGACTGGTCAAAATATCACTGTTTTCATTTAGTACCGGAGATCTAGCAACCGAAAACTTACTTTATTGCCTTATTTGCGCCATTTGGGCAATGAAAACCTACATAGACTAACTGAAATGTTTTTGGGCCCTAGGCATTTTAAATTTGTCTTGAATTTGTTCTCTAATATTGAAATTGGAGTAAGGAGGCGGTGCGACCTAAATAAAAGCAGAAAATTTGAGTGATTCAAGCGACAAGAAAAAAAAGAGGTTCTAAAAAACCGTCACTTTGCCCATCAAACTTACCAGCCTTAAGTAAATGCCTTGTTTGTCTTTGCATAAGTTAGGCCCTTGGAACTTATTATTATTATTACATATAATGATATTCCGTACAATTCTTCAATTATTTAAAAAAAATTAAAAAAAAAAAACAATTATATTAATATATCAATAAATAATTAATGTATGCACCTTAAAACTAATATGCCCTATATTTTTAATGACCGTCACGTATAGATAGGGAGGTATTGTACTCATACTAATTTTGACTTTTAAATATTTTTACAGACAAGCACGAATTAGACTGTTTGTAACCCGAATCGACTGTTTTTAGCGTGATGTCGGTCCGTCCGTCTGCCTGTGAACACATGCTAGCAAATTTGGTTGAACGGTTTCTTAAGAAATTTCATGTTTAAGATTTGAACATGAATATCTCAATTTGAACTTTTGGTATAGATCAATCGACCAGAATGGATAGATTACACGTGTTTCACGAATATCGAAATGAGAAACATTTCGAAAAAAATTATTTTAACAAAAGTTGCTATACGTAATAACTAACATCTTTTATTTAAGAAATTTTTTGATACGACTTTATTTAAATGTTTTCTAAATATCTATTTTGACTAATGTAAGCACATTTCAATGATTACGGTAAATTATAAATACGTATCATTAAATTGTCAATGTAATATAACGTTATTATCTTTTTCAATAATAATTTCTCTGTTAGAATGTATTTTATTTAAGTACTTTGTGGCAACGGTCGATTTTGTAGTGGCCACAGCTTATTTTTATTGTTTTTAATATTTAATTTATAATTTTATATTGTTTTTTTTTCCTGGCGCGCGATTTCGCAGGAATTTTTATGTATGATCTTTATCTCCCCTTATAGATTGCGATGTAAAAAAAGGAGATAAGAATATTGAAATTGGTTAAAATTTCTAGTGCTCAAATTTTAGAAAATAACACGTTTTTTTCGGTTCCCAAAATAAGATTTTGACGCTAACAATCATACTCGCAGACTCGAGCTGTTCAATTTTCTATTCAGGGATTAAATCTTAAAAAGTACCTTGCTATTAGACTTAATTGGTGAGATGTAATAGGCCGTAGGGTCAAGCTTCGATGCACGTCGTTAGTTTATACACCCTAAACATTCATCACCCGCGCCCTAATTTTAATTACTATGTAATATGGTATCAGTTGCGCATGGTGTAAGATTTTAGAAACATTTTAGGAATTAGTTTAGCGTAAAAGATGGTACTCTCTCTGTCCCAAATTATGGTATACATAACTCTTGTACTGGAATTTTTTAATGTTACTCTTATTAAAATGCATGTAAATGTTATAAATGTAATTAAATTTGATTTATATTTTATTTAAATTTAATTTAAACTTAACGTAACTAGACAAATGAGTTTATCTACGATCATCAAATAATAAATGCATTCTGTGTCCAACTTTAATACATAATGCTGTTCATATAGCAACAATTATAAAAAAGGAACGCAAATGCAAGTTTTTATTTAATAAGTTAGTTGGTTAGTTAAAATGTTTGAAGCTCAGCAACGATGGCTATTTGCGCTTCAGACAGCCCATATTTATAATTAGAATATTTATAAGTTTGAACAAAACAATAAATAATAGTATTTTAAACGTTGTATATTACAATCATTGAATAAAAAGGTTAAAAGACATACCAGGATGGTATTTTAAAATGGCAGACAATAGTTTCCGGCTGTACAGTGGCGTAAGGCAATTTATTAAAATAATTGTTATTGATACAAAATGAAAAAAATACCAATCTTGATATTTTCAAAAGAAGCTAAAGATAGGAGATACAAACAATCAATAAAACACTATTATACATCTCTAATTTATTATTATAAAATTAATGATACAAACAATTAAATAAATACATACAGAACTTATAGATAATTATGACAGTACGCCATTGTCCATAAGTAACGTGTATGTTGAGATTCAACAAAATCTCATTAATTCACTTACATAATATGAATGGAAAATACTTACGAATGAAAAGTTTTTCCTTTAGTCTTGGCATTTTGTATTCTTGATCGTCCACATGCAATAGAGATAACCATTTTGACAAGATGCCAAATTTCAGGTTAAATGTGTAATTTTATATTAAATTATATAATAACTAAAAACTATTTCAGCTCTATCTTTTATTTATAATTTAAAATTTTTTAATATACTTTAAATTATCAAAATAAATCACTTTTTAATACGAAAACAGCAAAATATTTGCAATATCAGCAATTATGGTATTTGGAATGATATAATTTCCGTCAGAAAAATTTTTATGTAAAAATTCATATAGCCTCCTTCCTTTAGTCTTTTTATTTAATGATTGCAATTAACTGATGGTTCGGTAGACATCTTGATGACAAAGTTTAACAATTGACGCTCAGAATTTCTGTGTTTTGTGGAATGATATTTAATTAATGAAATTTAGTACTTGCGAGCAATCATAAAATATTATGAAGCAAAAAATAAATTAATATATATTATTCCATAAGAACGTTATTATTTTATTTAATATTACAGAGTTTCAAACGTCGCCCTTTTAGTGACGTGGCCACATGAATGTCTTAGATTATTATGTGCTCAAATGACGTCAATGATACCGAATATATTTTTTTTATTTCCGTTAATTTTTAAAACAGAAGATCGGAATATAAAATGATATAAACAAACTTTATATTTGCCAATATTAGCGAGATATAACATAAATGCATGAATGTTCATGCACTCGAGAGAGATAATAAACGTACGTCGAATTCTAATAAGGAGAACATTCATTGAACTACAGCTACGTCGTAAATTTTAAAATGTAAAAGTATTTATAATTATTTTATGCCAAAATCATTACGAAACTTACAAAATTAAATATACCAATGTGTATAAAAACTGTTTAATATACATAAAAAGAAAAATAAATAAATAAAAAAAAATCAGAAAGTTTTACAGAAACGTATACCATAATTTGGGACAGAGGTAGTAAAAATATTAGAAATAATAAAAATATTAGGTAGACGTGTGTACATGGCACTGCCTGGCTTTTCCAATTACATAAGTTGTACAAAGTATAAGTGTATATAAATGAATAAAAAGTAAAACAGTTTCATGCTTAAAAATTTCATTCTCGTGCATCAAAATGATTACTAGCAATAAAAAAACATCTTCAAGTCAAGCGCTTTTCAAGTGCACTTCAAAAATAAATTAAAATATGAAATGATAAACCGGAAATGAATAATAAAAAATTGTTTCAAATTACTTTAGTGCTGATGGCATGTACGTAAATTGAAACAAAGGCGGTACAGTAAAGACGTTAATCAGTAACCAATACACGACTTTTGTAATTATAAAAAGTGTTAACTTTGGTCATTTACAAATTAGGTTCACAAAAATATGTTTCGAATTACGTTAGTTCTGATTAAGAGCGTAACTTCAAATGTTGCCCCCCCCCGCAAACTTTTGTTGGTCCCCCTCCCACAAAAACAAAATGTTAAGTAATGAAACATTTTTATTTTAACTACAAAATACAATTTAATAAATAAAAAATAATAACTAAATCAACATGTACGAAATAATACTGTATGCTATTGGGTATTGATGCTAATTATTGTTTTAACTATCTACGTTTTTTTTTGACATTATATCTTCTAACTTTCGCTGCGGCAAAATCATCAATTAAATTTGAAACATCCATTTCTTTAGCTTATTTTGCCTCAATATTTAAAATTGCTCATTCGGATATACGCGATTGAGTAAACCTGGTATTTTTGAATTTTGATTTTAAAAATATTTTAGTATATTATATTACGATTTTAGTAGTACCTATATGCTTTATTTCAAAGTTCTAGCTTAGATTATAAATGAATAAAAAAAATTAAACTTTTAAACAATTTTTTATTCATTTGTTTGAAAACCGTTCCGAGTCCGACCAGTTATATTTGGTCTTGGTATCCAAATAAGGAATATAATGAACGTTCTACTGTACTAAAGCTTGCTTGAAAAAATCCCCAAATTCAGCGCCGTTCGTGGGATTCCTCATTCTTACAGGTTTAGGTATACAATATTAAAAATTTATAACGTATATTTTCTGAAATCAAAATACAAGTTAGTTAATTTTTTAATTATTCATCAGAGAATTTAGTCAAAATTTACGAAGAGCCCCCTTTTGTCCAAGCCCCCCCCGCAATCGCGGGGCCTGTGGGGGGCCCTTGGCCAAAAGGGGTTAGTTACGCCGTTGGTTCTGATGGCATATACGTAAATATCGGACAATTTTATCGGATATAGTACCGTAATATGTAAGGGAAATATAAATATTATCTTCAAAACTGGATACATGGGGATAAATGCTATTTTGTAATTTTTTAATTTCCCATTTGTAACAAATTTTGTGTACAATTGATGGATTAAACCCGTTATGAATGGGTTTTAATTTTAATTTGCGTACACGTTATAAAATTCATTTGTTTCGATAGGTTTCCTTTTGACGAATTAGAAGTCAGAATTAAAAATCATTATAACGTGTATTGGTTGCCAAAACAGATCAAAATATAGTTAGGTATAGTTTAAGAGGATGAGAACCCATTCTGACAACCACAGAAGTGCGAGACGTACGAACATGGGTCACTAGGGCAGGAACTCCATGAGCGTAAGCAATCGAAATAATCCTTTTGTTTTTCGCTGGTGGCGTACAAGACCAACACATTTTATAACTAAAAAGCACAAATTGCAAGCAAAAAAATTGTTCATCCTATATAAAATTTATTATAAATCATAAAGCAACCAAATTTGAAACACTAATTAAGGAAGCTTTAAACTATACCTTCCTGGCAATACATTTGAAAAAATTTATCTCTGTAGTGCGTTAAGGATGGTTCCAATTGACGTAGACGTAGAATTCTACGTCTAGGTGAAAATATCAGTAATAGGAAAATGCATACTATTGCTTCCAATCAGAGGTAGATGGACGTAGACGTAGAAACGTTCACGTAGAATATTCATATTTTTATATTTCATGTCTACGTTTTTACGTCCGGCCAATAGAACAGAATGATAGAAAATGATAAAACATATATATGTACTCAATATGTTGTTTGTAGATAGATAGAACGTCAACATTTATTGGGTTCACGATATTGAAATAAGGGAAATAAATAATAACCATGGTTAGATTATTGTTTAATAATGAATATATATTGTTTAATAAATAATAGATAAACTAATTGTGGAAATTTTTCGGCGTACAGGGCCGCAGCGTGTGCGCCGCACACGGGCGACGCAATAAATGGGCGGAATTTAGTGTCGATTCTATAAAACGCTACTAGTAGAGGGCGATCTTATGAAAGCTTGTGCACGGGCGACATTCGGTTCGATTCTGACTGCAAAATTGGTTTAAACTACCATCGTGCTTTAGATATTCTGTGTTTACGACATTGTTTGCGCCTAATTAGCATAACAGTAACAATAAAAATTGCTAGCATTGCTAAATCGTCGTCCATATTATTTGACGAATACATGTTATTCGACACTTTTTAAGAAACTTCTTTTACAAAGAGGTTAACTTAAAGAATTTTAACAAGTTTATTGGAAACCAAAGTAACAAAATCTACGTTCTACGTTTTATTTTTACGTTCTACGACTACGTCAATTGGAAACCATCTTTCATAGTTGTTTTATAAAAGGGCTTTTTTTAACTAGCTGTTATTAGCAAATTCAAAATGTGCTTCCAATAAGTTGCATTTTAGTTCTTCCTTAATACAAATTGTTTTATAAAATTGAAAAATGTAAAAAATTAGGGTTCAAGAGAGACTCACAAAATAGCCTATTTGATGTAAATTTGTACTGGGTTGCTCATCCTCTTAAGAGCAAAATTATCAATATAAGTAGCATTAAAGTAGAATAGTATCCCATAAGTAGATGAAGAATTAGATACGACAACACTAACGGACACATTGCAGTAACTCTTTAAGGATGTCATTGAGACTATAGCACATTTGATCAGACCTGATACACAGGACATGCACCTAGGCTTGTGTGTTGGTTATTTACTGACTGACAGTTGATTACGGTAGTGTAAGTTGCGCCTGCTGTTTGCTAGAAGCTAGTCCAGTGTTTTGAATGCCAGTTCTCAGTGTCGGTTGGTTTTGGTCAGGTCCAGACCGCTCCAAAATGATGTTTCTTATTATTATCCTCGCGTTCATATTCACACACACATATGTAGTTAGCAAAGTATATGCGTACAGCTTGTTTATATTTGTCCACTACCACACTATCAATACTACATTCCAAATATGTTCCCCTACTTCCGGTACACTTAATTACACTCAAACATTCTAATTACTAATTTAAATGATGATCGTGTTAATTGTTATTTGTTTGCTTTTACCTGGCGTGTTTATTTACAATCGACGCTGAATAAGAGCCTGTTATATAGTCATTGCAGATTTCATTGTCCTACTTTAATAAAGCCAAACCTCTACTGCTAGCTGTAAAGCACCATTTAGACATCCAAATAAAGCTCTCATCGGTTTTATTTTTTTTTACTTTTAAATTATTTTACTTATAAGTGGTTTGCAAAAAACATAGAAGCGTTTTATGTAACAATTTATTGTGAGGTTTTAATGTACTCGGTTTTAATATTTTTAAGATTCACGATTTTATGTATATCACATATATTTTAGTTAAAACTACTAATTTTAAATAATCACAAGCCTGGAAGAAAAACTTAATTTTGACAGTTTTTGAATATTTCGTGATTATGGAAATAGATTTTTCCGCGGAATTGTTGCCTTTACAACTTTGACTATGATTTTAAAAACTGCAAATATTCTTAGACAGTTAACCTGCGTTCACAGCTCTTAAATTAGTCGACTATACGCTATGACTTGTGCATTGTTGATTGTCACTACAAGTTTGTCATATGGTGACGCAAGTGACCGTTTACAGCTCTAAATTTAATGCCTTATTTAAGTATTCAAATAATCCAGATTTAATAGGTCAAATTAATAAACACACAATTTTTTATATTGAACAAGGCCGGTTTCGGTAAATTTACTGATAAATTTAATGTATTATGCTTTGTCGATTATACTTAGTGCGTTGTTTTAATGAGACAGACATATAAACATTTTCACTAACAAGTTTGTCATATAGTAACACAGCTCTAAATTTAATTCACTATGCCTTGTCGATTGTAGTTTTAGTAAGACAGACATATAAACACACAGCTATCTCATTTTACATAACCCAAAAAATACTGTTGCACAAATTTGAACAAATTTCGGAAATCGTGAAACGAAAAAGAATTGCTCTAGTTGCAGTTATAATTTTGTTATTAAAATTTATTAAGAAATCAAGATTTCCCTGAAGGCGGGTTCGTAAAAAGTTACAAGTGCTTTTATTCCAGCGTAGTTGATTTGAAAAAATATAGATGTCACAACCTATATTTCATTACGCATTAATTTTCAGAGCTGTAAACACTTTCCACAATGCACAGTCTATAGTCGACTAATTTAAGAGATGTGAATGTAACTTTACGATGGAGAGTGTAAACTATTTTTCAAAACCGTGATTGGAATAATCTCGTCTCATTTTACTGGTAAATCGGTAAATATGAAAAAATGTATTATATTTTATAATAAATGTCATTTGGGAATTTTAAATTTTCACATGCCACCATGAAACATACAATAAGCCAAGCAAACTGACAACTTAAAAGAACGAAACTTCCATTTAGTTCCGCTTAAACCAAAGAAACAGATTATAGTAGAATAATATAAACTAACAATTTATTATTATTATTTTTTAATTTTATATAATAGATTTGTAAACGGGTTTAACTCATATTATAAAAATTAACAATTGAAAAATTGTGTATTTAAAATTTGTTTTGGTAAATTTTCACTTAACGGATTCTTTTGGTTTATAATTGCCGGGATTCATTTTGTAAATGTTAATTAACTAGATTGTTTTTTTCGTTTGAAAATTTTCAATTCAATTAAAATATATCAGCTCCTCGAAGGTTTTATTCGCCACTTAACGGGCAGGGGTTGTCAATGATAATTAAATTCAAAACGTTAAATTCTGTCGCAACGATAGTAGATTATTAAATACCCTTTCAACTGTCGCGATTTAGAAATCTCACCGACCACAGTAGTACAACTTCTAGTAGTCGATTTTTACTTCTTTGCCAACCACTTTTGTGATCGACTACAACTGCTAAACATGTTCCGTGTTAAGAGGAGGTATAACAGTATAGTTATTCTTATACAAAACCTATAATTTCAAATAAAATTAGTAACAATCTATACATCCAAATTTTATCTATTTAATAGGATATTTTTAATTGCAGAAATAAAAAGTTGTGCAATTGTTAATAAGCAAATTGCATTATAAATGTCATTTGCGTACGATGCGAATTGTAGCTTAAGTTTAATTTTACAAATATGTTTCTAGCTTTTTTGTTCTATTGTAAAAATTGTAGTTTTTGTACTTGGTATTTTATTTCGCCACCATCTTGAGTCAATATAGGTGCTGGGGGTAAAAGTGATTTAATATTCATAAAGAACGTGGACTTAACATTATCATCAGGTATTTTTCGTCGAAAGTTCTGAATTATAAATAATCGCATCGAAAAAAATGTCGTATTATTTGAAAATTTCTACACAAAAATATATAAATAAAAAAGTTAGTTGAAACCCACAAATATATTTAAAAAATTATAGAAAATTGTTTTCTGAAATCTATTATTAAGTTATTGAGCGATAAGATTTTTACAACAATTTTTTCAACAATTAAAAATATCCTATTAGATAGATAAAAATTCGCTGCAAATTAACATCTATAGATTGTTACTAATTTTATTTCAGTTTTGTATAAAAAGCTTGTAATCTGGGGGAGGGGATACATACCGTTAAAGAGCTTTGTAATAATAACTCAACTTTTTTCTCAGAAGTATTCGGCAATCCATGCACAAAAGAGGTAAATAAATAGTGACCAGACAGTTTTTAGCCATACTTTCCAACTGATTAAAATCAAATGAAAATACAGTAAAAACCATAAAATATTGTTCCTGAAAATTTTATTTCAATGACCTAGATGTACATTTTGTCTACAATGCAAACATCAACAGTAGTAATAGTTACTACTGAAGATGTCTACATTGTAGACGAAATATAAAACTAGTTCATTGAAATAAAATTTAAAGAAAAGAACAAAGTATTTTATTCTAATTAATACACCTTCAAGTTCAACTTCAATGATACATATAGAATTCTCGTTGATTCAGTAGTGTTTTTTTTTTTTTTTAATTCTTTACTTTTTATGTATTATTAATACATAACTAAGTTCCATACGTAAAAAAGAGCAGGGTACCCTTAAATAATCAAAAAATTGAAACAATGAATATAAAACAGGCTCGAAAACTCTACAAGCAAACATTTAACAAAAACGTAAATTTATATACAGTGGTTTTCTTATGTTATTTTCTTTCCTAATAGTATAAAATTTACAAACATTTTCCTTTTTATAATAATCAAATAATTATGTTACGTGTAGCTAGACTTGCTATATTAATCTAAATCTAATTAAAATAATAAATTAATAATACAAATAACACAGATCATTTTAGTCCAGATATTAGGTATCAGGGCCTTAGCAAAAAAATGTTTTATAATTTAGGTTCATTGTTTAAATATTTTTTTGTAGTTTTGATGTTATATAATTGTTAAGAAATGACTTACCAATTTGTACAAAATACAGCATTTTCCAAATTGAATACATCCAGACCCCACTTTACATCGTTTCGCTTTTATTATTTCGCGTTATTTTCGAAGTTGTAAAACAATTAAGATAATATATAGTTTGTCATGAAACTCCGCATTTGAAGTGTTCAGATATTTTGGAAATTTTGTACAAATTTCCTAAATTCTCATTATTTGTTCGGGTAGTCACTTTGGTAGTATCTCACAATTCGTCATTTAGATATTTACTATTGGATCAGTTCTTATTCATTCATATTTTTGTAATTTTATATTGATTGAATTTAATAGTAATATAATCATATTTTAATATTATATCGCTTAAATGAGAAAGAGGTAAAAAGTTAGTTGAAAAAATTAAAGCAAGATTTAGCAAACATAAGCCGTTCAGAAGACTTTAGATTCATATTGTAAATCGGACAATTCTGTGCAACCCGTAACGCGTTCCATAAGCAATATTTAGCCGTTATAGGGATCTATAGACAAATGGTTGATTCTGCACGCACCCGTAACGTTACATGTAAGTATTACCAGGGCGCGCAGAGTCAACCAGCTGCCTATAGGTACCCCTAACGACTATATATTACTTATGAAACGTTACGGATTGCACAGAATTGACCCATTATAGATTAGAAAGACATCTTAAGCCTCGTTTATAATATATTCATAACATACACATATGCATAAGGTGAATCAATGGTGTATCACTGTTCTGCTTATAGTACGAACATCTGATTATAATAAACAGGCAATATACTCCATTGATACATCTTTATGTTTATGCCATGCACTTGTTCTATGGATCTATTATAAATGAGGCTTTACAGTCAGCAGTATCAAAAGTTAATGGGAAATCTGAGCAAAATGGCTCCAATAAATTAAAATTCATGTCGTGTATTTTATTTTATTTTGTATAATTGACACTTATGTAGAATAATTAGTTTTTCCTCTTCATTTCGAAACTATTTTTATTTTAAAAAAGTACCAATCATCTAATATTTATATTTCAATAATTTTTTACGGCAAATTACATTTCGGTTTACATTGTTTCAATATACGTTACGATTTTCAAGAATGCAACCCCGACGTAAAGTGGGGGTTTGGGTGTACAGTACTTTACAAATCAAGTCCAGTACGGGCTTCAGCTCATAGCCTAACTTTTAGGAGACCCCAAGATAAAACGCAAAGTATATAATTAAGAAATGTAAAATGAAACCAATTAAAAAACTTCTTGTTAAAATTAAAAAATAATTGTGGCCACTGCAAGGACAATTTTCGCTAAAACCCAGAAAAACTTGTCCCCCAGAAAGTCAGATCCACCCCTAATCAAGTAAACCACACAATTTTTAATTAAGTTCTTAACAAATTTGTAACTATTTAATTATAAATAGAATTCTTTAGTTTATTTTAATACTATTTCTTTATTATTTAATTCTTTTAAAAGTATAATATAATTAAAAGACTACCGAAATATTCATATACAAAATAATCTGCACAATCTCCTGAATTGTTATAAACACATATTTTATTATATAAGCACTATAGTTTATAGATAATGAATATAAATAATTGTTTTCGTGTTGGAAAGGTAAGTAAGATGATTGCTAGTATATAAATGTTAGGAATAAGCAAACTAGTTAGATAGAAATCCGATGGACATATTTGGAAGTAGTGAAGTGTAACTGGACAAAGCGACAAGCTGTATATACTCTCACAGGATGGCTTCGTTAGTCCGCATGCAGAATCTCTCATAGTGCAATCTTTTACAAATAAAATCTTTACAATTTGTACTAATCACAAAAAATCTGTGAGGTATTAGAAATACGGTGACCAGCTAATGCTTCCCATGTATTTAACGTTGTTTCATACGACAGACTGTAATACTGACTAAAATATTCATGTAGAAATGTTTCATTTGTTTTAAACAAGGGATCGATATGTAATTATATAGTATTTTGATGAAGTGTTTTCAATATTTGATATGGACATACTGCATTATTGATAAATTATATCGGAAATTACAAAACAGACGCAGGTGTTGAAATGCGCTGTTTTTTCTTTACTCGTTAATATAAATCATAGCATTTTTATGGTTTTTTAGGCATGTCCAAGAAACCCTTGTAACTTTGGCATGCTTTTGACTAAAATTTAGGAAAATAACTAAGAAAAATACACATTGCATAAAGGTATTCGAAATTTCGAAAGATAAATAGTACATATCGACCCATCCTACGAAGATCGTCGTTACTCAATATTTTATTTATTTATTTTTTTGACTTATGTTAAGTACGTTTTACATTATACTTTTTAGCGAAGCACTACAGATTTTTTGCGTAGTACTGACGTAAAAAATATAATGTGTAACACAATTCTTCCTTCCAACTTTCGATGCTACACTACAAACTATACTATTTTCAAAACTACCTGCGGTCAAATTTTTGGATTACAGTTGTATACCTCTCAGTCGTACCAATTACCAACTTTTTAGTTTTTGTTTACAACTTATCTTTTAGAAGTTTATTAAGTTGATAAGTTTATTTAGAACATATAATTAAATATAAACGTAGCACAATTAAACAATATTTATAAATTGGTTATTAGAATTGGTTCTATAACCAAACTGTTTTCTGTCACTTAAACCCCGAATTTTTTAAGTTGGCAGTGAAGAGTATCACAAAGTAATAAAAAATGGAAGGTATCGCTGTCTCTTATTTTCTGTACACTATATTCTGTAGTATCAAAAGTTGAAATGATGTACAGATCACAAAACTGTACGTTATTCTACCAAAATTATAGTTTTGCGAAATACGAATTTTTTCATGGAAAGATCATACGATATTCAAATATTGAACTTTCACAATTTAAAAATTGAAAATATTGAATTACGCCGATCTTCGTAGGACAACGGGTCGATATATTTTCTGTAGGGTAACCAGAATTTTTGGGCTAGGACGCAACACCTTTGTGGGGCTCTCTAGAATTAATGCTCCCTTAATACTCTACGCCTAGGCAGTGGCGCACCCAAGAATTTGGGGGGGGGCGGAAAACAAAATTATTTAAATTATAAAAAAAGGTCCTCACTTCTGAAATACAAGTAATGACCTTAAAAAAAGGTCTTCACTTCTGAAATACAAGTGAAGACCTAAAAAAAAATCCTCACTTCTGAAATACAACTGATGACCTAAAAAAAAAGGTCTTCACTTCTGAAATACAAGTAATAAAAAAAGGTCCCCATCTCTATTTTGAAATACATATATTTACCTAAAACCAAAATGTTTTATTTCCCTCTTTCTTGGGGAGGGGAGCAAGCTAAATTTTAAAAAATGTCTACGTGCCTATGATCCAGAAGGTAGGGTGTAAATTTAAAAAAATTGATGTGAAGTGTGAATTTTCACACATTTCTGGGTTTTGCAGGTATTTAGTAACTGAACGATGATTATTTGGGATGCCAAAACAAATTTTATGTCAAAATATTTTTTTATGAATTTTAATTCGAATGCCTAATACCATTATTTAAGTTTCTAAATATATGCAGTATTTTTTTTATATAGCAAAGTTCATTAAGATTTTGAAAATTGCACCTATGGCTTCCATTGGTTGCTTACATCATAAGTCCCGCCCTTTGATTTCGTCAAACATAGAATTAAATTATAATTTCAACACTTTCCACTGGTTATTAAATTTACGCTTTTAAAAATTAAATGCAACATTTACTAGAATTTTAACAAAATAATTTAAACAAAATAAAAATGCAAAAAAAAAACAAAAAAGAAAATCAACAGGATTCGAACCCTAGTTTGCAGCAAGTTGTTTGCAAGTTTCTTATATTATTAAGCGTACGACAAATCCAACCACGCCACGAGAGCTACTGTTTAGGTATGTTACACAACGTATTAAATAGTTAACATATTTTAGTTAAAAACACAAAAAATGCGTTATTTTCCGAAAACATAATCTGATCAAAAATTCCTGTTGAACTATTCCGGTTCACACCAATGTACATTACTTAGAATTTTTTCAGATTTTTAGTTTAAACCATCTGGGCTACAGGGTGTGGGACAAACATTTTTTTGCACAATTTTGGCAAAAATCGCATCAAAATAATTTATTTTGCAAAAATAAAAATTTGATCGTTAATCCACGTACTAAGGGCTTTCATTTGATACCCTACTCAGAATTAAAAAAAAATATTTTTGTTTTCGATTAGAATATGTTTGTTTATATTTTTAGGGGGGTATGTTTTTTAGATGTTTTAGTATTTTTCCTATGTGCGGGTCAAAGAGTTGTATAAGCATGCCAAATTTCAACTCTCTAGGTTTAGCCGTTTGGCTACAATTTTTACCGAACAGACAGACAGACAGACAGACAGACAGACAGACAGACAGACAGACAGACGACAAAATGACGGTATAAGGGTTTTTTGGTCATACCTACAAAACCCTAAAAATGGTAATATACATTGTTGTAAACCGAAATAGTACAAACGAAAATTTAGATCTTTTTATTTTTTTTTTAAATTACGGGTTATTCCAAACGTTTAGGCGGTACTAAATGGGAATTTCGTTCTTTTAGGTTGTCACGAGAAGAGACCTTGCTTGGGTTATTTCATGTTTGACATTGGTGTGTGAAAATTTAAAATTCCAACAGTGAAACCATGGAAACGAATGACATTTATTAAACATTTTAATATATTTTCACATATTTTGAAGACAAAAAAAAAATGAGAAATTTTTATTAAGAATGGCAAAAAATTAAAATACAATGAAAAAGACATTTTATAATGACAATCAATTTAATCTAGAATTTGAAATGTGAGTATGATTTACAAAGCTTAATCAAAATGACTTGACAAAAAGCTTAATCAAAATGACTTGACAAAAAGCTTGATCAAATTAGTTTAATTTCAATTAGGGGTATTAAATTAAAGCTCTTAAAACTTAGACTAACAATAGAAAAATTATTTTCAAAATATTTTTAATTTTCACGCGATTGCAGCAAAATTATTGTCCCAAATATTCAGGCATTCGGACCCTCAATTGCCGTATTCAAGTTTATTTTCATCGGACGACCACTTATTAAAAAAAAAAATGTGGCTCTCTTCTGAAAAAAAGTTGAGAACGACTGCTGTAATACACGATTATACTGTTAAAGTCTGTTCCTTTGCTTTAGTCGGAACTAGATTTTCAATTCTAGTTACTTTTACCGATTGATTGAAGCTTTTGATCAATTTGTGCAGGAAAAGCCAACTTCAATATATAAAAAATTGCTAATGACAACTTACAAAAATGAAAATTCCGGTTAGTTCCGCCTAATCGTTTGGAATAGACTGTATTATAAGTATGCAGTTGTAGAATATATATTCATATTTTATCAACTTACATACAGAAACATCTAATAAAAATCTAAATAAAATATTGTACTTTACATTAAAATAGCTGTATATAGAAACTAGAATTCTATTGATTTAAATGTTTATTCATACCTGTCAGTTACATTTTGAGATATAAGAATGTTCTTTTAGATATACAGTGGCATCTATACTTCTTGAGAATATTAAAATTGTTTTCCAAACACTTTATGGTCTAGCATGTCTAAATAACACTTAACAAAGATACATTGTGCACCTTAAAAGTAGAAATTATATTTAGAGTTAGTATTACGATCCTACGTGTTTAAAATATAATTGAACAATGCCTTGATAATTATTATGACTTGCCGTCACTATTACAGTCTGTTTAGTTCTTTACTTATTGAGAGTGTGGCCATCATACCGTCATCTCGTAGTTTCGTTCACATTAAAATTACTGGCAAATTTTCCAATCTTAATCTAGATAGTCTCAAAACCGATTCTAATCATTCTAATAACATTAACCGATAATACGAACTCTGAAATTAATATTTATTAATTTCTACAACTTCATTTCTAAATATGGAGATAGGCTTTATATCTTGATGAATAATGCTTTAATTAACTTTAATACCTACGTCAGTGTTTTATGATACAGTGTTATTATTAGTTAGAATTGGTTTTCAATGAAGAAGTAGTTTACTAATTCCGAATCAACTGTTTTGGGTTATCAAGTGCCAAAATCAATTGAGATCATGTCTCTAGTCGTATTCATGGCTGTTTATTGCATCCGTTACTAAATTCAGTGGGTATTTGTGATTGCTCCGAGACAGTAATTGAACAATAGATGTAACGAGCGATGTCTGTCTGAAGATTAGCCATGCCGTGATAGCTGTTCCGTCTGATGTCTGGCAATCGGTTCCCTACCCTGTCGCAAGTAGTACCGTATCGTATCGGCGCTCGGCATTTGGCATTTGGCATTCGGCGCCCGGACCCGGATCCCGGCATCGATGGCAGACCATGTTCGATGCGGGATCGCTGCGTAACTCTAGCTCTGTTAATTCCCTCTGATTGTCTGGCATAAGCGTAAAAGCATTGTCATCTCCAACTAAACACTTAGCATACACTGGATTCTATAGCATTTGTGTGGATTATTAGAGAACAAATAATTGTGCATACATATACGATAGGTATTAATTGTATCCTGATCTGATATATGATTATATGACATTAAGTGTTTGATTACATTGTATGTTAGTGTCGAAGCTCTAAGCCTCTAATCGTGAGTTCTCAGATGAATCTTTAATAATTGATTGCAGCAATGGTATTTGGAACACTGTAGATAAAAACATGCAACTATTTTAGGTATGTGCTTCGTTTCAGCCCTTAAGCAAGAATAACATATTCATCATGCATTATTTAATCTTTCATTTTATTATATACCTACTTTATAGATCAATGTTCACTTTGCGCAGTATTTTCCTAAATTTGTATATATGTGTATATGCAATCTGATATTTGGCTATTGTTTGAAATGTGGACTGTTATTATTGATATTGATTATATACTCGTATATATATGATGTTTAAGAGGTGGTGTTTCACTGTTGACATTGAATTCAATTGTCCTCTTTGATTATTTGTTTGGTTTGGTTGTTTGTCTGTTGCGGGGCGCGGGCGAAGCGGCGAGCGGCGAGCGGCCGACGAGCAGATGCGAACCGTATCGAGCATCGCACGCGCCTCCTCACACAAGCCAACACAGCTCTTTTACTACCTAATTAAACTCATGTCAGATGTGAACGAGCATCAAGCATTGGAACACGTTAACCTCCCTATGATTAGTTTATAATTATTACAAGTACTGCGGAGGTAACCATCCCTCCTCCTTACTGATTTTATTTTTATTTTAATAAATGCATTCTATCATCATTATTATATACAAACTACAAATATATAAATGTTAATTTTTGTTGCACGTTGTTTTTGAGCGACGCTGTTTTATAATGCATGTTTTGTCTGTCTTTGCATGCAGGGTTTCGGTTTTGTAACATTCGCAAATAGTGCTGATGCGGACCGCGCACGAGAGCGACTTCACGGCACCGTGGTTGAGGGAAGAAAGATAGAGGTGTGCATGTACTGATCAGATCATATGATTTACCTTGTCTACATGTCTGTGGTAGCACTTAATTATTTAACTATTTGTAACAGTCCTGGATACCCCGTCATACCCGGCTGTACCCGTACCTCTCACCCGAACCGACCTGTCCTCCGCCTGTCCGGACACTAATCAAACCACCCACCTGCCCACCACCGCGCCATTCTCGTTTATATATAATATACTCTACTGTACTGTACTTATATATTATATCTTAGAATGTCACACATTCATGATGATGTCAGAAGTAACATGTCCCGCTGTCCCTCGCACCCATCTCTTGTAGCTGGTAAAACAAAGTCAAAACTTCTCAATCCTCCTTATACAGTCGTTCAAATATGCTTTACTTAATCAATTTTTATGGTTATGCATTAGTATTTTTTGTCAGTTTAGTCTCTAGCAAAAGTGTGTGCTTTTGCTTGACTTTTCTGATTTACGCTTCTCTTAGTATGTGACTAAACTTGAAATTGTGATATATTCAAACCCTGGACAATTGTTTTGGCAATTTTTTGAATTATTTAGCCACACTACCGATGCTCCGCCATTGATTTTTTTATTGTAAATTAGTTTTCTTTTTGTTTTTGTACACGATTATTGTCGATGTTGAGCAAAAGATTTTATGAGCATTGATATGGAAATGTATAGAACATTTTACAAAATGTTGCACAAAATTTTGTTGGTATTTTAACAAAACACACTGGTATTTGTAGCTTATGCTTTAATATGTACACCTACTTAAAATACTGTTAACGTTTGACTGCCTAAATTCATGTAGCAAAGTAATACTTAGTTAATCATGTAGGTATTCTAAATACCGTCTGTACTCTGCCACTTGACTTGACCCGCTATCTCCGGATACCTAACTCGATTTAACATGAGATGTCATTGAATCTGTAAACGATTGAACCGGTACCGGTACCGGTACCGGGCATCCTCCACTTATTATTTTGCTTGTATAATGCTTCTCTATTTAATCCAGTGTATCTCCAGTCTCAGTATGTTTTGACATTATTTTGCCACACAAATACCTTCAAACACACTTGTAGTTCTTAAGAATTATTTCATAACTTGACCGTAATTGTTGGTCAGTATTAGTGTAAGAGATTTTTTTTTCAAATCGGTACTCCAATATGTTGTACGTTGTCTTTAGACGGCCATAATTAAAAATGGCGATGAAAGTTGTAGTTCCGTATTCCTTCCTTCCTAAACAATGGGGTCCGCGACTGAAGGTAAGTCCAGGGGTACACAGTATCTGTTAGTGAAATGTAATTTACTATAATCACCAGCATACACTCCCCCCCCAACCAGCTCTCAGTTGTTCATTACTCAACTGCTTATGTGTTTCACCTTACTTTACTTTACTTTTACGTTATGTTATGCCTTGTCTACACCTGGGAAACATGGTCCTGCGATATTATCGAACATTTTAGTAGTTTCAAGGACATGCGGTTTTTCGTATGTCTGTAACTATTTATCAGTAACTATTAGAAGATCAAACACTTGTAGGTGGACTTGAGTCTAGCTACAAGGTTACTGGACATTCAACAACATATCGGCCGACATCTTTATTCGGAGAAATGTCGCCCGACCTCAACCCAAGTGTAGCCAGATGCTTGTTTAATGACTTTGTCTCAGTACATGGTCCCTGGACAATGTCGTATGACTATGTCGCTCCAGTGTAGACGCGCATTTACGTTGCTTTAAATGTCATCACAACCACGTTTACTCTTTACATTTTAGTCTCTTCTTTTTATTTTTTAGTTCACAATATTGTTGTATATATCATGTTTGTTATATTCATACATTCCCTAGTTATTTATTTCCCATTATATTAAATTACATTTCACTTGCAATGTATCTTTTTGAAAAGAATAAAAAGAGGTTCGATTCCTCTACAATCATTTTTCAAAATTAACTAACTGAAATTTTGTATAAATTCAGTATTTTTTAATTTATATGAGTAATTAATTTAAATAAGTTCAAGTTTGCATTTTAAACATGTTTTTTATTTCTTTTTAAAATTATTTAATTAAGTAATAGTCTTCTAATTAGTAAATTAATATAAACATAAATAAGCTAGCATATTTATACTGCCGATTTTTAATTTTAGTTACTTTGAACTGTTTCATACATATAATACACATATTTTTAACAAAAATTTTACTTTAGACTTAGATCTGATAAAATAGTAAGTATATTGTATGACCGATAAGAAATATTTTTTTTAGTTTTCACTAAACAAAAACTATATTTCCTCAAAACATATACTATTAAGTAGTTCTAATTTTCCCTTAATCAAAGACTGCTTCAGTATAATACTTATTATTTTCCTTGAGTGTAATTTTAAAATATATAGACCCCGAAAACTGTGACAGAAAAAATGATATTACGTTTGTCACAAAAAAATTAAATGTATTTCGATCAATCTGATGATTGATTTATATAAGAAAAATCTATGTAATCCAATTTTTCTCTTATAATTTGATCTGCTATATTTTAAACTAGGGGAAAAAAATACTATTTAGCCAACTAATAATAAATAATTTAAAAAATGTGTAGAAACAAAGTTTATTGCGTTTTCATTACCGGGCTCAAAGCCAATGCTTGAAATTAAAAAAGATTAACTTGAATCAGCTAATTTGTTGACGCACATAGCATATTATATAATTTTATACCAAGGATCCTGGGTTCGAATCCCAGGAAAAGACGTAGTTTGTAAGGGTCCAAAATTTTGAATTAACTAATTATAAATCTTTGTACTAGAAATTGAATGATTAGTGAGGTCTTCGGATCGGTTTGCGGCAAAGTTTCTTCGTCGTCGATGTCGTTTAGGTCAGCGTTTCTTAACCGGAGGGTCCCGAAATTAAAAGAAAATAGAATAAATATAAATTCATAGTTGGTAAGCTGATATATGGATGAATTGTATTCCGTAAATAAAATATTATTTCAAAAATTTTCTTGGGGGGTCCAGAAAATATTTTAGGCTAGTTGGGGGTTCCGAGTATAAAAAGGTTAAGAACCGCTGGTTTAGGTGATCAAACTTTTACAGAAAATGAAACAAGGTGATTAGCGTAGATGAACCAACGGAAGGTTCATAACCATTTACCTTCTTGAACCGCATGTTTTTATAAACGTTCGTTCATATTATCATGCATAATATATTTCCAGCACGTAGCTGTTTCCTGTACGAATATTGTTTGAAGAGTGTTCATACGTTGCGTCTTGCGTCGTAGCGCATTAATCCTTTTTATATACAGTTTCCCGTTTGTCATCTATCTAATAAAGAAAGATTTATTGGTGACATTATTAGAAGAGGAAGATATACAAAATAACAAACGTCGTAAACTTTTTTCTGACCATAAAATGCTTAAAAAAAGGAAGACAGTAGGTAAATTTTGGCCACTTGCAGAATTGGACAGACTTGATTAATAACGAACGATATTTCAATATTTTCGTTTGTCACAATATCAATTCATTGTGATATTGGAAAAAATAAGATAATGATCTCTCTCTCTATCTCTTCCTATAACTCCTAGTAGGAACAAAGGTCTTCAACAAAGGATTTCATTCTAGTTATATTTTTTGAAATAGCTTTTACTCCATTCAAAGAGTAATTGTGGTCCTTATTGTCTTAAAATACTTCGCCTCCATGTATTCGGTAGCCTTACTGCTATTCTGCTTCCTTGCGGGTTGCAGTCAAGATCCATTCTTGGTATCTCTTTTAGTCCTTTTCGTAGGGAATGTTCGAGCCATTGCCATTTTCTCTTACTTGCGCTATTTCTGCCTGATTTTTCATATCGCTAACATCTTTGTTTGAGATTGTGTGTGGTCAAAATATACGACAAATCCCACGAAGACATCTGTTTATGAAAACCTGGAGTTTGTTATTAATGATATTGAAACAATACACAGTTTTCAAAAAAGAAATTATTTTTATGAAAAAAATTAGCTATTACTTAATATTTTTTTCAATATTCATAATTAATTGCTTTTGAATAGTAACGCAAAAATCTAAACCTTTCTGAAATTTCCGCACATCAGTGCCTGAACGCGAATATGCTCATACTCAGTGTATTACTTCAGTCACGTTCCAGAGCTATCAGTTCTGGTACGGACCCTTCCCATACTCTGCGAGAATGCTAGATGGAACCATACGATGTCGAATAATTCTGGATCGTATACAGTGCTATAGAAGTACTAAATAATATTAGCCGGGACGGAAACGCTACGTACAGGAAACTATTGATGCATTATGATATGAACATACCTTAAAGCAAACGACTCGGTTGTCGCAAGAATAAACTGAAAATCCGAAACTCTTTAGGAGAATTCGTACAAATCGAACGAGAGACACTTCGGCCCCGCCTCGAAAGCCTTTTGAAACCAAAACGTCAATTCTTAAACCTGATTTATAATTCATCCATAGCACATGCATAAATAAGAATTATAGTACTGTTGGGATATATATTTAAACACTAATAAAACACAGTTTAATGTTTCATTAAGAATATATATTTTTACCAAGGCTGATTTATAAAATAACAATAAAATATTTTCAAAGCCTGTTGCTACAGAGTATCGTCACCAATGTTGGGATATATATTTAAATACTAATAAAACACAGTTTAAAGTTTTCTTAAGAATATATAGTTTTACCAAGACTTTTATAAATGTCAATGTCTCTATGAAAAATCCCTCACTACATAAACAATTCAAAAACCATCAACAGTATTTCCTTGGCTGGCTGATTTATAAAATAACAATAAAATATTTTCAAAGTCTATTGCTACAGTACTATCTTTATTCTGTTTATTATAAACAGATGTTCAGAACGACTACACTCTATGTACTCATCTTTATACCCATGCATTATGTTAGGTAGCTATTATAAACCAGGCTTTAATGCCAAACTCTTACAATAATTTGGTATTTTATAGTTTATACCACGCTCTCTCCGAATTGATATTACTGCAGTTATAATTTCTGTTTACAGTTCTATTTATCATTATCGCATTTGGGGGCTTATTGCCATAATCTTCAATATTTGAAAAGATACAGGGTCTGGTTCAAGTAAAAATAAATTTCAAACTATACTCTATCTCAGAAAGACTGATAGTAATAAATTTATTATTTGTACAAAGTTATTGTTTTTTCACACAGAAGTGGCCCACAAAATATGAATAGTTCGAAACGAAATATTGTTAAAAACAACCGAGTGTGCCGCACATATTATATGGCAATACGAACTAGGGTTAAACACAATAGATCATAAAAATTTTACCTTAAAATTTTGGGGAAAAATTGGTCACAGGGGTGCGTTTAATGATATGATAAAAATGGTCACAGGCGTGCGTTAAATAAAATGATAAATAGTAATATAGTAATACACAAAACCAATTTAAACGTGTTTAAAATGTGCACGCTACTGGTAACTACCTGACAAAATGGTTTATTACTATCAGTCTTTCTGAGATAGAGTATAGTCTGAATAAGCGGATTTCTAAATATTTTGAAAAGATATTATCTTCAATTTTTAATCAATACAGCTCACTACTTTATGATTATGCTAATCACCGACCACCCGCTGAGTTCATTGGTTAGTAATTTACAAAGGTAAGCGTCATTCCGGATAAGAGTGGAATGAACTATACAACGCCTTTTGGATATGATAGTAGGAAAAAAGAATATTAACAAAATTTTTACAAAAAGGAGAAAAATTTTCTTAAAAATATGTGTAATAATGTTTTAAAATGCAAACTTGACATTATATTTAATACGCCCGTAACCTGTAAAGGTGTAGGTATTTATTTGACAAACAGTAATTGGGAATATAACAGAAAATTTAATTACAGTATTAATACATTTACAGTATGTAAAATATAACAATTTAATTAATCAAAATTGATATCAACATAATTTCAGTAACATACACCATTTCATTAATATTCCCAAATACTGAAAATTTTAATTGAATTGTTAATTTTGAAAAAGGTTATTTTCAGTTTTGTCATATTTCAGCATTTTTAAATAATTATTTTATACCCTTTTAAAAATTAACGAATCAATTAATATTAACTTTATTAATTTTTCAAAATTCCATTTCTGTTATAAAATTTTAAATAATTTTTAATTTATTAAACAAAATTCAATTTATTAAATATATATCTATTCATATCTTTGTGAGTAACTGGGATTTTTAAAATAACTACTTTACGAGTTTTATTTTCTATTGTTGTGGTATTATTTCATTTTATATTTTTATGTTTAGTGATGAAACTTATATGCTTATTTTAATGGTTAATAAAAATAGTAATGTTCTTTTATGTTAAATAAGATTTAATACGTAATTGAAATTATTAAATTTATAGACGATAAATATTTAGAAAAATACAGGTACCAATTTAAATTCAGGGGAAGAATATTCTAGTCAAATTTTTAATATGCTCTTACACTAGTGGTAACCTGAGTGAAAGAATATGATTTATAACTGGATATTTACTTGTATCTTTTAGTTTTTAGATTTACCATGGCCGTGAACAGATTGTTGCCTACTGAGCTGAAATCCGAAATTTTCAATTTCGTTGACTCAGTCTCAAGTATTTAACTCTTAAGATGAGTACATGATTATTAAAGGATAAAAGGGATGGTTAAAAAGGCACGCTGACTCCGGAAAGAATTGCTAAAATTATTGCATGAAACAATAATAACCTGTTATTATTGTCATAATAACCTGTTATTATTGTTTTATGCGAGTGCAATAGCTCAATAATGTTTTCGCCTGATTAGTCAACATTTAGCCGTAGTTTTAGTTTTAGTCCTATGTTCTAGTTTTGACCTTAAAAGATAGAACTATCATTACCAGTAAGTTCATACAATACTCTCTCTTAGTTTTAGTCTTAAAAAAACGACCTTGAAAGTGAACTATCTTTTTTTACGGCTAAAACTAAAACCGCACAAAGGCGCGTACGCACTCACTTACGTAAAATGTGCAGGTGATACATTGCGAACTGTTAACAATTTCATTATTGTTTTTCTTCTGCTACATCTTTACTCACAACGTATGTTTTTTTGACGGGTTTTTGGAAGGTTTAGACTTTTGACGTTTAAAATTTCAGTTGACATTGTCAACACTGAACGAGTAAACTACACACGTGCGTAAAAATTGGCGTATTATTGGATATTTGTTAAAACTAAATCATTGTATAAATTCGTATTCATTTAATTACAAAAGACTAAATGTTGACTAAACCCACCATAATTATTACTATTATTAAATTAAAAATCAAATTAGTCATATTATTTTTATATACATGTGTATCTTAATGTTGTACATCTACATACGTGCAATTTAAACTGTGGTTTCCTGCCAATAAAAGCGCCATCTTATGAATTATCCATGTTTCGAACTCTAATAATAACAAGATCGCTAGGACAGCCCTATCTCAAATGTGGATGCGACAAACAACATAACTTTATATGCCTGAGGAGTTACAACTAAGTGCCAGTTAAAATAAATATATTTTATATGTTTCCCGGATTCCGAAACGTGTAGAAGTCAACGCAGCCACAACAATATTTAAAATGTTTGTGTATACAGGGCTAATATAATCGGTTTCAACGTCATAATAACCATGTAGCTTTCATGTACAGTGTGATTCATACTCTGCTAAACGTAAAAGGTTTTAAACGATTTTAAACAAAAAACATTGTATCAGCATGGTATAACAATTTTTCCGTATCGAACTTTTGTGGATTTTTGTATAAAATTGTTCGAAAAATACGCCTTTTAAGTTTGACAGCTTCCTCCTGAATCTTCAGTATGCAGTGTCGGAAATCAAGAAACAGACATCTTACCTTACCAGCCCTTATGCGCCGTCTAGATAGTCAGACCAATTCTGTAACTCAGTTACTATGATCATTGTAACTAAATTTGTCTCTATGAGCAAGGTCAGTTATTATTATGAATGAAAGTCATTATACTTTTTATAATATTTTATCTTGTAGTAACGTTACTACACAGTAAATTTTTACAGAATTGATCTGCTTGGGCACAATTATTATTTAATTTCAAATATGTCATTTTGTCAAAATTAGTTGTACACTATGATAAGAAATAATCTGCGTTAAGTTGCGGTTTCGATAGTATAACTACGATTAAATGGTTACGATTTGACTGTCTCATATAATTTAGATCGCATTACAGAAAATGCTACCATATGAATTTCCACAAGAAATACCTCTATCATAAATGCAAGTGTTAAGATGCATTTGTTGCACTACTGAAAATGTGTTTAGACTGCGTTCAACATAAGAAAAACACTGGGTGTTATAAATAACGTCATCAATTCTGCGCGAGAAAACAGCTGATCACGTTGACGTAAATAAGGGTTTTAAACAATCGTTGTGGATACCAAACAAACAAAATCATGTATTTCAAATACTCCCTCTGTCCGAAAATAAGAGTCTGAACTCACAAAAAAAATTGTCCGAAAATAAGTGTCCCATTTTAATTTAACAGTCTTATTCGAGACTAAGGATCAATGTTAGGGATTGAAGGACATTAAAAACAAACGAAATAAAAGTTTTACTGACCATTGCAAAAAAACCAAAACTTTATTACTTACATAATTATTTAATTTATTCATTTAATTTAATTTTATTTATTAATTTATTTGACGTTTCAAAGTCAAGTCGAACATATGTTTATCAGAGAAGAATTGATCATTTTTTTATATTTTTTCTACTCTTAATAAATAAATAAACCTAATTTTTCAAATGGGGCTCTTATATTCGGACAGAGAGAGTACATTTTTATTCATTTTAGTACACGGTATACCTTGAATCATACTAGAAATAAATAATAATAACGGAAATAAACAAACAACGTCTCAAAAAACGCATAGTCAAAACCAAATCAAAGTAAGTGACGCCACTGAAATGTGTTAAACTAACTGTGGATAAGCCGACCGGCGTAGCGTAGTGGTAACACATGTGCTCTACATTACGAAGGTCTCGGGTTCGAATCCCGTTCAGGCATGGAAATTTTCTCAAATAAAAATTGTCCTGGCTAATTTCCACAGCAGCAAAGGCTATTAAATTTAAAAAAAAAAAACAAAAAACTGTTGATAACGTAATGGACGAAATTTGGTTTCTGCACATGGGAGCCGCTAACATCCGCCTGTGTTTTTCTTATGTTGAACGAAGTCTAGCTATAACTTCTATCGGGTGATCAATATTGATTGTCTTGGCTGCTCCACCACAATAGTATTTCGGCCGCTTACCAATAATGGTGAACTAGACTAAATGCATAGACGTGCGTGATATAACATATGTAGATTTTGATATTTTGTTTAGAAGATTATTTAATATATACTTGATAACGAACTCAGCAGCATAATTTTTAATATAATTGTTGATAAATTGAGATGCAGAATACTAAATATTGATATTAAACTAAACAGTAGGTTATAAAAGTATTGTATGGTGCGCCGCACCTGCATAACTTCTTAAGCACATGTTATTTGCTCATGCGCAGTAATGACATTTCCCACAAAATTCAGTTCCTGGAATAAAATTTTATACATAATGGAATAAAAATAGTAGTTTTCACGGTTAATAATATTGATCGCCCGGTATTTATTACGCTTATTAAAACTAAAATATTGATATTGTACCTAGTACTTAAACAATTCTTAAGAGCCAACGAAGGTTTGGTTCCTTCTTGATACAGAATTTCGCTTCTATTTTTACATGTTGTTTGTAATAGCACCGTTAAGAATCAACTTTAGATTATAATTATATATATGCATAAAGAAAATTTAACTCAATTTGGTTGGTAAATAAACTCTCATGAAACCACTGGCAGGAAATCATAATTTAAATTGCCTGTTACTACGAACAAAATTTCTGAGTTGTTCATTGTTGATTGAATAATCTTAAATTCTGATTCTAATAGGACAAATCTGTAAGCTAAACACAATCGTATTTAAAGAGTTGGTTTGGACAGTTTCTTACAGATTCTGGTTGTAAGCTTACAGGTTTGCGCAGAATTGCATCATAAATATTTATTGAAGTTTTTGTCACTTTTCACTAGAGCTTTTGCATTGTTCTTATTATTTTTTTGTTGCCAAAAGCAAATTAAACACAACCCTCGAAAAAAAAAACACACACGCTCGCGTTTTACGAGTAAAAATAAGTCATTTGGGTGCAAAAAATCAGAAGGCGATTTTTGTATTCGTAATATTTGTTACTATTTACTTTTAAACAAATAATTTAGTAACTGACAATCAATTTGGCTAGCATTTTCAGTTGAGATACTATTGGGTTGTTACAGAAGTCCGTACGTTTTTTTTTTCACCTTTTATTCAATAAAATATACATTCTAAAAAAAACTTTTATTATCAAACGCTCAGGCAATTTCATTATGCCATCTCTCCAGAAGGTTCCGTTTTTGCTCTCGAAAAATCTGTCCAGGTGAATTTTGATATCATCCAAAGATGCGAAATTTTTTCCGTTAAGGGGATTTTGTAGAGAGCGGAATAAGTGGTAGTCGGAGCATATGATCCAGACATCGCACCATCTGACAACCATTTGTTCTGCTTTCTACAAAATTCCCTTAACAGAAAAAAATCTGTGGACGATATCAAAATTCACCTGGACAGATTTTTCGAGGGCAAAGACGGGACCTTCTGGAGAGATGGCATTATGAAATTGCCTGAGCGTTTGTCCAAGTTGATAGAAAATAATGGACAGTACATTTGATAATAAAAGTTTTTTTTTAGAATATATATTTTATTGAATAAAAGGTGAAAAAAAAAAATAACGAACGAACTTATGTAACAACCCAATAGTACCCTAAAGCCTCGTTTATAATAAAACCATGCAATAATGATGGAACATAAGGATGGAACAAAGTGTTTGACCATTCAGAACATCTGTTTGTAACAAACAGAATAAAGAGAGTAGTGTAATTTTTAGGTTATGGATACACAGCATATCTATTATAACGAGGCCTTAAGTCTCGTTTATAATAACATAAAAATTACTTTACTCTCTTCGTTCTGTTTATTACAAACAGGTGTTCTGAATGACCAAACCCTTTGTTCCATCATTATGCATTATGATACGGGCTTATTATAATTTATATTTATAGCCCACAACACATCCCTTATTTTTTCACTAGCAAGTTATCATAACAAACCGAGAATTACTTTATATCTACAATTATCGAGGGTTGTTATTGACCATCCTTAATAAATTTAATACATGAATGAGTCAATTTTCACTAATTATTAAAAATATATATAATTTAATAGAGTAAATTGTCAATTTTATTTACTTTGTAACCAGTTAACTCACAAAGATAATGAATATCTCCAGGATAGTTTTTCTTAAATTTTTGTTAAAAAGCCCAAATTTCAAATGTAAAACATTTTAGGTCAACAATGCAACAGCCAGAGTTCAAACAAAGAAACCTCCAGCATTGCCAAATGGTAAGATAAACATCACCGTCATCGGCATGGCAACGATGTTTTAATTTATATGTTTCGTATTTTTTTATTTAATGTCAGGTCTGGATCTTGCAGTGTGTGTACAGTGGCCAGAGGCGGCGTTAAGAGGTGTAGCTATACAGAGAGGGCGCGCACGCGCTGCCTATCCAGCAGCAGCGGCGGCGGCAGCAGCTTTCGCAAGGCATCCCACACCGCTAACAGCGGCAGCTGCGTCAGCGCTACATGGATACGCACCGTATGTATTTCGTATTTATTTCTTATAAAATATACTATTAGAATAAGAGAAACAAAAGAAAATCTAAAGAGAAACATTTATGGTCTGTTCGTAGAGCCATGTATAACTGTTTATTATCATCATACGCAAGCGCAGAGCTTGTAAGAGTGCGTTAAAATAACTGCGGTTGTGTTTGACGAAAATAAACTGTTCGAAATGGTTCTACGAACAAACGTTTTGTTATGTCCAGCAGGCATATAAAGTGCATAATAACAATATGATTATGTACATGTTGTTACCGGTTATATAAATGACACCTCAGAGTTAATAAATAAAATGAGTGTAATCACACACTTCATATGATGTTTGACATAACTGTATTCTTTATTGGCTATTCTTTTGTCTGCCGTAATTACCTCGAAAATTTAGATACTGACATTATTGTATTGCGTACTATTTGTAATATTGTATTTCCTGAATACTTCTGGAATGGAAATATATTCAGAGTTGTTTCCCTAAAAAACTCAATGTTACACAAACTAAAAATATTTTAGTGATCAATCATGGTTGAATATCAGTAATTTTCACGATATAGCAAAATAGAAAAACGCTTTACATAATTGTAAAATAAGTTTTTAGCTACAATTTGTCGCACCGAATATATTTACATTGCTCAGTTCACAAGACTGAGATCATAATTAAAGTTATGGTCCAAAAAAGTGTTTCCTTAAGTGACACATAAACTTGGCAAGACCTCAATCGTTATCTAGTAACTTCACGTTTTAGATTACGAATATATTGTCGAAACGGCAACAGGTTTCGATTCTGCGTTTTATTATATGTTAATACAGTCGAACTCGGTTATATCGGCCCTCTAGAGCAGCGCATCTCAATCTTTGGGTCGCGTTAAATTGTGAATGGGTCGCGAAAAACAAAACTAAATTTCATTGTTTTAATATTAAAAACCAATTGAAACAATGAATTTATAGCTAAATTGATTTCAAGCCACTTGAAATTTTTATAATGAATAGTTTACATATTATATTAAATAAAAAAGATCGTCAGCTGCCGACATAATGGGGTAAAGATCGTCAATTACATCATTGATTACATTATAAAATTTTTAGGCTAAATACCCGCTCAGCAATTATAATCCCTCAGCTGACGGTCTTACCCCCATTGTGCAAACAGCTGATTGTTGTTTTTATTGTTCTAATTATATAATAAGTTCGATGCATAAGTTTCATTGATTTTGAAATGACTTTACATCATTTTTTTATGACAGGTTTATAAAAGCGACTGACGTATTATCCCCCACTACGCACGCAGCTGACTTTTTTATTATTACTATTATCACTTAAACAATAACTGTGCAAATTTTCAAGTGGTTTGAAATGACTTTTGGATTTTTTTTTTTTTACTAGATTTACATTTTCCCTCGACCATACCCACCATGATTCTGGCGGTTGACGCTTATTTCGATTATTAGCCATATTTAAACTATCAATTACAAAAAAAATTAAGCGGGATGAAATGCAGCACTGTCGCCCGGACTAAAACTATGAACAAGGCTATTTTACTCTGTCCTAAAAATTGCGTATAGTTGGTATAGTGAAGGGTTAATTTTGCAGCCATCTTTGATCTGGCGCTGTTAATAAATGCATAGATATTGCGAGTCATAAGTTTCGTACAGAACACATGTGCCAAGTGGCATTCCATTATCATCAAGTGTAGTATTTTTTAACGAAAGCACTAGCTTATTATAATTTTAGACAGAATAGTGTACCAGTACTTAACATTAATTAATTAATTTTAAATTTGAAATAAACAATTTATTTTACTATTATTTAAAGTAGCATCAAGTGGCTTTTTGACAAGATGATTACGTACGGGGTGAGGTAACGCGGGTTCAAACCTCAGCTACCACCGGAATTTAATTTTTTCGATGTTATACAGTTTTAGTTTAGGGTTCGACTCATTTCAGTATTTAATATTTAAAATAAAATAAATTGTGAGCGAGGTGTTCTGGATGACATTATTCAGGAAAACAGATTACCTGCATACAAGTATTGATTAAATGAGATGGGGTTTTGTTACTGACAACAAACATATTGTGAAATAAACACGAAAATACTGTACACACTGCATTTAATTAAACACTTCCAAATTAAATCTGGAATTTGTTTAGTTACAATTATACTCAATTTTTAAACTAGGAGGAGTAAATTTAAAAGCCATATTTACACTATAACAAAGCACCAGTTAATTCACTATAATGCTTTTGCGGGAAAAATGAATTGCGGCGTAATAAACATCAATTATTGAATACTGAAACGTTATTTTATTTAGGAGAACCTACAATATTTTTTACCAATTAAATATAATTATGTTTATTACATTAAACGGACACAAGCAAACTAAATCTTTATTGTACCGTCCATTTCTTTGATTTGAGTGAAACTAAACAGGAGTTTAGTTTCACTCAAATACGTTGTCACGAGAACCGAGTTTTCCTAGTTTATTTTGTATTTCATGTTAAAGAAAACAGTCATGTCAAAATTCAAAATGACAGCAGAAAAACGAGCTGCGTTTATTATAAATAAAAATTAATATATAATACATTTAACAAAAATTTTAAAAATAGGAAATTTGGTAGATTTGTAATATAATAACTATTATAAAAACTTATTATATATATAATAAGTTTTTATAATAGTATATTATAATAAGGCTTTTATATATATATAAAAGCCCAAATTTGTTCCAAAGTTCCTGGGTGCTAGCGGGTCTTGCGGCATGCGGTCGGTCACGAACTGGGTGATGAGCTACCATAGCTCTCAAGTCAGTAAGTACGGTGACTTGATGAAAGGATGTTGTGTCACTTGATGTCATGCCTGCGGACCGTGTCCGGTCCGATACTAATTTTTAAACGTCGCGCATTGAGCGGCTTTTTAGGATTTCCTAGGTATAATCAGAAACAGCTATACCATTGAAGTAAATTTTAAACGTCGCGCATTAAGCAGGTTTTAGAATTTCCTAGGTATAAAGACACGTTTTTGGTTTGTTAATATACGCAGGATCATGCAAATTTTAATAATTGATTCCTGCTTAGATTGATTTTTATTCGATATCAGTTTGCCAGCGTTGTTGGCAAGGGGTCTGCTAGTAGTTTTATAATAATTATTCGAACATAACACTCACAATCAGCTGACTCGTCAGTTATGGCGAAGTAAAATTTTTATTTTTGGTTTGTGTAAAAAGGCTGTTTGCCACCCAATCACAGGTAGGTATAGAGAAATTTTAATGAAATGTCACTGTAATATTTTTCAAAGTTTGTGTAACTCAATTTACTTTGTTTCAAAAATCTCCTTTACGTCAAAAAGCCTTTCCTTATCTCTACAATTAGTAACAGTTGGGGTTGTTTATAAGAAATGCATTGTACACATTTCATTATAATTTTGTTAGAAATGTTTAAACTAGCACGTAGTATTTATTATTATGTCGAATAGTGCCGAAAGATTAATTGTAAACTTTCGATATTCAAATAAACTAAATTGTGTACCCTAGTTTAATAATATTTAGTGTTTTGTAGGTATAATCAAGAAACCCTTATAGCATCACCTATGTGTCTGCCTGTCTGTGCGATTGAAAGTTTATTTTCACGATTATAATCAAAAATGTGTTCAGAGTTCATATTTCACATCAATTTTTGTGATTAACGTAGGCATAATTAAAAATCCTTTTTACCTTCACTTACGTGTACGATAGAGATTGTGTCCTAACAGCTGGATCTTAGAGAATTAAAATGCAGAATACATACACAATTCTTTGACCCGCATGTCAAAATTACAAATATCAGGTTGTCATTAATGTATTCTTTGTCAAATATTTTGAAAGGTGCCTTTTCAGAATTACCATTCCAAGATGATTTTCCCTCTTAGTTACGTATTCAAAATTAAACATATAGTATAAGCTATTTTAAATGTTTAAGCGGATTTAAATGGAATTTTCATGAGCTTTTTTTCAAAGGTTGAAAGTGGACTTTTGCTACATAATATGATCAAAAGCCTCACTTAATCGGTAAAAGTTACTAGGATTAGAATCTAGTAACTAAATCTATATCGATCCATCCTACGAATATCGTCGTAACTCAATATTTTTTTAATTATGTACCACGTCGCTCAATAAGTCTCCGGTCTAACTAAGAAAACATTTTTTTTTTTAGAAATTCGACTTTATTCATCAACATATTCTCCTTCAAGAGTGATACATTCAGTCCAACGCTCCTAAAATTAAAAAAATTAAAGTTAATTAATTAATTTAAATTCAGCATACCAATCAGTAATAATTGATTTACCTGGTGTAGAGTCTCTAATTATCAAGCCAGTGTTTGGCTTCAACAGTATTTTTTCCATCAAAAAACAATATTTAATGAACACACGAAATTGTTTTTTATCCATTCTTTTGAAAATTACAAAACTACTCGAGTCACTAAAACCACTATAACCTCTAAGCTAATTGTCAGAATGTCATTAATGTCAATGAAATTTTCACACGTATCGTTTCAAGGTTGGTACTATCCAGAAATCATATGAGTCAGTCAACAGTGTTGCCATATATATATATATATATATATATATATATATATATATATATATATATATATATATATATATATATATATATATATATAAGAATATGAAATTATTTTGAATTAACAGTATAAAGTTATTTTAAGAATGAAAATTGATATCAAAAATACAACCTCCCCGGGAATCGAACCCGCATCCTAGAGATTACGCGTCTCAGTCTCCTGCCTTGTCCACTGACTTGTCCACTGATATCAAATGCAATTCTCTCATGCCTCCATGGCTCTGTGGCAGGAGACTGAGACGCGTAATCTCTAGGAAGCGGGTTCGATTCCCGGGGAGGTTGTATTTTTGATATCAATTTTCATTCTTAATATATATATATATATATATATATATATATATATATATATATATATATATATTACATCGGAGACTTTTTGAGTGGAGTATTAAGTTAAATATTAGAATATCGAATCTTTCCGTGAAAGAATAAATGAATCTCACAAAACTGTACGTATTGTTACCAAAATTATAGGTTTATGAGAAACGATTTTTATTATTATTATTATTATTTTTATTTTTTTTTTTCATGGAAAGATAACACGATATTTTAATATTTTACATACATAATTATAAAAATGAAAATATTGAGTTGACGTTGACGATCCTCGTAGGATGGGTCTTTATATATTTTAATATAATAATAATAATAAATACTATCAAATATAGCCTGTTTCTTTGGTTTAAGCGGAATTAGATTTTGAATTCCAATAACTTTTACCAATTAAGTGAAGCTTTTGATCATTCACAAAAGCCCGCCTTGATTGATAAAAAGAGAGTTCATTACAAATTAGGAAAATGAAAATTCCAGTTAATTCCGCTTAAACGTTTGGAAGAGCCTGTACTAGATATATTCGGTTATTTACGACAAATTTAAGTGGATCACCCTAAATATTTTTACAAAATTAGAACGGCACTTTAATAAAATATAACCATGCCACACAAGTGTCACTTTGATGTAAAATAAACTCAAATAATAAATAAATGCATTAAGGATATATTAAAAAAAAAAAATGATAACTCGTTCAGCCTGAAATTGGAAATCATTTTGATACCCCAGTCAAAGTGTCACTGAAGAATATGCATATCTTATATCAGCTCTAACTTGCACTTTCAGTCCTTACATAAGAGAAATTGATTGAAAAAATATCACTGCCAAATTTAACCCAATCTTAATTAAACGTCCCTTCCTTATTATACCCTCAAATTACCCATATGTACCTAAATAACATCAATATTAATCAGTCAATAATTAATATTTTGACAGTTTTTGAGGGTAATATTGTTTATTTATGAATATATGTATTTATTGTTGTGAATATTTGTAGGCATTAATGCGTGATTCTTTGATAGTAGTGTGTACTACGACCCCTTCTTGGCAGCACACGCGGCATCAGCGGCGGATCCCAACTACAGGTTACAGGTATGATCATATTATTATTATTACCGCGTACGCTTCTCGCATCATCCATACTCCATCATTGCTACCAACATTATAACCTCGCTAAAAACAGCTGCATTCATTTTAAATAACAGATAAAATTAATGTTTTATTTACTTAAATAAAACTTGCAGTTTTGTCAAAATATGGCAAATAATTAAATAAATAGGTTAAAAAGTTTAAAAAAGTAACAGCTTGTGAAATATACCAGGCATATACTTTTATTATTGAACATAGGAAATACAGTACGATAAAAAATCGTCTAGAAAGCCCTAAAATTTCTGTTTTTAAAGTGCTGGCAGTATATATGTCCAGTACCATTTTATTGTTGATTGACATTTCACGTCAGAGTTTGAAGTTATATTTAAAACAAACATATATTTGTGATATAATTAAATTGTGATTAAAAAGAAAATGAATTTCTCACTTTGAAAATTTACCAGTTGCAATATATTTCACGAAATTCTTCCTTGCATCGCATTACGAAATAAACATTCATTTCTATGCTATTCTTCATTACGAAAGTAACTTTAGAAATGATTATTTTGGTATTCTAGTCAAACATTTTGCACAAGTTCTAAGATTAAACTGGGCTTTTTGCCGCACTTGTCGATTAGACGTCTATTTTTAACAACGGTGCGTACGGCAAAATCATGCTTTATGAAACTTGTGTTTTAATATATTATTAATAATTTCTGTTATAAAATAGACACAAAATTAAATTGACAATTTATGGCTACTTACAGAGAGATTACCATGAGAAATAAAGTAAAAATACACAACTTAATAACATTTATTTTAGAAATTCTAGCCCTTTTAGGTTTATCTTGAGCTAACATTTCGTTTCTCCTCTTCTCAGAAATGGTATTTGTTTTACTGTACTCTTTTGTATATAGGGTCATTCCATCTCAAATCACCAAAAAGACACCTATGGCTCCCACTCGACCCTCTCCAAATGCCATGAAATTTTGTAGTAAGATAGCACTAGACCCCAAATGAAATTGTGCAAAATATTAGAGCTCAATCTGCTTTGGTTCTTAAATAACAGGTCCATATTCAATGGGCTCTCGTCCCGTTCATGCGAAAATACCGCAAAACATACCAACTTTGATCCTTTGTTAAATTACTTCTATTGCCTGTAGGAGTGTGAAATTTGACATACCAGGACAACTTTTGGTGTAGAATAACGTAGTGTAATCAAAAAAGTAGTTTGGGTAGCCATTCAGCTACCAATCCATGCTAAAATCACTGCCAAATTGTGTCGCGAGAAATTTGGACCCCAATTTGGAGACCAGTTACTTGTCAGCAAAAGGTCTAAACGCCATGATCTTTTGCAACGATGTATAACAAGCACAATATTATGCAGTGATGCAATAGCAACTCTGTTGTATCCATATGTCCAGAGGTGGCCTACTAGAAAGTTGGCCAAAAAAATTTTTTGTGCAAAACTAGCCAACTTTCAAGGCAAAATATCTCAATATGCGTCATTCTCAATTTGGTTTTGAATGACACCATTGGATAGAGCAGATTTTTCTGTACAAGAGTAAGTTTTATTTAGGTTGGGATCTGAATCCCTAGTTCAGCCAGAGGACTCTGAAAATGACATACCTTGGTGCGATATCGAAACAATCAAATTATGATTCTCCATATCTTCTTTGTGCACTGATCATGATTGCCAGCAAATTGATATCCAAACTGATTGGAAAAATTTTAAGCTTCATTGGGTAGAACATTTTTGGATGGGATTCAGAATTATTATTTAAAAATCAGTGCTATTTTAGGTTCCTGTTCTATATTTATCTTTACATCTTTGTAGTATCGTGTCAGCAGGTCAAACGTTGCTGTTTACTTATTTGTGTATTTACTTGCAATAAATACACAAATAAATAAGAAGCAATATTAATATTAATGTATTACAGGTCTCACTTGAAATTACTGTATTCAGTTAGTTAAATAATTTGATTTGAATTCGATTACGGATACGTCATGGATCCAGGATTCCATTAATTTATTGTAGTGTTGGGAACCGAAATCGGTTTTTCGGGTACCCGGTTCCGGTTTTCGGGTAAAACCGGGTTCGTAATTTTCGCGTTACCCGGATAACCGATTCCGATTACCCGGTGCCGATTACCTGGTTCGAAATACTCTGTTCCGGATACCTGGTTCCGGATACCCGGTTCCGATTACCGGGTTCCGATTACCCGGTTCCAAATACCTGGTTCCAAATTCCCGGTTCCGGATACCCGGTATCAAATACCCGGTTTCGAATACCCGGTTCCCGATACGCGATTCCGAGTTCCTAGATTGGATACTCGGTTCTGGGTTCGGGAAAATACCCCAGGAATTCGAATGAATACAAATTCCCGATGTTGATTTAAGTAAAATGTAAACATAAATATATTAAAATTAATGCTGGAATCGAAACCATAAAATAAAGTCAGACAGAAAATAGTGCGAACTTCCTAAATTCTTAGCCATAGTCATAGGCGAGATAATTTTAGTGCTGGGAAACGAAACCGGTTTATCGGGTACCCGGTTTCGGTTTTCGGGTAAAACCGGGTTTGTAATTGTCGCGTTACCCGGATACCCAGTTCCGATTACCCGGTTCCGATTACCCGGTTCCGATTACCCGGTGCCGAAACCGGGCAAACCCGAAACCGTTTTTTTTTTTACCGGTTCCGTCAAGATCGATTTCTGACAGCACTAGTTTATTGCCATGTGCTATTGCTAGCCATGGCGTGGTTCTTCTGAATGTCACTTGACAACCTATACTCACTCCCATTGGTAGTGGCTCAGCCACCATGGACCAAAGCAAGGATTACACTAATAATGGATAAATTTGCCTTCTGCAAATTGCCATGCTCTGAATTTGACAGCCTGCAATAGCCTACAATATAAGTACACCTCGCATATAAAAGTGTCATTTTCAGAGTCCTGTGGCTGAACTAGGAATTCAGATCCCAATCTAAATAAAAGTTACTATTGTACAGAAAATTTTGCTCTATCCAATGGTGTCATTCAAAACCAAATTGGGAATGACGCATATTGCGATATTTTGCCTTGAAAGTTCGCTAGTTTTGCAAAAAAACTGTTTTTGGCCAACTTTCAAGTGGACCATCTCTGGACATATGAATACAACAGAGTTGCTATTGCAGCACTGCATAGTATTGTGCTTGTTATACACCGTTGCAAAAAATCATGGCGTTTAGACCTTTTGGTAATGAGTAACTGGTCTCCAAATTGGGGTCCAAATTTCTCGCGACACAATTTGGCAGTGATTTTAGCATGGATTGGTAGCTGAATGGCTACCCAAACTACTTTTTTGATTACACTACTGTATTCCGCACCAAAAGTTGTCCAGGTATGCCAAATTTCACACCTCTCTGGGTACTAGACGTGATTTTATAAAGGGTCAAAGTTGGCTCTTTTTACGATATGTACGCATTAACGAGATGAGAGCCCATTGAACATGGACCTATTATTTAAGAACCAAAGCAGATTGAGCTCTAATATTTTGCACAATTTCATTTGTGGTCTAGGGCTACTTTATTACAAAATTTCATTAGATTTAGAAAGGGTCGAGTGGGAGACCTTTGGTGAATTCACATGGAATGACCCTATACCTACGTATGCAAGAAACACCTATTTTATAGAAATAATTCAATTTTATTGCGAATAACTAAATTAGATACACGCCAGAGGTGTAGAAGGATATTTATACGCGATGATACTGGTACGCAATCCAGTCCAGTTGTCGCAGTATTTTCCCGATCTGATTGGGGAATCCCACGCGTACCATAGTTAAATCAGCGCAGGCGTAAAAGTGAAGCGGCGTACATCGAACCGGCGTATATCGAGTATAATGGTGACTCTTATAATTGATGAAATACGCTATTTTGTTTTAGTTCTCATTGCAATCTGCCTGTAAGTAGCCACAAATTGTCAATTTCATTTTGTCTATTTTGTATAAAAAAGCGATTTGATTAACAAATTTGGGATCATTCAATGCAGTTTTTAACATTGAAATTTTTTCGCACATTCGGTGTGAACCGAAATAGTGCAAACGGAAATATTAGCTTGTATTTTAGTTTTAGTAGCTTTTAATACTTGAATTAATAGACGACAAATGATTTTCAAAATATTTTAATTTTAAAACAGTCACAGCTTAAAGTAACTGTAACTTTTCTGCCAGACATATTGCAAGTATATTGCATATTTTAATAAATATTCTTTAATTAAAGAAAAGTTTTGAGAAATAATAAACAAGATAACCTTTTCTGTTAACATTGTGTTTTGTCTCGTTATAAAAATGTTATTGCAGCTGTTACAAATGCAAATATACATTTTCATTCTAGGAAATAATATTTTTGTTATCATACAATTAAAAAAGTAATGGTTTCTTTATGTAATTAACAGTATTCGGTTTAATTAACAAGAATGTTTTCCATTTTATATTTAAGATCTCTACCTGCATTTGCCAACTGTCCGTGTACAAGAATTAGATTCTCTAAAATTTGAGTTTACCCATTTTTGTTTTGTATGAAACTCTAGTTGCGAGAAATCTAAGTTTTTGTTTTTATAGGAATAATTATTACATTTATTCTACCTAGAATTCGCAAGACACTGATTCGCATTATTAATGAGCTTAAAAGAGTTAGAATATTCACTTCTTAAAATATTTTCATGATGCCGTCTAAGATCGCTACTTCGTAGCTGAAATATGCGCCTAGTGATACTTAAATAATTTGTGTTATAAAGAATCATTTTTTAATTTTACGACATAAAAACAATAATAAATAATGCTAAGCATTAGTGCATAGATTAGTCCATGAAAATGTCCCCAAAAATAAATAAAGATGGTTCGAAATCCATGTTAAAACTGTAGATGTCATACATCTGTATGACACAACACGCACTACACAGGTGTATGTGAGGAAATCGCCACGCTCCGCAATATGTGGAAGTATATACAGGGTGTTTACGGTCTTCTTATTTCTTTTTTAATGGATGATACTACAAGTCAAAAGAAGGCGAAAAACCTTAAAACACCTTAGTAAAAGTTTTATAATAAAAGAGATATTAATTTTTTAAGTTTTTATACAGAAGCGATAAATTAATGTTATAAAAACTTGTAGTAACCTGCGAACTAACATCGATCGATTAAATGCTGAAAATGTTTTTTTTTTTTTTTTTTTTTTCAATATGATTTGCCAGAACTTTAGAAGATATTTCATTAAATGTACGTCAAGAAATGTGGTTTCTTCAAGACGGTAGACCCGCGCATTTCAGCCGTTTCGTTCGTCGAAACAATGTATTTGAAAATAAGTGGATTGGTCGGGGCGGTCCTATATTTTGGCTTCCCCGGTCACAAGACTTAACACCATTAGACTTTTATTTGTGGGGGCATTTGAAGACCATGGTATACACCACCGAAATTATAGAACTGGACGATCTCCGTAACGCTGGTTCATGAATACGCCGAGTAAGACTTTGCGTACAACAGCAGGGTGATAACTTTGAACATCTGCTGTAAACAGAGCCGCAGTAAGGGGAGCGGAGGGGGCGACGGCCCCTAGCGCACTAAGGAAAAGGGCGCCACATTGCGAAGGTGAGGACCTTTTTTTTTTTCTCATCACTTGGATTTTTGGAGGTGAGGACCTTTTTTTTTTGCTCATCACTTGGATTTTGGGAAGTGAGGACCACCATTTTTTGCCAAGGGCGCCAACAAAACACAGTTTTGCCCCTAGCGCAAGTTTTCCTTACTGCGGTTCTGGCTGTAAAAGTGCTTATCGTTTTATTTTGATCTGTAGTATCACCCATTAAAAAATAAATAAGAAGACCGTAAACACCCTGTATACTTAACGTAATCATTAATATATGGACACAAAACGGAACAAGGAGCCTATACAAAAATAAATATCTAAAATAAATGTTTTTATACATTTTTTATAAATTAAAATTTACTTAATTAATACTCCTAGTTACTCTTTATATTTATCAACCGATAAAATTTGTTTCAATAATTCAGGCAGAGTTTTAAGAAAATTATAAAATTCTAAACAATCCATTTCTATACTAATTTTTATGGTAATCGGTAACTTCAATGTTAAAATTAATAACTTTTTTTCCGAGATCCATATTGTATTAATGAGAGAATATACTCCTTCCACCGATGCACTTTTTCCTAGTAAACATATATTTTACTATATGTAACATTTTTACATGATCTAATTTATGAAATCTGAAAATACATAGTTGCTGCCATTTAAGTCAAAGAAACTATGTTTTGCAATAAATCTCATGATTTTTTCAATAAATTTTAGATTGTAGCTAACACCACTCCATTATTTATAACTCTTCAAATTGACCAGTAAAAGTTTCGTAAAAATTAAATATATATTCCTTCGTTTTATTTTCGTTATGTGTACCACATTTTTCCAATTTTTCAATTTGCTGTCTAACTTTTATAGGTAAAAATAAATGTTCTTTTCTAGAAATATAGTTGTTTCTTAATATTAGACATTATTTGCGCCACTTCTATAACAGAACCTTTTTCACCTTCAATTTTTAATACTGCTTCTTTGAAAAAATAAGTCGTTGAATTAGTCAGTTAGTTAAAATTTTTGCGCACAGCAACAAAGGCTATTTGTGCCTAACGCGACCCATCTAAATGACTACACTACTTATTTAAAACAATAAATTAGACAATAAATAAATAAATAAAATTAAAAGTGTAGCCACAATAGTGCAGTCGAATTTTCAAATGAATACATAGGCGCCCCCAGAAATTTATCTAGAGGGGGGGGGGGGGCAAGACCAAAACATAGACATAGATGTCATATTCGAACAATACTTTCCACGTGGCGGGTCTGGGAACGATCCCCGCTGAGGATAAACATTTATTTTCTAGTTAAAAATGTGTTCTCTATAGTTAAAAATCATCGATTTAGAGAAATAAGAACTATCCTGGCTAATAGCCAAAGTTGCTAAAGCAAAAATATAATAATAAACAATAGATTTTTTTTTTAAATTTTATATTTAAGTAACAATTTTTTTTTCTAAGATACGAATTGGTGATTTGTCCGAAATCCAGGGGGGGGCAACTGACCCATCTTGCCCCCCTTGCGGGCGCCTATGAATAAATATATAATTTTTGGACACTTATTTTGACCTAGATAATATGACTGGCCCATCAAATAATTCTTTTAAAGATTCAGTTCTTAAAATAAGTATAGGAGGTGTGATGAAAAGCTTCGTGCAATTTTTTAATTTACAAAACAATAGTTATTTTTTCATCAATTTTTATATTGTCCCCTTCAAAATAGTCCCCATCGGATATAATGCACTTATGCCACCGTATTTTCCAGTCTTCGAAACACTTCTGTTACACATATTTTGGTATAGCGTTCAGCACCGCCAGTGATTTTGCTTTTATTTCTTCACTGGTCGTAAAATGACCTTTCATTGTTTTTTGCATCTCTGGGAAGAGATAAAAGTCACATGGGGCCATATCTGGTGTTTAGGGTGGTTGCGGTATCATAACGGTGCTATTATGGACAGAAAATCTCGAACAAGTAATGAATTATGAGCTGGTGCGTTATCATGTTGCAATTTCCAAGAATTATCCTTCCATAATTCTTACCGTTTTCTACGATTTACTTCACGCAGCCGACGCAACAAGCTCAAAAAGAATTTTTTAGTAACTGAAGCACCTTGCAGTAAAAATTCTTGGTATACAAGAGCACATTAATTGAAAAAAAGATGAGAAAAACTTAAACATTCGATCAAACTTGGTGTGCTTTTTTGGGTCTTTGTTCATTTGGAAGCTTTTATTTAGACGATTGAGCCTTTTTTTCGATGTGTTAACCGTACCCACGTTTCGTCATCCGTTATGACGCGCTGGAACAATGAGTTGAGTCATTGACGACATCATCTATCATTTCCTGAGCGACTTCTTTACGACACATTTTTTGTTCAAAATTTAACAATTTCGAAACAAAATTTTGCTGCCACTTGCCTCGTGCCTCTTCAGCAACCTCTTTAATTATAATTCGACGGTTATAATGCATTTTTTGCTTAACTTTTTCCACGTCTTTTCCGGTGATTGTTGTTCTGGGTCTCCCAACTCTATCACCATCTTCAACTAATTCCTGCCATCTTAAAAGCATGTATACCATTTGTAAATCGCTCGTTCATTCATACTCGACTCACCAAATTACTTCTGAAACATTTCCACTACTTTACTGCACTTGATTTCATTTATCACGCAAAATTTAATGGATTCTTTGATCCCTCATAGAGAAAAATAAAAAATCGCCGAATATACAGAAACACAACTTCTTTAATTAGCTGTCAAATCTAAAATACACATAAAATATGGCTGCTAATTGAGACAGTCATCAAAGACAGGTTAACCAACATGACAACAAAAAAGTTTATCAATCCGACAAATGTACCGCGGGAATTTCAAAAACTGCACGAACTTTTTGATCACACCTTGTATGTGTTGAACAATGGAAATATTTGTACTATAATGCGCTTTAAATCAATTGGTTAGCCATAACTGGCAGTTTTCATTGTGTTGTGAAGAATTTGTGCACTTTTTAGCCTCTGTCAGTTAAGCCCAGAATACTCTTGAAGTTAGTATGATATTTATTTCATTAAAATAAATTATAAAGTGTACTAGGTATTATTGAAAAACGGGACAAATGCCCATCCGTAATGGATTGCTAGGTATACAGGGACTTTAAAGTTTAAAGCAGTACTGTCCCATTGAAATCGTCTGGTCACATTATATATTCTAGAGTTTCACCCCCGTATATTGCTCCTAATATTGGAATTCGAAACATAGTCGGAAAAACTATAAAATCAACTAAAATAATGTAGGCGAATCAAAATCTACAAAATAAGAAAATATCTATAAGACAGTATTTGTTTAATTTATTAATATGATAACTTCTATGTTTGTTGACAAAATGTTTATTTCCACAAAATAACAACTTCCTAAAAAAGATACACAAAGACAAACAAAATATTTTGCGTGTTTTAGATAAGACATGAGAATGACAGTTCGGTAGAGATCTTAAATAAATAAATATTTACCAAACAAATTTACATAGTTAACAAGTTAATGCACGTATTTAGTTATGTTTTAGCATTGGTACAATAGTAGATGTACATTATTTGTTTTTACTTACATTTGAATGATAGTTCAAATATTACACTATATACTACATTAGTTAATTACGCATGCTTGTCAGGTAAGAAATAAACACAAATTTTCTGGTATTAATACGAATTTTATATTTTCTACTGGATTATTATGTTTTGTGAACATGAATTCTCTTCGTTTCGCAAAAGAACAAAAAGGAACAACTTTTGATTTTAATTAGTACTTTGTGAACATATGCTTTCAACCTGATATTATATTAATTAGTTGCATGATATAATAAAAGCTAACGAATAGAATACAGTAAAAAGGTTGCATTTACAATTTTAAAACGCCACAATAGCAATATTATTAAAATTGGTAGAGAAACTACCTGTAACACACAGATGCATGGCGATTTTGAGTGATTATTGTTTCACCAATACATTTTCATGGATCACAAAATAAATAGGTATGTGTGACATAATAGAACGAGTTGCTAACCTAAAATGGAAATGCCATTGGCTGATTGAACATCTACAATTTTCCACCATATTTGTGCACGTATTACAGTGGATTTTCTACGAGAAATGTTTTCTAAATAAATCATCAATTTCTGACGATAATTAGCTTTGATTGCGGATGAAATTTCTAACAGGGCCCAACAATTAAGGGATAACTTGGTACTTGTTAGATATTATTGTCATTAGCAATGCTAAATTTGTTTGGCTGACAAGATTGTAATCATGGTGTAGTAAATTTAAGTGGGAGAACTTAATTAATAAAATTCAACGAAACTAAGACCGCGCCTGCGTTAATTGGTAGTTCTTACTCCAATCTACAAACACATATGACTCGCTACGAACAAATTACGTCCAAATGTTATGTCCAAAGGTTTAATCTGTAAGAAACTTCATCTTCAAATAAAACTATTATTGACTGAATATCTATTATTGAAATTACCGAATTTTAGAACACCTGAAGTTTCGTTCGTTAAGTTTTTCCAGACGCAACCAAATGAATGTTATCCCTTTGAAGTACCGACTAGTAATGGATATCGTTCGATGAAGTTCCACGTTACGCGGTTATGTTTACTCGTTCAAAATATTTATTCATTGGGTGTGAACGTGTAGCTTTGCAATATACAACATCACCATTAAAAATTATATCCGAATACATGCTGACAGAAACTGAATTCTCAAGAAGACTTGCAAGTATATCAAGGAGAGAAATAATAAGAAACTACAAAATTCGGGAAATTATGGGTCTTGATAGTATAGGTAAAAACATAAGAATACATAACAAATCAACATAGATAGTAGGGTCATAATCCGGCTGATCAATATTGATCGTCTTGGCCGTTCCATCGTAATATTTTTTCGGCCACTTACCAATTATGTTGAACCAGACTAAACCCATAAACGTACGTGATACATATGTACATATGTAAATTTTGACATTTTATTTAAATGATTATTTAATATACACACCTAATAACGAACTCGGGAGCACAATTTTTAATATAATTGTTGATATAGATGCAGCAAACTAAATATTGATGTTAAACTAAACAAATGTAAAACAATAGTTTATAAAAAAAAAAAACTGGACGGTACGCCGCTCATGGAAACACCTGTTACCTGCTCATGCGCAGAAGTTACATTAAGCACAAAATTAAGTTATTGGAAAAAATTTACACATAATGGAATAAAAATATTACATTTTACGGTCAATCAATATTTATCATCTGGTGCACCGAATGCTAGATAAAAAGTTACCGTAACAAGTTTTATCATTGACACGGAGATGAAGGACAAAAGGAGAAGCCACAGAAAAACTGAAAGAAGGAATCCAAAGAGATTCACGCGAGAATTTTAAACGAAGAGCATTGGTAAGATTTACAGCAGTGGATCTTGGAAATCGGACGATATCATAAAGCCAGTGGCGGATTAAGGATAGTTGGGGCCTCTAGGCAAATTATATTTGGCGCCCCCTTAATATTTTCGCAGAAACAGACAAAATAATTGCCAAATTTCTAGGTTCTTTCCCAGACACTTGGAAATATTTTAACTAATTTAAAAATATTAATCTATTTCAAAACCCTATATGAAAATGTATTGGCTTGGCGGCCCCTCAAAGCCTGGGCCTCTAGGCACATGCCTCATTGCCTTAATGGATAATCCGCCACAGTGTAAAACGTTATGATTTGGCAGAAATAAAATAATAATAAGATGCATACGTGGCTTAACGTGTACTAGAAATCATAAAACCATAATAAAGCCATAATAAAATTGTATAACATAATTAAGTACTATTTCTTTAGACACAAATACTTTGTTTTCTCCATCTAAGTGTTGCATACTTTTCTACTGTATCTATAAATGCTTTCTTCACTATTTTTTATATTAATCAGGCTGTTCTATTTCGTGAAATACTTGTTTTAACAATATGTAGTTTTTTAAGATAAACATCTAAATATTTATAGTGTAAGCTGCATGGTCTTGAGTTAATTAGTGAAGGTCAAATCAATTGCACGACTTAAATGTTTTTTTTTTTTTTGTTCTACATGTATTCTTTATAGTGTTTTAAATGTATTTTCCCGAGATCTTGATACGTATAAGAAACACTGTATGAAATATGCTTGTTAGTTTTGATAACTCAGTAGAAACTAGAATGATTAACAATGAATTATCCAATAAAATTAAGTTGAACATAAATATTTTTTAACTGTATTTGCTACAAGATACATAGCAATATTAGCTCTAGATTTATTTATTACAGCTTTATTACAAAGTATAGAGTTGCTCTGATTCTACGATATTTCAGCAACTATTGCTATGTCAATCGTTGAATGCATTAAGCATGTATCTGGGTCTATATATCTTGTTCTGGATGCATTTTTGCAGTATAAGTGAAATTTGTTAGAACTAAAGAATAATAGGTGTAACATTAGGACACAAACTATTTAGAATGAAATAAATTGATCTTGAAAGAAACACTTGATATTTTCTTCAATATATGTGTATTAAAAACTATATACCTACACATTGTAACTGCGTCTAAAATAGAGTAAAAATCTGAAATAATTCAGAATAATGCACAATAGACTTGTAAAATGATTTTAATTTAATTAAATTTAGTATTTGCTTCTCATAAAATAGCAATCAGAAAATGTAATGAAGCAATAATAATAATAGTAATAATAATAATAATAATAATAATAATATCATTTCATAAGAAAGTTATTAATTATTAAATATTAAACGGTTTCGAATACTGCACGTTTAGTGATGTAGCTAGCCACACAAGTGTCATTTTCATTAATTTTTAAAACAATGTCAAAATATAAAATGATATAAACAACAGACTTGATGTTTAACAAGAATTAACCCTGAATGCATGAATGTTCATGCACTCGGGAGTGAAATAATAAACTACCTCGAATGCTGATAAGCAGAATATCTACTAGCGGTAGGTACAATGACGTAAATTTTAATAAGTAAAAGTATTTATAATAATTTTTTGATAAAATCCTAACGAAATTTACAAAATTAAATATGCTAGACCAGTATTTCTCAAACCTTCTACAGTTGCGGACCATTTTCAAAATTCCACACTAACCGCGGACCACCAACGTCAAGTAAAACACTGTTAAGAAACACTGGGTTAGACTGTATAAAAATTCTTAGTGCTCATTAAAAAATAATAATAAATCACTCTACAAATCTATAATGTGCCCCAAATTAGACCTTGATTTTTTACAAGGTAGTTTCAAAAAAAAAAAAAAACGGTTTTATTAGACTTTCAAAAAATTATTTATTATTTTTCTAAATTTATTCTGCGGTCATCAAATGAAATCTTTTGAAGCGTACACTAAGGAACGAAAAGTGAGTTTTATAAACTTTATTTTGAGGAGATTTTTGCTAAATATGTACAAAATAAATGATTTCTATTAAATTATTATATGATTATTTCGTACCTGGGATGGGGTCGGACCCGAGGACCCCCCTTGTGTGCGTGCATTGAAATAAGCTTACTAATGAGAATCAGATATTAATTAGTTATAATTTTAATTTATTTTGCGAATTTCCGATTGTTTTAAATTGCTGTTTTTATGTAAGTTAACTTTTTATAAAATGTTAGCGGGCTGGATATGTCCCTTGGGCCATAGTTTGAAGATCCCTGCCGTAGAGCACCAGTGAAGTGCAAATGATTAATAAACATGTTGAAGAATTGATTTAGGCCCAGTCTATCCACCGTCAAGTAAACCTCTAAGTTACTATCCGACAGATAAGGTTATGTGATACTTTATGTGCTGAATAAATGTCACCCCGCCTTTCAATACAAATTTATCTATCGGACAGTTATCTAACGGATAATGAGACTGACGTATTGAATTCACTGATTGGTATTGACATTTATTCAGCAGATCAGATGACTGACTGTCTGTCAGATAGTTACCTAGAGGTTTTCCTGAAGGTGGAAAGACCGGGCCTTAATGTTTCAATCAAGATTCAAAAAACAATTCGATTTATTAAAAAAATATGTGTCCAAAATGTATCTTAATTATGTCAACACAATATGTTCTTTAGATTTAGTCAATAAACGAACTTTAAACGTTAAAAGCCGTTTTAAGTATCGTGGTTCGAAACTGACCAATTTCATTTCTGTCACTTGTGTAATGAAATAAGTAATACTGGGTTTGGACTGTGGTACATAGCATGGTCTGTTTTTGGAGTTCGAACCGAGACATTTTTCACAGTACTGCATTTAAATGTTAAATATTTCATGAAATTTGTTACATAACATAACTTTCGTCTTATTTGCACTCAAAACTTGTTCTTTACAAATATGACTCAATTGCTATACTCGCAGATTAATAGTCTAGCTCTTTTTTATGCATATTTAGACTTATTGCGATATGAAGAAAAGCGATGGTGGGTACGTCCCATATATACATAGAAACAGAAGGCAACAGGGAGATTATTTTAACTTGTTGCAAAAAATGAGACAAAAAAAAACACAGACAGTTACTTCAATTACAAGAAAAGAATTTAATACACAATCTTTTTTATTTGACGTCACAGTTCACGTCACAGACGTCACAGGGGCCAACAGAATGAAGATTCTGTTGGCCCCTGCTTGGGGGTTTATTATTAGTATACCCACTGCATGACATTTCTGCAGACCAGATATTTGAAACCGAATCCATAATAATAAACTTTATGACTGCCGACAACATTGTAATAGTCGCTATTTCGCTACATCAATTTACGTTTTTTTTTTTTTTTTTAGGAAATTAATATAAGTGTCTCGCTAAAGATTTCACCATTCCGAAAACATATATCTGTTTCTATGTTTTCGACGGTGCGGCCAGCGCTAGAGTTGAAATTTCTAAACTTGCGACACCGCGCTTGAAACACCGCGCCTACGACACCATGGTACGGTTTTTTTCAAAATTTAGCGACCCTATTGGTTGAATTTCTTGTTCCACGCTTCCAACACCAGAATGAAAATGATACGTGAGTCGAGTCTTCGATAATGATTATTTACGGTGCGTTGCATACAAAATGTTTAAAAGATGACACAGTAAAATCACTGCGCCATTTTATATTCAACCTGTATAAAAAAATTGCACATATCACAGTATTCATGAAACCCAGTATCAGTCAGTAAAAATGTACATATGTCACATGAACCAATATAGCAAGAATATGTGGCACATATTGTAAAATAATTTTCAGAGTGTAATATTGCAAGTAAGACAAAAGTTGCAAGTAGCATCACATGGTCCACAATCTGGTGACATCAGCAAGCCTAGCATATGGGGGGAAAGGGTGTCGCTTGTTGTGTACGCATTGTGCAGTGTGCCTGCATGCTATGCTAGTATTGTCATTGCAGGCAGCAGCAGCCGCAGCGGCAGCGACTCCGCTACTAAAAACCCCTCTGTCAACTGCCCAACAGGCCAGCTATGCGGCCGCCGCCACCTACACAGCGGTCGCAGCCAGGTACGGGGCCGCCGCCGCAGCAGCGCAACCGGTTGCCGGATACGCCGCAGTTGCAGGGTAAGTTTATTAACAACTGCAAACACTCTATTGTAACAGTCTTGTCAATGGTGACATCGCCGCCATTAATACCCTTTTCACACTAGATCTTTAAGATCGGATGTTAAAGTGAATGTATCTTTAAACGCTAGTGTGAAACCGTACGGCCTCGTCTAAATACAAGCGATGTTTAAGACAGAGATCTGCGTCTTAAACTTCGCCCGCATTGCCAATTTAATTTCTATTATAAAAAAATACTCCTTGAATTTGTGCTGTCAACATTTTATATTATCATAAACAAGAATACTGTATTATATCGATGTTATAAGAAGTTTATACTTATTGTTATAATAAAATTATTTATTTTAATAATGTGTTTAATAAAATACAGAGCTACAATAATTGAGATAAAATGTATCGACTTACATGTTAATACAGGTGTAATATATTCTTTATTGTACTGTCTTTATTGTAGAATGAAATGAAATATCATTATTTGTTTATAATAATTCAAAATGTGCGTCTGCGCAGACAGTTCAAAACTGGTAATTTCATGACGGTAACATAAGGACAAAATTACTGTAGCTGATGACAGCACCAGAGATTTAAACATCAAGTGTGAAAGCATAACGATCTTAAACATCGGTGAACTTTAAGTTCACTCGTCTTAAAGTTCTAGTCTGAAAAGGGTATTAGAGTGCAAATAAATATTAGTTTCAAATGGAGAAATTAGATAATCTTTGTAGAAAGAGTTTTTGGGAATAGTTTCACATAAATTTACTATTTCTGCAAAGATTATCTTATTTTTTCATTTAAATTTCTAATATTTCTAATATTTATTTGGATTCTTAGGCGGAACGGTTACTATTGGCCAGACTGATACTACACAGTGTCTGTAATTAACAACCAACTTATCCCTCCAACTACGTCCTAGTTTTCTCCGTCCATATCAGTCTTATCAACAAATTTCATTTCCTTCTTTAGCTGAATTTTTAAATGATGTCTGTTAAAGGACATACACTCCCGTCCAAAAGTTAAAACCGCACCTAGCCTAATAGTAGTATTTATAAGAAAAATAGTCAGAATATCTTTGACTTAGGGTTCCAATAAAAGAAATAGATAATTTTAGGTCTGTTAATAAAAATTAATTCAAAAAATTACAATTATCTTAAAAATTACACATAAAATTAAATAATAATATTCAAATTTTTATAATAATTTTCGTTAAAAAGACCACCTCTGGCTTTCATAATCGCCTGACAAATACGCGGTATGCGACCAATTAATTTGGCCATCAATGTTGTTCCAAATATTTTTGAGTGATGTACAAAGGTCATTTTTACCCCTTGGATGTTTTTTTTTCGCACCACCCTTAATGATCCCATAGTAATTCTATAGGGTTACAGTCCGGACTTTGTGGTGGCCAAGTCTGTAACTTTAAGAGTCTTTTCTGATATTTTATATTTACGTACTCTTTAACCACTTTGGCAGTGTGTTTGGGATCATTATCTTGCTGAAATACGAACCCTTCACCAATCAGTTCTGCTCCGCAATTTGAAACATTCTCGTCTTAAATCCGCAAATACACCTCTTTCGTCATTTTTTCGTCAAACTTGACGATTCTTCCAACTTGACTGCCACCAAAACCATTATATTACCATCCCAATTTTGTACAGTTTTGGTAATGTACTGTTTCAGCATCCTTTCCCCTGGCCGACGACGAACAAACGATCGGCGTTTATTGCTAAAAATTTCAAATTTTGATTCGTCCGACCAAAACACTCCGTTGCTCCGTTCTTTTACCGTCCAATTTTTATGCTCTATCGCCCAGGCTAACCTTTTTTGTTTATGGACGGTCGAAAGACGTGGTTTTTTAACCGCAACACGACCTCTGTCTAATTAATTTTATTTGTGAATTTTAAACGCGTTTAATTTATTTTTGTAAGGTGCGATTAAACTTATGGACGGTAGTGAATGTCCATATTAATATTCATCGTATTGATATACAAAGTGAATTTAAAAGGTTGTTATTAAATAAGGAGAAATCTCTTAAAATGTTGAGCCAGCTAAAGTTCAATTTTTAGAAAGAAGTGTGTTTTTAAAAACTGTTTAAGCAGCGCTTAAACAGTTCCCGAAAACATCTTGCATAGATCCCTCCCTCTATGGCTTTTCGAGTAACTAACATTTTATATATGGTGAGTGACCAAATTACATCAGCTTACGTGAATGCTGGTAGAATGCTCTGTTTGAAAATAATAAAATAAAATGTTTTGATTTCAAAATATAATTTTAATCCGAATAAACTTATAAAGTATAAATCTCGATGCATCATCCGAGTGATAATCGTTATAACCACAACGATTATATAAAAACTTTTCCCTTTAGAAATTTTCATAAAAATAAATTTGCATATTACCAAAACGAAAAAGAGATTAATGACATTTAAAGCGATTTACACCGCCATTCTCGGGTGAAGTTGTAATGTAAACAAAAACAATATCCTTGTCCTATTTGGGGTCCATCCTTTCAGTCTCGCTTCATTCAACCTTTTTTACCCGGTGTAAAAAGAAAACTAATTTTCATATTTGGCTCTTCTCTTTATAATAGCGTTTTCATCGTGCTAAATTATATAATGTCACAGAAATGTTCCGAGGTAACTCTTTTTAGTTACGCACATCGTGTATAAAGTGTAGTTTTTTTCTATTCTTTGTGCTGTTTGTTCCATTTGATTTTTCCGGTGGTTGTTTAATAGAGAGCAAACCTAACCGCATGAAATTTTTAAAATTAATATGAAAATACTCCCTCTGTTCAAAATAGTTGCCATTTTTTGAAGTTTTTGATCTAGAATTTGACACAACGTTCTGAATTTACGTAAGAACTTGCTCATCGTCGCTCATAGCAATATGCAATTTACGAAAGTTATATATAGTTTGAAAGAGAATCGATGGTTTTATACAAAAACGCACGTATCAGTGTCGTGCGCCACTGCTAGCGCCGACGTTGGCCTAAGGAAATAGACGCTCGAAATTGGAGCTCGGTGCGTTCCGCGCTCATAACTTGCGAACTAATCGTCATAGAGAAGTCGGGTTTGTTTCGTTTGATAGAGAATTGTTTACTTTACGTGTTTGAGTGCAAGAAAAAACCAAGGTGGTGTAACATGCCTAAAAGTGACAATACATACTTCCGAGCTTCACCATGCGTAAGAAAAATACTGCTGAACGCATGAAAGAGTACCGCATACAAAAGGCTTTGGTACAGGCCGAGATTATTAAAGCCCCTAAGGTCCCCAAAACTGGAGCTGAGCGTGCCCGGAAGTATAAAGTCAGAAAATCCGCAGAGCAACCTTTGATTTATGGTTATTCCACCAATATCTTTCCAATAATCTAACACAGTCGAAATTTACTACGAAAATTACCAAATTAAAATTCTAGGCCCAAAATTCAAACGGAGAGAATCCCCCCTTATTATTTAAGTATGTTAAAAAATGCTACGTTTGCTATAAATTCGACACGTTCACTTGCTTGTCAATTTAACTAAAAATCATCAGTTATCATCAAACGTAGATGAACTAATCGAAGCAGTCAAATTTCTATAAAATGACGCTGACAAAGTTTTATGATTCTTAATGCGGAGCACTCATCAAACTGATATTACATATGATATAATGGAAGTTACTTGTCATAACTGCCAAATGACGTGTCATATGTTTATAACCAATACTAATAAATTATACTGCGGTCACTGGACTTGCAAATCACTTCCATCGTCACATCTGTGTTACTTACAAGTTTTGTCATGCCTACAAAATAACGCATGCTTTAGTTTTGTCAGTGTCATTTAGCTTTTTACATTATGAGAGATGACCACGATTTTAATATTCATCTTGTTTCTCCGGTTGAGAAACAAAGATATTTACATGATTATACTTATGCAGAATACAGTAATAAAAATAAACGTATTGCTAAAGAAGTTTCAGAATCAAATAAATTTTGCAGTTATTTAATTATAGCAGATATTTTTACAGAAGAATTTTTGTAATAATAATATATTACAAGTACAGGTAGCCCTCGGTTTACGCCGTAGTTCCGTTCCTACAAAAGCTGGGGAAATCGAGGGTTAGGTTCTACATAAATGAAAAATAAGCAAATAATTTTGTTTATTAATACAATATAATACAAAATATATATATATATTATAAATTTAATTTTTAAAATGTATTTTATGATAAAATAAAGTGAAATGTTTTATTAAAAAATCTTAAGAAAAACAAATGAAATTTCAAATTTTCGGATGTCTTACGGACCTCTTTTCTATTGCACGCAACTGTACTTGGGCTATTTTAAATGGCCTGGTTATATATTTGACAAAAAATGGTCACCTTAATAATTCTTCTAAGTCTTCATTCGAGAGTGGCTTATCATGGGCATCACATGGCGGCTGAGCACCAACGTTATTGCGCACCGGCGTTATTGCGCATCGACGTTATTGTGAATCGGCGTAAATTGAGCCGGCGTAAACCGAGGGCTATCTGTATTTATTCAGTAAGTAGAACAGCGCAGGGTGATTTCAAAGTCTTGTTATTATACAATATATGAGACATCTAACTTTAATTTATAAAATAAAATACAGTTTTGTAAGAATAAGTGTAGGTTATGTTACGATATGATCTTTTTAAATTGCTTATTATTTCCCCAATAATAACTAATAACTTAACTAAACTATACAAAAGTTGCACTAAAAAGAATCTTTTCTGATAATAAATACTCTAGAAATTATCAATATCAGACAGCTGTCAATGTCAAATAGACGATATTCATTTTGAAATCGTAGTAGTGACAGTGGCCATCAGTCAGACTATTCTGACTAACAGTTGCTTTCCTGATAATGTTTACATGTTAACAGTTCCTAAACGAATTTATATGTATTAGTTAAATTTCATGGATATTTTATTACTATTATTATAAATATTCGATGTGTACTTAAACTTAACCTCTCTGTTAAAACTTCCCTGTTTATTTTTATTTATTTTTTTGTATTCTACTTTAATAACATTTTTAATTCTTGGTTAGAATGATCTTATATTTTAACATATTTTAATTTCGCACCGGTACGTCGTCTTCATTGAAAATAAAGTTATTCATCATACTCTGGCAATTAATTATAAGTAAAGATGAGATATTTTAAAGATTAGTTTGACAAAAGTACACAAGCGCTAGTATTGCTAACTAGGATGATTAAGTAAAGGATGCGCTATTCTAGGGTGACCATTTTCTTAACAAGGCAATGCGGGACGAAGCAAAAAAAAGGTACTCATCTCCCTAATCCACGTGAAGAGCAAAAAAAAAGGTCCTCACCTCCCAAATCCAAGTGAAATGCAAAAAAAAGGTCCTCATTTCCTCAAATACAAGTTACCAAATGCGGGACTTTTGCGGAACGCATCTTAATGCGGGACAGTCCCGCAAAAAGCGGGACGAATGGTCACCCTACGCTATTCAGATGTAAAATGTGTGGAAAGGAGAGCTGAGTGAGAAAGATATATATCGCGGTACTGCGTACCCCCGTTATGCGTAATGCGCATGTGCTACATCCCTTATAGTTAGATAAAAGTCATCCCGTAAGCTGCATTCACAGTTACCAAATTATATTACATTTTACAATTATAATCAAGAGTTATATTTTTACTTAGGAGAGCATTCATACATATTATATGTCTCATTTTGTAATACGGAACTAACAGGAAAAGTTCATTTTTTATGTTGTATATTGACAATACATTTATAATATTATCATAGTATTGGTTCACACGGATACGCCAAAGTCTGTTTACACCACAACAGTCACCAAAGTAACCAGATCTAGTTTCGTATTACAAATTGAGACAGATTATACCAAATCATAATTCTAATTAGTACGTGATGCCATCTGTTGTTACAAACAAAAGTTACTATAAAATAAATCGAAAATTTACGTTTTTTAAACATTTTTCATTTTTCAATTTGCTAAAATAATCACAGTTCTTCATCTAAGATTTATTTCGCCAGTTATATGCTTCCTAATTGTCTTATGTTTGATGTTGTATCTATTTTGACATTTCAAATTTAATTATAGGTTAGTTTCTGTCTCTTTCTCGCTATTGTAAGTATAAATCAAAAGTATAATTATAATTAGGGAACTGAGAATGCAGCTTTATAGTTGAAGACGAGAATATTTCTAAATAAAAAAAAGTATATTTAAAAATCTTAAATACACATTTACTTTAGTTTAAGGTCCGTTTGACATGTTATATTTTGTATAAAATATGTTATGAAAAATATGGGCAGAAAAACACCGTGTTATACACATTTCTCAAATATGCTATAAAATTTGCTGTTAAATTTCGAGATTTTAGAATCATTTATAGGAAATTCCGTAATTATTTTCATTTAAAAATACGCTCGCTACAAATTCAAATGTAGCACATGCGCATTACGTAGTTACAGCGATACACAGTACTGACATATATTGCCTTTTCTCTCAACACTCCTTTCCACACAATCGTCAATGCTGTTAGCATGCGAATAGCGCATTCTTTACTTAATCATCCTAGATTGCTAACGTCACTTTTGATATCATCCATTATAGGGAAATAAATTTAAGATCGTACCGCCGCGGTGGTCAATTTTGAAACGTAGGTAGGGATGTTCAATGTTATTGTTACGCAGCTGTCAAACTAAATATATAGGAATAAATATATTATATACACAAATGTTTGGAAAGCCATTTGTTTGCAAGCAATGTCTTTAAAAAAATTAAAAACAATATTTTTTTATCGTTGTACATTTTGGCCATAGAATTTTTTATAGTAGATTATTTCACTTATAGGCATTTCCAGATAAGAGAAATTCAAAGTGGTGAATGTTTAATGACTTACTTCATAGTAGAAGTCGCTGGCATCAGTCATACTGTTTAAGTTTGTTTTTGCGAATTCCACAAAAAGAGATAGAACTTATTGTTGTGTACCTATGTGCAAGTCAACGAAAAAGAGGAACCCTGAATTATCATTCCACAGATTTCCACCTACTTCAGACAATGTTAAATTAATAACAAAACTTGGAATCGAGGAAGTTGTAAATCGTCGTAAAGCTGGGATTAGAAAAGTAAAATTTGGAAAAAAAAGGGGACCATTGGTTGAAAATTTGCTTACACTTCCTGTCCTGCATATACAACGCGTGAATTTTTATTTCCATCTATATACTTGCAATAATCCACTGCAAAATTTTTTATCACCATAACCTACATTACAAAATATAGTTTTTAATTTTTTTTAGAGACGTGTCATTCAAATAAATGGCTTTATAAACATTTGTATGTTTTTACTTGTTGATTAAATAATAACACAGGTTCACAAAATATAGTAAAACAAGATCACAAAATATATTTATTCCTACAATTTTAGTTTTACAGCTATGTAACAATAACATTGAATTTCCTCTACTTACGTTTCAATATTGACCGCCACTAAACTTCTTTAGCAATACTGTCCCAAGCTTGATCTTGGTTCATTTGTATTACTTTTTTATGCACAAGTATAATCATATATATGTCTTTGCTTCTCGATTAGAGAAACAAAATGAATATTAAAATCGTGGTCGTCTTTCATAATGTTGCAAAGTAATGCTTAAATGACACGGATAAAAATGAAGCATGCGTTATTTTGTAGACATGACAAAACTTAAGTAACATTGAGTGTAAGGAACCCAGATGTGACGATGGAAGTAATTTGCAAGTTCACTGAACATCATATGGGAGTTACTTGTCATATTATCCATCATATCATATGTAATATCAGTTCGAGCGCTCCGCAAAAGAAATAAGTTAATAGTGTAAATCGGTAATCAACCGCTAATTATTTACAAAAAGTGAGCCCAATCTTTGATTATCAATTTTTTTATTTATAACTGTTTTTTTGTTTTGTATATATAAATTATGCATTTCTTGTTTCTAATGTTGTAAATATTTTTTAGTTACGGCCGTGAGTATGCTGATCCATATTTGGGGCATGGAATTGGACCAATGGCGAGCTATGGAGTAAGTATATTCCATTCACATTTTAAAAAGATATCAGTTGGCCATGAATTCCTAGTCACCGTGGTATAGTCTTATTTCATAGCAGACGACGCAAACCAAATTGAAACGCAGTGTTATAACAATGTATTTGATTAATGCGTGCTTCGTCTGTTAAAAAAAATGACTATGCCTGAAGTTGGCAATTGTAGTGAGAGCTCTAGTTGGCTTTGGAATTTTTATGGTGTGTCTTAGACCAGCGCTTCTCAAACTATGTAATGTAGCAGACCGGTATTTTTTGTCCCAATGTGCTGCGGACCGGTATCATATTCAGTTACAGTGAACTTTTAATGTAACTAGATCTAAGGACTACTGGTAACATTTATGGAAAACGAACCCAATTTTTATGCAGTTCGTATTGGATTGAGTTTTTCAAGTTAATAGCAAATCAAAAAATGACAGCAAAATTGGTATTTTATTTATAAATGTCAAAATAATAATAATAATATTAATAACAACAAAACTTAATGGGAAAGATGAGGCTGCTTAATTTTGACCAGTTTTTCTATTCGTGGTTGGATTGATGACAACGTCACGCGGAATAATTCATGAACGCTCGTACTATTTCTATATTTTGTTTTAATTACACTCATTATTGAAACTCGGTTTTCCAGAGCTGAGTTGTGTAAAAAGGGAGTAGTTCATCATAGCAATGTCTGACATATCAAGAAATTCTATTTTAACTTTTACCCAAAAAGATGTGAGTAACTTATTTTCATTTTTGAAGTTTGCTTTCAAGCCTTCGTCAGCTGCGAGCTTCAAGAATTTATTTTCTATTACGACTCGTAAGTCGCCTTTTATTGCAATGAAAGGATTTCGTACCCATTTACTTTGAATACTTGTATAAACTTTTAGGTTAATACAACTGCTGTTGGATTTGAAACGCGCACTTATCACGCCACCATGATATTCAAAGCTTCAAATATAAAGTTGGGTTTACACAGGTTCAATTAATTGATCAATAAATTGATCAAGTTTTTTGTCAATTAATTAAAAAATTTATTGATAACCTTGGAAACAAAAGCAACACTTTACACACATCAGTTTATTTATCAATTTTTTTGAAAAATTTTACATTACCAACTGTAAAACATGTTGACATATTTATCAGAATGAAAATATTGAAAAAATCTTCACAAAGTTACGAGCTGTGAACAAAAACAAAAGAAATAACCTAGATGATGGTAAATTAGAACGTTCGATGTTCTGTCAAATTAAAAAACGAAACACAAACAATATATTTCGAGGTTATGCTACAACTAAACAGTTGGCAATATCTTAACAGATAAAAATATACCTAGAATTCCCTAAAAAATTTATGAAAAATAGAACTTGTTCTATTTTCAAAATAAATTGATCAAATTTTTTGTCAATTAATTGATCAATTAATTGACGAAATTTTTACACTTTACACACATCAATTAATTGAATGTCAACTTTTTCAATTAATTGATCAATAAATTGAATCGTGTAAAACCCACTTAACACCACGCTTCTCAATCCTGTGACACCACTATGAAAATGATGCATAATCGTTCTTCGGAAAGATATCCGAAGTTGTTCCAATTTGGAGTGCACTCGCGCTTTACAAGTCGTCTTGCTTGATAATGCAATGAAAATTACCGGACATGCGCAGAAGTGTATGTCTGTGATTACTAATTTTAAATCCTTATTGGTTATGACTGCAAAATTATTTCTACACAAACCGTATGTGCTGACGACAGCAATAACATATTAATGAATCTGTCTCTTACAGACCTTCGCATAAATAATTATGAATAACTGAGTTGATAACACTTTCTATACCGTCTATTTTTAAGGTTACTGTGCCCTACGAACGGAGTTTTAAGTGCATTTTGTATGCGTACGGATTTCGTATTTAAGCACTTACGAACGTCTATATGTATATGTTTGAATTTGAAAAATATACTTATCTCTTATATATAAAAATCTATTTCTGTTTGTCTGCTCTCCATGCAAAGCCAAACGGATAAACCAATTTTCGCCAAATTTAGTACAGGGTGGTAGAATAATCCAAGAAAGGTTTTAGTGAGGATTCCAACTTCGTCCATGTCCCCTTAGTGGCATGGTTATGGGGGAAACCGTCAGTTTCGCACTATCCATGCAGTTTGAATTGATTACGAAGGTTAAACCTTAAGAGATATATTGACATAATGTAGACAAAAAAATGTAACTCTTAACTAGATCTAAAAAAAAAACCGAGAGAGCATATACCTATAATGCACTGATATCGTGTATTGGGCAATTTTCTGTTTCTAAACGTAATAGTTTTTGTATTATTAAGTTTATGGGTGCATAGCATAGGAGTTTTATAGTGATGTGTCAATTATTTTAAAATAATAAATTATACCATTTCACGTAGAATCATAATTTATTTAACACTACACATCAAAGATTAATAATAACGGAGTTATCACAGCGTAAACGGAAGCCCAAAGTGCAAATATGTTGAGAGCTGTGGAAATTTTTAACGGATGGCACTGCTGTTTAGTTGTTTCTTCTCCACTGCCTAACGGTAGTTAAAATTACTATAACTACCGTTTTATGTATTTAACTTTAACGTTGTATGAATTAAAGTAGTGAAATGCCGTAGCGAAGCACATGCACCCCCGCTAGTTATTTATATAATATTTGTTACATTAAATATTTGTTAGTTATAGAAAAAACTGGCATACATTTTGAAAAATACAGACTTCGTTCATTTGACCCATATATTCAGAGACATATACGTACGCTCTTCGTATAAATCTGGGTTTGTTAGTAACCATAATACAGCAAGAATTTGTTTTCCTGTAATTATTGTCAGTCGTCCTGTATATAGAATAATGTAAGTACATAAAAATGTACATTGGATCAAAAAGGTACAATATTTACACACCTAAAATTTTATGTAATAAAAAATGTACAACGATTTTTTGCCTTTTAATAGTAGGGTAGACCGGGGACAAAAGTAACAAGGTACAATAGTAACTCTGGGAATATTTCTGAAACTGATAATAAATATTTTAGAAGTGATATAACTAGGCGTGTCAACCCATAGCCGTAGGGATTAGTTTTTCACCTTACGCATCTTACTTAAAGGATTAAAAAACAAGTATACTTATTTATAGTTAGTACTTAAACGTATGTATGCGCCACTGACCGTTGACTGTTTACAACGTGGTTGTAAACTTGTTCTTTTATCCCTAGTTCTTTTGTAGTTTAACAATGTGATTATAGTTGTACGAGATAATGGTTTTATGCCGATCTTCAAAAATAATATGGTATAGTAATGGAGATTTTACTTGACAGATTGATCGATTGAGAACCGATAAATAAATGTATATCTATTTCACACAGTTTTATGTAAGATGTCCAGAACGTATGTCTGCTTCTTACTGTAACGTACATTCATAGTTTTCGTCTTTTTTTGTTATATTATATTATGGTAACTGCAACGTATGTCCCTTTGTATACACGCGCGCGCTTTAAACCTCCCACCACTAGATGGAAGACAGGCCTGTCAAATGAAACAAATTGTATCTCTTTCTCTATTTCTAGCTTTGTGAACAAATGATATGGCTCTATTCAAAAATGGAAATTTTATTGCTATAGTTCTCTCCAATTGAACCATATGCTTTAAATAACCGTCATCTGTCAACTAAAGTCTCCTTTACTATATGTTCCATATTTTCTATATTTTTTTTATGTTCTATACTTTTTTCCGTAAGCAAAAAATCTTAAATATTTCTTATTATGTTCATTAATTCTTAGATATTATTTTCAATTGGATTTAAGTAGATGTTAACTTATATTGTTTTGTTATGCATTAATTTTTCAAACACTTGGGTTCAAAACCCACTTGGGTACAGTTGTAACAATCGTGGCCGGGGACAATTGTAACGTGTTACATCTCCACCAGTTTTCTATAGAGATAATTGTGCCGCCAAAGATATCTAAAATGTTGTACTACTTAACTCTAGTCTTATTATTTATATATTTTCTCATTTAAAATTAATTTTGATTTGATTGTTATCAAACATTTACTTTTCTTTTTTTAACTAATTTAAGATTTTATATTAACAAACATTAACTACACTGTTATACTTCTAGACTTGTATTGTGATTAATTACTGACAAGACTGTACTTACCAATGACTTTTCAACAAATATCCAAAAAAATATATCTTTTATCTTTATTTTTATATGTGGTACAACTGTCCCAGGGGTCCGTACAATTGTAACACTTTTCAGCTCGACTTAAAAGGCCAATAACTTTTTTAAATTAACCAAGAAATGTTTGTATGAGTTTAACGTATTATAATTTTTAACTTTTTTAATTATTTTTATTACTGTTTTTATTCATTTTATGTTTTTTATCCTATTGCTCTTAAAAATGTTCATCTCTATAAATGCGCAAGACCGTTTATTAAAATAACCAGTGATACATTTTTAGGGTTTTGTAGGTATGACCAAAAATCCCTTATACCTTCATTATGTCGTCTGTCTGTCTGTCTGTTCGGTAAAAATTGCAGCCAAACGGCTAAACCTAGAGAGTTGAAATTTGGCATGCTTATACAACTCTTTGACCCGCACAATGAAAAAATAGTAAAACATCTAAAAAACGTATCCTCATAAAAATATAAACAAATATCTACTCATCGAAAAAAAATATATTTTTTTAAAATTCTGAGTAGGGTATTAAATGAAAGCCCTTAGTACGTGGATTAACGATCAAAATTTTATTTTTGCAAAATAAATTATTTTGATGCGATTTTTGCCAAAATTGTGCAAAAAAATTTGTCCCACACATTGTATCCCAGGTGGTTTAACTAAAAATCTGAAAAAATTCTAAGTAATGTACATTTGTATGAACTGGAATAGTACAACAGGAATTTTTGATCAGATTATGTTTTCGGAAATAACGCATTTTTTGTGTTTTTTGCTTGACCATGTAAAATATTTAATACCTTATGTAACACAGTAAATCAGCATGCTTTCATGATGTAATGGTTAGCATTATCGCGCTCTAATTTGCAAACTAGGGTTCGCTACCGGTCTCGAGACAATTTTATTTTTTCTGTTTTTTTTGCATTTTTATTTTGTTTAAATTATTTTTTCAAAATTCTAGTTATTGGGCAAATGTTGCATTTAATTTTTAAAAGCGTAAATTTAATAACTAGTGGAAATTGTTGAAATTTAATACACGAAATCAAAGGGGTGGAGTTATGACTTAAAACAACCAGTGGAAGTCATAGGCGCAATTTTCAAAATTTTAATGAACCTTGCTATATAAAAAAAATACTTCACATATTTAGAAACCTAAATAATGGTATTAAGCATTCGAATTAAAATTAACAAAAAAAAATATTTTGATATAAAATTTGTTTTGGCATCCCAAATAATCATCATTCACTTACTAAATACCTGCGAAATCCTGAAATGTGTGATAATTCCCAGTTCACATCAATTTTTACCAATATTTTTTATAACGTAGTGCCTATAAGATTATTGAGCCAGAAATTAAGTCTCAAGAACGACGTAAAATGTCTAGCGTAGGGATGGGGACGACAGAAAAAAAAAATGTTCAAGAGGGGGTCCTCGGACTACATAAGTTTAAGAACCCCTGCCAGAGTAAAAAATTGGTACTATAAAAATCGAAAACACTGCTTTATATTTTTGGTTCTTCATAAAATGTAAGTTGTGCAAATATTTTTTTTAACCCACTGTATGTATACATGTAAATTAAGGGATAATTTAAATTTTTCCACTTGAGTGATTTTTACCCTGTGTCGTATGCACTACACTCTGGGCTAGTTAGTGTTTTGGAATTGGTTCCTTTTCTGCGTTAATCTCGGAAAGATTTTTCTGTGGATATCGTCACTGAACATAGAACTTGCCTCTATATTCAATTATATTGTCTTCTGATCACCCAAACATGTATAAACTAATGGCGTATTCGATTGGACCACTGTAGAATTGCTCTGCGAGCGAGAAAATGACGTCATGCTCTATCCGAGTTTTACTAGCGAGCGCGCCAGAGCAACTGCCAATCTAATACGTTTTTATTATTTATATTATTAACTATTTAAAAATACAGTGATTTCCTTGCATAAACAGTGCAGGATGATACTTTATGTATATTTTTTTTTATTTTACTTTTGTGATAGCAATAATTTATTTGTTTTCTGTTTATTTATATTCTCAAAATGTTACTTTTTTAAAGTTTTTTATGTCGTTTAATTTTCTAATTTGATTTATTATACAAAAAGATACATCACTACTTTATAAAGATTCAATTAGTTCTAATGAACATACCAGCTTTGAAATACCGCTAAGCGCCACATTGCTCGACGCTGCTCAGACTCTAGCCAGAGCAAGAAAAAGTGTTCGCAGTGCACTCTCAGAGCAGTTATAGTTTGTTTCACGATAAGTTGAAGTGACTATCTACTTATGGTCCTAAACACAGTGGGTGGTAATTACAAATAACACTAATCCCTTGTTTGCACCCATAAACTAGTCAGTGATGTATCAGGTATAAATTGCAAATGTTTTAAATATCTTTTCACTTCGCTTTGAATTTTCTATCAGATAACTTGTGATTTGTGTTAAATAGTTCAGTACGTGTTAGAAAAATGTGGCGTCCTTGAAGCAGATGACTATGTGACCATGATAGAAGATGATGATATAGTGCAAGATACAATAAAAAAAAATCGGGAAAAAACTAGTATATATTTACCTGTAGAAGCTAAAGAAATTGTGGCCAATGTGTATTTAAGGAACCGCAAAAACAAACAAGCGGCATTAGAAGAGACAAGCAAGGCAACGAAAGTAGCGATGACAACAGTATGGAATATTGTAAATAAATCCATTGATAGGAGAAGAAAACGAAAGGATTCAGGCATATCAAAATTTTTGGATGTTTTCCAGAAAGATGGAATACGGCAAAAAATTTACCAAATGTACACCGAACAAAATGTGCCAACATTGGACATATTGCTCAAAAGATTAATCCAAGACCAGTGTGAAATTAATTGTTCAAAGGTGACCTTATGGCGTGCCCTTAAAAGTATAGGGTTTCAATTTAAAACTTTAAATAAAAAGCAGTTCTTTATGGAGTCAGAGCGATTAAAACTTTTGAGACGAAATTATTTAAAAAACATTAAAAAATACAGAGAAGATAAAAGGTCAATAATTTATTTAGATGAAACTTGGTACGACACACATGCAACAAACTCAAAAGGTTGGGTGGATACGTCAAATAAATGTCAAACAAGAGCACCGTCTAATAAAGGTAAACGTATTACGATACTTCATGCAGGTTCTGAAACTGGATGGATACCGAATGCACTCTTGCTTTCTGCGAAAAATATCAAAGATTCTAGACTCGACTACCATGACGATACCACGGCCGAAAAGTTCGAAAACTGGTTCGAAAATAAATTACTCCCGAATATACCGGCTAACAGTGTTATTGTTATGGACAATGCAAGTTACCATAGTCGGCAACTAAATAAGGTACCGAATAGTGCAAACAGTAAGAAGGAAATCCAAGACTTTTTATATAAAAATGATATTTACTTTGAAGAAAGTTATAAAAAAAATTGTTTAATTAAATTATTAAAAAGTTATAGTTTTTCTAAAGAATATGTTTGCGATAATATTGCTTAATGCAAAGGACACACAGTTTTACGACTACCTCCGTATTATTGTATATTCAATCCTATTGAACAAATGTGGAGTCAGTTAAAGGCGAGAATAAAGCGGAATAATGTTTCTCCCACTTTAAACGGCACTGTGATAGAACTTATAAAAAAAGAAGTGGAAAATATTCCTGTAGATAGTTGGAAAAATTGTGTAAATCATGTTATTAAAACTGAGGACAGTTATATTCAAATAGAACGTACTATAATCATTAATTTAGAGACTGATTCAGAGAATGATTTGGACTTATAAGATTTTTTTTATCTTAAAAATTATTTAATTTAAAATTTATTTTATTGTAATGTTTTCAATACTAATTGTAATGTTTTAAATTTAATTATAAGTTCTATAAATTAATTGTATTTATAATAAAAATAAAGTTTATTTTGATGATATCTTATGTTTATTTCTTGTTACAATTGTGTCATTACATGGTGTAATGTAATTTATACCTGGTACATTTCTGGGTAGTTTATGGGTACAAACAAAGGATTAGAGTTATTTGTAATTACCACCCACTGTGTTTCGGACCATAAGTAGATAGTCACTTCATCTTATTGTGAAACAAACTATACCTTTCCCAATCGAATACGAAACTTGCTCGCCGAGTGACCTGAGTGCATAGTAGAGCACTCAATCGAATACACCATTAGTATGAAGCCCAATAAATAAATCTTCCAATTTTATGTACATAGATTTAATGTATTGTGCGGGGTGTTGCTAATGTTTGAACGTTGTTTTGCAGGCTGCTGTATATCGAAGCGGTTACAACAGATTCGCACCATACTAAAGCAAACAGCTTGAAGAAGTGGAGCTGTGATCACAGATGTTTAACAATGACATGAGAACACACATACGTGTCACAGGTTGTATTGTATAAACGTAATGTTATATATACCTACATAAAGTAGCATATCTGTGCTCCATCGGCAGCTAAACGTTGCACAAAATGAACATTTTTATAAAATGTATTTGAATATTCGTTATTTACATATTATTTTTTGATGTATTTTCTTACATTTTAACTTTTTATTTAATTTGTGTCTTAGATTTAAGATCTAAAATGTAATTTCTTTTTAAAGACACCTTTCTTTTGAAGATGTATATTGAAAGAATTTGAGAATTAGTTTGTATAAGTTTACAAAAGTACGCACACTTAGTAATTATTTACTGGAACGTAATCTTTAATGACAAATAATACAAGTTATGAATTTTATTATCAAAGATTGTGTTAACAAAACTGATTGGTGCTACACAAAGTAAAAAAAAAAAAAAACTTGCACAAGAACAAATAGTAATATTTCTTTCAGTATATATGTATTTCGTTACAATGTCTCAGGCCTAGATTACATGTTTTTTAACAAAACAAAGTAGATTTATAAATACGTAATTCTAAACTTTAATTTAGTCGTTTTAATTGCCGTCACAGAATAAATTTTAAATATATTTTGAAACATGAAGTACCTATATCAAGTTAGTAGTGAAGTGATGTACAGAATCTGTTCAGCCATGATTGATATTATACTAGGTACGTGTCACATGTTAACACTCGTTAACTCTGTCGAGTTGAAGTCACAAACAGCTGATTGTTTTTAATTAGCACAAGTATGGATCTTATAATATCTTGTAATTATCTTAGTATTTGTAACTACGTTATGGTTCAACAGCTCTATAGCTAGCCAAAGAATGATCATTTAACATTTAATAATAAAAAACTGAGGGTGAGGATGCGAATCATTACCGATACTGATTTAGCTAGTACGTTATGTATGTGATTAACTGAGCGGAACTACTCTGAATCTCTGAACAAGGTTCCGCTACCATATAAATACTCGTATGATTTATGATATGATTGAATTGACGCTCTCTCATTTACGTACGTTGCGATCTGATTGTTTTATTTCAGCATTGATATTCCGATATTTGAATATTAGTTTGTAAGTTTTTACGTATCAGTTTGATATATAGTTAACGTTCATATTACTTAAGTTGATACTCATGTATCCAAGATGTAATGTAAATTTCTTAAAAGATGTAATTTTCTAAAATTCTGTAAATACCAAGCCAAGCGAATATTGTATTCCTTTCAATACATGTAAAATATTTACAGTAGTACTAAACAGGGTGTTCTGTGCATATTTTAAACTGAACTCATCCGATAGTATGGATACATAATGCACAATATGTAGTATATGTTCTAATAATGGGATATATTTTCAATAGACTTAGGGATTCATTTTTATTTCGCATCATATTTAGTAGCTACTGTAAAATATTTAGAATAGACTCTTCTAAAGTGTTGAAAAAAGTGGACATATCGATCATTATTTAATACTTGGCACATTAATTAAAGCTCTCTATATTTAGTGTAGAATCTAGATTATAAGTAACAAAAAAATTGCCAAATGATTCATTGTACGTCTATAGATTAATTACTAAATTAGGTTTACTACTTCGTCTATTTACGTGTTATATTTGTATATAGTGTGTTCCCTTTACCTAACGTTAGTATTAATACCATGCGATGAGAGATCAAATTTTTAACAAACATTGTTTCCAGCTCATTCGTTCTCCTCCATTTCATTTCTAGTTATATAATATAACCCATTCATTCTGGCTTTTTACCCTCCTACAGACATATCACATTTTATTTTTATTTCCCGCCCTCTATACATTTTATTTCTTACACTTAGTTCGTAGTTGAAAATGACAAGTTTCAGCTAGTCAGTCTTACGTAATTTTATTTTTATAACTTAGTTTACTCCCATCCATACAATTCCTTTCCTTCATTTCATATCATTTTCGAATCATTAAATATAGAGATTTGACAAGAGCACTACTGCATGGGACATCTGTTCTCTCCTCCCACATTCCTTTCGTCTTCACTTTTAAAAACTTCGCTATACCAAACTAAGATTTCTGAAAGATGTGCAATACCGAGAACCATTTTTAATATTTTTGTTTGTAAATTATTAATAATCTAAAATTAATATTTAAAACTGTTAGTTTTCATTGTTAACTAGTACAATTACAAATTTGGATACATTTGTACATGTTTTTGTCACTTAATTGTACTGCACTTTAATATTCAAACAATAAAAGTTATTTTATATCAGAAATTCTATCTTTGAAACTATTTCAACTCTGTGTTTATCATGATCATATTAAATACAAAATTTTAGCTTTTCTGCATTTCCTCCAACCACAAGAAATATAATTTACAGAGGTTTAATTAAATGTAATGAAAAAAATACTGAAAACAGTGTCTACATCTGTTGTCCGATAACAAATTAAGAAATTTTGCTCGTTAGCATAAAAGTCTTAAACACAAAACCCCCATCATAAAACATAGGAGTTTTCTCCTTGTTTAATGACCTCATTTTTCTCGTCTGGGTTCGAAGAAATTATAACAATCTCATATGCAGTGAACCTGATTTATTTTATTATATATGCTGTAACATTTTGAAATAAAACAATATATATCGATGGTGTAATTCTAATACATCGTAACTCAAAAAACTCAGCTTTTCAGGAGAGCAAAAAGACGTTCCTAATGATTGAAAATCTGATAAATTTGTTTGAATTATTGGTAATTTCTTTTATTATATTCAAACTGACAAATGTATTTCTTTTATTCCGTAATTTAACGAGTTTATGTTAGTAAAAGGTGGGTTACGAGGTACCAGTACAGGTACCAGTACCAGTACGAACAACTGTACCAGTTTTGGATATGTGGTATTTTTTTACAAGGTATAATGAACCCCAAAATCGAAAAAAAAGTGGGTTACGAGGTATTAGAATTACACCATCGATATACTTCAAATTAATTTCCCGCTGAACTTCTTGCTCGGACATGTATCCTGCAGTCTGTAAACTACGATGGAGAAACTAACGCCTCCAGTGCGAACAGATCTGCCTTTACTCTTCAGTTTTTTATGCAGGGCTATTCTTTTTAAGTCTCTATATTCAATGCTGGTATCCAGTTTAATTTACAGAACAACTAATATACGTAAATCGCAGCTGGAAATGATACCACGAACAAATCTCCCTTTTTTACGTCTGTTTTATAAACCAATGTTTTTGTATTTGGTATTTATTTCATATTTTTGTATACCATAAGTATGTAAACCTGATTTAGTTTGAATAAAATAAACATTGTAATTTTATTTGTATTTAATTTTTTTCATGTACACTTAGATTAAAAAAAAATAATAAATGAATAAAAAAATTGGTTGTGAAAATACATTTTCAGTCAAATATGGAAAAAAAATTCTCCACTTTTTAATCTCCTTTGTGGAGAAATAATTAATCAAAAATAATAATAATGTAAATAGAACCAATTTACTTTTTGAAATCAAAACTATGAGCTTGAGAAATAGTATTAAATTTGTAAACAGTTGTTGGAAAAAAAAATGCAGAGGTACATTGTGCTATTTTTATTTTCTGATGTGTACAAGACCAGTAATATGAAAGAAAAATGTAATATGAAAATAAAAATATTGCATTATTTAAAATTGCGTTCAAATTATCTTTGCATGATTTGAATGTGTAGTAAATAATAACAATTTTTGCTGTACACGTTCGTTTTAAAAGTTTAATCTAAGGACTTGAATGCGATTATATTTTAAAATTTATGTTTCAACAATTGAGAATGTAATCACTAATTTGCAAGTTACACAACTAAAATAAATTATCACTTATTTAGAATGTTTAGCATGCTAATAAATGTAGATTGTGAATGATTATGGTTTATTTATTTAATAGGTAAGTCACTTGATTTTTTGTATTATTTATTTTTTTTAAATGGAGCGAAGTTTTTTATTGGGTTAATAAAATACTGCATGACTGCATCTCTAATGGAACTAATGCACTCATTACTGCCTACCGCTTCAAATAACATTGTAATGTTCATATTTGTATGTCTTGACGCACGATAGACTAAATATGTTACAATCAAAACTAGCGTCTAATAAAAGCGGTGCAAAATAGCGAAGCGAACATGAAGATGTAAACTAGCAAGCAAGTTAAAAATACATACATCTATATAGTAGATCTACAAATTCCAAACATTTTCAAATACGGTCCGGTCATCGTAGAATTTTCCTTCGTGGCCAATGAGGTAGCCAACACCTCTTTAGGCGGGGAAACGGGGGTTGCCCCGAGGAGTTGTACAGTTTGCATAAATCAATGTTTTGCCGATCAGAATTGAAAGTAAAAATATATTTTTTTAATACTGTAAACTGCAAATTTTAATAAAATAAATTTCATAAATAATATTAAATTAACCTGAATTTATTAGCATATATTTAAGATAATTAGTAGGTTTCTAAATTACATACATTTACAATAAAAAATGATTGAAAAAAAAAATTAGTAGGACCTGAATTTAAAATGTTAAGTGGACATTCTATTAATATAAAATAAATTAATTACATGCCTATCTAGACACCTTTTTTCTCGATGATATTGTAAAGCAATGCTTCAGACACTTTCTAAATTTAAAACGGGCAGATATATCATTTTGTTCATGATAAATTAAAATTTATCTGACAAATTATAAAGATGTATATCTATAATCAAAGCTGGGTAAAATACTTTTCTGATGTATTCGAAGTACTGAATACAAATACTTTTTTTTTTAAGGAAAAACTATATATAACATTTTAATTAAACATTACTTTTTAGTATTTAAAATACTACGTAGTTAAAATACAGTTCGCAATTCTTAAAATGCAATTTACGGCAATATTATTAAAAGCTGAGTTAAAATTAAAAGATGATGAAAAGGTAAAATAGTAAAATAGAAAAAGTAACACAACAAAACAATTATAAACACAGTACGGCGCCGGCGTTTTTCGTAGCAATAGCTGAATAAAATAAATTAATATTAGGCAACTTGTTACACTCCTCGGGGCAAATCCCCCTTTTGTATCCATAGGGTCTTGGCTTCATAACAAACAATGATAAGCATAGAGCGTGCTGAGTCTATTTATATGACGTCAATGTTCGTCAGTGGCGCACCCAGAAATTGGGGGGGGGGGGCGTTCGACAAAAAAAGGTGAAGATATAAAAGAAAGCTCCTCGCTTCTGAAATGCAAGTAATTACAAAAAAAAAGTCTTCACTTGTAAAATACAAGTGATGAGCAAAAAAAAAAATAGATCCTCATCTCCTACTTTTAAATCCATATCTATATATTTACCTAAGATCGTAATGCTAAAAGATTTAAAAATTTGGTATTTCCATCCTTCACATGGGGGGCCCGGGCCACTGATGTTCGTGGCCCATTTGTCTGTCCGTATGTGTGCTTTTACTCGAGAACTTTTACTGATTTTCATGCATTTTTTTTTTTCCAAGTTTCGTCACTTTCCATCCAAGTTTCGTCACTTGTAACAATGTTGTATACGGATTTTGCAGTACCTATCTTTAATTTTTTTAGCATTCCCTTACACCAATCAACACGAGCCTTTTTTTGAGCTTCGGTCAAATTATGCGGAATCCATCGGGAACAGATCTTTTTCACAGATAAATATTTATGCAAAATCGAATGTATTGCAGTCTGCGATATGTCAAAGCATGCCTCTATCTGACGGTAAGTCACATGCCGATCTTCTTCAATCATTTTGCGCACAGCATCGATGTTTTTTTGAATCATAACCGATTTTGGTCGACCTTCACGAGATTCATCACTGACGGACGCACGACCACGATGAAATTCTGCAAACCAATAGTAAACAGCCTTGTCTGATGGTGCTTCATTACCAAAAGTTGAACGAAACGAATCTATGCATTGTTGTTGAGTTAAGCCTTTACTAAAATCGTAAAAAATCATCCAACGAAAACCTTCACGAGTAATATCCATTGTTTTGTCAGCAGCAAGGCTGGTACACTTCAGAATTCAAAGAATTTTTTATATCTGTTCAGTTGTTCCAAAAATATTTAGGCAAGCGGACAATAAAAAAAAAAAAAAAAATCGCTTCAGTAGTTCCAAAGTTATGCGCGCGGGTGAATGAAATCCATGTTTTTCGTTCATATTTAACGATTTTTTTTTTTTTAAATTATCATCGGCAACAAAGTTTTTATCAACGGCTCTAAACAAGATTTTAAAAATCTTTCAGTAGTTCCATAGATAGAATTTTATTTTGTGCGAGCAGGTAACGCAAATCCATCTTTTCGGTTTATATTTAACGCATTACTCGAGAATTGCTGATCCGAATTACACGCGTTTTTTTTTTTTTTTAGTAATTCATCTGTTTTATTAAAATCGGTTCAATTCGCGACTGCAAATAACAGTGAGACATCTGGTAGTGACTGGCTAAATTAAACAGAAGCGTATATTTGGATAATATTTGTAGCGTGTTGTGCTGCAGTTTATGTGAATTAAGAAGTATTTTAAAATATAGTGACTTAAATACAGTGCGTTTTTGCCGAAATATTGTTTGAACAGATAAATATTAAGAAAAAACTTCTGACATATACGCTTCTCGTCCGCCATTAGCTGTTGTACGCAGCGCCGCCAACGTTAGTTTCAGTCGCGAATAGTTCCAAAGTTATAATGAAATTTGTGCATGCAGGTTAAACAAAATCTGTATGTCCCTTTGGCAAAGTTGGTACACGATTTATACACTTCAAAATTGAGAGAACTTTTAAAATTTGTTCAGTAGTTGCAAAGATATAATGATATTTATGCGTGCGCGTAACACTTAAATCCATCTTTTTTTGTTTCTTGAAATTATCAGTGATAACATATTTCTTCAGTAATATACGTTATATACGATTTATATATTAATCAGAATTGAAAGAGTTTTTACAAATATTGTTTATAAAGTCTCTCTCAGATAAATAATCATGTTAAGTTTAATCCTGGCCGAGTAGGTATGTTGTAAATTCAAAAAAATGTAGATCAGTCATAACGAATTGTCTCCGAGCGAAATTAGTCGGGGCAGCTAATCTATACGTAGACAAATTTATCCTTCGTATGCGTGGAAAAAAGGTTCAAGCCTTCGCGGATGCTTGAAACCGTAGATAATATAATACCGTACTAAAACAATTGTTAAGAGGTTCTTGCACTCTTTACGTAAAGGATCATTGCATGAGTACTAATTCTTAAAGGGTAAAGCTGCATTCCCACCTCTGTAAATCTATACGTTGTACGCTATGGATAATTTTTAAACGATGTCATTTGGTATGATCGGACATGCTCGTGCTTTGTCGTTGCTATACTACTGTTGAGCGAGATAGTACGAGCTTGTCCGATCATACCAATTGCACTCGTTTAAAAACTATCTACAACGCACAGAGTGTTAAATTACTGAGGTGGGAACGCAGCTTAATGAATTTCAAAATAAAATACAACTGATCAACGAATTGCCTTTACCAGTGGCGTAGCAACTTCAAAATGCGCTGGCGTGCAGAGACATTTTATGCGCCCTAAAATTGGCAATAATTATTAAAATCACGGTATTTATTTGAAGAACATTTTAGAAAATCAACAATACGACCAAAAATAGTTATTAAAAGAAGAAAAATTTCATAATTCATGATCTTGCACGATCGTTTTCAACACTAATTAATGTAAAGTCACTCAACCGCTGTTGTCCTATAGTACTTCTTAGATAATTTTGGGGCGTTGTCTCAGGCAAGAACTCCAAAATCTCGTGGTTTTTACGTGTTTTTGTCAAAATATAAGTAATGAGCCTCTCCCCCAAGAGCTCATGAGCCAAACACATGTAGTTGTTTGTTACGGCGTTTTTGTTAAAAGAGAGGCCTTTTTTTTTCGGCCGTCCCTTGTATTTCAGAATAAAAAAAATAGAAGATAAAAATACTGTATCCTCATTGAAAAGATTTTTATTTAACTTGCCAATTTATGTAGGAGTGAACATAATAGTGTCAATATAAATCTATTTGAAACGTCGTCATATGGACAGGTAGGTAAAAACACATATTTTTTTAATTTTTGAGAGTTTCAATTACCGTTAAGCTGCGTTCAGAGCTCTTTAAATTAGTTAACTGTGCACTCTGCGTTATGGATCAGTTTAATAGATTGTTTTAACGTTCGAGGTAGCGTTTACAACTTAAGAAAATTAGCGACACCTGGTGTCTTACACCAACTACGGTGGCTTCGTAAAATGTTTATTATCTATTATCGTTTTCCTAATTCTGCTGTCCTAGATTTTTACTAACTAAACTTAACCTAAATTGATCATATTTATTGTTAGTATTTGCAATTTTGCGTGAGATTTGTTATAATCGGCGCAATAACATTTTGTTAGGTTATCTAAAGGCATACAATCTAGGGTGATTAAGTAAAGGATGTGCTATTCAGATGTAAAATGTATGGAAAGGAGTGCTGAGTGAGAAAGATATATATCGCGGTACTGCGTATCGACGTTATACGTAATGCGCATGTGCTACGTCCCTTATAGTTGAAGACGAGAATATTTCTATGTAATGTAAAAATTTTAAATACACATTTACTTTTGTTTTAGGTCCGTTTTATACGATGTTATATTTTGTATAAAATATGTAATGAAAAATACATATTTCACAAATCAGTTATAAACTTTGCTGTTAAATTAAGAGATTTTAGACTAATTTCTAGGAAATTTCATAATTATTTTCATTTAAAAATACGCTCGGTACAAATTCAAATGTAGCACATGCGCATTACGTAGTTACAACGATACATAGTACTGATATATATTGCCTTCTCTCTCATCCCTCCTTTCCACACAATCGTTAATGCTGTTAGCATGCGAATAGCGCATCCTTTACTTAATCATCCTAGCATACAGTGTGAACGTTCTCTCCGATATAGACTGAAATAGCCAATGTGTTTATATGTATGTCTCATTAAAACAACTCACTAACTAAAAACTATCCACATTTGAGAACGTATTACAACGCCTTACCATATCGCTACATGAGTTCAAAACAGAAATAACTTGAAATTTTTACAAATTGAGTTATTACTGAAAAACTTCAGAAAATAGTAACCAGTATCTGTTTAAAAAGGGAAACAATTCATAATATCAGTATTTTGTCTGTAATTGACAGAATTTCTTTTTTGAATCTCCTAAAAAAAGTGATAGGGACAAAATAAACAGAAAATTATTTCAAATTTCTTACATTTATTATATAAATATTTACACGTCAAAACTATAAAATTTCTTAGCTTACTTAAAGTACGCAGTATATTTAATAATAAAAGTCTAGATTTAAAAATTATATATTTTAAATTACTAACATTAATAATGATACAATTCTGTAACTGTAATTTTGAAACGTCGTCATTTAGAATATTTACAGAGTTATATTACATTAATTTTGTTACAGAATTGCAATCTAAGAACTGTACATTTTTGAACAGTACTTATTACAAAGCTTTTTATAAATTATATTTATTTATAAATATGTTTTTGTAATGTATGAACAGAATTCAAGAAATTCTTACTATCAATAAAAAGAAGTTACTTTCTGGACCAAATACAGTCATAAGGAAACATTTTATTATCTACAGACAGAGCTGGGCAGGGTTAACTGCTTAGTAGTTTTACCTACTTTTTTTTACTATAAGTATTTCTATTGAGGGCCACCTGGATACCAGAATACACCAGAAGTAAACGTTAATTTCTTGTGTTAAATATATATTTAACCACGAATTAAATCAAAAATTGTCGTAATATTTCTTATATTTTTATTAAATTAAAACTATAAGATATCAACGACGGATTGAGTGTTTTCTAGAATATTTATACTTCAGTTTTAAGAGAATTCCGATCAAAGGCACATGATTAATATAATTTACGTACTGATTTTGATCTTTTAGTTTCAATCTTACTCTGGCAGTTTGTAAAAAAATTATAAGTAAGCAGTCTGTCTATCTGATTTGTTCATTGTTTAAGTATAGCTACGACAAACGTGCATATGCACTGTTCATGTTTGTGAGAATTCACTGTGTGTGAGTTGTCTTAGATTCTAGCGTTATTCCAAAGGATGGTTTCCAATTGACGTAGACGTCTACGTGAAAATATAAGCAATAGGAAAATGCATACTACGATTTCCAATCAGACGTAGATGGACGATGACGTAGAAACGTTCACGTAGAATATTCATATTTTTATATTTCACGTCGTACGTTTTTACGTCCAGCCAATAGGAAAGAATGATAGAATATAACAAAACATACTCAATATGTCGTATGTAGATAGATAGAACCTGTCAATATTTGTTTGGTTCACGGTATTGAAATAAGGGAAATAAATAATTACAATGGTTAGATTATTACATAATAATGAATATATATTGTTTAATATATAATAGATAAACTAATTGTGGAAACATCTCGGCGTACAGGGCCACAGCGTGTGCGCTGCAAACCAACAAATGGCGGAATTTGAGGTCGATTCTATAGAACCCTACTAGTAGAGGGCGATGTTATGAAAGCTTGCGCACGGGCGACATTCGGTTCGATTCTAGAAAAGCCGGTCTTATGTATGCAGCTGACACCAACGTGGCGGCCCTGGTTGCAAAATTGGTCTAAACTACCATCATGCTTTAGAAATTCTGTGTTTACGACGTTGTTTGCGCCTAATTAGCATAACAGTAACAATAAAAATTGCTAGTATTGCTAAATCGTCGTCCATATTATTTGTCGAATACATGTTAGTCGACACTTTTTAAGAAACTTCTTTTACAAAGAGGTTAACTTAAAGAGTTTTGACACGATATTTTAAGTTTATTGGACACCAAAGCAACAAAAATCTACGTTTTACGTTTTATTTTTACATCTACGTCAATTGGAAACTATCCTTAAGTGATTAAATTGACGTAAAACCTGGTAGGCGTGGCTAAACTGACAGCATACACTTCATAAATGACTTTGATCGAACTTCTCTTAAAAACTGAACTGTATATGAATAGCCCTTTTGCAGTGATGAGCTGTGAAATATTACCAATGGACTCGCAGATTTATTGTTATTATTATTGTTTTTATTCTGGAAAATATTAAAAAAGTCCTGAAGGAAAAAATTTTAACATTGTTTACTAAAAACGTATATAAAAAAATAAATTTATCGTGCAGTTGTGTCACGCCACCTGCACAACGATATATACAATTTTTAGTTGAAAATAAATAATTTCAGGAATCTTTATTTTTACGAAACGAAAATTTGAAATATTTTGCATAATTGAATAATTGAAATACTATTGGCACCAAAGATTGGCAGTAAAATACTGAAAATCTGGACTGCTCGCTGACCGAGACAGTCCGGATTTTCAGGTAGTACTTTAAAAATTCCAATTCAATAAGGAATAAAAATAATAATAATAAAGTCAGCAATAGACCATACTAGTGTGACGTCATATACATGTGCTGCCATCTGACACCGGTTTCCTTTGAAAGTTTTTGGGAGATTTAAAATATATGTGTCATTACTTTTATTACCTTAATTTTATGAATATTTTCAATTTTGAAGAAAAAAAATATGTATTTTTGATAAGTAAATAAAAAGATTCAAGGATTTTCCAGGTGAAAATTTACAACATTCCAGGATACTAAAAATAGTATCCAAAATCAATTCGAAAACATATGTATATATATATTTCCACTCACTCATATACAGCGTGATCCAAGAAATTGGATTCATATGGAAAACTTTTTTATTACCAATGTTACGAAAAAAAGTCACTCTTCAAAAAAACTCCTGCATTGTCTCAAACCCTCAAAAATGTAAGATTCTGAACACCCTGTATTACGTAAAACAAATTTCACAACGTTTTTGGAGGTTCGAGACAAAGCAGGAGTTTTTTGAAGAGTGACTTTTTTTCGTAAAATTTTTAATAAAAAAGTTTTTCATTTGAATTTCTTGGATCACGCTGAGGTAAATTTACCTGTGTGACAACTGGCGACCTCCCTGCTAGCGACACATACACCTACCATGAAACATGAGCATAAAGAACCGCGAGATTTAAAAAAATATATTATGAACATATTATTATGAATATTATTTAACAAATAAAATATATATTTTAAATATAAATCGTTTAGACTTCAAATTTTTAATTCAAAGAATTGCGCTGAGATTCGAAGATATATCTATAGGTTACGATTTTAAATAATATGAAAATCGAAATATCTTTAGTATTTATTTAATTAACACTAAGTAATCATTAATATTTTGTTTTTTCAAATGGTGTATTGTTTTTCTCCAAATTGTAACCATTATAGCCAAATTCTTGCAAATACAGTATTGGCCATAAAGATAGCAACTTTTAACATATCTCAATTTTTCAAATTTTAATAATAATATTGGAAAATAAATACTCTTAGTTCTATAATTTAATCATATTTTGTCTGTTACATCAATTAATAGTCAAATAATCTGACTTAAATTTTAATAATAAATTATTTCTTCATTTTTGCTTGGACAAAAATATTGCAACTACTTGAATTTTCTTGTTATATGCAGATTTTATCCATAAATAATATGTTGTGCACAAGTAATATTTCAGTTTATATTTGTCAATCATGGGTCGTAGTAAAACTGTTTCAAGTGAAATTAGAAACTTAATAATTTCTGGTTTTAAAGACGGGCTGCTGCAAAATGTGATTTGACAAAATTTAAATGTTCATAAATCTACTGTGTCGCGAATTATAAAACGATTTCGAGAAGAAGGTACGTTTGAAGTTTCAAAAATTCCATGACGGCAACGAAAAACTACAAAACGAACTGATAAAAAAATTATTTATTTATCTACCAATAACCCCTTTCTGTCATCGGAGAAAATTTTGGGCCTTTTGCCACATATGGATCAAGAAAACATCTCAACAAGAACTGTTCGCAGAAGATTAGTTAGTGAGTGTCTTTTTAGTCGCCGTCCTGATAAAAAACCACTTCTATCCAAAAAGAATGTGAAGGCCCGATTAGAATTTGCTAAAAATCATATTGACTGGACTGTGGAACAATGGAAAAAAATTATTTTTAGTGATGAATCTAAGTTCAATTTGTTTAAAAGTTATGGTGTAAGTTACGTTAGGAGGCCTGCTAATAAAAGATTAGTTCAAAATACACATTGCCAACAGTTAAACATGGCGGACGCGATGTGATGGTATAGGGCTGTTTCTCGGGATATTGTATGGGTCCTCTATACCACATTGAAGGATTAATGGATCGATTTAAATATAAAGACAGCCTTCAGAATGTTATGGAACCTTATTCTGATGAGTTCATGCATTTAAAACATATTTTTAAGCATGGTAATGACCCAAAACATTCTTCGAAGTTGATCAAAAAATGTTTCGAGAATTCAAAAATTAACGTTATGACTGGCCGTCACAGTCACCCGATTTAAATCCAATAGAAAATCTTTGGGAGATTGTCGACAGAAAGATTAGAAACAAAACGCATTCAAATATTGAAGATTTGTTTAAAGCTTTGCAGGGTGCCTGGTCTAATATTGATAATGAAATGATCACGAATTTATTAGAATCAATGCCTAAAATATGTTGGGAAGTTATAAATACTGGTGGTTACTATGCAAAATATTAAAAATGATCTGTTAATAATAATTCATTTTCTTAATAAATAAAAAAAAGATTTTTTTAAGAGTAGTTGCTATCTTTATGTCCAGGTAAAAATAATAAATACTATAAAAAAAAATAGAATTTACTATTAAAATTTAATTTTTTTACTATAATATATGTAGAGGATTGTTAAAGGTAAGAATAACATTTTTTATTTTTTAAAATATTGAATAGAATAAAAATAAAAGAGGATTATGAAAAGTTGCTATCTTTATGGCCAATACTGTATGTCGTTTTTTGACAGATGAAAATGAAAAACAAAAATGGCAAAATAAGAACATAGTGTTCCTTCAAACTATTTAAATATGGCACACTTATTGCTACAGTCTGTTCCAAACGGTTAAGCGGAACTAAATGGGATTTTCGTTCTTTTAGGTTGTCACGACAAGGGACCTTGCTTGGGTTATTTAATTTTTCACGTTGGAATGTCAAAATTTAAAATTCCAACAATGAAACCATAGAAACGAATGACATGTCAAAATTAAATTATTTTTTTTTTACAAATTTTAATGACAAAAAAATAAATAAATGGGAAATTTGTATTAAGAATGCACAAAATATCAAAATATAAAGAAAATGACATTTTAAAATGATATTAACCCTCACCAAAAATTTTTTATTGTAAGTATGATTTACAAAGCTTAAACAAAACGACCGAAAAGCACGATTTAAACGATGAAAGTAACTAGATTGCAAAATCTAGTTCCGCTTAACCGTTTGGAACAGACTGTATGTTACTTGCAATAATAAGGATTATTAACGTAAATTTTTCAAAATTAACCTGCAAAATAATATTGATCTGCAAAAATAATGATATATTAAATTATAATGTATAAAATAAGAATTTTAATAAATAAATATTGACTTGTAGTTTTGATGTGAAGCATTTTCTTGCTTTGAAAACTTAATTTATACATCCAAAATACAATTAAAAAAAAAACATGCTAAATTCAAATAAAAGGAAACCGACCAAGAGGCGGCAGCACTGAATCCCATTTTGTGACGTAGTTACTAATATGGTCTATTGACTAAAGATAGAAAAAAACAATAAACGAACAATATGCATACATACTCAACGGTCTAATTTTAAGTTTGCGATATTTCAAAAAGTCCAGATTCTCCGGAGGTCCGAATTTCTGGCATCCGGTTTTTGGACTTTGGCTGTAGTTAACAGAAGAAAATAACGTTTAAAAATGTACAATTTAAATACAAACAAAATTGTTGTGGGTAATCCCACAACTTAGGAGTTAAAAATTCTTGTATTTTAAGCATACTATACATTTCAATTATTGAACATTAATTATATTTTTTTTACTCATCAATCCAGGGGCGACTCGTGCTGTGGAAAGCTGGGGTTTGCAAATTTTATATAGTCAGTTCAAAGGTCAGAATGCAGTAGGTACAGGGAAAATGGAGTTCTTCTTTTTCATAGTGTTATTGGGAGAACCCATTAAGGGCGTATCACACTAGAGCGCTATCCAAGTTTTACTTTTGTGGATTTTTTTTTCAGGATTCACGTCTTTAGGTTTTGACTTATCACACAGTATTTGAATATTATTTAAGACTTGGAAATTTTTTGTTTACGCATGCGTACCTGTTGTTATTATGACAGTTGACAGTTTTACTTTGAAAAGTTTATTTGTGAGGTTTCACTAAATTAATTAGTTGTTCTTCCAAAATCTTTTTTTTTTAACATTATATTCGAAAATAACAATTATACAACAAACTAACCTCGACATAAAAAAAAAAGACGCAACAGCTGAGAGCGAGAGAACACCAGTTGGCGCACGCGCTTTTTAGTAAACCTGGATCCGTTAAGTGTCAGATTTAAAATTCAATTTTACGTTTAATTACACCATGACAACTTATTAATTCTCATTTATATACTAAGGACCACGTGATTAGACTGATCTATAATAAATATCCGAAATACCGGAAATGATCTTTTGAATACTCTGAAATATTTGAATAAATATATCCGCTTTTCAGCGAATGAAAAATATAAAAATAACTGAACTTGTATATATTTAAGAGTTTGGAGAGTCTACTATTTTTTTCTTTTTGTTCATTTTGAATATTAAATAATAGTTTTGTTCTTTTCGCTATATTGCGTTTTACTGCAAGACGCGGCGTTAAACTTACTACTGCAAGACGCGGCTGTAAGAATTTAAGTTACTAAAAACGCAGATTCTCTTCGTTTCAGTAACAGTTGAATACATGGCGTGAGCAGTTGTTACTTGAAGGCTATACTATTTGACTATTGTTAACCTATAAAATTTAACTTTAATCATTTCTTACTCGGGCGTGCACCCCGGGGGCTCACAGCCCCCAACCCCCGATACATTAAAAAAAAAAGTTTTTCATAGACACATTTTGCTTGTAATAGAACGTGACGCCCCAAGAAAAAAGTTGGATTCTGAGTCCCCCTAAAAAAAAAAAGATGTCTTGTGAACCCCCTAAAAAATGTCGCCTTCAGAACCCCCTAAAAAATTTTGTATTCAAACCCCCAACTATTAATTTTGGCTTCTGACCCCCAAAAAAGTGTTGGCTTCTGACCCTCTTAAAAAATGTTGTATTCTAACCCCCTTAAATAATTTTGGTTTCTGAACCCCCTAAAAAAATTTTGGCTTCTGACCCCCCTAAAAAGTGTGCGCTTCTGACCTCCCTAAAAAGTGTGCGTTTCTGACCAGTGCTGGGCGCGTAGACTACATCACGTAAATTTACACCACTGTTTACGTGTAAACAAAAATATTTTTTTCGACGTAAACAAGGTAAACATGTCAACACTTACTGCGCATGCGTATTACCTTCTGTCATTCTTATAATCTTCCTTTTTTAATAAAACATTGTATTTAATTACTTAATAAGGTATTAAAATCAGTGATGGGCGCGTAAGTTACATGATGTAAGTTACCTCATTGTTGACGCGTAAACAATTGATGTAAAGTTAACACAAAAACTCTTGTAAACAATGTAAACAATGATTTAGACATGCGCACTTGTATTGAATTACAGAACCTCATTTTCAATACATTTCTATAAATAATAAAATTTTAATGCAACGATTTTAAATGAAAAAGTAAGTATATAAAATTATGACAAGCCAATATACATATTAATAAAAATCGAATTTGCATCAGTATACAGGTGTTACATACAAATTAGTAAATATGAATATGAAAAATAAAAAACTGTTTTCTTTAAAAAATTCAGTCTAATTTTTTTAATAACAAAATGTATTTAAATTTCACCTTTAAGAAAATCAGCCTATATTTTTTAATAACGAAAAGATTCATTGCAAATTTTGCATAACGCCCTATATTTTCTTTAATTTTTTTTAATTAAAACAAAACCTAGTTCTTCAGAACTATTCCTTCGGTTTTTCCCACCATTTTTTTAAATAAATTTATTGTTTTGAACTGAATATACTTGTTCATTAAAGGTTTGTTCGTTTGTGTTGCACCAGACTTGTCCAGGACAAGAGCAGCTGACGTCACTATATAAGATAGCATTGGTGGGGGAAGCTGTGGTGTAGTTCAGTGCAGGTTGGGCAACACAAACGAACACACCTTAACTCTCTATTATTCGTATTAAATAACTAAAACTAACCTCAATATTTGACAGTTTACAAAGTTTACATTGTTGACAAGTTTACCAATTGTTTACATAAGTTTACACGTAAACGTAAACAATTAAAGTTTACATGTAAACGCCCATCACTGGTTAAAATGAACGTTGCTATTAGTATTACGTATATTTTAAAAAGTCTGCATATAATTAAAATTATTAATTTATTTTCATGAGTATTTCTTATAGGCCCACCACTCATTTTGTTACATATTATGTATAACACACTTTAACATACGAATATTACTACTATTTTGTTATTAGCGTCCCTAAATTGACAGGACAAACACGACAAATGAACGCCTTAACCTCACTATTTAAAATTTTTACGTGTGTTGACATGTTGACGCTGTTTACATGTTGTCGACATTGTTTACATGTATATGTAAACAACTGATGTTTACACGTAAACGCCCATCACTGCTTCTGACCCCCCTAAAAAATATTGGCTTCTTACTTCCCTAAAAACTATTGGCTTCTTACTTCCCTAAAAACTATTGGCTTCGGACCCCTCTAAAAAAATGGCTCCTGATCCCCCTAAAAAAATATTGGCTCCTGACCCCCCCCCTAAAAATATTGGTTTCTGAGCCCCTCCAAGAAAAAAAAAACAGGTGCGCGCCTGTCCTCATTCGTAGTTGTATCGTACAACTTAACTTTACAATCGTAGATTCATATGTACAGTGTGCATCATAAATACAATACACACTTTCAATTATATTCAATTTACTGCCGATTTGTTTCCATTCAACTGGCTCAGAAGTAGCTGTAAGATTTCTTGACGCGTTGACTTACTGCCATCAGTTGTTTTAACGACACGAACAGAATCTAGTGACTTTTCAATAAACTGCGAATTCAAACGAACACAAAATTTTGACGCCGACGTAAACCGTAGACGCCAAGTAGCGAAAAGAACAAACCTAATATGAAAATTAAATTTTCCAAGAGGGCATGAACCTCAGCTTTAAAGCACGTACGGTTTTTTTTTTTTTATTATTATTATTTTTACGGTCTTTGCTGTTTCGACAATTAGCCAGGACAATTCTTATTTTCGAAAATTCCATGCCTGAACGGGATTCGAACCCGAGACCTTTGCAACGCAGAGCACATGTGTTACCACCAAACACAATAAAATACAAATGAAATGTATAGTCGGCCTAATATTATGACGTAAGTATCTCGGTTTTTCTAAAAATATATCAACTTCAAATATATACATTATTATATCCTTGAGATATTTCTACAATTAATAAATCCTATTTAATTATTTTTGGCTCTAGTACACATCCGCGCTCATCAGAAATAGATGAAGAAATATTTCCGAAATAACTAAAACCACATACGTACAATCGTGTCTTTTAGAAAAAATTAAATTGTTTTATTACCAGGGCCTGGACGTTTTTAGGTGATTAGCAATTTTAATGAGAATTGCATAGAGGTAGTAAAAACATCTATGCGAATTTATAACATGGGTACATTTTATAAAAAAACTCATGTTGGCTTTGAAATTTTTTTTAAAGTATGTCTTACCACATGTTAAATTTTGCACTCATAACCTCTAAATTATAACATATAAACAAATATCAAACAACTAGAATTTGAAATAAACTTTGTTGCCTTAAGAAACCGACATAAGTTAATTTTCCATGACCTGAGTTTTATTTTTTTTAATTTTATAATAAACAAGCTTTATTATTAATTTATATTAAATAAACTGTCTTAACCAGAGTGTCTACAAATCTGGAATTGTAAAATTCCCTCAGATTTTATAGGTTATATTTGATAAAATTCCAGGTTTTTAATATCTTAACGCCTACAAATTATTAAAATTTGGTTTTGCATAATTATTAACCCTACGGTTGGATCTGGAAAAAACCCAAACGAAATTTAAAAAAAAATCATGTAAGGCAGTTTTTCCAACCGGGACCCAGGGAAAGTAGGGAGCAAGTGGATAGAGGTTTTTCTGTTTATACCTCTATTAAAAACTAATACCGTAGTAAACTGAATGCAGTTCCAGATTTAAGCATACGTTACTTAGTACAAAATTATTCCGTAGAATAGTGATTTACTTTGAATTTAGTGAGCTTTTTGTGACATCATCGTTATTTTTGAAGAGCCTGTATAATACTGATTAACTCTTACGGAGCGGTGCTACTTAAAATGTACCCCACAAAATTTGAATAAAATAATCGTTCTTGAGTTTTATAAATACCATAAATACTTTATTTACCTACTTATGAAACAATGTAGGTAAATATCTTTTTCATTTTTTATTTTAAACACCTAATATTAATTAATTTATTTCTCATGAATTTTATTGGTTATTTTTAAGTAAAGGGCGGGGTCAACTCCGGTGAATTCCCTGATTTTTGCAAAGCAGTTACCGCCTAAGTACCCGCTTCAGTCTGAATCTGGACTTCGGACAGGACGGACGTATCAGGTTGGGCGTATACTATGCTTTGCTAGAAATTTAGTTGGTTAGTATGAAACAGGATTTTATGAATGTTGAACGTATGAAAACATTGCAATTGAAAATATTGTAATTTCAGCTAAAAAACATGTTTAATATATTCCATAGTAAACCTGAATACAAATTATTAATAAATTATTTATTTACGATAAAATAAAAATGGGGTACATTTGTACCCCACACCGTGACCAAAGGACACCGTAATGTAAGGGTTAACATGCACTGTTTGTTTAATTATAATGCATTGTTAGCTTACTATGTATTTCAGTAAAAATGAATTTCTTAAACTGTTTTATATGGTAATTTCATGTTTCAGTGTTTTTTCAAAAGTATCTAATTGTATTTAGATACAAAAATTTTGGCATGTATCTGTTATCTAGATATTTTTTATAATTCTGTATCTGTATCTGTATCTAGATATATTTTTTCTTAGGTATCTGTACCTGTATCTAGATATTTTTTTAAATGTATCTATTACAACACTGTCCGCAGCGAATGTATTAATAAATCATTTCTAAGATCTCAAGCTTGAAAACAATTTTATAGTAGTTTACAAAAGGATGACAAATATAACTATTTTAGATAGTGGAAACTGAATTACAGGTAAAAGACTTGTTCTGAGGTACAACAGGTAATATCTGGAGTTTAAAATAATGTTATATTATCTGTCTCATTTTGTAATACGAAACTAACAGGAAAAGTTCATTTTTTATGTTGTATATTGACAATACATTTATAATATTATCATAGTATTGGTTCACACGGATACGCCAAAGTCTGTTTACACCACAACAGTCACCAAACTAACCAGATCTAGTTTCGTATTACAAATTGAGACGGATTATATAATCTGTCTCAATTTGTAATACGAAACTAGATCTGGTTACTTAGGTGACTGTTGTGGTGTAAATAGACTTTTTTGAAACTATGTAAATTTGTAAATCTGGCTTTTACATTTTTACCGAAGTTTCATTATACTGAGGTTATATTCACTCAAAAACTATATGTCAGATACCAAATTGACATGTCAAATTTGTGATTGACATGTCTAATATTTTGAATTATATACAAATATTTATTTCATCTTATTTCACTTATTCATATTTTCTGTTCTGGTTGCATAAAATATATTTCAAGTACTTGTCAATTAGTGTTTTATACAATTTGTGTTAGTAAGTTGACATATACGTAATTTAATGTCAATTATGAATTGTCAAATATTTTGAAAGGTGTTACTTCAGAATTACCACCCTAAGATGATATTTTAAATATACAACATAAAAAATGAAGTTTCCCTGTTCGTTTCGTATTACAAAATGAGACAGATATAAGCGGTTCACTTTTGTAAGAACAAACTAAGAGGGAATTTTGTTTTCAATAATTTGCACCTTTGAAGCTGTATGTCATGTTGGTATTAAAAAATGTCACTTTTTTAAAATGTCGATGCATTTGACAGATGTCATAATGAAAAATAATATCTTATTTATAATGATCATAACCTTATCAACCTAAAGTCGGTTTTACAGCGTAAGGAATATTTTTAATTGACATTTAAAGTCAGTAACACACCATAAAAGTAACCAAAATAACCAGTTCTATGATCTATTTCAAAGTAGAAAAATGTGTGTAAGAAGATAGGAGCTGTTTGTCCTTGCTTCGGATTGGTTTAGATCGACATCCCTATTACACTGTAAAAATATTATTTTTATTCCAAGTTGACAGATGTTCAGTGTCGTACATTGGAAATATACATATATTATTTATATTATTTAATTTTTCTCATATATTTTGTTATTATTTACATATTTAGACTTTTATTTATATTCTTGGCGTAGATTTTATGGAGAAAATTCTCCATGTAATTTGTTTTTACGCAGTTATATATTTTTTAGGTTATCTGACATATAAATATTTTTTGACACTTGACAATTAACATATCAAGAGAGAGGACTAATGTGAGGCTAAAAGACAGCCCAGCTGATTGTGCCCAAAGAAGAAGTTAGTGATATAATTTTTAGACCTTCATATATACATATATTTTTAATTTTTATTTACAATAATTATTTAAATAAGAAACTTTTGCTCTGAAGATATATTGTTTGTTTTATTGCTTTGTTTAAACTCTTTTAGCCAAATCTCTCTTTTTATATATAGTACATAATTTTTATAATTAATATTTTTTTAACTTTTTCAAATTTCCCATTAAACTGAATTTATGTCGTATAGATAACGTATTTTAAGTGTATTATCTGCCTTGTTTATTTCAATATCTTATTAACCTTTTATATATTAAAAAAAAAATTACTTGCTAACCCAGTTGCTACGCCCATGCCCTAGTTGTAACTTATTTTAAATTTCCCGCTATACTGTATTTGATCAGTGTAAATCGTACTTGGTTCGCAGCGCTATCTACTTTTTTCTACTTTGAAATAGACCATAGTGTGTTCTTACAAAAGTGAACAGCTTATAATAGAAACATTTCTCAAAGTCTGTTACACAAGATGGTTATTACAGATGACAGATAACTACAAAGAAAACACGATAAAAAAAATATCAAAATGTTAAAATACTTTTAACTCTACAATACCTTTTTTTTCTAATAACTTAATCGTAAGAGATATGATAACAAAAAAAAAAAAAATAACAGGCTACTGTCTAACAACATACAGTCTGTTTCAAACGCTTAGGCGGAACTAAATGGGAATTTCGTCCTTTTAGGTTGTCACGACAAGGGACCTTGCTTGGGTTATTTCATTTTTCACGTTGCAATGTCAAAATTTAAAATTACAACAATGAAACCATGTAAACGAATGACCTACAGTCTGTTTCAAACGCTTAGGCGGAACTAAATGGGAATTTCGTTCTTTTAGGTTGTCACGACAAGGGACCTTGCTTGGGTTATTTCATTTTTTCACGTTGGAATGTCAAAATTCAATATTACAACAATGAAACCATGGAAACGAATGACCTATGTCAAAATTAAATTATATTTAATGACAAAAAAATAAATAAATGGGAAATTTCTATTAAGAATGACACAAAAAATCAAAATATAAAGAAAATGACATTTTAAAATGATATTAACCTTAACCAAAAAATGTTTATTGTAAGTATGATTTACAAAGCTTAAACAAAACGGCCGAAAAGCACGATTTAAGCGATGAAAGTAACTAAATTGCAAAATCTAGTTCCGCCTAAGCGTTTGAAACAGACTGTATGTGAAAATTAAATTATTTTTTTAATATATTTTAATGACAAAAAAATTAATAAACGGGAAATTTGTGTTAAGAATGACACAAAAAATCAAAATATAAAGAAAATGAAAATTTAAAATGATATTAACCTTAACAAAAAATGTGTATTGTAAGTATGATTTACAAAGCTTAAACAAAACGGTCGAAAAGCACGATTTAAACGATGAAAGTAACTAGATTGCAAAATTTAGTTCCGCTTAACCGTTTGGAACAGACTGTAGATACCCTACTAGGTATATTTCGATACTATTGATTCGATACCAGTATCAATATTTTTCATTCCATATCGTGATTTATGTATCGATACTAATCTTCCGATACTTTATTAATATCAGTACATTTGACTCAGTATCATTTCGTTCTTTTTTCTTTTTTTTTAAAAACAATATCGTAAAATTTTTATTTATACACAAAAATAGTTGTGATTAAATTTCTTTCGATAAGAAACACTTCTTAAATTGTACTTTTGTAAAAACTGGTAAAAGATGTACGTAAATGCGATCGCGCAAGACATAGTACGCCAAGAAACATGCGTTGAACTGTTTAGATATTGCTGACGTTTGACGCCTGTTTCTTCTACGTTTGAGGTTATGAAATGTTATTGGTTATTTTTTATTTTAATTAAAAATGTCACCACCAAGAAGCAAATTGTGGACCTATTTTACCAAAATAGACCAAGGAGTTTTCTCGGTGCTTGCAATGAAGAAGAGTGGAGTGTTTAATTCTATTTTAAACAATCACTCAGACCTATAAACTTCAGCAAGAGTTCATATACATACCAGTTTTGCAAGTGTAAGATCGGAAATACCTTCGTAAAATGTTTATTATCTATTATCGTTTTCCTAATTCTGCCATCCTAGATTTTTACTAACTAAACCCAAGATAATTACCTAGTTTTTAGGTATATAGTACTTTTTTTCCCCCATACATTAGCCCATTAAAAATATTGTAATTAAACTTAGTAAATACAATCAGTTTAGATAATTAGGTTAAGTTTAGTTAGTAAAAATCTAGGACAGCAGAATTAGGAAAGCGATAATAGATAATAAATATTTTACCAAGGAATTTCCGATCTATCACTTGCAAAACTGGTATGTATATGAACTCTTGCTAAGCTCCAATGGCCTCGTCTACCTCTTCTCTTTATGAACGCCTCTTATTTATTAGTTCTTCCATGAACGAATCTTCCTCGCCTATGTTGTTTGTAGGTGTCCAATTTATTGTTACCTAGGTCATATATCACTTTTCAGTCGCGTATACTACTTTAATGCCCATACTACTTTAATCTATTCATTATTGTAAAACAATTAGGTTGTTACTATAAGATAATTTTTTTTTTACGTTTAATAGAAAATATATTAATTTTTCCTTTCGATACTTGAAAATAAGGATATTTTTCTTCCGATACGATACCGGTGTCAATAATTTTTATTTGATATTATCTATACCCAAATATCGATATTTTCTCAGTATCGCATATACCTACACCCAGAGCTGGGCAATAATTTAATACTTTTGTAATTAATTACTAATTAAATTACTTTGTGGAACAAAGTAATTCAATATCAAATTACTTATAATTAATAATAATACTTCAAGTAATTTAAATACTTCAAATTGAAAAGATTCCTTTAAGGAGACAGAAATATTGTACCTAGAAGAATACGCAAAAGTTATACAACCGATTGCAAAAACACTTGATTTTTTGCAAAGTGAAAAAAATACGATTTATGGATTATTATTACCCAGTATTATACCTTTAAAAGTAAAACTTGAAAAAATTATAGAAAATGAAGAACACTCTAGAACTATAAATATAATTGGAAAATTTGTTTTAAATAGTTTGATTGGAAGGTTTTCATATCTTTTTTCAATAAATGAAGAGTCTAAGGATGCTATAATAAGTTGTCACACCAACAATAAAATTACGCTGGTTAAATGTTTGAGCAATTGGTGGTATTAAAAGCAGAGAGTCGAACCGGAACCGAACCGAAAACCGAAATTAACCGGAATTTTTAACAAAACCGGAATCGTAACCGGAACGTAAAATTGCTAAATTTAAAAACCGCAACCGAAACCGGAACGAAACAAAAATAACGGTTAATTTCGGTTAGAACGAAAAAAAAAAAAAAAACGGTTTATTTCGGTTCAATTTATTTATTTTTTTTTATTAAATTAATTCTCTAACCGCTTTCTTTAATTCTCCCTGATGAAATGTAATGCTTCTTTCGTAAGCGTAAGAGTAACCCCTACTCCTTCATTTGACACTGCCTACCAGTGTTGCCACTTGTTTGTCATAAATTTATGGTGCAGCATTGCCTGTATTATTTTTATTATTAGATTACCTCAAAAATTATATTTCTTCGATGGTAATGGTCATTACGGTAATAAAAAAGCTATATTTATAAGAATATCTGAAATTCTTTTCAGAATTTACTAAAAACTAAGACCTGATAATTATGTGACAACTGGTAACACTACGCATTTCATATATTCAGAGGCGGCACTGCCGGGCATGCGGGCGCCACTGCGAGGGGGGCGCTAAATGACCAAATGAATATAAAAGTAAGGCAGTGAAATGTAATTTTAGAAGTGAGTACCTTTTTTTTTAGGTCTTCACTTGAAATTTAAAAGTGAGGACTTTTTGTTTTTTAGATCTTCACTTGAAATTTAGAAGGGAAGATCTCGAAAAAAGCTACTTGCGCCCTACTTAGGAGCGCTCAATTAAATCTTGCTTGCGGGCGCCGCAGACCCTTGCGCCGGCTCTGCATATATTTATGTTGTATAGATGCAGATTATGCGTAACATTCCTGTATTGTGTCCAATGAAAGGTTAGTAAAGAATTCTATTTGTATTAAGTATTTACTACCTAATTGTGCCCGATTATCAACGATTATCAGAAATAAATGAATAAACAAAATTAAAAGAAAAAACAATTTAATGGCCCATACACCCAACACCAGTGATGGAAGTTTACGTGTGAACATTAATTGTTCAAATATACATGTAAAATCGGCGTAAATAAAGTCAATTTGTTAACAATTTCTGTTTTCTTTCTTATAATATTACGATTCTACGAACTGTTATTTTTTATTTTTATAAGAGAAAGTTCACATTGTTTATTAAAATTTAACTTGTTATTTGAACCGGAACCGAACCGGAACTGAACCGAAATTTTTCGACGAACCGAAACCGAAACGATAAACGTTTACTTGGAACGTAACCGAAAAACGGAACGAAATAAATTTCGGTTCGACTCTCTGATTAAAAGGAAATAAAAATATAAATTAACAATGTTATAAGTATTAATTGTATTTGTTTTTTATTGTTAAAAATCAGAAATAGAAATGTTATTTAATTATATCTTTTATTTAACATTATAACATTATAATAATCTGTTTTTTTTTAAATAAAGTAATTGAAAGAGTATTTAATGTTTCCTACTACAATTACAATAGTAATTGGTAACTGAATTACTTTTTTGTCAGAGTAATTAGTAATTGTAATTAATTACTTTTTATAAGTAATTTGCCCAGCTCTGCCTATACCCTACATATATCCACAAAGGTCATTAGATGATAAAGAAGTTCACGAAAAGCTGTCCCAAAGTACATTATGCTCAAGGTACAACTGTCTCCCATACATGTTAAAATTTCCTGAAAATTCCAGGTTTGTAGACACCCTGCAAACCATGACCGGGCCCTGATAATAATGATAGGGTAGCTTGATATAATTTTCATTAAATACTATTAAATAAATTATATTGATAGTGTTATATAATTAGTTTTAATTGATGTATCACTACCCATTTGTTTTAATTCAGATATTTTTGCATACAAATGATTTGAAATATAAATATATTTCCTTTTACCCTAGACAATCTTTGTACATTCTGACAATATTAAAAACTATTTACAATAAAATTCAAGAAAACAATACTATTTACTGTTTTAATGACAATAAAAAATCAAAAAAGTAAGATTATACAATTTGAATTGTATTAAATATATCGAACTTATAAAATATAAATTATTCCGAATTTCTAACACTAACTTTAAAATTACAAATAAAAATTAAAAGTAAGTATAAAATAAATATTTGACTCTTAAACTTAACAAACGAAATATAACTTATCTTTAATCCTTTTTTCGTTTTTTCTTTTTCTTCTTTTTCTTCTCGTCTCAGAAACTATAAAAGAAAAACAATAAATTAGGAAAAGAATTTTCACATTTCAAAATTTCGTCGGTATTTAATAGAATACATTTTTTTACTGCAATCGCTTGTGTTCAGACGTGGAAAAGACAGCAATGATGTAGTCACAGAAGAGCAGTATTTCGAAGGTGATAATTTAAATTTCTTACACCTTAAAACAATTTATTATTAAACAAGTTTTATGACGACGCTAGTGCACTTTTTTTTATCAAACCTCGTATACAAGGTGTTCGAAATTATTCCGGTACCATTGCTAACTTTGTTATTAGAAGAGCTATAATAGACCATATAGTATGACGTCACAACATGTGCTGCCATCTGACAGCGGTTTCCTTTGGAAATTTTTGGCTGGTTTAAAATACATGTGTCATTACTTTTGCTATCTTAATTATATGAATATTTTCAATTTTGTAGCAAAAAATATATATCTTTAATAAATATATACTAATATATACAGTTTAGATATTTTATATTATAGAATAATGTTTTTATAAACATATAAATAAGGATTCGAAAATATATTTTTATTATAGTTTAAATTTTTAAATAATATGAAAATCGAAATATCTTTATTATTTATCTAATTAAAACTAAGTAAGCATTAATATTTTGTTTTAGAATAAATAATGGTGTATTGTTTTGCTCCAAATTGAAACCATTACAGCCATATTCTTAATTGCTATTTCGTTTTTTGACAGATGAAAATGAAAATCAATAATGGATAAAATAAGAACAATATATTGTTCCTTTAAACTATTTAGAAATGGCAAACAGATTTATTACTATGTTACTTGCCATAATAATGATTATTAACGTAAATTTTTCAAAATTAATTTGCAAAATAATATTGTTCTGCAAAAATATATTTTGCACATATTAAATTATAATGTATAAAATAAGAATTTTAATTAATAAATATTGACTTGTAGTTTTGATGTAAAGCATTTTCTTACTTTGAAAACTTAATTTATACTTTCAAAATACAATAAAAAAAAAACAATATGCAAATAAAAGGAAACCAACCGCGAGGCGGCAATACTGAATCCCATTTTGTGACGTAGTTACTAATACGGTCTATTATATTAAGGCCCGTTCTTTCCACCTTCTGATAAACTTCTGGGTAACTATCTGATACTTTATCTGTTGAATAAATGACATCCCGTCTTTCATTTCAAATTTATCTATCAGATAGTTATGATATCTGACGGATAATTAGACTGAAATAGGCGTCGAGAAAGAATTTGTTTTTATTTCTCTATGGAAATAAATAAATAAATAGATAACCACTTGACAGCTGTCAAGCCGTTTTTTGGTTATTGTCATTAAAAAAATTAAATTTATGTATGCGTTATACAAGATTTTAGCAATTATTATTGTCGTAAGCATGTATTAAAATTGGGACAATGAGAAATAAATATAATCTGTCTCATTTTGTAATACGAAACTATGCTCTACGAAAAAAATTGGAAAATTTTGGTCATATTATTTTGCAAGCCTTTTTGAATTTCACTAAATAATGTTATTTTTAGCTCAAATACAAACTGGCATGCATGCCGAGGAAGCCCATCACATTATAAATAATAAGAAAAGTTACAAAAAAAAAAATTGGTAAATTTCGGTCATATTATTTTGCATGCCTTTTTGCATTTCACTAAATAATGTTGTTTTTAGCAAAATGGCAGGCATATTGCTGGAGCCCAACATTGAAAAAAAATTTGTGATTTTATTTTACATGCCGTGTTTTTGTTTTTTTTTTTTTTATAAGCTTTTCACTTTTATAAGAACAAACTAAGAGGGAATTTTGTTTTCAATAGTTTGCACCTTTGAAGCTGTATGTCATGTTGGTATTAAAAAATGTCACTTTTTTAAAATGTCGATCCATTTGACATATGTCATAATGAAAAATGATATCTTATAGTCTGTTCCAAACGGTTAAGCGGAACTAGATTTTGCAATCTAGTTACTTTCATCGTTTAAATCGTGCCTTTCGGCAGTTTTGTTTAAGCTTTGTAAATCATACTTACAATAAACATTTTTTGGTTAAGGTTAATATAACTGTTAATAAAAGGTTAATATAACGACCTAAAAGAACGAAATTCCCATTTAGTTCCGCCTAACCGTTTGGAACAGACTGTAATTATAATGATCATAACCTTATCAACCTAAAGTCGGTTTTACAGCGTAAGGAATATTTTTAATTGACATTTAAAGTCAGTAACACACCATAAAAGTAACCAAAATAACCAAATCTAGTGTGTTCACTTTTTTAAAATGTCGATCCATTTGACATATGTCATAATGAAAAATGATAACTTAAAGTCTGTTCCAAACGGTTAGGCGGAACTAAATTTTGGAATCTAGTTACTTTCATCGTTTAAATAGTGCTTTTCGGCCGCTTTGTTTAAGCTTTGTAAATACTACTTACAATAAACATTTTTTGGTTAAGGTTAATATCATTTTAAAATGTCATTTTCTTTATATTTTGATTTAGAGTGTCATTCTTAATACAAATTTCCCATTTATTAATTTTTTTGTTATTAAAATATGTAAAAAAAATAATTTAATTTTGATATATGTCATTCGTTTCCATGGTATCTTTGTCGGAATTTTAAATTTTTACATTCCAACGTGAAAAATGAAATAACCCAAGCAAGGTCCCTCTCGTGACGACCTAAAAGAACGAAATTCCCATTTAGTTCCGCCTAACCGTTTGGAACAGACTGTAATTATAATGATCATAACCTTATCAACCTAAAGTCGGTTTTACAGCGTAAGGAATATTTTTAATTGACATTTAAAGTCAGTAACACACCATAAAAGTAACCAAAATAACCAGATCTAGTGTGTTCTTATAAAAGTGAATAGCTTATATGGGCTTCCTCGGCATGCATGCCAGTTTGTATTTGAGCTAAAAACAACATTATTTAGTGAAATGCAAAAAGGCATGCAAAATAATATGACTAAAATTTTCCAATTTTTTTTTTGCTACTTTTCCGATGCATGCCTCTATTTTAGGACCTCCTTATCTGCATGCCAATTATTTTATACATCAATGCATTACATCAATAACCTATAGTTAAGATGGCATGCAAAAAAAAATCACGTAAAATCTTATTAAAATTATCAGACAAGTTTTCCGAAATCTTCCACCCTTGGACCAACGAGGGCCGCATCCCAATTTTTTTATAGGGGTTTTATGACACAAACTTTAATTCTTTTCATCGGCATGCTGTATGAAAACGCGGAAAATCATATTTTTTTATTACAAGATCACGTAAGCGTTTGAGCCCTTTGGGACCCTGCTAATCGCATACCTATAATTAAAAGACTTTAAATTTGTTTAAACTTTATTTTGATAAAAGGGCAAACATTATTAAATCATAGAAAAACACAAAATTTTTGTACAAGTGGAACTGCAATTTTCCATATGACCGGAAAGCGTGCAGAGGTTTAGTACCATCATTTCTTTGTTGTCACAGGGTAAATATTCTCTCCTCCAAAAGGCATGCTATATGAAATCGGAGACCATAAACTGTCATGAGCTCCCGGTCTATAAGGCGTGGATCCCGGCTAACGTTTAATATAAAATATCCTTCTCGACACCGTTTGCTTCAGTCTTTTTTTCACAGAAGAAATCAGTTTCACTAACCCAGGCTACAACCACTCGTGGATACCGGGCAATGTCGTAAATTACTCGTTGAAATTTGTGTATTTAATTTTCCGTACGCCTTGTACGGAAAATTAAAATCCTACAAATGAAATCAGACATAAGCTGGATATTGCACGAGATACTTTTTTCATATTTTTTCTCACCGTGGACTGTTATTTCGGAGTTAAGGCATTATTTCTACAAATAATAAAATTCAAACAAATTATATTTTTTGAAGTACATTTTGCAATTAATTGTACCAAGAAATCATTTAATTTCTAATTTTTTGACAGTGACAGCACTTATTTGTTACTTATTCGCTATTTTGACTACCGAATAACTTATCTGCCAGATAGCATAGTTTATTCGTAGGAATAAATTTATCTGAGGGTGGAAGGACGCTTTATTGTTTTTATCCGGCAGATAACGTTACCAGCCACTTTATCTGAAGGTGGAAAGAACGGGCCTGAATGTATTACATTTTGTTCTTGTCATTTTACCGCACTAGTTCAGTAATAAACTACTTTACCGCACTAGTGCGGTAATGTTTATTATGACAATTGAAACACAAAGTGACATATTTTAAGCAATTGGTAAATGTTAAAAAATCACTTAATATTTGAAATGCAGGCTACATTAAAAAAATAAATTTCTATCAAATTCCTAAGAAATGGATAATATACCTGCGGCAAATGAAAAGTTCGAACAAACTGGCACGTTCAATTAATTTAAAACACCTTGTATAATCTACGGTAAAACATATTCAAAATAATAATAACTACTTACTGATTAAAATCGTGATCTGATCCCCCATCACCATCATCGTCATGTTCCTCTTCAATGGCAATATCCTTCTTCTTGCGACCATAAGCGCGTTTCGACGTAACCGGCACCTGATCACTCTCTCCGTGAACCAGAGAATTGCGGTAATATAACAATGGTTGCCAATCTTCACCCCTACTTGATGGCATTCCAGTCGCTATTCGACGATCTAAAAAGTTCAATACAACTTTCTTATCTTGTTTCAGTAATTTATTTGTAAATTCTGTAAGTATTTCGAGGAATGGAAGATTTGGCGGTGGTCCTAATGGGTCATTTTCTGTTTCATTTGTGTTAACAGCAAAAAGAATACCAGCTCGGTGTAATGCTGTTATAGCTTCACGATTCTTTACTGCATCAAGACCAAATGATAGAGCGAATCGTTTTGCTAATTCCTGAAACAAATTACGTTTCACTCATTTGATATCTATTCTTTGTTAGTTTTATGCTCATAGTTTTAATCTATTTTAATTTATTTAATTACACTTTAACTATGATTATAAATATATAATAGGTTCCCAACGCCTAGGTGGAGTATAGGGACAGAGAACTCGGTAAATGTTCCGTATGCTCCCACCAATTTAAAGTAGAACTAGGTTATATGTTTAGAATAGAGTATATTGTAACCGTTAGAAAACAAGTTCAAAATGAAGTGTGAATTTTCACACATTGCAGGATTTCGCAGGTATATAATAAGTGAAGGCGGCATGCTGAGTGTGTAGGACAAATTTTGCTTTCTAGTAACCACGGCAAAACGATCTTTTTAAAATAATTTATCGTCTGTTAATCTCAGAGCTTTAAAAACAAATTTTATGTTAAAATATTTTTTTGTTAATTTTAATTCGAATACCTAATATCATTATTTAGGTTTCTAAATAAGTGCAGTATTTTTTTTATATAACAAGGTTCATTAAAATTTTGAAAATTGGGCCTATGGCTTTCATTGGTTGTCTTAAATCATACGCTCCGCCCCTCTGGCTTCGTATAAATGACACAGAATGAAAATATAATTCCAATTGGTTATTAAATTTACGCGCTTGAAAATTAAATTCAAAATGTGCTAAAATATAACTAGAATTTTAACAAATTAATTTAAACATAATAAATATGAAAAAAAAAACAAAAAATAAAATTGACTCCACAAGCCAGGAACGAACCTGTGTAGTGAATAACGATCCTGTGTGGTTGTCGAGCAACTGAGCCACTAGACCACCAAACGCTTATCAACTTAGTGTGTTATAAGAGTATAACATGTATGCATCGTCAACCAAAAAACACAAAAAATGCGTTATTTTCCGAAAACATAATCTGATCAAAAATTCCTGTTGTACTATTCCGGTTCACACCATTATACATTACTTAGACTTTTTTCACATTTTTAGTTTAAACCATCTGGGCTACAGGGTGTGGGACAAAAATTTTTTTGCACAATTTTGGCAAAAATCGCCGTCCGTAGACAACGGTCTTTTACTTGATTTCATTTATTTCAACTCTTACCCTGACTGCGAACGATTCCTATTGACATAAATATTGTCAATTTGTATAATTTGTATTGTTAATATTTAGTTTAAAGTTTACCTGAAGCTTGAGTGCAATTGTTTTAAAAATACGTTAGAATTTTCATTTGTGCTAATTTATCATAAGGTAAGTTTAAAAAGATATTTTTTTATGTTTAATACATGTCTAATATAGTATATACTTATAAGGATAAATATGCCGAAACATCAAAGCTGGGCGGCGAAAAGAAAGAAAAAAGAAGAAGCGAAAGAGAGAATTTAATTTAATTTAATTTATTTAATAATGCAACATACATTCTCTATATACTACATAAACATATACATAAAAAAATAAATAAATTGCCTAAACTAGATAGCTGAACCATAACAAATAAATACTTAAATTTCAGAATGGATACTTACTAAATACCTATATTTATTTCAGATTTGAATAAAAATTTTGGAAAATATAAGGTTGAATCATAAATGTTACGTTTTAAAAGAAACGAGTGACGCTTTGTTAAGGCCAAATCTCATTCTAACTAGTTTGCGCTTTTTCTCTAACCAGTTGGATCTGGTGGGAACACACAGATTAACCGAGAACTCAAACAACAATGGAAAAAACAGCTTAAATAAAGCGCTATTTATATACCTAGTCTTACCATAATTTGTCATAAAATTCTACAAGATGTTTAACTTCAATAGTTATAATTTTATTTTAGTACATAATACACATACCCTTTTCACACTAGTTTAAGATTGGCGAACGCAAAGTCCACTGATGTTTGATCGGTTTGTATTCACACAAGATGTTTAAATCGCCTGTGCTGCCACCTGCTATGATATTTTTATTCTTAAACTCGTGCACCCGTTGCCAACTGTGTTGGCAAACACATCATTATCTTAATGTAGAACTTGCTCGATGCCTCTGCCTTTTTTTTAGCCATATGCCTTACTTCATTCAAGTCAAATTGAATCAACTCTTCGCCCATTATTAAAAACTGGACAAATAATAAATATTATTCCGAATTATTTATTCACAAACTTTTTAAGATGGGAAAACGATTAATTTTTATTCAGTACATTACATTTTTATTTTGTTAAAACTAAAAATTATTTGTGACGTTAATTTATGCCTACGAAACCCAAAATATTTCGGTATGTAATTATATTCGTAGATTCTTAGAAAATAAATCTGCAAAATATTGTTCATATCGGTCAAAGGATATAGCAGTGTCTAGAGTTTCTTGTTTATGTCTACGAAATCCTAGACATTTCTATATGTAGTTATATTCGTAAATTCTTAGAAAATAAATCTGCAAAATATTGTTCATATCGGTCAAAGGATATAGCAGTGTCCAGAGTTTCTTGTTTATGTCTACGAAATCCTAGACATTTCTATATGTAGTTATATTCGTAAATTCTTAGAAAATAAATCTGTAAAATATTGTTCATATCGGTCAAAGGATATAGCAGTGTATAGTCTCTTGTTTATGCCTATGAAACACTAAACATTTATGTATGTAATTATAATCGTAGATACTTAGGAAATAAATCAGCAAAATATTAATCATATCGGTCGAAAGATTAAATACATTATTAAAATAACTAAATTAATTATAACAATAAGTCTAAACTTCTTATAACCTCGATATAATATAGTATTCTTATTTATGATAATATAAAATGTTGACAGCACAAATTCAGTGTTAAAAATGATGTTTGCAATGCGTAACTTTATGACACAAATCTCTGTCTTCAAGTTAGGCTGTATTAAACCGAGGTCACGCGCTTTTATACTAGCACTTAAATTCACCCTCATTTAAACATCCTATCTTAAACTTATAGTGTGAATAGGGTATTAGATGCATTCTACATTCATATCATACAAATAGCAAGTAAAAGATGAAAGTTTATCGAAATAAGTTTCATAATACACATCTAGAGGGAGGAAGGGATTCGAAGCCTGGATGGAAGGAATCCGAAATAAGATAAACGAAAGAGGACTGAGCGAATAGTAATGTTAACATGGAGAACGTAAAGATTATACTGATTAAAATCTTACCTTCAGAGCATAAAATTCTTCACTCGATCTTACAACTCTTCCGTTCGGCTGTTGTTGAGCTTGGAATAACATGTTTAAACTTAAGCACATCGTCAAAGCACAGTTTACCTTATTAATTTCACGAGCCTTGCTCAATGTTGCTTTTATTATGTCTCCATATTCATTGTAGTATTTCACATAGTGTTTAAATACATCAGCAGCTGAATTAGTGGGCATTATATTGTATACTATTAACTTACAAAATGCTGCTAAAAAGTTACGTCTTTTGTGGAGCTCCTCTATCCGATGCTCGTCATGTTCAGCTAAAAAAAAATGATACAAAAAACAAAAAATTCAGAAAAAAACAAACTACAAAGCTAGATAGCAATGCCATTGGATATAAGGAAATAGATTTAAGATACCAGCGACATGCCGGTAATTTCTGGAATTTTCCGAGAGCCAAGTCAGCCCAGGTTGTCGCCCCTCCCCCCGATAAGAAATTATGTATATTATATATAATGTATTAAAGAACGAATTAATTGTTTTGTACAAAAATATTAGTTACGCAAGGGAGGGATTATAAAAATTTGTATTTTTCTTTTCAATTTGCTTCTTTTCAATCGCCCGCCTTGAAAAAATTGCTGACTCCGCCCATGGCTACGCAAATGTCAAACTAAAATCATAGGAATAAATTTACATTATGAACCTGTTTTGCTATTTTGTCAACAAGAAAGTGTATTATGTTTTTCAAGATAAAGAATAAAAGAAATAACTTTTGACTGTTTAACGAGCGACCCGCCAAGCAGGTAATATCCATAATAACGATTGATATTATAAAAGAATTATTCGCAGGTCCCGCATTGGTGACTCAAATTAACGCGTATCCCTCTAGCGGCAATAAGGCGAAAACTCCTAAAAAGTATACTGTCATTGTTCACATATAGTTCAGCATGTGTTTTTTTGTTTCTGTCCATTCTTACTCCGTTTTTGCAACGAATAAATTGATAAATTTAATTTAAAAAAAGATTAAATACTCCTTGTTGTGTGTATGGTTGTCATTCAGAGAAAAAAATCTTCCAATATTAGATGAATTTTGTTAAAAAAAATTATGGTGTATGGTCCTCACTTTTAAAACCCAAGTGATGACCCACAAAAAAAAAGTCGGTAAAAATAGTGCGGCCCTTTTAGTCATATTATTTGCGCAAACTAGCCCTTTTCAAAAAAAAGTTTGCCCACCGCTGATCTACGTAATTCGGAAATAATGATAACCTGGTAATTTTCCTAAACTATGAGGATCCTAAATATTGCGCAACGTAGATGCGTTAGAAACCAACAGAACTCAAAAAGTGACAAGGTCAAATAGTATTGAATATTTCTCAAATGTGGCTAGACAATTCATATTGATATTAATATGTTTTACCGTTTATCCTACTATTAATTTTAACAACCGGTACGGAAGTACTTCAATATTTTATCAACGGGCACGCGCGTACTCTGCGTACCTGTGTGTTTCGGCGGAATATCAGCCCTAGGTATAAGGATTTTTTGGCTATACCCACGGAAGCCTGAAAATGTATAATGCGAAATATTGATGGGTAGCCCGCGAGAAAGACAACTGATTCAAGTTAGAGAATCGCGGTGCAACACAATAGAAGGTATCGATTCATAGTGTTACCAAATACTATTCGGGATAAAAGGAATGAGAGAGATAGGAAGAGAGAAAGTTAGAGAGAGAGAGAAAAGCATAAACAAATATGTAATAATAATTACCTAACTTACCATCTTGCTCCGGTATAAAAACAAAAGTCTGGATAAATTCATTCAACATATTTTGCATCTGCTTATCTGGTTCATAAATCAAGTCAATGAAAGCCGAATTATTGGCACTATTCAGCTGATCACTAAAAACCACTAACAAATCACAAATCGAAATATAAGCTTCCTCCTTAATAATTTGATGGGGGGACTGCCTAATAATATTCTGCATTGCGATCATAAAGTTATTCAGCCTATCTTTCAACTCTTCTATGTCATTTTCAACATTTGTGGTGCCACCTACTTCAATCACTTGTTCAACATGCTTCAATCCCCACATAATAGAATAAAAACAAGATGCAATACAATATTTTTGTGCTTCAAAAGGCAAACTTTGATCTTCAGTTTGTACTTCTTTGATATCTTGAAATAAAGTTGACCATAATTGCCAAGTATCTAAATTGTGACACGCATAGAATATCGATACTTTCTTTAAACTTGAGATTACATTAAATATCTCATCAGCGTTAGGTGTTTCTTCCCCCATTAATAAATTTCTCCAATCATCAATCGCGTCTTTGTAACTTGAAACAATCATATCTATGATTGTTGAACGTGATACATCACAACGAGTATAGATGGCGTTGCCTTCAGTGCAGAGAAACTCTAAAGTCTTAGCACAAGTTTCAAGTACCTCTGTTTCTTGTTGTACTTGAACTACGTGCTTAAGTTTAGTTAACAATTGTTGTAAACTTGTTTCTTGCCTACTTGTTGTGTAAATATCTAGGTCAAAATATTGAGGAATAGCTAGTAAATTCGTTAGTTTTTCAGGATCTGCAATATATTTATCCAAAAGACCAGGAAGAGTTTGAATAAAGTGTTCTGTTAATTTCTGTTTATCTTCATTTGCTTGTTTGACTTCTTTAATTGATGTTACTTTTCTGTTTGGTCCCCTTCCAACTGGAGCTTCACCAGTAGCAGCTTGTCTAACACAACAAACCATAATTTCAATTAAACTTGTTTCTTGTCGGTTATCAAGCTGTTCTTCGTGTGGTCCTGGTTCTTCAAGTAACAAATCAGTCATACATTCCCAATCTTTCATCATTGGATTTGATTCTATCAACGAATCAACTAAATATGCTCCATGTTCATGAAGCTCAGATTCAATGAAGAACTGTACCAAATCTCTTATGAACGGTGTGTTAGGCAGTCTTCTTTTGCCTCTTTTTGTTTTACCAGGGTCCATATCAGTTGGTTGAAACAATCGTTCATTTAAAAACTCACCTGCAGCTTGAGCAACTGCACGATGAGATGAATAAACCAATTCATAAACATGTTCACAATCTTTATCAGATAATATTTCACTATGATGTTTTAAAATACTAATCACTAATCGTACTGCTTGTACTGCGACATCATATTCCTTGTCGAGTGTCATTGCAACTATACGGTCTTTGAATTTGTTGGTGAACAATTCCAGTTTTCCTTTTAATTCTTCGGATGCGTATAATGGTTGAAGAGCCTGGAGACAACGTAAACGTACTTCTCCTACTTTATCATGCAGTGTCCAGCCAATGTATTTTAAATATGAATCATCTAAAAAGTTTGCGTGGAATTTTTGCATCCATACACCTATTTCAGACATTGCAATTGCTCGAATTTCGGGCAGGGTATCTCTAAAAAATATTAAAATTCGAATTTAGACCAAATTCATAATAATGAATGAGAAATGTAGACATTTTACCAGGCGAAAATTAAGATATTGTTGTTTTAAAATTCTTAAATAATCTTTTAACAGATTTTAAGAAAGTTAATATCAGGTGTGATCTAAAAATGGAGTGCATGCCAACACTGATCGTCATCTAATAAAAAATTTATGTGAAGTGTGAATTTTCAAACATTTCAGGGTTTTGCAGGTAATTATTAAGTATAAGAAGTCAACAGAATGCTGGATGTCTAAGACAATCTTTTTTTTTATAGTCACATCATAATCAACAGATTTTTGATAACCATTTTTATTCAATATTTGCTATTTGGAACCCCTTCTATAAAAATAACGACTCGAAAATAGAAAGTACTCGACGCCGCCTATTAAAATTTTTGAGTTACAAAATAAATAATTCGAATTAAACTGTTACGATGCTCGATTGGAATATTTTCATATGCTTAGTCTCAGTAACTGTAGACAATTAATTGATATGAAACAATTATATAAAATTGTAAATAGTTTATATAATTCTGCTAATAAACTAGGTAATATAACATTCAGTGTCCCTAAGTACAACACACGAGCAATGGGTACCTATGGATGAAGGAGGTCCTCGAAAGAAGAGCAAAAATAGGGGAAGAAAACGTCAGATTATTAGGTAGTACAAGATTTTAAAATGTTTCTTTTTATATAAACTAATGTTAGAATCTGCAAATTTATAGATTTAGAGTTATTTTGAAATGTATATAGTTCTAGAATCATCTTAACTAGTGTTGGAACGAGTTAGAACCGTTGAGAATTTGGTTTGTTTATCCTAACCTATAAAATCACGAAATCAAAACAACATCTGTTAAAAAACATTGTTCCTTGTATTTTTAAACTGAAGAAATGAAACTAATGGAAGGATTAAATTACATTTTGAAATCTTTTTTGCTGAAAATGTCTTTCAATAACGACCTTTTCCTCGTTGTTTGGTCATTTTATTATGTTGTTAGACTTGTTGCTCAAGAAATATGGAATTCGGACTATTATTCTCTCCAAACTACTTTTGGAAATATCAAACCTATCTGCTACTTCTCGAAAACTTGCAGTCTGATGGCCAATATACCACAGAAATATAAGAAGTTGATCCTGAGCACTAATTTTACCGTTTTGGCCAGAATAATATTTATAGTTTTAACATGCTTCAAAACTTGCTGCTTGTGTTTCAATAACATTTCTACTAACTCGAAAATGTTCCAAAAAACCTGATCACTATATTGTGGCACTTCTTATTTCAACAATAACATTATTCAAGAATTCTCCATCATCACTTTCGCTTAAAAATCCTGACAAATCAGATAAATCACTGTCTTCTTCCATTACTACTAATATTTTAATCAAACAAACAAAAACAAATAAGTAAGGTTAGATAACACGTTAAACTTATTCAGAATTAAAAATACTTGTAATATCCTGGAACTTTAAGAATCAGTTCAGAACATAATTCACTCGTTCCTGGAACACTGCACTATAGGTTCTGAATTTTTAAATCGACTTGTTGGAACGCTAAAATTGTTTTGCACAAACTAAGTAAAGTTCTGAACGGTTCTGAACTTTTGTTGGAACAAACCTATAGTCTGTCGAAATCGTTGTAGGCACAACGTTAAATGTCCCAATCAGTTTCAATGCAGTAAAATACGGTTGAGTGTAGACGGTATGCGCAAACTGTTCGGGGAATCCCCGGTCTTGTTACTGGTAGTAGCAAACATCAGTCACGTGTTTATCCTTTTGGCATGTGACTTATTTCTCATATATACGTAACCCTCGAAAACCACACTCGTACGCCCGCATTTAGCGAGTAGAAAAATATAATTTGCTGGTAAGCTATTAGAAGACGATTATTTTTTAATTTCTGATTTTCTCATCCATCTATTGACAGTTACTAATGCCTAAAATTTTCGATAGTTGGATTTGTATTAGAGTTATTCGCGGATTTTTCACATACGTGGGGACTCCGAAAACGTATCCCCGCGAATTTCAAGGGTCGACTGTATTATAAAATTCAATATAATTTAAAAAGGCATACACAATAAATAATTAACATACAAAAACTTCTTACCTGTATCTGTGGACAAAAACAGATTTAAACATATAGGTGAGCATATTTTTAATTTCATCCATATTTTCCTCAAGTTCTTGTCTCTTGGTCAGCAAAGACTCTAAACGGTCACTTGCTCTCTTGTCTCTAGTTTTCTGTCTCTCAGATTCATACTGTCTTTGTGTGTTGTCCAAATTAACACTAACTGTCAGGGCGACATCTACTAGAGCAGTCATTAGTTTCATAGCTAAAAATTAAAAGTATCGCTAGAATAATGATGTGAATTGTTAATTTTTATACAACTTAGGATTTCGTAGGTGTCTAATAAGAAACCACATAATATTGAGGTTATGTTTCTAAAAAGAATTATCATATGAACAAAATACCCCTTAAATAATCAACTACCAACAAAAATCATTATTAACTACAACCAAATACCTGATTACTTTCTTATATACTGGTACCTGATATAATTACAATCTTGTAATAAGCTTGTAAATAACTTTCTAAATGTAAATATTTTGTATACTTATTTCATATTTTCTGCAATTAAAATTATTTAACGAACTAAATCGGCAACAAAGAATTAATCACAGCATGGAAACCAATAATTAAAATAAAGAATGTTAATGAATATGAATTAAAAGCCTTCAAGATAAAAAATTATACTACGCCAATTGCCCGATTTTTATAGGCGTGGCTAAAATCTTACTTCGGAACATTCGAATATGATCTTGACTGGACTACTTTAGATAATCGAACTGTATATAACAACGGTGGACAGACCGTGGCTCGCGAGCCTCATGCAGCTATTCAAGAGTTTTATCATGGCTCAATCTTGTAAATACACCGGAGCCACAAAAGATTATTCGTTCGGTCTTTCGGCATTCTTCAGCTCATTAAAATCGTAAACTTTATTCGAACCAACGCAAAAAAACACCGACGGTTTCGAAATTTCATTGAGGAACTCGATTTAAATGAACAAATCAATAATTTATCGTTGTAGTGCACAGTGAGGTGGTTATTAACGTACGATATATTGAACAGGTTTATAGTATTGTTGGAAACTATTACACAGGTCAACAAAAAAAAAATTTTTTTTTTGTGTCTTTATTTTAATGACTATTTTCTGGTTCTTTATATCGAAAAATAACTAAAACCTTCGTTTATTTTTAAAAAACTTTGCTTTTGTACCTTTAACAACGATCAATATATATTTATTTATTTTTATGACCATATAAGGAGAAGCGTGTTTTATTAAGTAAGGGTGGGGACGAGCGGGTGGATAGCAAGTGGCATTTCACTGACGTGATTCTTAGTCGGTATGCGTATGCGCATTGCACCGATACAACGCATTTTGTGTGACGGCAGATCCAGAAATGGCGTCAAGAAGTTGTAAACACGAGATAGACTCATTCTGCTATATTTACGGCGAATTTATCAAAACAAGAGATAAAAAATTTGCGTTGGCTAGAAATTTAAAGCTTTGTGAAGCCTATATCAAAGATCAAATCTGTAATATTTGAACCACAACTCATTAACTCAAAAGACTTAAATGACTTAGTTAAGAGATCTGAACCTGCCTAAAAGTAAAGCAGAAATCCTAGCTTCTCGGTTGAAACAGTGGAATTTGCTTGAGACAAATGTTCAATAAGTGATCAAAGAAAGCGTCATGAAGCATTTTCTTGCTATTTCTCTAAAGAAGACGGACTTTGTTATTGTAATGATGTGAAAGGATTGTTTGAAGAAATTGGAATCTCACGCATTCCTTCTGACTGTCGTCTTTTCATAGACAGTTCTACAAATAGTTTAAAATCTGCCCTTCTGCGTAATCGAAATAAATTTCTATGTCTTCTTTTGGATCATTCCGTAATGCTCAAAGAAAATTCTCAAAACAGAGTAGACAGTTACAAAAGGCTTATGGCAACTATGCTTGATAACTTTAAACTCATGGGTTCCAGAATGTCCCTTAAAGTGCATATGTTACATGCTCACTTGGACCAATTTAAAGATAACATGGGAGCCTATTCGGAAGAACAAGGTGAACGTTATCATCAAGACGTGATGGACTTTGAACGTCGTTATCAGGGGCAATACAATGAGAGTATGATGGGGACTATATTTGGGGGCTTATACGAGAAAGTCCATATAATCACAGAAGAAATACGAAAAATAATCATTTCTAAACTTTTTTATATATTCTGTTACAGTAAGTTGTTTGTTTCGAATGGTTTTCTTGTAAATAAAACTTATTCAAATTCATAACAAGAGTTTGTATTACTTTTACATACAATAAAGGTCTGAAAAAAGGGAAATTTTCTTAAAATTCCGTAATTTCATTCTGATAGCTACAAAAGCAAACTTTTTCGGGTAAAACTATTTTTTCTTTAATTAATAATGTAGAAGAAATAAAAATCTGATATGCAGAACCCAGACTCAAAATTCCTGTTGACCGGTGTCAACTTTCTGGATGAAAAAAGCAAACATATCTGTAATTAAAAGATAAAGGATAGATCTATGACTTAAGGTGCTTCACTGCTACAATGGAACATTTAAAAAAAATCAATTTATCACTGCAAGGTAAGAACAAGAATATTTCAGAATTAAGTCGGAGTATTGTTTCAAAAGAAAAGTACAATTTTTCCAAAAGGATATAATAGAAAAGACATTCAGTCACTTTCCTCGCTTAAAACAAGCCGTTTCAGCATCTAATATTCCTCCTGCAGCCATCATTAACTATCAAACAAAATTAAAAAACATGTTGAACGATTTTGAAGAACGATTTGCAGATTTAGTAGTCCGTTTTAAATCGATGTGTAAGGATGGTTTTACATTATTAAAATGTTTACTTCCTGAAACGGTATCAGTAGAATTATAATTAATTGAGATGCAAGAAGATCAAGGTCTCCAAATGATTCATAAATCGGCAAAATCAATCAATGAGTTTTGGAAATGTGTACCAACAATTATGTATAACAATCTAAAAAATACAGCATATCGTTTACTATCAATTTCTGGATAGACATATGATGTTGAATCATTGTACTCAACGATGAACCCCTGCTATATAAGTGTTCTCTTCTAATTTAAAATAGAAAACAAGAACTTGGTTACTTCGGTCGTATTATTTTTTAATTATATTCATCAGTTAAATGAATATTGGATGTGAATAATAAAGGTGAAAATAATTTTGAGAAGGGCAATGTTTAAAAGAAGATTATTAGTGTAGTCCAAAAGAAGAATTGAACCCAACATGACTTTAACTTCAGCAAGAAATTCAAGATAACGAAGTATTTGGATGAAAATTCATGGGGAACCTATGCCAGTGACGGTTGTTGCACATATAAGTTGGCAATTCTGAGCATTTAAATCTGAGTAAATTCGTATGTATAACGCTTCGACATGTAAACCCTAAAAAACATCAGGTCCAACGAACACTGGTCTAATATACTCCTAGTTTAAGGCGGTATTCTGAAGTTTCGATCATAACACCCTTTAACTTAACACCAATGAAAATAACATTGCTCTATTAAATTAGATTTAACATCGCTGAAAAGATCTGTATTCTGAACAACCCGATGTTATAGCTTGTGTACAATTAACGTTGGGGCTATCTTCACGGTTGATGTAATATCTGTCAGCATCATATATATATAAACAAGTATATGGCGCATAAACGCTGGCTAGTTGTTCCATGATAGAAGGATGGAGCTATGTATTGTCGTGCCCCTTTAAGCCCGGTGAATTGTTTGCGCATGTCTAAATTACGACCTTGCTATTGGTCGAAAAAATTACAGTCACGTGGCGGGAGCTAAGAGAAGGAGTAAAACAGGGGGGGTGAAGGCTTAATGGTGGAGTCGTGCTCGTGAGAATAGTTTCCGGCTAAAAAAATAGATGGCGTTAGTAACCAGTTTTAGTTTCAAATATCCACAGTAGATGTCGCTAAATGCTACATTAGTTCCATATCATAGTGAAACAAATGTCATTGCTTTTTAACGTTCATATTTTCATATATATAAACGGGTACAGCTACGTCTTTTTTAGCAAATAGTATAAACCAAATAATTAGGGTTTTTATTTGATAACTTCTAACCTTATTTTCTTAAATGTAAATGTCATTTCATCTGATTTTATCCTGCTGTTTCAAAATGAATTGACACTACCCGAGCATGCGCATTGTGTTTTACGGTCACCAAAAGAGACAGACATATGTATATCTTACTCTCTATGTTGGAACATTTTAATTTACATTGAGAGATAGGCCAGGCGCCATATACTAGTTTATATATATATATATATGGTCAGCATTACGTTTTGTTAGGTTAGTGCTTTTAAAAACAGTTGAAATACTATTCAAAAAAATTGATGTGAAGTGTGAATTTTCACACATTTCAGGGTTTCGCAGGTATTTAGTAAGTGAATCATGATTATTTGGGATGCCAAAACAAATTTTATGTCAACATATTTTTTTTATGTATTTTATGAATTACCACAAGTATAAATAAATAATATAAACTGCTAATGCATCGTATTTTGCACTTGGTCCCCTCTACAAAAAGAAACTCCTGTCTAGAGCCTTAACAAAGCGAGATTGACAACACCTTATAGTTTTCGAAAATAAAATATTACGCATATTCTTTGATTCCATTCAAATTAATGGTGAATGGAGAATCCGTAGGAACAAAGATAACAGAGAACTGTACTCAAGGCCTAGTATCACACAAGAACTGAGAGGCAAACGATTACAGTGGATAGGACACGTTATGAGGATGAGGGACAGAATGATTAGAAAGATATGAGAAAGAAAATTGAATACCCGTCGACCAGTGGGAAGACCTCGCATGAGATGGAGAGATCAGCTAACCGAAGATCTACATAGTATACTGGACACATGGCTAGATTTGACAATGAACAGATCAAGAAGGAGGACTTATCTGAGTGAGGCCAAAAGTCAACCTGACTGACAGTGCCCGAAGAAAAAGAAGATAAATAAAAATATATTTCTTACCTGCCAATGTCGCGGTATGTCTGAAAGCTCTGACTTGAGAATCTGATAATCCAGTTAGTAAAGAAATGACGTTATCCATAAGAAACTGGTCATATATAATAGAATACTGGCATTGCTTTACTAAAGTCTGAACGAAATCACAGAAATTCTGTCTAAACTTTTTCCAAGCCTGTCCAGTCATTATCAATGGATATTCACCGCTTTCCTGAAATTAGTTCAAACAAATTGCATACACTGTTCCCTCTAATTTTATTCTTATAAGTATTAGGTCGTCAAGGATCAAATTTGTAGAAAAAAAAGGCAAAGTTGATTGATAACTTACAAATATAAGGAATTATTTTATTCATCAAAGTATGCACCCATATTGTCTATACACTTTTGCCATTTAAGCGGCAGGTTGCTCAGTCCGGTGGTATAAAACCCTGGCGGACAATGAATGGAACGCCAGTTTTACAGCATTGTCGGAATTAAACTGTTTTCCTATTAAAACGTTGTCCAAATTGCGGAAGAAATAGTAGTCAGTGGGGGCTAGGTCTGGTAAGTATGGAGGATGATGAAGAAGTTCCAACTCCAATTCCAGTAGTTTTGCCACAGTCATTTGTGCAGTGTGTGGTCTAGCGTTATCATGCGATAAGATAGGAGTAGATCTGTTGACTAATTTTTGCATCATTTCGTCCAGTTGGTTGCAGTATATTTCTTCTGAGACCGATGAGCCAGGGTTTTTTTTTTTTTGTTTGATTTTTAAGTTACCTGTACGAAATTTGGCGACCCAATTTGATATTGTCTGCTGCGTGGTAACACTAGACCCAAATATACTATTAAAGTTTCGCGCGGTCTGCGACGCCGTAGTGCCACGTAAGAACTCATACTTCATAATAATGCGAATTTCCGACCGTTCCATTTTCAACAAAATTAATTTAAAAAAAAAGTTTTTGATATTTTTCAGAGCAAACAATGATTTCTTTAAAGAGGCAAGATGTGTAACTCTCAAAAAAAAAAAACATGACGGTAAAATATTAAGCCAATGTCAAATAATAAGCTATTAAAGTTGGCAATATTATTAACTACAAATTTCATCCTTGACGACCTGATATTTAAATTAATAAAATTAAAAAATATACTTGTTAAAAAAAAATGCTAAAGGTTAAATTAATAAACATAAGTATGAACAAGATGTCCATTTAGTAAAAAAATTACCTCATCAAATTCTTCGGTCATTTTGCGAATAATGGCAACATGTTCCATAGTAGCTTGCATTTGTTGTGTAATACGCCCTTTACATCCAGAGGCATTTATAAAGAACTGCATCAATGAAATCAAAGCATTTTCTCTGTTTACTTTGTAATTTTCAATCCAGTCATCCACAATGTTCTGAAAAAAAAGATGTGAAATATAAATCACCACACATTTCATAATTGACATAACAATCGCTGTGAAACAGCTGATCGAAACGAGTATAGTGAAACTTGTCCTCATTTGTTTCAATGTTAAATCTTCGATTTACAATGAATAATTAACAGCTATCCTTACTAAATCATTTTAATTTTTTAAGTGCAACACCTTCTTCTAAGTGTGTAGTTGAAGGAGAGGAGTTGTTAAAAGCCGGTTGTGTTATACGTAATTTCGGAAAAAAATGATGAGCATGTCGACATATGTAGGTTATGTTTACAAACAAGCAGTCTAAAATCACCACCTCACAAAGTCACTGGAAAATGAAAACTGCAAGATAACCAGCACATGTAAACCGCAACCTTTGTTAGAAACTCGCTGCCTAAAAAAATAATCAAAAACGAAAGCAAACACTTCAGTGAAGCTGTATCAGAATATCTACGTACAATATTTGAGATCGCATGCCCTATACCTGTGTTAAAGATACACGGGTAGATATTTATTTATGCTCAAGAAAGATTTTTATAATTGAGTATTACTTATTTGTTGAATATTTTTAATAAATACTAGTTTGTTAAATATTAATAAGTTAACAATATTGATGTAATCTGTAGCTTTTAAATGCTTTGAGCACACTATCAATCTTTTTCCTGTATTTATAGCATTTTCCCAAGCTTTTTTACCTATTTATCTCTTCCACATCACCAAATATATTTATTATTTTCACAAATTGGGCATTTCGGGGCACAATATGTTTAAATTGGTGAGTGAAAATCAAATCATTTATCGGTAATCCAAGGGGTTCCACAAGGTAGTGTACTGGGGCCTCTCTTGTATATATTAGTATATGTAAATGACATTGTAGAGGGTCTCTGAGTTCGGAGTAACTTTCGCAGATGATACCACAGTAATGGGTTCTGACCCAGATTGTCGAGCTCTTGTAACAAACGTTAACAAAAATGTACATTCTTTAAGCAATTGGTTGACATCAAATGATCTACTCTTAAATTATGAGAAATGTAGTTTCATAAAATTTTCTAAAAGTAAATTGAATAACGATGTTAGCCAGTTGATTAAAAATAAGAAGTCTGTTATTCAAGTTGCATCTGCGAAACTTCTGGGTATTCATCTGGTCCAGCATTTTACTGGGGATACTTAAATTGACTTTTTGTGCAAAAGGATGTCCCAAGAATGTTGGGAACTAAAAATTATATCCAAGACATGAAGTAAAGAAGTAGTCAGAACCTATTACTTTGCAAATATATATTCTATACTATCTTATGGTATACTTTGCTGGGGTACAGGTTCAGAACTCATCAGATTGTTTCGGCTACAAAAACGTATTCTACGCAATATGAAGAACATCCTGTGTTAATATATTTAAAAATCTAAAGGTATTGACTTTACCAAGTATGTATCTGTATCAAGCCTGTGTATATGTACGACAAAATTTGTCAGATTATGAAAGAAGGTCAGATATACATGCATACAACACGAGGCACAAAGCACATTTACAAGTACCTAAAACTAAATTTGCTATTACGTCTAACAATCCGACCATATTATCAAAGAAAATTTTCAACAATTTGCCGCAACACCTGAAAGATTATAGATCACTTAAAACATTTAAATGTCAGCTTGTTGACTTCTTAATAAAAAAGTGTTACTATAATCTTAATGAGTATCTTTAACAACGTCATTAAAACGAACTAACTCATGTATTGATTTTTATAAAATTTTACTTTTAATTTTATTTATTTATTTTTTTAAATTTATTTATAAACTTATTTATTATTTTATATTTGACAAAAACTGTTTTATCAGTAATTTTTTATTAAAGGACGAAATTAATAAACTGATTATTTGGTTTATTAATTAATTAAATACGTCTAATGGTATTTTTATTACTAATGTAATTAGAATGAGTGAAAAGTAATAAAAAACAACTGATAAGTTTTCTATGACAACTGCACTGATGCAAGATTTAGTATATATTAAAAATATTTTCTGTATTTTTTATTTGGAAGTAATCTTAAACTGTTTTGACCATAATAATAATTTAATGTATTTACATATGAAAAATAATGACTGGTCCAGTATTATGTATGTATATAATCTTCTGGACCAATAAAATTATTATTATTATTATTATTATTGTTAGTATTATAAATAACTTACTCCCAGAGTAAATAGTTGGAAATACCCAAAAATAGCATTAACTAACATATAAATTTTATTCCACTGATAACTAAATTTAACTGAGGTTGGAAACACTGGCCCAAATAAATAAAAATATTCTGGATAATGCACAGAAATATTTGGCGTTCTTTGGATCGACATACCTTTGCGAAACTACACTTTCTTAATAAAAAATGCAAAGAGCCAAATCAGATCACGAATAACGGATGAAAATTTAGAGCAATTCTACAAATAGCCACTAGTGAATTGAATCCCAATTTTGATGCAATTATAGCCCAGGAGCATTCCAAATTCAATCCCTCACATTAAAGTTTTTGTAATAACAAGTTTTCTGCATTTGTTTTGTTATCTTAGCAATAAAAAATTTTATTTCTAATTTTAGTTTTTGTCTATCTATCTATAATAAATTCCTCCTTAGGTCATTAAATTTTGTATCCGGCCCGCGTCATGATAAGAAAATTTAATTCGGCTCGCTGACGAAAAAAGTTGCCCACCCCTGCACTAGATTAACAAACAATAACATTTTTCAATTTTTTTTTTTTTTTACCTTGCTACGATTATGGCGTGAAATATAGCCCCACACAGTATTTGGGGGCTCTGTTGAGTTATTTAGTTAAAAAATAATAATAATTTGGCGCACGGCAACGATGGCTATTTGCGGGGGCGCTCTGTTGACTACTCTGTACTGTTGTAACTGAAAAAGTTCAGTTACAAGATATCTACGAATCCTGAAATGTATGAAAATTCAGACAAACATATTTGAATTTAAAACTCTTTGTACCAACATAAGTTCTAACTAAATATGAAATAATTTATGTCACATTTATATATCTTATATTTATCATGATTTATATTAAGTCAAATTTATGTCAAATTTTAAAATGTTTCATTTGTCTTTTGACTTTTAAGATACAAGTATTTGTTTTCTTTTGTTTCAGTTATATAAACAAATGAAGTGACTTTTAAATGAAACATTATTCACTTACCGTCATGGAGGACTTGCAGTTACGAATAATATTGTATAAACTGGTTTCATCTTCAGATGGTGCATCAACATGTGGTTTTCTACCTGGCTTTCTTTTACGTGGAGGGTCAGCCGGTATTACTTGTCGTACAACAGCAACAGTTTGTGAATGAGCAGCTCCCCCTACAAAAAAACAAAATATAAATATACAATACATATTTTATTACATTACATGGCAAAATTAGTAAGGAAATTAACATTCTGACAGTAACATTACCTCTAGCTTTAGATCTAGTAACTCTTCTATTACCTCCCGGTGTAGGGGGTGATTCAAACTGAGTTCCATGATCATATCGTAGACCTTCCCCAGAACTACCGGCTTCAGCATAAGACTCAGAATATAACTGACTACAAGAAAATAACTTTTAGAACATGTACACGTAGATAAATAAAACTAAACGTACCTGGTTTGAGCATATCCATAACCTTCAGTTTCCATTGGAGTCATTGGATTTTCATACTCTGGGGGAGGTTCATCCATACGAATTCTCTTTCCTCCTCGACGCTGCATGATAACTGTTGCTAGAAAAACAAAAATAAGATCATAAATAATACGGAATACATCTTGGCCTTATATTAAAATTGCCACCATTTGTTTGTATACAGAAATATATCACCAGAGAGCATCTTGTTATTAAATATGATAATGGTGGTTTAAAGGTGTTTCTTTAATTCGTATTACTTAAAAAGTACTCACCGGTATAATTCAATATCTATTTCAACACTGCAACACCCCAAATCTCTCTAAAATAACTAGGATGAATAATTTATCTATTAACGTTTAACACTACATCACCATCTTGCTTTTAACTTGGCGCGAAATATGAAGGGAATATGGCAAAATTTCATGAGAGGATAAAGCTAGGTTCACAGAACAAAAACCAGCGACAGCGACACGCTTTCCGTGCGACGTGAGTTTTGTGCGCGTTCACAGAATAAGCAATGTTGACATAAGCCCGCTCAGTTCAAAACTCTGTCAAAACAGTAAACACAGTATCCTGTGACAATAAATAAATAATTATGGACAGGCGAATGTTACAGCTTATTATTTATTATTGGGTGTGGAGAAGAAGGAAATGTATAAACGAAGGCCAAGAAGGTAAGATACATATATGACATGTTTTTTTAATATTAATGAATTTTCCATTTTTATTTATTCGATTTACGATATATACATGTACATATAAAATTTAACGCGGTAAAAAAAACTCTAACATAAACAATAACAGCTGATCGACAGATTCAAAACTTTAGGCGGTTGAGTGAGAAAAGAACTGTTTTAGAAAAAGACAGAGCATACTGTCGCTGAAAGTTAAACAAATTTTAACTTCTTGCGACTCGTATCTCAATTTCTGCGACAGCAAGGTCAAACGTTCTGATTGGTTCAATTCATATTTAGCGCGTGTCGCAGCCACCGATAATTGTTCTGTGAAGCCGGCTTAAATCTGACGCTCGATTGACACATATACGCATGCGTTCCAGTGTAGCGGGAAACGAGGAAACCACTGTTGTGTTTACATGTACTTGTATGCAGCGCACACATTTTTAAATAAATTGAAAATGTCTGTGATGTGATTAATTTGCAATAAAATATTTTCAAAACAATATAATTTAAATGTCCATTTAAAAAGTATTCATAAGATAAACTTGAATGGTATTCGACGAATATGGCGAGGGGTTTCCTGCATCATGTATGTTTACAAAGAGGCAAGACACTACTGTTCATGATTTTATTTTTTTCGAAAAATTTTCAAAAAAATCTGTTTAATAAATTGCAATGTTTTTATATCCGATATAAATGAAGTGTTTTACAATGCCTGGTGTGCAGTGATGGGCACCGAACTTTAAAAACTTTAGAAATAACCCTTGAAGAATCAAAATTTATAGAAATGTTACCAAAAGCAATATTTTTTTACTTTCGGACAATGACATGAAAATATTTGGTGAATATTTTTTTACAAATTATTGTGAGAAGCCCAATCTTTGGGCTTATACTTATAGAAAATGTTTAGAAATTAACAAAGAAAAGAAAAAACTGATACACCAACTAGATACGACAACATTTGAACCTAGTAATAAAAAAATTAATAAACAAATTTCCATATTTAGTACCAGGAAAAAAATTAAGAAGTCGCATATTTTAAAAAACCGACAACGCAAGAGGAAGAAAATATTATTGAAAAAATACAGAAGTAACTTTTTTTTGTCTTAACTGTGTGAGTAGTAACACACACACACACACGTGTAATTTAATTCATTTTATCTCCTTTGTATTTATTTAAGCAAATTATAATTTAAGAATGAATTATTTGTTGCTTAACAATAATTTTATGACTATCGACAACACTGTGATATTTGTTCCTTTTGTTTTTTTGTTTTTTCTTGTTTTGTATTATTGTTCATATTAGCTACGTGCTGTTCTATTAAATAAATAAATAAATAACAAATTGATGATAATTATTGTCTTATTATTGATGTATTAATGATAATCTTAAATATATCCACAATAAATCAGAATATTATATTTTTAATCTCCGCTCAGTCATTTGGAAGCATGCGCACATGTGTCAATCGAGCGTCAGATTTATCCTCTCATCAAAATTTCGACCTCAACGACCAGTTTTAGAACTAAAAAATCTGGCATAAAAATTCAATTTCTAACAATTTTCAAATCTGAAATTTACTCATGTGTTACTTATAGGGATGCCATGCGTCCGGGTTTTCCCTCTTTTTTAATAGGTCGGGGAATGTCCGGTATAGATTTTGATTGATGTCCGGGATTTTGAAATATTTTAAAAATGCATAACGCAATACATAAAGAAACAATTTAGAATTGAGGATTTTCGCGTAATCTTTAATACAATAATTTTTTAAAAAAATCATGATTTCGTCCCAATCTACTCCAAACGGGATGAATTTTTTTCTGTTTGTTCAGTTATAACATTAATTTTTGGCATATACGTGCCTTTTTCAAAACCTTTTCAAAAACAAGTATTTTGACAGTTTTTTTTATGTTTTATCCCTAAAGGGGTAAACTGGTATTTTTTATTCGATAGAAAATCCAATGGATATTAAGGTGGCGATTCAATCGGGGACGCAAACCAGTTTTTCGCTACATTTGCATGCATACAAACACATTCCTATTTATCTTAAAAACAACAAATTTGAAAAGAATTTGGTTTCCTTTAGAGCGATCAGAATTTATAGTAGAACAACCTTATATTTTTATTTTTCATTAAAACTAAATAGTTTTCGAGATGAATTGTAAAATATAATTTTCTGTATCTGTATCAATGTTAAAAATAGTTCAGCTGTTATCCGTTAGACTGCGGGCCGCGCGCTTTCTATATCAAATTTATTTCCACATGCGCTTCGCCAATCGAAGCATTGCTTCTTTTATGGCTAGCCATAAACTGATTAGATTATATTAGACTCTATTTTGCATTATTTTGCTACATAAACAAATATTAATACTTGGTAAATATAATTTATATGATATATTTAAAAGTAAATCTAAAGTATATAGTTTTAACTAAACATTCAAATAACAAATAGGTAAAATGACATTTTTATTTTTATTCAGTAAGGCAATAAATAAAATAGCCGAAAAAGTTTAAAATATAGTTTATTGTCAGAATAATATAATAATATCTTTTAGGACCAATCAGGATTTTGTCCTAATCAACCCCTAAAGGGCTGAATCTACAATCGGGGTGAACTATACATCCCTTCGTATTTCCTGTGTTTGTTGAGTTAAAACGTTTCTTTCTGGCACATAGGTGTCTTTTTAAAATATCTCGAAATGGTTTTGACATTTTTTTAAAATTTTAAAATTTAAAATGTGATTTCAAGGATTCTTTAATTTCTCTTAGGACCAGTAAAATATCGATTTGGTTTTTTCTTATAAAGATTACCAATACAAAGGCCGAAAACCCTATTTCAGGATTTTGTCCTAATCAACCCCTAAATAGGTGAATCTACATTCGGACTTAATTATACATCCCGTCGTATTTCCTGTATTTGTTGAGTCATAACATTTCTTTTTGGCTGATGGTTGTCTTTTTTAAATATCTTGAAATAGTTTTGACAATTTTTTAAAATTGCATCCTTAAAGGGTGAAATTCGATTTCAAGGATTCCTTAATATCTCTTAGGACCAATAAAATATCGACTTGATTTTTACATATAAAGATACAAATGCAAAAAACTTGCAGAAAGGATTTTTTTCCCAATCAACCCCTAAAGGGGTGAATTTACATTTGGGGTGAAATATACATCCCGTCGTATATCCTGTGTTTGTTGAGTCATAGCATTCTTTGTATAAATTCACGTGTATTTCAAATGGATGAAAAATTCTGTTGTTTTATTATTTATTACTATTAAAAAATAGTCCAGGGGGGCCCGGACCCGCCCAAAAACAGCCCTGGCCCCCAGTTGGCCCCCCCAGAATTTTTGGAGAAAAATGTATTTTAGGCGTTAGGACCTTTTTTTTAGGTCATCACTTGTATTTGCCCCCCTCAAATTTTACTAAAAAATTTTCTGGCCCCAGATTTTAAGAGCTAGCGCCGGCACTGCACCTCTCACATTAACTAGTTGTAATATTTCTTTTCTTACAAATGCATAATTATGTAAAAACCGGGACAATCGACCGTCCCGAAAACATTTTTCGGGACACCGGGACAATGTACCTAAAATCGGGACAATCCCGGAAAACCGGGACGGATGGTCACCCACGGTCACCCCTAACTATAAGGAATATTATTCACTCTACCGTCATATACATTTGTAAGTCTCTACTATAATTACCTGGACATGCACCTCCATATAGTTTGCATATCAATAAGCGATTCATTTGATGAACTCCTGTCGACGTTTTGAACTGATTCATTTTCATTAGATTTCAGTTTCTTTGACCTTAAATTAATAATAATAATAATAATAATAATATTAATAATAATAATGGACGCTTGTCAAGACCTGAAAAACCCCAAATAATAATAATAATGATAAATAATACTAATAATAATGAGAGTTAAAATTATTTATACAATTAAAAAAAATATATAAATTACATACAAATTTTCCAATTTTCTTTTATGATATTCTTTCATAGATTTCGCTCTTTTACTGCGTTTGCGACTTTTTGATAAAGGTCTACGTGTGGGTGGCATATTGACCTAATAAAATTTTTAAAAAAATCTGTTTTTCAAAAATACGGTATTTGCTATTAGTACAGGAAATGAAGCATTTTGGCTGGCAATTTTTTCGTCCAGCATGCAATTACGTGAAATTTTCGCAGAAGTTAGGGAATAGCCCAAGGATCATTTTCTACATCATGCCAGTGTACGCTAAAACCTTGGGGGTGGTTGCCACCCCATCTCGGGGGTGGAAATTTTTTACTACATTTTAACTAGAAAAGTAATTCTAAGAAAAAAATGTTCTTTACGTTTTCTTCGTAAAACTAATATTTTTTGAGTTATTCGTGGTTTAAAGTAACAGTTTTTCGACGAAAAAATCGATGTTTTTAAAAAGTTTTTTGCGAATAACTCGAAAAATATGCATTTTATCAAAAAAACTGTAGAAAGTAAAATTGTAGCTTTTAAAAAAACAAACAAAATTCTTTTTTTATTATTTTTCTACGACCAATACGAACCGAGATACGGCATGTTAATGGTTAACTTTTTTTCGCCAAATGCATAATTTGAAAGATTCAAAGTCAAATAACAGAAAAAATTGGCATTTTTCGAGGAAAACTCATTGAATCTTTTTTAAAGTATTTGATTAGACCTTTCAAACAAAAAAACAAAAAAGTCTCTAGCATAAAAATTAAGCGACTTATGATCAAAATAAGGTCGGTACCTACTTTTTTCTACGTTCAAATCAGTGAAAACAACCCCTTATTTACCCCTCCTAATTAAAATTGATCCTCACCCTTCTGTGGTTATCTTTTTATATGTATTTTCAGTACACCCAAGAAGTTTGACCAATTTAAACTGCCTAATTTTAGAAAAATTGGAGTTTAAAGAAAAAACGATTTTTTGCGATTTCGTATTTTTCACCCTTTTCTTCAAAATTTCTCCGAAATTACTGGAGATACGAAAAAAATAATAGAGCACTAAATTGTAACTTTTTTAATGACTTAAATTTCCCTGTGCATATATTTTCTGTACAGTGAATATTTGGCGAGATATAGCCGTTTAAAACCTCTATTTACAAGCGAACACCACCTTATTCGAGCCCTTCAAACTCACCCCATTTAAAAACTAAGGAATCTTAAGGAATTTAATTTACACATTCTTATAGTTCTTGAAAAGCCCTACAAAATCGTTTTTGAAAAAACTTTCTATCACTAAAAATGAAGGAGCTATGTTTAAAAAACCAATAAATTTTTTTTCGAAACATTCGAATAGCACGGTTCGGAGCGATTTTTTTTATATCAAGCTCTAACAGGGTGGGTTTTTAAGTGTTGAAACATTAGAAATAGTATACCAAAGCATGAAACAATCATTATTCAACTAATCCAAACCAAATTTTACCCATTTAAGTTTTACAACGTTATTTTATAATTTTTGACAACTAGGGGTAGTTTTCACCCTTAAAAAATAAACAGTGCCCATGAGCTTGATATAAAATTTGAAGTAGAGGTTGAGACGAACCTAATTTCAAATTTTGGTGCAAATCGATGCAAGATGAAATCATTTTTTAATCCAACAAGGGTTGATTTTTAAGGGTTGAAACATTATGAAATTGTATTATAAAGCATAAAACGATCCATATTTAGCTAATCCAAACCAAATTTTACCCATATTAAGGTTTAAAATGTTATTTTATAATTTTTTACAATTAGGGGTAGTTTTCACCCTTAAAAAACAAAAAGCGTACAACGGCACAATGTAGAAAATGAACTAGAGGGTGAAATGAGCCTAATTCCAAATTTTTATCTAAATCGATGCTGGACGAAAAAATTGCGAGGTTTGGTCATTTTTTGAGCTTCATTTCCTGTACTATATGTAGCGTATTGACTATACAAGTATTTTGTATATGCGATTTAAATTTCAAAATATTCATCAACCTATTATCTGCTTAGAAGCAAGTTTTGATAGCTGTTTTGGCAAATATTCGAGCTAACTATCTCTCTCTAAGTTTGACTAGTGGCGCCTACGGACACCGGGCGGCGGATGTTATGACAAGATAGGTTTCGAATCGCCATCTTAAGGCGGCGATTCAATCGGGGACGCAAACCAGTTTTTCGCTAGATTTGCATGCATACAAACACATTCCTATTAATCTTAAAAACAACAAATTTGAAAAGAATTTGGTTTCCTTTAGAGCGATCAGAATTTATAGTAGAACAACCTTATATTTTTATTTTTCATTAAAACTAAATAGTTTTCGAGATGAATTGGAAAATATAATTTTCTGTATCTGTATCAATGTTAAAAATAGTTAGCTGTTATCCGTTACACTGCGGGCCGCGCGCTTCTATATCAAATTTATTTCCACATGCGCTTCGCCAATCGAAGCATTGCTTCTTTTATGGCTAGCCATAAACTGATTAGATTAGATTAGACTCTATTTAGCATTATTTTGTTACATAATCAAATATTAATACTTGGTAAATATAATTTATATGATATATTTAAAAGTAAATCTAAAGTATATAGTTTTAACTAAACATTCAAATAACAAATAGGTAAAATGACATTTTTATTTTTATTCAGTAAGGCAATAAATAAAATAGCCGAAAAAGTTTAAAATATAGTTTATTATCAGAATAATATAATAATATCTCTTAGGACCAATAAGATATCGAATTTCTTTTTGCTTATAAAGATTATCCATACAAATACCAAAAAACTTATATCAGGATTTTGTCCTAATCAACCCCTAAAAGGGTGAAACTACAATCGGGGTGAACTATACATCCCTTCGTATTTCCTGTGTTTGTTGAGTTAAAACGTTTCTTTCTGGCACATAGGTGTCTTTTTAAAATATCTCGAAATGGTTTTGACAATTTTTTAAAATTTCACCCCTAAAGGGTAAAAAGGAGTGAATTATGATTTCAAGGATTCTTTAATTTCCCTTAGGACCAGATAAATATCGATTTAGTTTTTTCTTATAAAGATTACCAATACAAAGGCCGAAAACCCTATTTCAGGATTTTGTCCTAATCAACCCCTAAATAAGTGAATCTACATTCGGACTACATTATACATCCCGTCGTATTTCCTGTATTTGTTGAGTCATAAAATTTCTTTTTGGCTAATGGTTGTCTTTTTTAAATATCTCGAAATGGTTTTGACAATTTTTTAAAATTGCATCCTTAAAGGGTGAAATCCGATTTCAAGGATTCCTTAATATCTCTTAGGACCAATAAAATATCGATTTTTGCATATAAAGATTACCTATACAAATGCAAAAAACTTGCAGAAAGGATTTTTTTTCCAATCAACCCCTAAAGGGGTGAATCTACATTCGGGGTGAAATATGCATCCCGTCGTATGTCCTTTGAGTAATAGCATTCTTTTTTGGCACATAGATATCTTTTTAAAATATCTCTAAATAATTTTGACAGTTTTTTTTTTTTTTAATTTCACCCTTAAAAGAGTAAATGGGTATTTTTTATTCGACAGAACGTTGCTTGGACATGGATACATTAAATTCGCAAAATATATTCCACTGAGAAGAGATTTTTCGAAATTCGACCTCTAAGGGAGTAAAAAGGGGGGGAATGTGATTTCAGGAATTCCTCAATATCTCTTAGAACCAATCAGATATCACAAAGGTTACCCATTCAAAAGTTTAAAACAGAAATTCAGGATTTTGCCCTAATCAACCCCTAAAGGGATGAATCTACATTCGGGGTGAATTGAGTGAAAGTGAGGACCTTTTTTTTTGCTCTTCACTTGGATTTAGATATCGCTATTTGCCAATTTTTTACATTTATTTGCCAAGGGACGCCAAAACGTAGTTCTGTCGCTAGCGCAAGTTTTCCTTATTGCGGCTCTGTCCTGAGTTATAACATTTCATTTTGGTACATAGGTTTCTATTTAAAATATTTAGTAAGCGTTTTGACGGTTTTTTTAAATTTTGTCCCTAACGGGGTTAATTGGTATTTTTTATTAGATAGAACGTCCCTTGAATTAGAGGCATGAAATTCGGGAAATATATTCCTTCCATGACGTAAGCACCCACTAATATGGAACTTTTCAAAATTCGATCCCCAAGGGGGTGAAAAGGGCTGAAATGTGATTTCACGGATGCCTCAATATCTCTTAAGACATGTGAGATATCGACTAGGTTTTTGCTTACAAAGGTTACCCATACACATGTTTATAAACAAAGTAAAAACGAGTATTTTACACTAATGAGATCGTCAATATACCGGAACGAAGTACGGGTGCTCAGCTACTTACCTATATAAATGAATTTGTTATTGTCAACTGACAATAACTTAAGCGCCTCTAGTGAGATTTTGAGAAACTGACGGTTGTAGGATAGTCGAGTTTGTTTACTGTTGTTTTCATAGCAAGTTTTTAAAAAAATGTCTTTTTAATTGCAAGAAAAAATTAAATGCAACGTGAATTTTGTGTTTATCTTTGCAATGCAAAAGTAGGTCGTGATAGAGACCTAAGTTTTCATCGTGTCCCGAAACGTGGCAAAAAAACGTTTTTCTGAATTTACGTGGTGGTGCACGTGTAGTTATGGATAAAAGACAAGCATGGGAACAGGGCCGGCGCGAGGCATGTGCAGTCGCACATGGCCCCGCGCATGGAGATGAGGAACTTTTTTTTTTTTGCTCCTCACTTGGATCTGTACAGCAGGCCTCGCGCATGGAGATGAGGACCTTTTTTTTTTGCTCCTCACTTGGATCTGAACAGCAGGCCCCGCGGCTCTTCTCGCACATGGCCTCGCAAATCCTAGCGCCGGCCCTGCATGGGAATATGTTCTTAGAAGTGGAAAGACAGTTAAAGACCATTTTAGAGTGTGTTCCCGTGTGTTTCAATAAATATCACATGAAGATACCATTGAATCTGTCAAAAATATCCTACCAAAGTCAGCCATGATGTAAAATGCAGTAGCGCCTCTATCGGTAGTGTCAGATGTCAATATGTATAACATTTGTATAAAAAAATAATATCCATTAAAATTCAAACTAAAATAAAATTATTTTAATGGATATTGTTTTATTGTAATACTAATTTTATACATATTTTCACTAATATCATTAATATGCATACATATCTATATTAATTATGTCAATATATATCAGGGCTTCGAACCGGAACTGAACCGAAATCCGAAAAAACCGTTATTTTTGATGAACCGAAAAAAAAAAAAATATCGGTTTATTTCGGTTCAGATATTGTTTATGGGAGTGACCCAAAATATAAAATACATTTTATTTGGGATTATTTTTTAAACTGATGAGCAGAAAAAAATCGTAATATTTTAACTAAAATACGCATCTATTATTTGCACGGGGGGTGGGGTCGACGCCCAAAACCCTCCCTGGCAGCGGCCTTGATATTATCATTACAAAATAGAGAATAAAATTTTTTCTAAATTATAGTAGAAAATAAATTTCTAATACAAATAAAAAATTTAAAAAAATTATTCGGAACTGAACCGAAAACCAAAAAAAATGTTATTTTTGCCGGAACGAAAACCGGAACCGAACTGATATATATTTTTTTTTTTATTTTTAAATTTAAGTCTGCCCCTAAATGTAAAAATTATGATGAAGTTCACCAGCGATGGCTATTTTTTTATTTACAAAATATGGAGGATCTTGACATTTCGCTTTTTTAGTTCGTTTGTGACTTTTGGATAAAGGTCTACGTCTGGGTGGCATATTGACCTAACAAAATAAAAAAGAAATCTGTTTTTAAAAAATACGGTATTTGCTATGCTGATTTTAATATGTAGCGTATTTACTATACAAGTATTTTGTATATGCGATTTAAATTTCAAAATACTCATCAACCTGTTATCTGCATAGAAGCAAGTTTTGGCAAATATTCGAGCTAACTATCTCTCTCTAAGTTTGACTAGTGGCGCCTACGGACACCGGTCGGTGGATGTTATGACAAGATAGGCTTCGCCTCGCCACCTTAAGACACGAAATTCGGAGCTTACATTCCCTCCATGACGTAAGAAACCAATAAGAAGAGATTTTTCTACATTCGATTTTTAAGGGGTGGGAATTTGATTTAGGACTGCCTCACTGGAATTGATTCGCAAGAAAACGACAATTTTGATCGTGAAGTAAACATGGAATGACATTTGCATAGAGATTAAGTCATATGGTTGTAGAACAAATAACGAACGTATTTCACCTAAATGGATAATCTAAATAATAATTGCAGAATAAGAAAACTTTATATTTGAAACATATTCTAGAACATAACGTTTTAGAACGAGTAATTGAATTGAACATACATTTTAAGTTTAGATTTAACATTTAACAATACTATATTAAAATCATATAGGTATATATTAATTTTAGGACACAAAATGAGATAATACCTAAAAAAAAATATTTTGAAGCAGTAATACCAAAATTTAATTCTAATACATTTAAAAACCAAATGAAAACAACTGCATTCAAATATGTATTACTTTTCATCCCCACCACACTTATTCAATCCAGTCGTTCGACCTCGAGTCATTGAATGAGTAGAATGAATAGAATGAGAATACAGTCGCAACAAAACGCGTATTCTGATTAAACCGAAACCAGAATTGGCACGACAAAACGCATCCAATATCTCTGGCTCAATGAGATATCGACTTGGTTCTTGCTTACAAAGGTTACCCATACAAATGTTTAAAACAGAAATTCACGATTTTGCTCTAATCAACCCCTAAATGGGTGAATATGCATTCGGAGTGAATTATAAATATTTTTGTATTTCTTGAGTTATAACAATTCATTTTGGTACATAGGTATCTATTTAGAAAGCGTTTGACAGTTTTTTTAAATTTCATCCCTTACGGAGTAAATTGGTATTTTTTATTCGATAGAGCATCCCTTGACAAAGAGACATGAAATTCGGGAAAAACCCTTGGTATCTCCTGTGCTAATGAGACCATCAATAAACAGGGTTTTCAGCTAGTCTTAGATATCCAGCATTCTGTTGGCTTTTTACACTTATTAAATAACTACAAAACCCTGAAATGTGTGAAAATACACACTTCACATCAATTTTATATTCTTCAAATTCTGGAATGCAGGACTTCTGTAGGTCTTTCTTACCAGATCCCGTTATTGGTATTTCGCACTATATAAAATTTTGAAAATAAGTCTACTCCACAAAAACTTAATACCAACTCAGTAGTTACGTATTTTGGTAATTATAATTCGTTTGGACCAATAATACGGCGCTATATTTCACCATAGCATTTACTTTATATAACTTACCGATCGATGCCCCACACGTGTGCCTTGTAAAACCCTAAGACCAATAAATAAGAAACGTGATATAGAGATCATTAAATGACTTAAAATTAAATGAATGAAAAAAGATGATATTTGGAATAATTTACAAATAATAATAATAATAATAATAAATAATAAAGATATGCTCGAATATGCATTTATTGTTCTAAATATGCCATTACTATAGTATCGGGAAAACCGCGGTTTTCGGTTTTTAAAAATCAAAAACCGCGGTTTCGGTTTTTCAAGTTTAAAATTTTTTCTACTATAGATACTCTAAAATAAATCAATAAATTTTTATTGTGTTGAAATACACTATTGTACTTTACAATAAAAAAAACTAATACTAATAAAAAACCATACAATAATTATACAGTCAGCGCTCACTTAACGCGTTCTAGGGCAGTGTTTCTCAACATGTGGTCTGCGAAAGTATTTGTATGTGTTTTTTGTTATTTTTTATGCACATTTTTTATGTAAATAATTTATATTTTGTTTATTTTCTGTAAACTTTCTGTGATTTTCTACAAATAAACTAAATGTATTTGGTATCACATTAAATATATTTGTTTTCTTGCAAAAAATTAACCAACAATTATTATTAGTGGTCCGTGTTGGAAAATTATATATTTTACTGGTCCGCGGTGCGTTTTTGGTGTACGTTAAGCGATTTATACGTTAACCGGACAGTGTATTTCCATATAAATGTACATGATTACCATTTTTTTGGTACTCACATTGCTTCTCCATGTCCTTACGAATGTACACTTGTCCGCACGAACGTACAATCGCCGCTTTGTAAATGGGCATTAACCAGAAATTTTTTGAATTATTAGAGAATTATCGTATTTTTAATTTAAGTGTACACATTTGAGCACAAAAGTTAAAATCTAACAATCATTTGTTTAAAGCAATAACGATTTCATATCAATTACGTATCATAAAAATCTCATTACATATTACTTTTAAGTTTATTTTCTATACATTATATTGTTAATATTTTTTGTGAATGAAAAAGTACATAAAATTTTATAATCTATTCAGTCATACGCCCATCTTGTTTATCCGTCAAAATTTGCGTGTTACGGAAATCTGCAGACGGGTCTAAGTGAAGTGTACGTTCGTGCGGATATTCGTACGTTCGTGCGGACATATTACCAAACTATATCTGAACGTAACATCGAATGTACCTTAAGCGGATGTACGTTAAGCGAGCGCTGACTGTACACTACAACTTACGTAGCATACTAACTTAAGGTTTATTTAAATTTAAATAAAAGGCTTTTAAAAACACTAAACTATTTAAAGGTTTATCGTTTAAACGTGAACGCAATTTGGTGCAGAAGTTGGCGCTTAATGAAAATGTTCTTTCGGCGTAGGTGGATGTTGCTTTAATCTAGGATGATTAAGTTAACTTAATCATCCTAGGCTTTAATAGTGGATAGTGCACTCTGGCGCACTGACTTTCCCATGCGCATTGCGTCTGGCGCCAATACATTTCATTATGTTTGATATCTAATAAAAATGAAAAAGTCTAGTTGGTAGCATACATTATGCATCTAGCTACTGATATTTTTTTAAAATCTAATAAAGCCTTTATTCAAGAATAATACATTTGTTGTCACATTTGAGAGATTTTCTTCTTATCTTTGTATCTTTTTTCTTAAGGATTAATTTCTTAATGATAAACCGAAAACCGCGTTTTTTTTGCGGTTTCGGTTTTTGCAGTTCGGTTATAACCGTTTCATAAACACTAGCCATAACATGCAAAATAAAATTGCTAACAGACCCAGAAAGTGGTCGATTGATAACATGCTATAGGACTGGCGAAAAGAAGTCCTTCTTCTTCATTTATTGGTTTAGGCTTTCGCCATTCAACCAGGATTAACTTGTATTTCACATTATATTACTATCTTCATTGTTGACACAAAATCCGCTAAAATCCTACATATCTTGCCTGTAGGCGCAGCCAATATAGCAGCAAGTGAGAGGGGAAGTGGTATAGATTTTCCTAGTTTTAGATAAGAGCAGTTGGGAATCTTCATCATAGGAAGAGCAAGCAAACAGTAGATGATGAGGATCTGCTACCTCACCACAGCTCAAGTGGTCAAGAGCAAGTGTATGGTTGAGTCTGAGCCTAATGAACAAAGATAATTCTCTTTTGGTTAAATTTAGTTTCTTATACCAGAGAATGCTTGGTATTCTGGGGACAAGCGATCGATAAAATGAGCCTTTTATGAAGCATGACTGGTCCCATTCCTCTTGCCAGTTGCGAATATATTTAGTTCTGAATTCAGGTAAAAGGCACTTGTATGATATATTATAGTACTCGTAGTCAGAGTTATTTGAACAAGAACTAGCAAGAACGTCATCACGTTAATTTCCTCTAATTCCTGAGTGGCCAGGGATCCAGGCTAAATATATTTTAAAATTTAGTGTGTGTAATAGGGAAATTTGTTTTTTAATTTCTAAACTTATGTGGTCTGATAAGACTTGAAGAGCACTTTGCGAGTCTGATAGAATAATATATTTTTGTGGAGGGAGATTAGAGATAATGACTAGAGCTTTATGTATAGCTGTTAGTTCAGCAAACATAATGGATGTTTCTTCTACAATTTTAACAGCACATTCAATCTTGAATTTTGGAATGTGTACTCGACAGCTGGTGTTTAATAATATAAGGTTCTTTGAAGCGTCTGTATATACTTGGTTATATCCTGGGTATTTTTCTGCTAAAATAGTTTGGAGCATAACATTAGTATCCAAGTTGTCGACTTTAGATATGCCTATATTTAGTTCTATTAATAACGATATAATTTGGGTTTCGAATGGGAAGGCGTAACATGGAAGCGAGTCAGATACTTTAATTTGGTAGATTAATGGAGATATTTGGTTGTATTCCCTTACTAATATTGGAAGAGGCTTGTTTCTAAGTGTTATTCTGCGGTGGTATAATAAGGATATTTTTCAATATTATTAGTAAGGTATTTGTTGCTACTAGCTATCTGTTTGATTATAAACTTAGAGCTGCGATAAGACGCCCTTAAAGCAAGGGGCAATTCACCTGCTTCAATAAGTAGCGCATTCGTAAGTTAGGATCTTAGAGCTCCAAGTGCATTTCTTAATGCATGAAACTGAATACGTTCTAACTTAATAAACCATATCTTTTTTACAGCGACTAGTATAGTTGCCGAGTAATCGAGGTGAGGTTGGACGATAGCTATATATAATATGAGCATAGTTTCGATATCTGCACCCCATCTAGTTTTTGTTAGTGATCTCATTAAGTTAAGTCTTTGTTGAAATTTTTTAATATTATGGATTTTACTATGCCAGGGGTCAGCAACGCGGTGCCCGCGAAGCTATTTCTAAGTGCCCGCCTAACCATGCGAAATTCTATTTCCGGGCCGCTTTTAGTAATAAAAGTACTGTCAAGAAGACTAGAAGTGTTATAGTTTTATAAATAAATATAATTTAACATTCATTAAATTTTATTGTAAAACTAAATTTTAAAACTATTCCCAATATAGACCCAATATGAAAGAAAGTAATAATGTTAATATTATTGTTCCAGTTATCTCGCGGAGATAAAAAATGCCCCCTTCACCCCTCCCCCTCTCTTTCATAGTTAAATATTGCATTAATTATCACTTTGATATTATGTATTTTTTTTATGAAAATTAAAATTGCTTTAATATTTTTATGTTTAAATTTTATGATGATGTAAGAAGTAAAAATAAGATGATGAGTGAAGATTATATTATTAACTTAATACGTATACTTTATCCTCATGTAATATAGCCTATATTATATGCAGTGTTGTAATGTATCTAGGTATTTGTATCTAGATACAGTAACTAGATACTTGCACAGTATCTAGTTACTGTATCTAGATACATTTTAAAATATGTATCTGTATCTAGATATTTAAATCAGTATCTAAGTATCTGTATTTCAGGTACTTTTTTAGATACTTTCCTATTTTGTCTTTTTCAAGGTTTTTTTACAAAATATGTCCTTACGATTTTTCAAGTTGGTAATACGTTTAGCATCATTCAGATATTTGAATTTTAAGTTTAAATTAACCAATCAGCGACCAGTAAACTCTTTCTTGCTTGGTGGGAGTAAAAACATGCTTCAGCCATTTTCAGAGCTGGAAATACAATTACATTTTATTAAAATTTTATAGATAAAAATAAATTATATAAATAAATTATAAGTTTGAGAATTATGATAAAATACAAGTTCTATATGTAATTAATTAAATTTTGGAAAACATAAAATAAAAAATAAAAGGATATTTTCCAAAATTTAATTAATTATATATAGAACTTGTATTTTATCATAATTCTCAAACTTATAATTTATTTATTTATTTAATTTATTTTTATCTATAAAATTTTAATAAAATGTAATTGTATTTCCAGCTCTGAATAAATTTAAAAAAATAATAAATAAAAAAAAAATTAAATAATTTTATTAACAACGGTTAAGTAAAACAACCATTAAGTAATTATCTAATCTAAGAATAAGAATCAATTTTATAAATGTGAATTAAATAAAGAAATATAATAAATAAAATTGTTGTTTTATTTTTGTCATCCTAAATACTCATTTAATAATCAGTAATTTATTAGAGAACAAAAAATGTTCGAGATATCCGCTGAAATTGAAATAAAAAAGTGATTTTTTAAAGATTACATAGGTATATAGTTAGTTAATATTTCTGACACACAGCTTCAAAGGCTATTTGTGTTTATTTTAAGAATAATAATAGTGCATAACTTATCTTTTATTGTGAACAAATATATTCCTTGCTCTAGTTATTTCTTTTTTTTGTGGTGTTTTCATTTTTCCGAAAGTATCTTAAAAGTATCTTGAAGTATCTAGATACATTGTAAAAAAAAGTATCTGTATCTAGATACTTTTTAAAATTTGTATCTGTATCTGCATCTAGATACATTTTTCCTCAAGTATCTGTATCTGTATCTAGATATATTTTCAAATGTATCTATTACAACACTGATTATATGCTTGTTAAATAAAATATTATTGTTGTACGAGCAACTGGTTAATAGAAAAGAAAAATAGTTTTTAACTGAGTTTAAATGTATGGAAAACAAAATTAAAATCATTAAAATATTATTCAACACTGTAAAGATCCTTTATTTAACATATTACATATTTGATAAATTAAAATTAACATAAGTATCAAAACATTAAACAAGTCATCATTCTTCAAAATTTATATACTACCAGAAGTACAAAAATATAATTCTGTTATTCAACGCCAACTGGAAAACTGGGAACCACTGAAAAACAAATAATAACAACATATTATTTAATGAATACTTTATTTACTTAAATTAAGTAAGTCTGGGAAACATATATTGGAAAGAAAAAGTATGTACATTGAACAACAAATGTTGCACGACAGTACATACTGTCAAACAATTTTTTAATTTGAAAAAATAAACAAATTTTATGGCCATAAATATTAACAAAAATACTTAACACGAGAAGTTATGTTATTATAGCGACAAATGATTTCACTGCAAATTAAGTTTTTTGCACGACAGAAGATTATATTGGAATTACAAATGTTTGGATAATTCAAATAGGCAAGACTACTGCAATGAACTAGCGTAGAAACCATTTTTAGTCTGAATGAGTCAATTTACTTATCATAGGGGTGTTAGGTGTTCATTTTCGTAGATTCGTTGTTAGTTGTTGGGGGCTTTCAAAGTGGTTATTGTTTGGTATTAATTTAATTAAATATTTTAATGAAATTAGTGGGGTCGACTGTTTAGATAGCGACTGATTTCATATATTTGCAAGGGATGCAGTGACGGACTAAGGAAAATTGGGACCCTAGGCAAGAGTCTCATTATGGGCCCTATCTGTCAAATAAATCATAAAATAACGAGAAAATCGATATAATTAAACGGTTTCACGGGCCCTAGGCAGCTGCCTAGTCTGCCTAGGCCTTAGTCCGCCCCTGAAGGGATGTAATTTTGGTATTGTTTGAGAAATAAAATTTCATAAATAAATTCAATATAATCATTCAATTAGAGTAAAATGTTCAAAAATATTAAACGATAAAAAATAACCTATTTTTTTATAAAGGGACACTTAAATGCAGATATGATTATTAGTGTAACTTGAGACCTGTTGTAAATAGGGCATCGTAAATTCTATAATAGATCACAAAAGTATCAAATAAATATTAGATATATTCAGACTATATGTACATGAATAACAATTAATCTTTGTCTTTAAAATAAATACTAGTTTTGGGTTACTAATTTTGGAAGTATAAATTAAGTTTTCAAAATCAAAGACATCAAAACTACAAGTCAATTTATTTATTTATTTTACATCGGCCTATTTCTGCAACGAGGCTAATTGCCGATGCCAGGGGGCGAGCTCCTACACCTGGATAAGGGGTGAATGATTGTGAAATGAGAGTAATGTAAACATATTATTCTCGCCCGAATAATATCACCAACGGAGAATCGAACTACCGACCACACAATCCAGACTGTTTTCACCAGTCCAAACTGCACGACTTAATGCGCTCGGCCACTCCGTTGGCAAACTACAAGTCAATATTTATTTATTAAAATTCCTATTTTATATTTTACAATTTAATATGTCATTATTATTGCAGAAGAAAATTACGTTGCAGGTTAATTCTGAAATATTTACGTTAATAAACGTTATTATGGCAAGTAACATAAGCAATAAATCTGTGTGCCATATATAAATGGTTTGACGGAACAATGTTTTTTTTAAAATTTATTTTAATGGCCTTTGCTGCTTCGGCAATTATTTTATCCATTATTGTTTTTAATTTCCATCTGTCAAAAAAAAACGAAAAAAATTGCAATTAAGAATGTGGCAGTAAAGATAAAAAACAAAACACCATTATGCATTATAAAACAAAATATTAATGATTACTTAGTTCTAATTAAATAAATACTAAAGATAGTTCGATTTTCATATTATTTAAAAACGTAACCTATAAATATATCTTCTAATCCTTATTTATGTTTATATTTTGTTCCAAAATTGAAAAATTTACCAGCTACAAACTTTCAAAGGAAAATGTCGTCTGATGGCAGCACATGTATGTGTGAGGTCACACTAATATGGTCTATATTCATCAATAAATTGTGAAGCAAGTGTAAGATAATACAAGACGGATAGTTCAAACGGGTGTAAGATGATATTTTGCAGTTGAGCAATGTAGGTCCTCAGGGTACTTCAATTAAAACATGAGGTTAAGACTAGTTTGACTAGGTAGTCAAATTTTGTCCATCATGGGTTAGAGATATTTAGAGAGTGTCCGGTCGAGTGTATTAGAAGTAACAAAATAATTCCATATTTACTTTAAGAATGGAGATACAATATTCAGAGACATGTGAGAGACAAATGGTTTTAGATGATGTTAATGAGGATTGTCCTATCCAGTGGATAAATTAGTGTTTAGTGTAATGAGTTTCTAGAGTGTTTAATGTTTGTGAATATGTGTATCTCACTTGAATTAGCTGTTAACAACGTAATTGTAAGTTAAGCGTAAATAGTAAACCGTAACATAATTAAAGTAGGTTTGTTAAAATAGCCAGTATAATTCAACAACCCTTAACTTCTTCCTAAGAATCATTACAGCCAGTCAGCGTCAATTGAAACTTTCTTAGCCTCATCAACAGGGGCGTATTTCCCACTAGGCGCATGCTGGGGGCCTACTTCCTTGGGAGCCTACCAGGGTTCCGAAGGAGGGCCTCTCAGAGAAGTTGCGAGATGAAGATGCAAGATAGAAGCAAGTAAACTTGTCATTTTGCGTTTAAATCATCTAAAAGCTAATATATATTTTATTGTATTCTTGAAATAATTTCCATAAGACAGTTACGTTACGATCCCTATACGGCGCCACAGATGGTACACCAGGCTTTGTCGCTCACGTGAATATTTTGTCGTTAATTGAATAATTTGTTCGTATTTTTGTTTTTAAAATCAAATTTGTCGTAAATACACTTTATTTTAGGTTTGTTCGTTTGAGTTGCACCAAACTTGTCCAGGACAAGAGCAGCTGACGTCACAGTATAAGATAGTATAGCTGTGGTGTACTTCAGTGTAGGTTGGGCAACACAAACGAACAGACTTTTGTTGGGCCGAAAAATGCAACCCGTACTTACCCAGAAAACTGTGGCGCTGGATTTGGTGCAGCAGCCTGTCCTTGAGCTAAACTTCCAAAACCAACAGTGCTCTGACTCGCAAGATTAGCAAATGTTGAATTTTCTTGTATAATGCCTCCTCCAAAACCACCTGGAACATTATATCTTTTATAAAACCAACATTTTTTACACAATATAATGGAATAAAATTGCGTAGAACACTTGGGTTTCGATTCAGTGCATGGAACAAAAAATGCCGTCATCCAAGAAAAAACTACAATACTAGAATCTAACCGTGTAACCTTTCCTACAATGCTGCTGTACTAATATACTCGAATCTAACCGTGAAACCTTCCCTACAATTCCTAGCAGGTTTCAACTCGTTTTGTTCAATCGACCAACGCTGAGTTGGAGCTAATGCAGATGACCGGTTATCAATAGATGATTTTTTAAAACTATTTTTACAAAAAAACATTGTTGCCGGTCACCATGGCGTAGTGGTTAGTGCACTGACTTCTAGGCCATGAGAACTCGGGTTCGAATCCCGGTTATAGCATGGAATTTTTCAGTGAATAAAATGCATCTGGATAATGGCCTCAGTAGCTAAGTCCAAAAATAAAAAAATTAAAAAAATAAAAAATTAAAAAAACATTGTTTACAAAGAGCATGCGCTGACGACCAGTTGTTTCGTTGTTGGCGTTAAAAAATTTCGTGTAGTATTTAGAAAGAGCTTACTTGATTTATTATTAATCAGAAAAAAATGTAACGGCACGACAAAATATGTACACATTACGTAATTTTAGTGACAAATAAGTTCACGACAAATTAGACTATTTGCACGACAGAAGACGAAATTTGAACGAGGCAAGTTGTAGTAAGCAATAAATTTAATCTGAACAGTGGAATAAATGTACAAAAAAAGTAAAAAAATATACTCTTGCAAAAAACAAAAAAAGAATTGTATATTTTTAAAATCTGGATGATTATATTGAAGGGCTGTAATTTGAAACATGGTATCTGTTTTGTATCTGTACTAGTTATAAAATTGTTACTACTATACTTCTTCTTCTTTTTAATTTGTTCGCCTCGGCTTAAAGCCAATCCGCCAACGTTTAGCAATACGGGGATAATATGAGGATGTTATAGTCCGGGAGGCAGCGTTGCATTTTTGATGGTCATTTCATCCCGCATAATTTTTTTTGTAATTGATAGTTTGGATATGGCTAATAATCGAAACAAGCGTCAGCCGCTAGAATCGTGGTGGGACTGGTCGTGAGAAAATGTACAACTTGTAAAAAATAATCCATAAGTCATTTCAAGCCACTTGAAAATTGTCACAGTTATTGTTTAAGTGATAATAATAATAATAATAAAAGTCAGCTGCGTGCGTAGTGGGGGATTATACGTCAGTCGCTTGTATAAACCTGTCATAAAACAAAAAAATGATGTAAAGTCATTTCAAATTCAATGCAACTTATACATCGAACTTATTATATAATTAGAATAAGAAAAACAACAATCAGCTGTTTGCACAATGGGGGTAAGACCTTCAGCTGAGGGATTATAATTGCTGAGCGGGCATTTAGCTTACGCATTTTATAACATAATTAATGATGTAACTGATGATCTTTACGCCGTTGTATCGGCAGCTGACGATTATTTTTATTTAATATAATATATAAACTATTCATTATAAACATTTCAAGTGGCTTGAAATCAATTTAGCTATAATTTCATTGTTTTAATCGATTTTTTATATTGTACGTATTGTGTTACTAAATGAATGATGTGACTGCCGATCTTTACCCCGTTATGTCGGCACCTGATGATCATTTTTATTTAACATAATATGTAAACTGTTAATTACAAAAATTGCCTAATATCAATTCAAGTTAAATTTAGTAGTTCGTAGTTTTTTTTATGATATTTAATTATTTTGATCTATCTAATTCGATGTCACGACATAATATAAAAAATCGATTAAAATAATTAAATTATAGCTAAATTGATTTCAAGCCACTTGAAATTTTTATAATGAATAGTTTACATATTATATTAAATAAAAATAATCGTCAGCTGCCGACATAACGGAGTAAAGATCGTCAGTTACATCACTGATTACATTATAAAAGGCTTAGGTTAAAAACCCGCTCAGCAATTATAATCCCTCAGCTGACGGTCTTACCCCCATTGTGCAAACCGCTGATTGTTGTTTGTATTATTCTAATTATATAATAATTTCGATGAATAAGTATCATTTAATTTGAAATGACTTTACATATACAGTAGATTCCGCTTAATTGGGACACATCGGGACTTGGGCATTTTGACCCAATTAAGCGGCTGCCCCAACTTAGCGAATTTCACATAAAATTAAACAATGCATGTTTTTCTTTCAATAATTTTATTTTATAAACTCTTGTATAAAACTATAAATTACATATAACCAAAAAATATAAACTTTTAAGAAAAAATAATAATAAATTCCAAAATAAAATAATAAATAGGTACATACAATTTAATTCAATGCAAAAATGCGTCAAGTGTAGTCTGTCTTTTGTTTTTGTAACATTTCACTTCTACAAAATCAGCACAGGTATTCAGTGCGGATGTAGGGCTCCCTTCATTTCCTTCCTACATAAAATAACGCTCTAATATTAAATTCTTTGTACATATTTTTTCTTGAGAATATGTGTAACATAATATGTACTGTGATCTTAAATTTACTGTCCCAATTAAGCGGAATGTTGTCCCAATTAAACATGTAAATTTTCTGTTGGTTCCTTGGTTTGGTTTCTGTTCTTTGGTATTTGGCCCAAATAAGCGGCTGCCCCAATTCAGCGGTGGCCCAATTAAGCGGAATCGTCTGTATATATATTTTTTTAATGACAGGTTTATATAAGCGTCTGACGAGTAATCCCCCACTACGCACGCAGCTGACTTTTTTTTATTATTATTATTATTATCACTTAAGCAATAAATGTACAAATTGACAAGTGGCTTGAAATGACTTTTGGATTTTTTTTTTTTACAAGATGTACATTTTCTCACGTCCAGCCACATCACTACCAACGCAGCTGACGCTTAGATCATCAACTTACCACCCGAAAGGAATAATTTCCAATAGGAATCAATCGGGATGAAATAACTAGGTTACTTCCAACGCTGCCTCCCGGACTATTAGAGATTTAAACTAAACGATGCTAGGAACACAGAAATTAAGGAGCATATACAGGGTGTTTGTTTGAAACGCCGCACCTCGAATAACTCCTTTATTTTAAAAGATGGAAAAAATTCTTCGAAAGAAAACTAGACAAAAGGGCCCATTTAAGAACTATAATAAAAATTCTGCATCACTTTCGGTTTCAACGAACTTTTTATCTAGCATAGGGAATCGGTACTTTAATTTTTTTTCTTCTTGAAAGTACATTAAATCAGCTTTACAAGGATTTCAAAATATCATACTTTAATTTTAACCATTTCAAAATGGCGACCATTTATTTACAATTTAAAATAATAAATAACATAAATCGTACAAAGTTAAACATAGCAAGCTTTGAAATTTATTTTGTTACATATAAAACCCAAATAAAATTGCAAATTTTCTTGCCTGTTAGTAAGAGTTTGATATTAAAGGTGATAACATCAAATCGTTTGTAATTATGACTTACGGACGTTATTCAAGTGAAGAAATGACAGATATGGTTCTGGCATTCGGGGAATGCCAAATAAATTCTATTAGGACCCAGCAACTCTACCAAGAAAGGTATCTTGAAGGTAAAGATTAGAAGACTTAGAACAGCGTTTCTCAACCTTTTCTGGCATGGGACCCCCCAAAATTATTTAAATATTGTCTGCGGCCCCCCTATGTATATATATATATATATATATATACGATGAACCGTGGCGTCAGCGTTTTTATTGTGTCTGTGCCGTATTTTAAACGGTTATAACACGACTATATATTTGTATAATTACTAAAAAAAAAAAAATAGAAAAAAAAGCAAGCTCGACACAAAAACACTTGTAAACAACACAATGAAAAAACGTGGTTTTTAAAAGTTCAGTTCTTTTCATTAACAGACGGCATAAAAGTATATTTACTTTAGTAAGTTTTATAAAATGATGTTTGGCAGACGGCACAGTAAAAAAGGCGATGTGTGAGCTACTTGGGAAAAATGTTTGATGACCAAAGCTTATCCAAAGAATTGAATGATAGTACCTGTTGAAATTCAATCAAGGAAATTTTTTAAATGGGAACGTATATCAACTTTGATAGAATTTTTTAAAAGAAACAATTTTTTATATATCTTTTATGGTTGACGAAAAACTGTCTTCCCTATAATGGACATGACAGTTAAGTATTTTTATTTACAAGTGTTCAAAGTGCCATCTATTTAGATATAATCAGTTTCGCTTCTTTACACTTGAGTTATCTGTAGCTCGGCACATAATAAATAATAATAATATTGCACTTTCAAGTCGTGCCCACTTGAAACTACAACTTACAAGTACTTGAAGTACTTCCAACGCGAACCGTTATCACAGAAACTTATCAGCCGACATATACACTTAATTTGACATTGATATTATTTAAATTAGTTATCAAAATAAGTATAATTTATTTTATTTATGTTATGGAAGGTATATTTTTATGAATACAAATGTAATATATTTATGAATGGAGCACATTTGTGCAAAAATAACTGCATTCTATTATATTTTCATGCTTCGATCTTATATGACTTCGCGGCCCCCCGACGAAGATTTCACGACCCCCCAGGGGGCCGCGGCCCCCCGGTTGAGAAACGCTGACTTAGAACACAGGATAAGAACAGCCATCAGGGAAATTCAAGAATATACCGTTCTAAATGTAATGGAAGAGTTTTTATTACGAATGAGAAAATGTGTGTATAAAAAACGGCGGCACATTTCACGGTACGGTCACATTTGTGAACTATCCTTAGTTTATTACTAACTTTAGTCATATTTTGTTTTGTTGTTTTTTCTAGTTACATAATGTTATATATTTTTATAATTTAGTTTCTACGATTTTTATGTTATTTATTATTTTGTAAATAAATGCTCGCCATATTTTGATATCATTGTATTGCTGATATAATATACTTTCAAGAAAAAAAAAAAAAAAAAAAATTAAAATTAAAGTCCCGATTCCCTATACTAGATAAATAGTAGAAACTATTTCCGCTGAAACCGGAAGTGATGCAGAATTCTTATTATAGTCCTTAAGTGGGCCCTTTAAGAGTTTTTGTGGAATTTTTTGTATCTCTTAAAATAAATGAGTTATTCGAGGTGCAGCGTTTCAAACCAACTGTATATGTTGAGGGACGGGCTAGACAGTATATGTTGAGGGACGGGCTAGACAGTATACTAAATACAGAGAGCGGGATAGGAAGACGTTTGGTGATCTGTCAATATAAGGAGTTGCTTTTGTCAAGATAGCTGAGGCAGGAGAACATATAAAGTCATTTTCTTCCGCTGAGAAGACGTACTCTTCTTGCCAATATATTCTTAGCTCTCTCTTAACGGCAGGGAGTAACTAGAATAAATAGTAAAGCGCAAATAGATCAACTTTTGACGATAACTAATAAGACTATACTGGTTCGGTATGGTGGTCGCTTATTAGTCGGACTAAAACCAACTTAAAAAATTTCAAATTAGTTCAGATATTTCCCGGGTCTTTTCTTCGCTATATTCCAGGGCTTCGAACCGGAACTGAACCGAAAACCGAAAAAAACCGTTATTTTTGTCGGAACGAAAACCGGAACTGAACCGAAAAAAAAATATCGGTTTGTTTCGGTTCAGATAATGTTTATGTGAGTGAATATAAAATACATTTTATTTAAGATTATTTTTTGAACTGATGAGCAGAAAAAAAATCGTAATTTTTTTAACTGATAAGTAAAAAAATGCGCTTCTATTATTTCGGAAGGGGGGGGGTGAACGCAAAAAAATCCCCCCCTGGCAGCGACCTTGGTATGATTATTACAAAATAAGGAATAAAATGTTCTACTAAATTATAGCAGAAAATAAATTTCTATTACAAATACAAGCATTTACAAATTTATCACTCGGAACTGAACCGAAAACCGAAAAAAAACGTTATTTTTGCCGGAACGAAAACCGGAACCGAACCGATATATTATTTTTTAATTGAACCGGAACGAAAACCGAAACGAAAAAAATAACGGTTCGAAGCCTTGCTATATTCTAACTCATTATTTCTATTCTTACATTTTTTTTATTCAATAATTCACCGTACTTTTACTAAATGATAAAAACAAATACGGATAAAAGGAATGCACTTATATGCAATCTTGTTTCTAGCTGTTTCACTTATAAGGTTTAATTAAATAAAATAATTCAATACTTACTGGTGGATGTTCCTGGAGAACCAAAAACTTTTGGTGGACTACCAAATGCGGGTCCACTGCCAAACGTAGGCGGAGATCCAAAAGCACTTTGACCAAATGCAGGGGGCGATCCAAATGCAGTAGGTGATCCAAAGTTACTTCCAAAGCCCCCCGTAGTTTGCTGTGGAGTTGACGGTGTTCCAAATATATTACCACTAGAAGCTGGTGATCCAAAAGCAGGAGCTGTATTTCCAAACACAGCTGGTTGTCCAAATGTAGCAGGTTGTCCAAAAGTAGGTTTACCACCAAATACATTCCCAGAGGGACTACCAAAACCAGAAGAAGCATTCTGCGTAAATGAGAAACTGCTAGCAGTAGTAGTTGTAGTAGGACTACCAAAACTACTCTGTCCAAATATTGATCCAGATGGTGCTGAAGTTGTATTCATTGCACCAAAATTAGATGTTTGTCCAAATATAGATCCTGTTGTTCTTCCTGCATTACTTGTGAATGGAGAAGATGCAGTTTGTCCAAACGGTGTGGCAGCAGTGGATGCGGTTGTGCCACCAAATAACGAAGAATTACTGCTCTGACCAAAAATGGATCCAGTGGTTGATGTAGTTGGCTTTGCAAATACATTTGGTTGCCCAAATATTGATCCACTATTCTGGGAGAATGAAGATGGACTGCAAATTGGTTGTCCCATAAATGTAGCTGTAGTTACAGCTGTCTTGCCAAATATACTCGTAGCACTACTACTAACATCACTAGATTGTGTTGTTGTACTAGGCAATGCGAAACTAAAAGTATTTGTTGTAGCTGTACTGGTTGCAGGTGTAGATGCATTTGGGGATAATGCTGATACGGTTAAGTTACCAAAACTAAATTTGTTTGGATCTGACGGTCCAGACGTTGATAAAGAACCAAAACCGAAACTTGTTTCTTGTGTCGTTTTGGGAGGTTCTACAGGTTTAGAACCAAATATTGATGCTACGGTTGTAGTAGGAGATGAAGAGGTTGTTGCTGCTTGGCTAACACCGAAACCTGGCGCTGCAGGTGTTGACGTTGATGATGTTGGAGTTCCGCCAAAGAACGAACTTGCAGAGGCAGCTTGTGGTGTACCTCCAAATATGGATCCTGATGTGGCAGTTGCTGAAGGAGTGGAAGGCTGCAGAAAACTGAAACCACTACTAGCAGTACTAGCAGAAGTATTAGCTGGAGGAGTTGTAGTGCTAACAGGAACAGAACCAACGATAGGGGCAGTTGTAGTAACAACATTTGCAGTGGTAGCAGCAAAAGCACTAGCGGTGGTAGTAAAAGTTTTTGTTCCGAATATTGATGGAGCACTAGTGTTTTTCTCTTCAGATGGCATTGTAGATTTTACTCCACCAAATACAGCAGATGGCGTGGCTTCTGGTGATATAGGAGTCTTAAAACCACCAAATATATTTGTCGTTGTGGTTTCGGAAGACACCGTTGGAGATTTTACTCCACCAAACGCTGAAGATGTTGCAGCTTCGGATGATACTGTTGGAGATTTTACTCCACCAAACATACTTGACGTGGCAGCTTCGGTTGACGCTGTAGGGGATTTTGTTCCATCAAACAAAGCAGATGTAGTAGTTGTTGTCAGAGGCTGACCAAAAAAAGATGTTGTACTTGTTTGAGCTTGGCTGAACATAGGTGCTGATGTAGTTTTCGGCTGACCAAATACTGTTCCACTAGTTTGACTTTGTCCAAAAACAGAAGGTGCTGAGGTTGTTTCAGTCTGCCCAAAAGAAGAGGTGACAGCAGTTGGCGTTTGACCAAATATTGTAGAACCAGCCTGAGGCTGAAATGCTGCCACGTTACTTGTTTGTGATTGACCGAAAAATGACGGTGTGGTCGTTTGGCCAAAAAGTGAACTGGTGGTGGTTTTCAGAGGTTCTGTCGAGGATATATTAGTAGACTGAGATGGTTTAAATGTGGTAGCAACATTTGTGGGTGCTTGTGCTACAGGGCTAGATATTGGCATTTTAAATAACGACGCTGTACTTGCCGGTGTAGTACTAGAAACATTTTTATCAGCAGATACAGCTGACTTATTTTCTATAGTTATATTTGTTGTTGCAGTTGGTAGTGTACTTGTAGGATATGAGAAATTATTTTTTTGTTCAGTAACCTGCGCTGTTGGTGAAGGAATAATTGCAGAAGCAATGGAAAATGCAGGTTTTTCACTACTCAGTGTTAAAGCAGATTTAGGCTTAGGTACTGTAATTTGTCCTAAACCTGAATTACCAAAGGTAAATGTTGAATTTTTTATATCCTCTTTACTAATGACATTAGGTTGTGACAAAATTATTTTTGCAGTATTTGCTTTAAAGTTAAAAGTAATCTTTTCAGCGTCATCGTTACTATCTGATGCCGTATCTTTCTCTGGTATTTGGAACAACGGTGAACTAGTCTTATTGTCTGGAGCTTTACTGGGAATTGAAACTGGCGTTATCGTAATGTTTGACCCTAAATTAAAGTTTAATGTCGGTTTTGTGTCGATTAATGGCTTAGTAGCAGCAGGTTTTACTGTGTTTGTGTTAAAAGCAAATTGCTGTGGCATTGGTGCAGCAAACAATTGCTGTTTCAACTGAGATGTTACAGGTGGCACTGCTGTTGATGCTGGAATTGCAGATGGTGGAAGTGTTGATATAGTTGTACTGAATCCAAATATACCAGATTGTGCAGGTGCAGTAGGTTGTGTTATAATAGGTTGAGATATTGTCTTCAAATCAGGTAAAGATGTGACATTTGTTTGAACGGGCTTTTGAGGTGATGCCTTCTTTTCTTGAGCTCTTACTCCAGCTGTTACAGCGAAAGTAAATATATTAGAAGAAGAGAGGTTCGCTTCTACTGACGTATTAAGATTAGTTTGAGTATCACTGAACGTAAGTGACTGTTGATGTTTTGATGAATCAAATGATCTATTTAATCCTGATTCATACAGTTTAGAAGTGTTTAACGCAGATGGAAATTTGGGTTTCTTTGGGGATATACGGAATACATTTCGCTTTGCGAAAAATGAAGCCAATTTTTGTTCTTTCTTTTCCGTATATTTTTTTTCATTTTCTACTATTTTATCATATCTCATCTGAAACACATCTACATGTTCAATTTTTAGTTTCTGTAACTGTACATGAATATCTGATGTATCAACATTTTTCTTAATATTTTGTACGTTCATAATATTTGGGAAGGCTGCGGATTTTTTCCTGTTCATTTTTGTTTTATTAGAAATATCTTTAAGAATATATCTTTGTCTAGCTAAAATAGCATTTAATCGTACCATAGATTGGTAAATAGGTTCCATGGTTGGAAGAATTAATTTTCCTCTAACTTGTTTCTTACAGGAATCTTGAAATTCTGCCCACTGATTATCAAGAAAACCATCTACTAATTTCAACTGAGAACTGATATAATAGGTTAAATGTTGTATATCACCGAGTTGTTTTTCACTGATAGGATCCAGTTCCTGTGCTATAAGTAAGGATGAGAAATTTGGATCGATAAACCTTTCATAACGTGATTTTGCATCCTCGTACCAAGCGAAAGATTGGATCAATGCCTGTTTTAATTCATGTACCTCTGCCACTTGACTATCAGTTGTATCTTGGAGATCTGAATAAAATTCTAATAAACTATTTGTTGGTTCAACTAAATTAATCTTTTCTTCCTCTGTTCCAACATTAAGTTTTATATTTTTGCATCTTATTATTAAATCATGCAAATCTTTATTAAAGTTTCTTATTTCTTCTACCATTGCCATCTTAATTATTCGTTCATCAGCCTCTTTGTCTTCTTTTTGTACAGTTTCCTGAGGGGCAGGTAATAAATCTGGTTTTCTTTCAATGTTTTCAACATTTCCAGGAGCAACTTGGTTGGTATTACTTGTAGGCTGAACTTTAGGCATAGGTGCAGTAACTGGAGTTTGTGAAACGCTTAAATTCTGTGCAGTTTTAGGAGTCATTTGTGGAAGCATTGCATTCTGAGGCACATTTCCGGGAGTTGTTGGTTGTTTTGTTGTTACTGGGCTCCCATATGTTGGTGTGGTTGTGGATAAGTTAAATGTACTGGGTTTACTAGCTACTGGTGTTGTTGTTCCACTCAATCCGCCAAACATAGAACTATTATTGGAGCCGAAACCAAATGAAGTACTGGACGGAGCAACTGTTGCTGTTGCAGGCGGATTTACTTGTCCACCAAATATTGAGGACGTGCTTGATGCTGGATTCTGCACTGCTGGTGTTGTACCAAAATTCAATGGGAAACTTGCTTGTGTAGCAGGCTGTGGCGTTGGTTTAATCGCAACTGGAGAAGTATAATCGGCAGAAGTAATCGTGTTTGCGCCAGAAAATGGAGATTCCAATTTAAACTGTAAAAAGGTACGTATTCAGGTATATAATAAAAAAATTATATTATACAGGCTAATCCAAACGTTTAAACAAAATTTTTATTTTTGTTAGTTGTCACAAGCTGACTTTTTAACGATTGAAGTGGGATTTTGATAAACAAAATGATTAAAAGCTTCATTTAAACGTTAAAAATTACTAGTTTTCTAAATATAGCATCGTTTAAACTATAGAAGCAGCCTATATATTTCATTTTGTAATACGTTACTGGATCTGGTGATTGTTGTGTTGTAAATTGACTTTTATGGAACCATGTAAACGTGGTATTTTAATTTTTGGTTATAGTCGATTTCTTTGGTTTTAGCGAACCTAGATATTCAAATATAGTAAATTTTAACGATTGAATGAAGCTTTTGATCATTTTGTTTAGCAAAAACCCACTTCAATAGTTAAAAAGTGAACTAATGACAACTTAAGAAAATTAAAATTCCATTTAGTTTGCTTATGGCCGGTTGCTAAAGTAAGAGTTATCCCTAACTGGAGTTAAAATCATTTGTTTTTGTATGCTACAACATACAAAAACAAATGATTTTAACTAGAGTTAGAGAAAACTCTTACGTTAGCAACCCGACCTTAAACATTTGGAACAGTTTATATGGTCTATTTCAAAGTAGAAAAAAGTAGATAGCGCTGCGAACCGAGTACGATTTACTCTGATCAAATACAGTATAGCGGGAAATTTAAAATAAGTTACAACTAGGGCATGGGCGTAGCAACTGGGTTAGCAAGTGATTTTTTTAATATATAAAAGGTTAATAAGATATTGAAATAAACAAGGCAGATAATACACTTACGTTATTTATACGACATAAATTCAGTTTAATGGGAAATTTTAAAAAGTTAAAAAAATATTAATTTTAAAAATTATGTACTATATATAAAAAGAGATATTTGGCTAAAAGAGTTTAAACAAAGCAATAAAACAAACAATATATCTTCAGAGCAAAACTTTCTTATTTAAATAATTATTGTAAATAAAAATTAAAAATATATGTATACAGTCTGTTCCAAACGGCTAAGCGGAACTAAATGGGAATTTAGTTCTTTTAGGTTGTCACGAGAAGGGACCTTGCTTGGGATATTTCATTTTTCACGTTGGGATGTCAAAATTTAAAATTCCAACAATGAAACCATGGAAACGAATGACAAATGTCAAAATTTAATATTTTTTTTTAGATATTTTAATGACAAAAAAATAAATAAATGGGAAATTTGTATTAAGAATGACACAAAAAATCAAAATATAAAGAAAATGACATTTTAAAATGATATTAACCTTAACCAAAAAATTTTTATTGTAAGTATGATTTACAAAGCTTAAACAAAACGGCCGAAAGGCACGATTTAAACGATGAAAGTAACTAGATTGCAAAATCTAGTTCCGCTTAAGCGTTTGGAACTGACTGTATATGAAGGTCTAAAAATTATATCAATAACTTCTTCTTTGGGCACATTAGTCCTCTCTCTTGATATGTTAATTGTCAAGTGTCAAAAAATATTTATATGTCAGATAACCTAAAAAATATATAACTGCGTAAAAACAAATTACATGGAGAATTTTCTCCATAAAATCAACGCAAAGAATATAAATAAAAGTCTAAATATGTAAATAATAACAAAATATATGAGAAAAATTAAATAATATAAATAATATATATTTCCAATGTAAGACACTGAACATCTGTCAACTTGGACTAAAAACAATATTTTTACAGTGTAATAGGGATGACGATCTAAACCAATCCGAAGCAAGGACAAACAGCTCCTATCTTCTTACACACATTTTTCTACTTTGAAATAGACCATAGGTTTCATTATATTAAGGTTAAATTAGTTAAAAAATTACAAATGTCAGATTGTCTTTAATGTCAATTAACTGTCAAATATTCTGAAAGATGCTATGCTAAAGAAAGGTGATATAAATATACAACATAAAAAATTAAGTTCCCCTTTTAGTTACGTATTACAAAATGGAACTTATTTTAATAATTAAATTAAATATTATATATCATTTAATTGCAATTCTGTAATGTTAAAATTACTCATATTTGTCACCTTGTCAAAGCATTCTTAGTCAATCACAGAATAATAAAGTAGTCAATTCAAAAATTCAAACAGTATGTGTTCAAAAAGAAATTACATAACAGTTGGAAATTACATTAACTGTCATCACTGTTGTTGTCATAAGTTTCTATTAAAAATTCAATTAAGCTACAATTATAATGGTTTTTACAATAGAACACCAAAAATTTATAATTGAATCATATTTTCGAAATGGTGTTCGAGTGAACGGCGAATGGATTTACAGTGCGGTGTCATGTTTAGAGAAATTTCAGCTACAATTTCCAGATATTGCTTTCCTTGAAGAAAATTTTTGCAGGGCACTTAGAAGATGTGTTGATTTATTCCAAGATACAGGAAGCATTACTCATAGAGATAGAACTGGAAGGCCAAGAGTTCGTACTCAAAATACAGTTGATGATGTTCGTCAACGTATGAACGAGCAACCCACTACATCACTACGTACACTGTCACAAGAGAGTGGTTTATCATTAGGAACTAGCCATACTATTGTCAAAAAAGATTTAAAGCTATTCCCATACAAAGTTCTTGCTTTACATGAGTTGCTGCCAACACAATAGGCGAATAACAATATCGAGGAACTGCAAAACAGAATTACCAAACAGTGTGCCAATATAACTCCTCAAATTCTTATAAATGCTTTTAATAGTATCAAAAGACGAGTAAATTTGTGTCTGCAGTTTTTTATGTTTGTTTTTCTGTACCTGTGAAATCAAAAAATATATTGTATATAATGTATAAATTTGTATTCATTGTATATAATGTATAAATTTGTATTTAGCTGGCTAATATGGTTGTATAAACTAATGGCGAATAAAACAATATAATAAAAAATAAAATAAAAAATAATTTCCAATTTTAATGATTACAAAGGCTGTGATTAAACGTTAGTCAATTGTTATATAAAGCTTGCAATAGACATTATTTTATTTTTCCACAGCCAACCCTTATGTAATTTCTATTTGAACTCATGGTATAAGACGAAAACTTTCTTGAATTCGAGGAATTCTCGATTTTTAGGGTTTCGATATAACTAAAAACTCTTATATCCGGGGGTCTTAGCCTGTACCCTCTAGTGGCCCGTATTATTGAGATAAACACAGAGAAAATGTCAATCAGGATTATTAATACAAAAAAAAAAAAAAAAACGTTAATACTACGCAAAAAATCCGGAGTAAAATACAAAAAACTTACCGTTGTTTGCGGTTGTGTTACAGTAGGTTTCATCGCAAACGGAGACCCAGCCATTGTCGAGGGTTGATTGAAACTAAACTGTGACGTCATTGGTTGAACATTTTGTTTAAGAGGTTCGGTTGGAGCGACAGGCTGTTTCACTACTTGTGTTATTGACGGTGGAGGTACCGCTGCTGGATGTATTGCTGGTTGTACCGGTGGTTGTGCTGCTGGAGGATTTACAGGAATCTGCTGCGGTACTGTGAACTGTGACAGACCTGACATGTCTGCTATAGGTTCTGGCGCTGAACATATTGCCGCAACGCCCTCTCTTACATTGATGACATTGTATGTACATAAAATACCGTAATGAGATATTATGTGGATCATTGGCATAGGAGGCAGAGTTTGATTTTCACCTGTACACAAAAATTTATATTTTAATATTGGGTTATTTTAATTTTTGAATTACAATCACATAATATATGTATGCATTAAAGAGAACCGTGGGTTTGTAGTGTGTTAGTAGTATGAGCTATTTTAGATCTAGCTGAAAATTTCGCTTGCTTCTAACCAGTTGGTTTAGAACATCACCACTTTTACAATGTAAAAAAAAAAATGTTTAGTCTTTGTTGACAGATATTCAGTGACTTGCATTTGAATCAATTAATATCATTGTCATCATGAATATTGTATTTCGAAATACATATTATTTATAGAGTATATTTTGTTATTATTTACATATTTAAACGTTCATTTAAAAGCCACCAAGATATCTCCTCAAATAAAAATTTTGTCCGATGAAAAACGTCTTCAAATTTTAAATCTTACCCTTCTTTCCGACCGTTGACTTCGAGGTGATTTAATAGTGGCGTTTCGTGTCTTAACGGATAAATATAATTGTGATTTGTCTAATCCAGCGTTTTCCAAAGTGTGGGTCGCAGAATAATTTTGCCGGGTCGCGAAAAAAATTGTAAAAACACAAAAAAGATTTTTTTTGTACATATTATTTTTTTTACGTCAGTTAATCACTAGAATAGTGTGTATTTGTGCTCTTTATTACTAATACTATACTCTTTATTACTATAGTCGGATTGCTGATAGCTGACTGTTCGTTGCTACAAGTATCGATATTCAATACTATATGCTTTCTCTGTCTATATCATTATAATTATTTGCATACCCATAGTAACGTATAGTGACGCAAGTTGACAACTAACCTTCCAAATTATTTTAATAAAAAACAAAACATTAGAAAGAAACTGCATGATTCGGAGATATCTTTACTAATTAGACCACGAAAATAAATTCACAGCAGTACTCAAACAAACAAAATTATTAATTTTAAGGTAATAATTGTAAATATGGAAAAACTTATACTCATACGTAAATTTTGGATTATAATTTGTTGTTTAATTAAATTAAATTTTTGTTTCCCCTAAGTACAAAGTAATAAAATATTAAGTAAAAATATATTTATTCATATAAGATATTGCTACAAGATGTATTTAAATGTTTACTTTTATTTAAAAAAAGTCACTGTAATGCATGATATCGTCGTCATCTGAACTATCGCTGTCATTTCTTGTATTTATTATTATTGGATTAATATCATCAACAATCCTTTCCCTTTCCCACCATTCATTTATTAAATTTTCGATTTTTTTAACAGATTTTGCCCAAGTTTCACAACTAATTTGATCACAAGCTACTTGCCACATTTTCAAAACTTCGTTATCACTATATCCGTTTTGACTAATATGTCAATCATAATAATTTTTTGGTTTTACCCCAAATTAGTTCAATATTGTTAAACTGGCAGTGAAAAGGAGGTAATCTTAGTACTTCATGGCCATACGTTTGTGCCAATGTATCAATAAAATAAACTGGTTCAGATTTTAATTTCCTTCGTTTTCTCTTGATTTTGTTAGTGAGAAGTTCAGATTTATTACATTTTATAATTCTACGAATTGTTGATTCCGAAATCTTTAAGGCAGCTGCTACTCTTTGATGGACACAAGATAGAGAAATAAGTGGCCCATTGTTCTCTTTTTCGGAATTAAAATATTCCAGCAGATTTAAAATTAAAGTTTGTGAATTATTAAATTGGCCGCAAGGTCTATTAATTAATATTATTAACAGACACTGACAGCTAAGACAAATAACAAAAAACATTTTTAAAATCGCTGAAAAATGGTAATTAGATTATTATATCAATGCACTACTTGATACATACATGTAACAGTCACCTATCAGCAATCCGACTATATACAGTCTGTTCCAAACGGTTAAGCGGAACTAAATGGGAATTTAGTTCTTTTAGGTTGTCACGAGAAGGGACCTTGCTTGGGTTATTTAATTTTTCACGTTGGGATGTCAAAATTTAAAATTCCAACAATGAAACCATGGAAACGAATGACATATGTCAAAATTAAATATTTTTTTTAGATATTTTAATGACAAAAAAATAAATAAATGGGAAATTTGTATTAAGAATGACACAAAAAATCAAAATATAAAGAAAATGACATTTTAAAATGATATTAACCTTAACCAAAAAATGTTTATTGTAAGTATGATTTACAAAGCTTAAACAAAACGGCCGAAAGGCACGATTTAAACGATGAAAGTAACTAGATTGCAAAATCTAGTTCCGCTTAACCGTTTGGAACAGACTGTACTATACTCTTTATTACTATATAGCTACTGCTTTAAAATAAAATTTGTTTTTTAAATAAATGTTTTTTTTTTCATAAGGTGGGTCGCGAAAAAATTTAAAACCTCGTACCGGGTCGCGGTCAAAAAAGTTTGGGAACCGCTGGTCTAATCTATTTGTGTTAAATGAGAATATGGGTTTACGCGGTCACATTCTTAAACTTAAACACGAAAAATATCGGAAGAAAGTGCGGGAAAGTTTTTTGACTAATCGTGTTTTTGATCTTTGGAATAGTCTGTCTAGCTCTGTTGTCAGTTCCAATAGTGTGAATATTTTTAAGAATAATTTAGATAATTATTTTAATAGTATATAGTTTAAATGGATTGGATAAGTATTAAATTTTTGGGTTAATACTTAACCAATCCATTTAATATGGTCAAAGAATCTATTTATAAAATATATAGTTTAAGTTTGATTTAATATTAGTTACATTTTGTTACATTTTATGTCCACACTTGTTTGTACCACCGATGTATGAATGAATGTATTTGTATCGAAGCTCTACAAGCCTTTGGCTTTTACTTCTTGGACTAAATTAATAATAAATAATAATAATAATAATTTATATTCTTGGCACAGATATTGGCGGAGAATTTAAGTAATTGTTTTATAAATTTTTTAGGTTATCTTACATATAAATATTTTGATATGTGTTATACGAGGGGCGGTTGAAAAGTAATCGGCTTAGGCAAGAAAACACAATTTTTTCGGCAAAACTCAATTTACTTCTCAACACAGTCTCCTTTTAGAACTATACACTTCATTCAACGATTCTACTCTATTTCGATGCCCTCCGAATAATACGATTTCTCGAAGCCCTCAAAATAGGCCTTTGTTTCAGCGATAGATAACCTCCTCATTCGACCCAAATCTCTTAACACCGAACCATTTCTTCAAGTTTGGAAATAAATAATAGCCGCAAGGAGCCAAATCTAACGAATATGATGAAAGAGGAACCAATTCTTAGCGCAATTCATGGACTAGCACTTTTTTCTACGCAAAATGCGGCTGCTTTCGCTTCGAATCGGTCCAACAGCTCTGCATAATATACGCCCGTAATCGTTTTGCCCTTTTCCAGGTAGTCGTATAGGTGAATGATAGTGCGCATCCCAAAAAACTGTGGCCATGACTTTGTTGGCCAACAGACCCACCTTGGCATTCTTCGGCTTCGCTCCGCCAGAAGCAATCCACTGCTTCGACTGTTCTTTGGTCTCTGGTGTGTTGTGATAGATCCATGTTTCGTCCACAGTTACGAAACGGCGCAAATAGTTTTATTGCGGTTGAACATCGCCAAACATTCTTTCGAAATGGTCAGACGATCGCGTTTGTTGTCGACTGAGAGCAAATGCGGCACCCATCTATCAGAGAGCTTCCTCATTTCCAAATATTCATGCTAAATGTTGAGCACCCGTTCTGTTGAGATGCCCGCAGCCTCAACTATCTCGCGCTTAGTCACTCGTCGCTTACCATTCCATGAATTTTATCGACCATTTCTGGCGAGGTGAGCTCTTTTGGAGTGCCTGGACTCTCATCATCAAAAATGATCTTACGACCGCATTTAAATGCAGCTGTCTAATATTTAATTGTTGATAACGAACACATAAAGAGTTGTACATGCAAGCCGAATTTTAACTTTCTATGCTCAGCCGTTTGGCTACAATTTCTACCGTACAGACAGACAGACACAAGTGACGTTATAATATTTTTTTGGTGGTCATATTGCCTGTTTCTTTGTTTTAAGCGGAACTAGATTTTCAATTCTAGTAACTTTTATCGATTAAGTGAGACTTTTAATCATTTTGTTACCAAAAGCTCACTTCAATTCTTAAAAAAAGAGCCTAATCTACAAAACAAAACAAAAAAAAAAAATGAAAAATCACTGTAAAAAATTTATTTACAAAATTTTAAAATTGTTACAGATTGTGATTTAACACTGACATTTGACGATTATAGTCGACTAGCTGAAAACCCGTGCTTCGCTACGGTATATTGATGGTCTCATTGCCATAAAATCCGCAGTTTGTTTTTAAACTTGTGTATGGGTAACCTTTGTAACAAAAAATCTAGTCGATATCTCATCTGTCCTAAGAGATATTGAGGAATCCGGGAAAAAACATTTTACTCCTTTTCACCAGATAGGGGTCGAACTTGAAAAAATCCTTTCTTAGTGGGATCTTACGTCATACTGAAAAATGTACTCTCCGAATTTTTTATTTCTAACAAAAAAATACTAATTTACTCTTTAGGAGTGAAAGAAAACTGTCAAAACTCATATATGCCAAAATGGAATGTTATAACTCAACAACCGCTGGAAATACAAAGGGTTCTATAATTCACCCCGAATGTAGATTCACCCCTTTAGGGGTTAATTAAGATAAAATCCTGAAATTCATTTTTCGGCATTTGTATGGGTAATCTTTATAAGCAAAAACCAAGTCTATTATCTTATTGGTCCTAAAAGAATTAAGGAATTACCGAAATCACATTTCACCCCTTTTCACCCTTAAGGGGTGAAATTAAAAAAATGTCAAAATCATTTCGAGATATTAAAAAAAAACACCTAGATATTAAGGAATCCTTGAAGTCACAATTCATCCCTTTACACCCTTTTAGGGGGTAATTTTAAAAAAATGTCAAAACTATTTCGAGATATTTTAAAAAGATACCTATGTGCCAAAAAGTAATGTTGCAACTAAACGAACACAGAAAATACGACGGGATGTATAATTCATGCCGATTGTTGATCCACCCCTTAAGGGGTTGATTAGGACAAAATCCAAAAATTGGTTTTTCGGTACTTGCATGGGTAGTTTTTGTAAGCAAAAACCAAGTCGATGTCTTATTGGTGTTAAAAAATATTAAACAATTTTTGAAATCACGAGACATCCTAAGCAAAAAGCAAGTCGATATCTTATTGGTCCTAAGAGATATTAAGGAATCCTTGAAATCACAATACACCCCTTTTCACACTTTAGGGGTGAAATTTTAAAATAACTGTCAATACTATTTCGAGATATTTTAAAAATACATCTATGTGCCAAAAATTAATGTTGCAACTAACCGAACAGAGGAAATTCGACGGGATGTTTATTTCACCTTGATTGTAGATCCATCCCTTTAGGGGTTGATTAGGACCAAATCCTGAAATAAGTTTTTCGGTATTTGTATGGGTAATCTTCGTAAGCAAAAAACAAGTCGATATCTTATTGGTCCTAAGAGATATTAAGGAATCCTTGAAATCACAATTCATCCCTTTTCACCCTTTAGGGGGTAATTTTAAAAAATTGTCAAAACTATTTCGAGATATTTTAAAAAGATACCTATGTGCCAAAAAGTAATGTTGCAACTAAACGAACACAGGAAATACGGCGGGATGTATAATTCACCGCGATTGTAGATCCACCCCTTAAGGGCTTGATTAGGACAAAATCCAAAAATTAGTTTTTCGGCATTTGCAAGGGTAGTTTTTGTAAGCAAAAACCAAGTCGATATCTTATTGGTGTTAAAAAATATTAAACAATCCTTGAAATCACATTTCACCCCTTTTCACCCTTTAGGGGTTAAATTTAAAAAAGTTGTCAAAACCATTTCGAGATATTTTAAAATGACGCCTGTGTGCCAAAAAGAAACCTTATATCTCAATAAACACAGGTAATACGACGGGCTGTATAATTCACCCCGATTGTAGATCCATCTTTTAGGGGTTGATTAGGACAAAATCCTGAAATATATTTTTCGGTATTTGTATAGGTAATCTTTGTCAGCAAAAAGCAAGGCAATATCTTATTGGCCCTAAGAGATTTAAGGAATCCTTGAAATCACAATTCACCCCTTTTCACCATTTAGGGGTGAAAATTAAAAAAACTATCAAAACCTTTTCGAGATATTTTAAAAAGACACCTATGTGCTAAAAAGTAATGTTGCAACTAAACGTACACAGAAAATACGACGGAATGTATAACTCACCCCGATTGTAGATCCACCCCTTTAGGGGTTGATTAGGACAAATTCCTGAAATATGTTTTTCGGTAATTGTATGGATAATCTTTGCAAGCAAACAGTAAGTCCATATCTTATTGGTCCTAAGAGATATTAAGGAATCCTTGAAATCACAATTCACCCCTTTTCAACCCTTAGGGGTGAAATTTTAAAAAACTGTCAAACCCATTTCGAGATATTTTAAAAAGACACCTATGTGCCAAAAAGTAATGCTGCAACTAATGAACACAGGAAATACGACGGGATGTATAATTCACCCCGATTGTAGATCCACCCCTTTAGGGGTTGATTAGGACAAAATCCTGAAATTGGTGATTCGGTATTTGTATAGGTAATCTTTGTAAGCAAAAAGCAAGTCGATATCTTATTGGTTCTAAGAGATATTAAGGAATACTTGAAATCATAATTCACCCCTTTTCACCCTATAAGGGTGAAATTTTAAAAAACTACAAAAACCTTTTCGAGATATTTTAAAAATACTACTATGTGCTAAAAAGTAATGTTGCAACTAAACGAACACAGGAAATACGACGGAATGTATAACTCACCCCGATTGTAGATCCACCCCTTTAGGGGTTGATTAGGAAAAATTCCTGAAATAAGTTTTTCGGTAATTGTATGGATAATCTTTGCAACAAACAGTAAGTCGATAACTTATTGATCCTAAAAGATATTAAGGAATCCTTGAAATCACAATTCACCCCTTTTCAACCCTTAGGGATGGAATTTTAAAAAAGTGTCAAACCCATTTCGAGATATTTTAAAAAGACACCTATGTGCCAAAAAGTAATGTTGCAACTAAACGAACACAGGAATTACGACGGGATGTATAATTCACCCCGATTGTAGATCCACCCCTTTAGGGGTTGATTAGGACAAAATCCTGAAATTGGTGATTCGGTATTTGTATGGGTAATCTTTGTAAGCAAAAAGCAAGTCGATATCTTATTGGTCATAAGAGATATTAAAGAATCCTTAAAATCACAATTCACCCCTTTTCACCCTTTAGGGGTGAAATTTCAAAAAACTGTCAATACCATTTCGAGATATTTTAAAAAGACACCTATGTGCCAAAAAGTAATCTTGCAACTAAACGAACACAGGAAATACAACGGGATGTATAATCCACCCCGATTGTACGTTCACCCCTTTAGGGGTTGATTAGGGCAAAATCCCGAAATTTGTTTTTCGGTATTTGTATGGGTAATACTTGTAAGCAAAAACTAAGTCGATATCCCATCGGCCCTAAGAGATATTAAGGAATTAGTGAAATCACATTTCACCCCTTTTCATCCCTTAGGAGTGGAATTTCGATAAATCCCTTCTTAGTGGGTGCTTACGTCATGAAGGGAATATACTCTCCGAATTTCAAGTTTCTAGGCCCAGGGGTTCGGGCTGGGCGGTGATGAGTGAGTCAGTCAGTCAGTCAGGACACTGCCTTTTATATATATATAGATAGATAATATCGGCCACTTTTCCGTTTTTTTTTTTTTTTTTCTATACCCTTACAAGTACAGGCTATTCCATACGTTTAGGCGGAACTAAATGATAATTTCGTTCTTCTATATAGGTTGTCACGAGAAGAGATCTTGCTTGTGTTATTTCATGTTTCAAGACATTTATTAAAAAATTTAATACATTTGAATATATTTTGGAGACAAAAAAAATATATTGATGGGAAATTTTTATTAAGAATGACAAAAATTTAAAATGCAATGAAATGGACATTTTATAATGACAATCAATTTAATCTATGTATAATCCGTCTCAATTTGTAATACGAAACTAGATCTGGTTACTTTGGTAACTGTTGTGGTGTAAACAGTCTTTGGCATATCCGTGAGAACCAATACTATGATAATATTATAAATGTATTGTCAATACACAACATAAAAAATGAATTTCCCCTGTTAGTTACGTATTACAAAATGAGACAGATAATAGAATTTGCAATGTGAGTATGATTTACAAAGCTTAAACAAAATGACCTAAACGTTTGGAATAGCCTATACATATAAATATGGCGCGATTAAAATTGCGATTTGCGTATAACTTCTATTCAGACACGCCCATGTAACCTAAAATTTAACAGTGTATCCACATGTCCAAAATAAGAGACATTTTTAAAAACAAGATATTGGAAACACTTTTAATTTCGAAATGTATATTGAACCCGGTAATTTTAATCTTAATAATGACGAAGATATAAAACTACAGGGTTATTATGAAATAAAAAACGTAAAACATGAAGTGAAAGATGACTTATATTTGGAAAGTATCAATATATTGGGTCAAGCAGTTTATGTTACAGGAAATATTTTGTTCCGAAAAGACACAGAGAATATCGATGAATTAATACAAGTATTCATACGATACACAAGTGATCCATGTAGTGATTTAGACTTAAATTTCAAAGTGAACTCTACGAACATACTGACCGGTGGAAAAATCTGTTCTTCACGTAAAGTGTTGTTTACTTATAAGTCAAAAGTATTCATAGCATTTGGAAGATACATTTTAGGTTCAGATAGAGGTTACGTTATTATAAAACGTGGATCTGAAAACATCACTTTTGATGATGAGGGATTTATGATAAAAAATCATGAAATTAAAAACGATACAATAATATTAGGTGGTCCGAAATATGTGGGTGATTGTGATGAATATATTTACTCTTTTATGATATATGATCAAGAAACAAAAGTACTTGATGCATTCGGAATGTACAGATGATTATTTTTACGACAACCTGTTGTACGATTTATGTTTTCAGAATCATTATAATCAATATGAAGTGTAACCTTTTACCAATATATAGAAAGAGATATAAGATGTAATATCATTGTTGGTTCTACAATACCTCCTATGTGCAGTTTTTACCGAATTCATATTTTTGATGTATAAAAACCATTGAAAAATAAGTCACAGGAAGGAGGGTATTGTCTACAGTCACAACTCTACCGTTCAACCAAAATCCCCACTCCTAAGAGCTACAATATGGGTGTCCTATTGTTGGATGTAAAGACACGTGTATTTATATTGAAAGAGCGCATCAGATATTTTAAAATAGTTGGCTGTAAAGTTTGTAGCCGTTCAAATATGCCCCACTACTAAGAACTCTCTAGTTCCCTGCAAAGTCGCATTCAGGCTGCTTCCTGTGTCTGTTTATTCAATGATAAAAACCCATATTTTAAACCTCTTAGGTGAAACACATATATTAGCACTGCTATAATATCATCTATGTACAGAAACACACACAGGAGTTATTTCACGGCGTCAGAAGACATTTTATTCCCCTCCCCTTATTTACTTTTTTTGTGCTTTGTGTAAAGCTTTATTTTTTTCACATAGAAGATACTGTAGAACAGTCGACAATATACATATTGATTATAAACTGATAACTCAGCATATTGAGCTTTACTTGAAAATGTATGCTTGGGTAATTTATTACCAATTGTTCCAAATGTTAATAAATAAATCGAAAGATATCACCCATATTTGTTGGATTAAAATTGTGTCTGTTTTTTAATTAAGTAATTTTATAGTCAACCTTATTGGCTCCCCTATCCTTGCTGAAAAATTGGCTCCTTACTAATTCTCGTTATAGTCCGGGAGGCAGAGTTGCATTTTTATGGTCATTTCATCCCGCTTAATTTTTTTTTGTAATTGATAGTTTAAATTTGGCTAATAATCGAAACAAGCGTCAGCCGCCAGAATCGTGGTGGGGCTGATCGTGAGAAAATGTACAACTTGTAATAAAAGAAAAAATTCCAAAAGTCATTTCAAGCCACTTGAAAATTTGCATAGTTATTGCTTAAGTGATAATAATGATAATAAAAAAAAAGTCAGTAGTGGGGGATTATACATCAGTCGCATGTATAAGCCTGTCATAAAACAAAAAAATTATGTGAAGTCATTTCAAATTCAATGAAACTTATACATCGAACTTATTATATAATTAGAATAATAAAAACAACAATCAGTTGTTTGCACAATGGGGGTAAGACCGTCTTCACTTAAACAATACTTGTGCAAATTTTCAAGTGGCTTGAAATGACTTGGATTTTTTTTTTACAAGATGTACATTTTTCACGACCAGCTCCACCACTACTAACGCAGCTGACGCTTAGATCATCAACTTACTACCCAAAAGGAATAATTTCCAATAGGAATCAATCGGGATGAAAATGCCGACCGGCGTAGCATAGTGGTAACACATATGTGCTCTGCGTTGCGAAGGTCTCGGGTTCGAATCCAGTTCAGGTATGGAATATTTCACAAATAAAAATTATCTATTATTATCACGCGTTATATGTCAATATACACTTCGGTGAGCTTCGGTATATTTCCTTACATTTCGGAATCTCGCTTCAAATATGTTTTTGACGTCATAGCACGCACCCACGCAGGGACACAAGTTGGCGTATTATATTATAGATTATAAAAACATTATTCTATAATACTTATATATATATATATATTCTATAATATACTTATCAAAGTTATATATTTTTTCATAGCACGTCATAGCACGCACCCACGCAGGGACACAAGTTGGCGTATTATATTATAGATTATAAAAACATTATTCTATAATACTTATATATATATATATATATATATATATATATAAGTATTATAGAATAATGTTTTTATAATCTATAATATAATACGCCAACTTGTGTCCCTGCGTGGGTGCGTGCTATGACGTGCTATGAAAAAATATATAACTTTGATAAGTATATTATAGAATATATATATATATATATATATATATATATATATATATATATATTCTATAATATACTTATCAAAGTTATATATTTTTTGCTCCAAAATTGAAAATATTCATAAAATTAAGGTAACAAAAGTAATGACACATGTATTTTAAATACCCGAAAAATTCCAAAGGAAACCGTAGTCAGATAGCAGCACATGTATGTGACATCACACTAATATGGTCTATTAAAAATATTCTTTATGCTGTAAAACCGACTTTAGATTTATTGGTTATGATCAAGTTAAGAAAGTGACTTTTTTTATAATTTAATAATATCTACATGACATACAATTTCAAAGGTACAAACTATTGAAATCAAAATTTCCTCTTAGTTTGTTTTTACAAAAGTGAACAGGATATACAGTCTGTTCCAAACGGTTAGGCGGAACTAAATGGGAATTTCGTTCCTTTAGGTTGTCACGAGAAGGGAACTTGCTTGGGTTATTTAATTTTTCACGTTGGAATGTCAAAATTTAAAATTCCAACTATGAAACCATGGAAACGAATGACATATGTCAAAAGTAAATTATTTTTTTTAGATATTTTAATGACAAAAAAATAAATAAATGGGAAATTTGTATTAAGAAAGACACAAAAAATCAAAATATAAAGAAAATGACATTTTAAAATGATATTAACCTTAACCAAAAAATGTTTATTGTAAGTATGATTTACAAAGCTTAAACAAAACGGCCGAAAAGCACGATTTAAACGATGAAAGTAACTAGATTGCAAAATCTAGTTCCGCCTAACCGTTTGGAACAGACTTTAATTTCGTGAAGATTTTTTTAATATTTTCATTTTGATAAATATGTCAACATGTTTGACAGTTGGTAATGTAAAAGTTTGCAAAAGAACTGATACATTAATTGACAAAAAAATGGAACTGTGTAAAACCAACTTAACGGACAATTTCTATTTCTAATTCAAGTATCTCCCGCCAGTAAAACAAGTTGTAACCGTTTTCGCACTTGTTGTTAGTTGTCAGTTGTAACCCCGGTCTGTCTATAATTGTTTTATGAATAGTGTATACGTTAAATATAAAATTAATATATTTAAAAACAATATATTAAAATAAAAGTTTAATTTTACACCAAAATGTATATCGAACCTGGTACTTTTAATCTTAATAATGAGGAAGATATAAAACTAGAAGGACATTATGAAATAAAAACAGTAGACCACACAGTGGAAGATGATTCTTACCACGATAAAAGGAATATATCAAACCAAGAAGTGTATATTACAGGAAATGTTTTGTTCCGAAAAGATACTGAGAACATCGATGAATTAATCAAAGTATTTATTCGATACACAACTGACCCGTGCAGTGATTTAGATTTAGATTTTTCTGTTAAATCTGAGAAACAAATGAGATGGGGAACAATCTGTCCTACTCAAAAGGTACTATTTGTGTATAAATCAAAAGTATTTATAGCTTATGGCAGATATATTTTTGGTTACGATACAAAGTATGTTGTTATAAAACGAGGATCTAAAACCGGTCTTGGTAAAATTGAATTTAACTTTGACGGATCTGAAGATGAAGAAGATGACGTATATGACGATGAAGAAGATGATGAATATGAAAAAGAAGAAATTTATAAAGACACTGTTAGAAATCATGAAATTGAGAAAGATAAAATAATATTAGCTGTTCCTGAGGAGAAACGTAATTGTAGTGATTATGTTTACTCGTTTATGATATATGATAAAGAAACAAAAGTAGTTGATGCCTTTGGAATGTACAGTTAATTTTTTTCATGTCTATCTGTTGCTATAATTTATGTGATCTATATAAATAAATTTGGAGCTTTATCTAATTTTTTATTTTTTCATCACGCTTTGTTTCTTTCAGGTTTATAGATTTTTCACCATTATATGATAATACCCACCAAACACTCAATTTCTGTATGTCTCTCTGAGATTAACACAACACAAAAACAGCTTTCAAAAAAATATTTTCACATAATTTATAGTAAATTCAGGTATTCGTTCAGAGTTTGATGCAGCGTAGGCACAGAGCACTTGTAGTGAATGCGTGGAATAAAAACAGAATTTTTTTACAGGGAGCATGTACGCTCAAACCTGAACGACTCGATACTGACAAAATATAAAAATCATGTAAATTGTAAACTATTTCACTAATATGGGTTATTTCGGGGTTCAAAACAACAAAACGCAGTAATTTTACACCTTGCTATAAACTGCACTCTATTCCACAGCTCGCCGAGGTTCTTTTAGGGTATTACGGTTAAAGATATTCATCCAATTCTAAGACTGATTTAACATTATTGCAGAAACTAATGGCGTATTCGATTTGACCACTCTAGAATTGCTCTGCAATCGAGCAAATGACATCATGCTCTATCCGAGTTTTACTAGCAAGCGCGCCAGAGCAACTCCCAATCGAATCCGTAATTTTTATATAAGAGGGAAGGGATACAAAAGATAACAAAAATATATTAAACGATTTAATTTAACAATGATGGCTCAAATGGTTTAAATACCGCGACAAAAAAAATAATGAATAACTGAATAAAAAATATGTAATAAAATCAGTGGCGAAGGAAGACCTCCACTAGACTTGCCCTACCATAAAAAAAATAATAATAACAAAAAAAAATACATTTTTTTTTTATTTAAAAAAAGATTTAGGTAAATCTTCAAAAATACATCAAATTATGTCCTATACAATTTTTTGTCCAAGGCTTGGTTTACTAGTTACGATTTTTTAAAAATTTTAATGTTTAATAACTTCCGTTTCCGGTTTCGGATTTTAATAAAAAACAATAGGGTTCTTCCCAATTATTAGGAGAATTTTTTAGTACCAGAACGAACTCTTCAAGTTAAACCGTTTTTGAGTTATCGTGTATACTCACAGACACACACACACACAGTCACACACACATACGGACGGCACTTCGAAAATAGGTTTTTTGGATTCCCTGGACCATGAAACGTGGTCATCAGTCAAAATCTCGACATCGAAAATTTTCGCGATTACAATACTTGCCCCTTATATATTAAGGTCGGGCAAGTAAAAATTAATTACACTGATAACTACATATATAAAGTAAAAATAACCATTCTAATATTATCTGTCTCATTTTGTAATACGAAACTAACAGTGAAAGTTCATTTTTACTTGCCCGACCTTAATATATAAGGGGCAAGTATTGTAATCGCGAAAATTTTCGATGTCGAGATTTTGACTGATGACCACGTTTCATGGTCCAGGGACTCCAAAAAACCTATTTTCGAAGTGCCGTCCGTATGTGTGTGTGTCTGTGTGTATACACGATAACTCAAGAACGGTTCAACTTAGAGAATTCGTTCTGGTCCTAAAAAATTCTCCTATTAAATGGGAAGAACCCTATTGTTTTTTATGAAGATCGGTCTACTAGAAATGGGAGTTTACTCGTGTCGATTTTAAGATTTTTGCGAATATTTAACGTTTCCATGGTTATGATAATTAATTCGTAACTAGTAAACCAAGCCTTGGACAAAAATTTGTATAGAACATAATTTGATGTATTTTTGAAGATTTATCTAAATATTTAAAAAAAATTTTTTTTTTTTTTTATTATGGGAGGGCAAGTCTAGCGGTGGTTTCCCTTTGCCACTGGTTTATGTTGTATATTGACAATACATTTATAATATTGTCATACTATTGGTTCACACGGATACGCCAAAGTCTGTTTACACCACAACAGTCACCAAAGTAACCAGATCTAGTTTCGTATTACAAATTGAGACGGATTATATCAAAATTCAAAAATTAATACTACAGTCTGTTCCAAACGGTTAGGCGGATTTTGCAATCTAGTTCCTTTCATCGTTTAAATCGTGCTTTTCGACCGTTTTGTTTAAGCTTTGTAAATCATACTTACAATAAACATTTTTTGGTTAAGGTTAATATCATTTTAAATTGTCATTTTCTTTATATTTTGATTTTTCTTGTCATTCTTAACACAAATTTCCCATTTATTATTTTTTTTATCATTAAAATATATAAAAATAATAATTTAATTTTGACATATGTCATTCGTTTCCATGGTTTCATTGTTGGAATTTTAAATTGTGACTTTCCAACGTGAAAAATGAAATAACCCAAGCAAGATCCCTTTTCGTGACAACCTAAAAGAACGAAATTCCCATTTAGTTCCGCCTAACCGTTTGGAACAGACTGTATATTAAACTAAAGAAAAAATTAAACTATAGGAAAAGTAGAACATTGAATCAATATGAATGGTCACTCTAATTAAATGTTGAAAGTTACTAGTTTTTAAAATCTAGTTCCGTATAAATCAAAGAAACAGACTATTGAGAACTGACACGCTCGGATACGCAGTCTGGTAGTCAAATATTGTACTACGCGACTGTAGTACTGTTTGAAATTAAAACATATTTTCTAGTGTTGATTTTTTGTTAGAACGTCGATATATACATTTTTATAAAATAAAAATGTACTGTGCTTAAATTATACTGTTCCCTGTTGGAATATTGACAGCTGAATACTAGACAATTCAGCCATTTTGTCATGAATTACAGCGCCGCCAACGGTAATGTCACTTCTCAATAGGTCCAGCCGTTTGCCTACAATTTCTAACAGACACATGAGTGACGTTATAAGGTTTTTTTGGTTATACCTACAAAGCCCTAAAAAGAATTGGATATCACATGAAAAATTTATATTTGGTTAAATTTTTTAAAATTATTACAGTTTGAGTAACGGGCAATTTCTAGTTCTAATTCAAGTATCTCCCGCCAGTAAAACAAGTTGTAACCGTTTTCGTACTTGTTGTTATTAGTTGTCAGTTGTCACGCTGGTCTGTCTACAATTGTTTTTTGAACAGTGGTACGTTAAATATAAAATTAATATATTTAAAAACAATATATTAAAATAAAAGTTTAATTTTACACCAAAATGTATATTGAACCTGGTACTTTTAATCTTAATAATGAGGAAGATATAAAACTAGAAGGACATTATGAAATAAAAACAGTAGACCATACAGTGGAAGATGATTCTTACTACGAGAAAGAGAATATGTCAAACCAAGCAGTGTATATTACAGGAAATGTTTTGTTCCGAAAAGATACTGAGACCATCGATGAATTAATCAAAGTATTTATTCGATACACAACTGACCCGTGCAGTGATTTAGATTTAGATTTTTCTGTTAAATCTGAGAAACAAATGAGATGGGGAACAATCTGTCCTACTCAAAAGGTACTATTTGTGTATAAATCAAAAGTATTTATAGCTTATGGCAGATATATTTTTGGTTACGATGCAAAGTATGTTGTTATAAAACGAGGATCTAAAACCGGTCTTGGTAAAATTGAATTTAACTTGAACTATGAGGAATCTGAAGATGAAGAAGATGACGTATATGACGATGAAGAAGATGATGAATATGAGAAAGAAGAAATTTATAAAGACACTGTTAAAAATCATGATATTGAGAAAGATAAAATAATATTAGCTGTTCCTGAGAAGAAACGTAATTGTAGTGATTATGTTTACTCGTTTATGATATATGATCAAGAAACAAAAGTAGTTGATGCCTTTGGAATGTACAGTTAATTTTTTTCATGTCTATCTGTTGCTATAATTTTGTTATAATGTTATCTATATAAATAAATTTGGAAGCTTTATCTAACTTTTTATTTTTTATCACACGTGGTTTCTTTCAGGTTTATAGATTTTTCACGATTATATGACAATATCCACCAAACACTTAATTTCTGTATGTCTCTCTTGAGATTCACACAAAAACAGCTTTCAAAAAAAATATTTTCACATAATTTGTAGTAAGTTCAGGTATTCGTTCAGAGTTTGGTGCAGAGTAGGTGCAGAGCACTTGCAGTATATGTGTGGAATAATAACAGAATTTTACAGGGAACATGTAAGCTCAAACTCGAACGACTCGAAACTAACAAAATATAAAAATCATGTAAATTATAAACTATTTCACTAATATGGGTTATTTCGGGGTTCAAAAGAACAAAACGTGGTAATTTTACACCTTCCTATAAAATGCACATGCCTGCACTCTATTCCACAGCTTGCCGAGGTGGGGTTTCTATAAACCCCACCTATAAATTAAATTAAACAATACTATTGTTAACACCTTTCGCACTAAAAGCTCTACGGTGTGTAGAGCTTTTAGTGGGAAAGCTGTTTGGAGTTACCACTTGCATAACCGAACAACGAAGGAGCATAAAGGATAAAAAGATCAGGATTTGAATTTAGACTATCTGCAAAGCTGTATATAACTAAAAAGTAGGGATGATTATTGATGTTCAATGTTTTTAAGAGACTGATGATTTTTAACGAACTATCGATGTTTTTGACACTGATATTGTGAGACTAATGTTAGCGTTTCAATCAATGCGTTTCGATCAATGTTTTGGTTCGATAATCTTTTTTTTGATTTTTCTACTTACAAATAAAATAAACATGTAAGAAAATTAAGGTAGGCGAAGTAAGAAATTAGTTAATTCTTTTGTATTCTACGTTCTTTTAGGGTATTACGGTTTAAGATGTTCATCCAATTCTAAGACTGATTTAACATTATTGCAGAAACTAATGGCATATTCGATTGGACCACTCTAGAATTGCTCTGCGAGCGAGCAAATGACGTCATGCCACAGTATATACAGTAGTTTCACTCGACCGTTTTTCTGTACCAGATTTTTCATGCGCATGTGTGAAGCCTGGTTAGGACGTGCAGTTTTGCGAAGTGAATAAATTAAAAAATATTAAATATTATTTTATATTTAAGTAATTTTCCTACTTTATTATTATACTACTTTCAATAGTTTTTGTATAATATTTTTTAAATTCATTTTAGAGTCATAAAATACAAAAATCTTTTGTTAATCATATAAAGTTAGTCATATAAAGCTTATTCGTCCGTATCCATACGCGTAATAGTCTGTATCGTTCTTTAGAATTTTGGTTAGGACGAGGTAGCTCGAGGTCACGAAAATGTGGTACGCCAACATCAAAGCTTCCGACACGAGTCGGCTTACTGATTTTACTGTGGTCATGCTCTATCCGAGTTTTACTAGCGAGCGCGCCAGAGCAATTCCCAATCGAATACGTTTTTATTATTGTTATTATTAATTATTTAAAAATACAAAACGTTACTTTTTTAAAATTATTTTATATCTTTTAATTTCTTTATTTGATTTATTATACAAAAAGATACATCAATACTTTATAAAGATTCAATTAGTTCTAATAAACATACTAGCTTTGAAATACCGCTACGCGCCACATTGCTCGACGCTGCTCTGACTCTCTAGCCAGAGCAAGAAAAAGTGCACTCTCAGTGCAGTTACCTTTCCAATCGAATACGAATTTTATCAACTCTAGAGCAACTGCTCGCCCAATCGAATAAGAAACTTGCTCGCCGAGTGACCTGAGTGCATAGTAGACCACCCAATCGAATACGCTATAAGTTAATATCTTGTATAATATTCACCTATCTGAATCGCCATATTCGGAACTCTTGTAACATCTCGTATGTAATCGAACAGTTTCGCGATGCTAGGCTAAGAGAAGCATGCGGTGCGGGGGGTAGCCAGTGACGTGGTAGTAGACTGTAGTCTTGGATATATCTACATATATACCATGATACTAAAAACTGATGTCATCTTATCGTCTTATCGCTGTTTAAGCTGCGATTAAATCAAACTTTTTTAAGCGTTATTTCTATTATTCAGTGCTAAAACTCTTTTCACTTTCAATTTGGGAGTTAAAAAAGAAAATATTTAAGTATCTCCTTTATTATTGACTTAATAGCAAAAAGGCATGACAAAAATTGTTTATAATAAAAAAAAATAAATCTTTTTTTTGTGTATGCATTGTTTCATTTAGATGAGAAACGCGGAGAAAAAAAAAATTGTGCTTGACATGTTTAATATTTTGAATATACAGGCTATTCCAAACGATTAGGCGCAACTAACTGGAATTTTCATTTTTGTAAGTTGTCATTAGCTATTTTTATATACAGACGATTCCGCTTAATTGGGCCACCGCTTAATTGGGGCAGCCGCTTATTTGGGCCAAATCTCAAAGAACAGAAACCAAACCAAGGAACCAACAGTAAATTTACATGTTTAATTGGGACAACATTCCGCTTAATTGGGACAGTAAATTTAAGATCACAGTACATATTATGTTACACATATTCTCAAGAAAAAATTTGTACAAAGAATTTCGTATTACAGCGTTATTTTATGCAGGAAGGAAATGAAGGTAGCCCTACATCCGCACTGAATACCTGTGCTGATTTTGTAGAATTGAAATGTTACAAAAACAAAAGACAGACTACACTTGACGCATTTTTGCATTGAATTAAATTGTATGTACCTATTTATTATTTTATTTTGGAATTTATTATTATTTTTCTTAAAAGTTTATATTTTTTTGGTTATATGTAATATATAGTTTTGTCCAAGAGTTTATAAAGTAAAATAATTGAAAGAAAAATATGCATTGTTTAATTTTATGTGAAATTCGCTTAATTGGGGCAGCCGCTTAATTGGGCCAAAATGTCTAAGTCCCGATGTGTCCCAATTAAGCGGAATCGACTGTATTTAATAACAGAAAAATATTTCAAAAAAAATTATTTAACAACAGTTGCTATAAAAGCAATAACTAACAACTTTTATTTGAGACATTTTTTGATAAAACGAAAAACAATTTTTTTTTAATTTTCGAAATTAAGTTAAAAAATCAGCTGTGGCCACCACAGGACCGACCGCCATCACAAAGTACTTGTATAAAATACATTCTAGTAGTAGAGTAGAAATAACTTGGTCTAATATTTTCTAACAGAGATATTATTTATCATAACCATGGAAACGTTACATATAAGTATGAAAAAATAGATACTATAGAAAAAAATTCGAATAATTTTTAAATTTTTTCTCGTTTTATCAAAAAAGGTCTCAAATAAATGTTGTTAGTTATTACTTTTATAGCAACTTATGTTAAATAAATTTTTTCGAAATATTTTTCTGTTGTTAAATATTCGCAAAAATCTTAAAATCTACACGAGTAAACTCCCATTTCTAGTCAACCAATTTTTACCAAAAGTTGATCAACTCGTGCCATTGATGTGAAATGCTTAAATATGAAGTTTCATAAAAATCCTTTTAGCCGAATTTGCTCTGCATGTGTACATAGTCGGACGGACGGATAGACAGACAGACAGACATCATGATAAAAATAGTCAAAACGTTATGTAGTGACCTCAATTCGTGGAGATCCCTCGAAATGTCAAAATCCGTATGATCACAATACCTCCATTATATGTTGGCGGTCGGTAAAAAAATAAGATCCGATTTTGGTGATAAAAAAAAAAAAAAAAATGTCTTTCGGTAAATGTTTTAATCTACCGCCATCTCCCGCTATTTTTAGTGCACTTCTACCGACACAACAGAGTTTCATTTGGCAACACTGGTAGTAATTCAAATATCTCCCTCCAGCAAAATAGTAAGTCGCAATAGTTTTCGTATTGTCACGCCGGTTAAGTCTACAATTATATTTAAATAGTGTATACGCTGAATATAAAATTAACATTTTTGAAAACAATATATTGAAATAATTTTTTTAATTTTGATCAAAATGTATATTGAACCAGGTAATTTTAACCTTAATAATGAGGAAGATATAAAACTAGAAGGTCATTATGAAATAAAAACTGTGGACCATACGGTGGAAGATGAATCTTACTACGATAATTGGAATATACCATGTCAAGCAGTGTATATTACAGGAAATGTTTTGTTCAGAAAAGATACCGAGAACATCGATGAATTAATCAAAGTATTTATTCGATTCACAAGTGAACCATGCAGTGATTTAGATTTAGATATGTCCATTAAATCTGAGAAAATAGTGATAGGTGGAACAATCTGTCCCACTCGAAAAGTGCTGTTTGTCTATAAATCAAAAGTATTTATAGCTTATGGCAGATACATTTTTGGTTATGACAGAGGTTATATTACTATAAAACGTGGATCCGGAACTAATATTGAATTCGATGATGAAGAAACCGATGAATTCCCGACTAAGGAACATGAAATTGAGAACGATAAAATAATCTTAGCTGCTCCTGAGTTTGACTATAACAGATTTAATGAATGTAATGAATATGTATATTCGTTTATGATATATGATAATGAAACAAAAGTAGTCGATGCCTTTGGAATGTACAGATAATTATTTTCTAAATTACCTGTTGTGTAAAATTTATATTAATGTTATAAGCAGTATAATTATTATTTTTAAGAAATATCGTAAAAACATGAATAATAAGTGGTAAATATATTCTACCATGTTTAATTATAGTAATTTATTTAACAAGCATTTAATGGAATTAATGAAGTGAAGTTTTCGACTTTGATTTGTAAACAGTATAGCTTTGAGCGATTGCACCACAATATGTATCACAAATTTAAAGAAAAGAATAAATCAAAATATATATGAATATTTTTAAAATATTTCTTTATAAAAATAATTGTGACTCTTCCCCAGTTATTAGCAATTTTAATGAGATTTGCATAGTCGTAGTAAAAACATTTATGATAATTTACATTATTCATTTTTATTTTAATATTCAAAAATATGTACTACTTATAAAAATAAACTATGTAGTTAAAAAGTCGTCATATTATTAAACATAATTTAATTTAACTAAATCGTCATATTTGCTTGACGAGTTGCTACGGGTAGATTATTAATTATAATGAAAATTATTATAATGAAACAAGTTTTTTTTACCAGCACGATCAGTATTAGTTTGGTATTCAATTTGATCGGATATGCATGCATATGATCTGCAGGCATTAATATTGTGATATTATGTTTATTAAAAATATTATATTCTGTTTAAGTTGCTTAATAACACAGGGCTGCGAAGGTTGGCCGCTTTTAATAATATATGGTAATTTTAATAGATAACTAGTGATAATGATAGAAAGTAATATTATTATTTTTTTTTTATCACGTGCCGATTTTTTTTTACCATTCTTTAAAAATTGAGGTCTTATTATTTATGACTCATATTTAGTAGGGCCGAATGTAAATATTCCTGTTGTCTTAAGATTCATATAAATAAACAATGATTTATATGTAAATACTTAAACATCAAAAGTGTTGAGTGATAAAAATCGCATACACGCGGTTACGTCAAAAAATCATGATTCATGACAGTTCCGCAAAACACAAGAAAAAGGCTACAAGGCAGGCTTTTCTCCCTGAGAAGTGTTAATAGGAAGTAAAAAAATTAAGAATTACCTTCATCATAAAAAATTCTCCATATTTTATCTTGTTTTTTATTTAAAAATATAATCCATGATACTTTCTTTTGAGAATTATTAAAAAACTAAACGTGATGGAGAAAATCTAAAACTTGATAAGAAATCAGGATTCACTATTCTACCTAAATCACCCCTTAAAATCAAATCGCCGGAAATTTTATTTTTTTCGCAGCCCTGTGTAATTAGTTGGCAGACTATCGTTCCTTAAATTCTTTTCTATATTTGTTAATTCTTACATTTCTCAATATGATACAATATACAGTCTGTTCCAAACGCTTAAGCGGAACTAGATTTTGCAATCTAGTTACTTTCATCGTTTAAATCGTGCCTTTCGGCCGTTTTGTTTAAGCTTTGTAAATCATACTTACAATAAACATTTTTTTGGTTAAGGTTAATATCATTTTAAAATGTCATTTTCTTTATATTTTGATTTTTTGTGTCATTCTTAATACAAATTTCCCATTTATTTATTTTTTTGTCATTAAAATATCTAAAAAAAATTATTTAATTTTGACATATGTCATTCGTTTCCATGGTTTCATTGTTGGAATTTTAAATTTTGACATCCCAACGTGAAAAATGAAATATCCCAAGCAAGGTCCCTTCTCGTGACAACCTAAAAGAACTAAATTCCCATTTAGTTCCGCTTAACCGTTTGAAACAGACTGTATATATATATATATATATATATATATATATATATATATATATATATATATATATATATATATATATATTAATATTATTTATATATCTTATATATGTATTAGACTTAGAGTACTACTTAAATTTATATATTACACTGTAATTTTAAATATGCTATTCCATGTCTGTATTTGGATTCTTTCTGTAGGACTGTAAATTTAAATAAATATATAAATAAATATTAATATATTATTATCTGTAATAATTTTGTGGTATAATAAATAAATAAATATTCTATTTTTAATTTTTTAAGGTCTTTTTTTATTTTATTATATTAAATATGTTTAACCATAATTCTCATTCAGTTTTTAAATATTATTTTAGCATAATACCCCTACCAAGTCCACCAAAAATTATAAATCAAGTTATCATACAAAATATGTCAAACAGCAATAATAGCCCAATAGCAAAGACTTTGCTTCGAAATAATTACCACTAAGCTGAATTTTGGTACTCACCTTAATTTAGGCGTTATAAGTAAGGTGTAAAAAGTCCACATCGATATCATATTGGCTTCGAAAGCTATTCAAGGTCTAAGGTCACGAAAATTGTTTAGTTGCGGATTTAATGTCGCTATCTATTGACCGGACGCAATTATGGTTATTATAAAAATTGTAGATTGAACAATTTTCTTCATAAAATGTCATAAAAAGTAATTATCCACAATCGAGTACTGTTTCTATTATTAAAACATCAACATCAACAAAGCTTGTTTCGCAACGATGTTGAACTTTAGCTGATACTTGTCTAGTATCCTATAAAGCAGTGATGATGAACCTTTTTTCCCAGGGCAAAATTGAATTTGAAATTTTGTAGATTCAAATCATGGGTCAAATATATAATGCGTAAACAAAAATCTGCCGCTTTAGGGTGTATTTGTGTGGAACACCCTACTTATCTCGTTAACTCTACATGAGCTAGTGGCCTTGTATTTGACGCGTATAATATATACCTGTAACAAGTAATACTTGAATTCTATCCTGCTATTATTATCATATTTACCGATTTTCGTACTTTTTTCGTAAATGCGCTCGCTTAGACCCAACCTTAGTTATCTTAGAATCTCTCTTTACAATCTTCAGACCTACAAAGATCTTTTTTTATACGGGTCATTTGAAATTGATGTATGATTATACGAGGGACATTCAATAATTAAAGAGACAAATTGATGTAGAAAAAAAAAAAAAAAACGGTTTGTAGGAGGACTTGGGTACTTTCATGGCTTTAGATTGAACGTATGTATTTGTACCTTTCATTTACCTTTACAACATAGCTATTGAAATATTTAAAAAATTGCTTACCCCATGGTAATTGATGAACAATACCAGTGTCCAAAATAACACCGAGTGGGAAAGTTTCTTGTTGATTGACAAGCGGCAATTCAGCTCTCGCGGAATCTACTTGATTCCATTGTTGCCATATTGTTGGGTCACCAGTTTGGGCTGTTCCTAGCACTCCAACTTCCATACTATTTGCAGATGCAATTATCAATACTCCCCTGTAATAATTAAAAACAAATAAATTAATATTTGCTATAAAGAAACAAAAGTCAATGCAAACAACTGCCAAACAGAATTAGTTTACATACGTCAATAGATCAGTCCTAGCTGACGTCACTCGTCATGTGATTTCACGTCGTGGAGGAATAACATAAATGTTTTTATTTTCGCTAATTCTGCAGTGAATTTAGGTGCTTATCTATCTATATATATAAAAGGCAATATCCTGACTGACTGACTGACTCACTCATTACCGGACAGCCCGAACCCCTTGGCCTAGATACTTGAAATTTGGAGAGTATAATCCCTTCATGACGGAAGCACCCACTAAGAACGGATTTTTCGAAATTCAACTCCTAACGGGTGAAATGTGATTTCACGGATTCCTTAATATCTCTTAGGGCCGATGGAATATCGACTTATATTTTGCTTATTAGGATTACCCATACAAATGCCGAAAAACATATTTCAGGATTTTGTCCTAATCAACCCCTAAAGGGGTGAATCTACAAACAGGGTGGATTATACATCCCGTCGTATTTCCTGTGTTTGTTGAGTTATAACGTTTCTTTTTGGCACATAGATGTCTTTTTAAAATATCTCGAAATGGTTTTGACAGTTTTTTTTTTAATTCACCCCTAAAGGCTGAAAAGGGGTGAAATGTGATTTCAAGGTTTGCTTAATATCTCTTAGGATCAATAAGATATCGACTTGCTTTTATTATTATCCATAGATTATTAGCAAATATTATCCATACAAATACCGAAAAACTTATTTCTGAATTTTGTCTTAATCAACCCCTAATGGGGCGATTGTACAATCGGGATGAATTATACATTCCGCCGTATTTCCTATGTTTGTTGAGACGTAACATTCCTTTTCGGCACATAGGTGTCTTTTTAAAATATCTCGAAATAGTTTTGACAGTTTTTTTAAATTTCACCCCTTAAGAGTGAAAAGGGGTGAAATGTGATTTCAAAGATTCCTTAATATCTCTTAGAATCAATAAGATATAGATTTGGTTTTTGCTTATAAAGATTACCCATACAAATGCCGAAAAATGTATTTTAGGTTTTTATCCTAATCTACCCCCTAAAGGGGTGAATCTACATTCGGGGTTTTGACAGTTTTTTAAAATTCACCCTTAGGATATTATACATTAATGGATATTTATACCCGATGGATATTTTTTATTCGATAGAACGTTCCTTTGTCATAGATACATGAAATTCACGGATTCCTCGTGTTTTTTCACGGATTCCTCAATATCTCTTAGGACAGATGAGATATCGACTGGGTTTTTGCTTACAAATGTTACCCATACAGAAATTTAAAAACAAACTGTGGATTTTACGCTAATGAGACTATCAATATACCGTAGCGAAGCACGGGTTTTCATCTAGTAGATATATATTTTTCTATTTTGCATTAATAAGAGAGTCATTATGAACCTGAATTGAGTGTTATAATGAGTTTCATTATGACACTTAAAATTTTAATTCATAAAATTGGTACAATAACCTACAAATTTTACAAAACATAATTGATAGCTACCTTGAAAAATATAAAACTGTGAAATCAGTTCGGCCAACCGCTACATTCACATAACAAGTTCCCTAAAGCTGCGTTCAAAGCTCTTTTAATTAGTTGACTGTGCACTGTGCCTTATGGATATGTTTATTAGATTGTTTTAACGATCGAGATAGAGTTTACAACTTAAGGAAATTAGTGAGTTACGAATAGTGCGACATCTGTGTCTTTAAACCATCTACGGTGGCTTCATAAAATGTTTATTATCTAATTATCTATTATAGTTTTCCTAATTCTGCTGTTCTCAATTTTACTAACTAAACCTAACCTAATTATCTACATTGATCATATTTACTGTTGTCTTTGTAATTTTGGAACAGATTTGCTGTAATCGGCGCGATGACATTTTGTTAGGTTATGTAAAGGCATACAATGTGAACGTTCTCTCCGATATAGACTGAGATAGCCAATGTAGTCTACCCTGACACCGGGGCAAAATGAGCACAAGAAAGCTTTTTTTATATCGTCATAACTTTTATTTTTGGATTTAGGTTTTTTTACTGTCTGTAATAATTAAACAATAAATAATCTTACGAATATAAAGTATTTCGAAATTTTTTACGATATTCCTTAAGATTTTATTAAAGATAATCCTTAAGGTGCCAGTTATGCCCCGGCTTCCCCTAAATACAGTGGAACTTCAATATTCGTGCACGCCAATGTTCGTCTTTTTGATATTCGTACTGTTTTTTTTGTTGAAATTTTTGTTTGATATTCGTCCAAAAAGTCAATATTCGTTCCACCTCGTGGCCGCCGAGTCAGCTGATCGTCTGTTGACTGGCTCAGTCTCGAGCAGTGATTAAAGTGAGTGCATTAATTCTCGTTTAATACTTTATTTTGAATATTTACGAGTTTTTACAGTTAATTTTTTAATAAATACAGCACTGTACCATGTTTTTTTACTGTCACCATGGGTCGTAAAAAGTCAGAGGAGGAACAAGCAGATGATGGGCCGGTTCCAATTGCTGAAATTAGGGAATAGCTGTCCAATTGGGGGGGGGGGGTAGTTAATGAGCGTATCAATTCATTTGATGACGATGTATTTAGACACTTTCGGAAAATTAAAAAAAAAAACAGAGCAAAACAAACAACATTGGATAACTTCTTTTAAAAAACGAGTGCTGGTGAATAGTCTGGAAATGTTATTGAATCATAAGGACATCAATCACCAGAAGTGACATTACTTGATGTCATAATGGAAGGTGAGTCCCCTTCCAAACAATAACCTAACCCCTCTAAAATATTATAAACTCTTAACAACAATCATTGTTTTTTTTTTTCAAAACGTAAATTTCTTTTAAATTTTATTTATGCATGTATTTATCTAATTAGAATGTATTTGCAATGATTTCCGAGAAGGATTTTTTTTAAAGAATAGATAGGCAAATTCGTCCTACAATCAGGAACGGATTAATGTCGAATATTGGAGTTCCGCTGTATATATATATTTTTGGTATTCCAAAAAATGATATGTTTGCATCTTTTACAGCATTTGAAGTGTAACCAGGAGCAATACAATAGGACCGCATTTCGACAATTCCTATTTATATTTAGAATAACCTAAATTATAATATCCCTTAACCGTAAGGTATTAGATTTAAACTACAATTACGTTTATTTACCCTATGAGAACTTATTAATTCTGTGTTATATTAAATATAGTCAGCGCTCGCTAACGTACATCCGCTTAACGTACGTTCGATGATACGTACATGATTAATTACGGATCCTATGTTCGTACGAACGTGAACGTTGTTCGTACGAACGTACATCGCGTAACATGAAAATGTCGCTTTTGTACGAACGTACACATTGTCCGCGCAAACGTACATCGCGTCACTCGAAAACGTTGTTTTCGTATTTGATATGGCAACTGTATGGTTAAAAAAAGGGAAAAGAAATAGCACACAATGTATAATGTATAATCGGATTCACGAAAAATGTCCGATTATTAAATGACCGCATTTAATTTTGAAAGAGTAAACTTAACGTAAAATTTGTTTGAATAAAACTTACAGATTTTAAAATTTTCTACAAAAAAAGATTATTACACTTTTTTTTCTTCATGAATGATCATTTGCAAGATATTCAAGTTTATTAATTTAATGCCCCTAATATTTTCGTAAATCCGAATAGAACAGTAAACAAGTAGTACTAATATATAAAAACATGTTAAAAAATAAAAATAAACCATACATTATATAAAATAAACATGTTTAGAAAAATTAAGAACTACTTAAAAAATTATTATTTGTTGTTTTTAATTAGAAATTTGTCCATTGTCAATTGTACCGCAGTTTTCTTTTTGTCTTGATATAAAAGTTTATAAAAAGCGGTGCTATTGCGTATATTATTAACAACACTGAAACTTCTATCAATATCCGGGTCCGAATTCTCGATAGTGTCAATGAGTTCTTCCACTTTGCCTAATATTCCACTTGCTGTTTTTAGTTGTATTTCGGTAGTTTCGTTCTCGGTTTTTGGGTCTTCTTTTTCAGTTCTTATTTGCTCTTGTAGTTCTAATAACTCATTAGTTGTGAGTTCGTCCGCATGTGATTCTAACAAATCGTTAATATCTTCAGTGTCCATATTCAGTTCCAATTTTTTTTTTTAATACATGTGAATACACTGCTGTGTATTCACACACAGAAAAGCACTCGTAAGTACGTGTACATATTCGGCTGCGTTCGATGTATTTACTGATTCTTCTCTCTAAGTGTGAGTGCAGGTGGAAAATTGAAAGATAGAAAGAAGTTGGTAACACTGTATTTCAAGCTTCATACGCATATCTTGCCTAAATATAACTTCAAAACAATCAATGAATATTGGTCATTTATAAAAAAATAAAAAATGTACGTTCGTGCGAACAAAGGTACGTTCGTACGAAAAAATGTACGTTCGTATGAACATAGGGACCGAAAGTATGTACCAATTAGTCGTATTTACATGCATTTATACGGTAATATACCGTCCGCTTAACGTACGTTCGATTAACGTACGGGAATCTGTGTACGCATTGTGTACGTTAAGCGGGCGCTGACTGTATACAGTTTAGAAACAACGCGGACATAAAAACAACATAATTAAAGGTGCCAAATGCCAAATTTAAATAATGCTAATTTGAAAATTGTCTATTTAACATAGTGGCATGTGGCTGTAGCAGTTGTGATACCTCCAACTTGTGAGATGACGTCTTGCGGACCATGTGATAAGACTGATCTATATTTTTACTATTTCTAATACACTGGTCAGTGGCGTAACTTCATAGTTTTACCCCCACCGCAAGTTTTTTTGCTCACCCCACAGAATTTCTTTGGGCCCCCTAAAAGGTTTGACAATATTGTCTAGAGCAGCGGTTCCCAACCATTTTTGACTTGCGAACCCCTCTCAACATAATATTTATTATCGCGAACCCCGTGAGGGCTCTGAAATCGTATAAGGTGCACAGTAGAGACCATACCCCTGGCACTCTTATGGGCGATAAATCCTACCGTGACGTCACCAGTTTTAGTTTGTCATCGACTGGGTAGTGGCGCTGAAGTTGGTTAGATAAAGCAAGCGACAGCTAACTATCCTTTTGTATCTGTGTTTTCTATGCAGTTAACGTTATACCAATTCGATGGTATTATTTATTGTGTTTTTCATGACAAAGAATTTTAACAAATCCAAGTTTAAGTGAAGTGTTTTACTGTACAAATAAAGTGTGTTGTCAAACAATAGCAGTTTATAGTATCGAGAATTAGTGGTGTTTAAGAAATGTGTATTGTAAATCACTCAATTTTCAACTAGTTTTAGGTTATGTTTTTAACATTTACGTTGATAGCGTCTAGTAATTTATTGTGGCTCATATGAGAAGTTATTTAAGAATTAAATAATAAAAAACAAAACCATCGAATTAAAAATTTTTTATTGATTGTAAAATTTGTACTGTTTTTTGATTGTAAATAATGTAAATTTTAATTTTGCAGAATGCGAGCATTCTGCAAAATTATTAACTAATATTTCAAAGCATGTTATAAAAATTATACTATTTAATTATGTAAAACAATTAAATCAAGTAATTATTGGCAAAGAACTTAGAGTAAATGATAATGCATCGAAATATTTTAAAGATGCAATAAAAATGTATTTAAGGTTAAGATATAAAAAATAAAATGTATTTACAAAATGTACTATTTTATTTACCTATTATACCTGTTTTATTTACCTAAGAATAATACCATTAATTTTAAATTTCAAATACTGGTGCCGGATTGGAAATATGTAGTATCTACATTATCGATTGAAAATACAATTAGTTTGGCATCATTTCGTTTCTGGCGTTAGTACTAATGTAAAAAAATTACTATACCAGTGTCATATCTATCTTGTCTATGGTAGAGACTTTTTTGTGTAAAATATAATATTACTGTTTTCTTTATTGTAATTCTAATAACATCGACGACGCGCGTGCAATTGCTCCTAACTGACGTTTTTTGATAAACTGCGTTTTTGATAAATACGAATAAATAACATAAAAATCTATCTAGTGGCAAGTTATCTTAGCCAGAGAAAAATTATTAATGCTTTATATTTAATACTTTCAATCGTATAAAATGAGGCTAGTTTCTGTTTTGCGTATGGTATTTATTTTCTACTCCCTCCGTTCCAAAATAAGTGTCCGATTTAGGAATTTTATTTGTTCCAAAATAAGTGTCCAATTTCACAAAAAAATATGCAAAGGGATATGTAACGTATATTTTCACAACTAAACTAAATGTGAGGAAGCTTGTAATCGTTGCCTCCTCTATGAAGCATGGTCAATTCCATACACTTCTGCAGTGTAATGAAACAATTGTCTAGTTTTCCGCGGTTATTTCATCCCATGTTTTATGCACGGCCGCAATGAGTTTATCAATACTGGACGAGGACTCTTTGTGTTGTAATGATTGAATGGCGTTAAAGAAACCAAAATCGAGGACTAATTTAAATAAATAACTACTGATACATTTAATTTCATTATTTCAATAACCCATTAAAAAAACTAAAATCGGACACTTATTTTGGAACGGAGGGAGTAACAGTTAGTTAAAATTTTTGGCTCACACCAACAATGGCTATTTGCACCTAACACAGACCATCTTAATAACTAGAGTATATTATAAAAAGAATAAATTAATTGATATGCAAGTAAAACAGTTTTTGTTGTTTTTTGACAAACTATATCTATGTCATTTGTATATGCGCTTTGTCGAAATACACGAACTGCCGCTATTGCAGACTTATAAGTGCGAACTCCCTAGATCAGTGTTTCCCAACCGCCGGTCCGTGAAATTTTTTTGCCGGTTCACGAGATTTTTTTTTTTACTATGCAACTATTCGCCATTAAGTTATAATCCACTTCATTCTGAGATGAAAATCTCGGTCCTTAATCAGTTAATTGCTTAAGTATTAATTTGTTTTGTTTTTCACTAATATGTGATTTTTTTTGTTTTTTTGTGTTTGTAATTAGTGCAATAAAAAATAAAATCAGTTGTGGCCACCACAGGATCGACCGCCATCACAAAATACTTGTTTAATTTATGCTGTTTTATCACAAAATGTCTCAAATAAAAGTAGTTAGTTATTGCTTTTATAGCAACTTTTGTTAAATAAATTTTTTCGAAATATTTCTCTGTTATGAAATATTTGCAAAAATCTTAAAACCGACACGAGTAAACTCCCATTTCTAGTTAACCGATTTTTACCAAAAGTTGATCAACTCGTGATTGATGTCAAAAGCTTAAATATGAAGTTTCATAAAAATCCTTTTGGCCAAATTTGCTCTGCACGTGTACACGGACCGACAGACAGACATCATGATAAAAATAGTCAATACGTTATGTAAGGACCTCAATTCGTGGAGATCCATCGAAATGTCAAAATCGGTATGATCACAATACCTCCCGTATAAAGTGTGTTTGTTTGAAACGGGGCACCCCAAAAATCTCCTTTATTTGTAAAAATACAAAAAATCTTCAGAACAAAAGTTAAACTAGACAAAAAGGCCCATCTTGAGATATTTTGTTTCTTTTTTTATTGTTTTCAAAGCTTACTACGTTCAACTTTGTAAAACTTATGTTGATTATTATTTTGTAAATAAATGGTCGCCATTTTGAAATGGTTAACATAAAAATATGACTTTTTGGTGTCATTGTAAAGCTAATTTAATGTACTTTTAGGAAAAAAATATAAAATTATCGATTCCCTATGCTAGATCAAAAGTTGACATCATTTCCGGTGAAACCGTAAGTGCCTCAGAATTCTTATAGTAACCTTTAGATGGGCCTTTTTGTGTAGTTTAACTTTTGTTCTGAAGATTTTTTGTATCTTTACAAATAAAGAAGACTTTCGGGGTGTCCCGTTTCAAACAAACACCCTGTATATGTTGGCGGTCGGTAAAAAAACTTTTGCGATACACATTGCTTTCTAAACTTGCCAGTCCGCGAATTTTTTCTAGGTTCCTTGCCGGTCCGCCATGAAAAAAGGTTGGGAAACGCTGCCCTAGATCACCTTGGCGAACCCCTAGTTGGGAACTGCTGGTTTAGAAGAACCAAGTTGTTGCAATTGTAGTTCATTATACCTTTTCAGCTTACTTTAGCACATTCCTTATGTGACAATGAGCTCTATATTGCGACATTTCCTCAATAAATGCACACTACGCATTCTCAATTACCAATTACAAATAATGCAACTCATACAATTGTAAATATGTATATATATTGTATTATATTAGAAATAAATCAGTCTTAGTTGAATCTCGGTCTTCTCACTATCCTTCGGGATACAACAAAGTGATATAATAAAACTACATGTAGAAGTTCCATGGGCCCCTAAATGGCGTGCCCCCCCCCGCGCTGTTGTGGGCGTAGCAAGCAATTAGTTATGCCACTGATACTGCTAAGAAAAATATTAACTACTTACCAAGTAGGTTGAAAATGTATATAATATTGTGGAGGTCTTAAATTTCCATAACTGTAGCAAATATCTTCATAATTGATAAAATTAACAGGTCCAGTCTTGGGTGAATTTACAATAAGAATGGCAGGTCTAGCATCTGGATCGGCAGCATCTTTATACACTGCTACGAATTGGTAATTACTTATCCAATAAACATTCACTACAGAGAATGGCCCTGTTCCAGTCAAAGCTGGTGCTTGGATAGACTTCACCGCTTTCAGGTCTGGTTTATATTGGGTCAAAGCTCCATTTGCAGAACCTACTACTATCTGTTTCCCTTTTGGACTCCAACAAAAGCAACTAAAAATAGAAAATAAACATTTTTAGGATTAGGAGGTACACACAAGAACCATGTATATCGTCATTCACGTGTGTATAAAGAGTAGATATTGTGGTCAAACCTCTAAACATAAAGCCCTCAAATGCATGTCGTGCAAATACAATTCTTTGACCCACATATAGGAAAAATACTAAGACTTCATAAAAATATATCATTTAAAAAATGAATACATAAAAGCAGGGCTTTTTAGGGATTTGTAGGTATTACCAAAAAACCTTTATACCGTCATTTTGTCGTCTGTCTGTGTGTCTGTTCGGTAAAAATTGCAGCCAAACGGCTAAACCTAGAAAATTGAAATTTGGCATGCTTATACAACTCTTTGACCCGCACATAGGAAAAATATTAAAACATCTAAAAATCAGATCCCAAATATAAACAAATGTGTTCATCGAAAAAAAAAAAGTTTTTAAAATTCTGAGTAGGGTATTAAATGAAAGCCCTTAGTATGTGGATTAACGATCAAAATTTTATTTTTGCAAAATAAATTATATTGAGGCGATTTTTGTCAAAATTGTGCAAAAAAATTTTGTCCCACACCCTGTAGCCCGGATGGTTTAAACTAAAAATCTGAAAAAATTCTGAGTAATGTACATTGGTGTGAACCGGAATAGTACAACAGGAATTTTTGCTCAGATTATGTTTTCGGAAAATAACGCATTTTTTGGGTTTTTATGGTTGACGATGTAAATATTTAATATGTTATGTAACACAGTTAATCAGTATGCTTTCATGGTGTAGTGGTTGGACACCTCACTTTCTAAATTGCAAAGTAGGGTTCGGATCCAGTCTGGAGACAATTTTATTTTTTGTTTTTTTTTGCATTTTTATTTTGTTAAAATTATTTTTTCAAAATTCTAGTTATATTTTGGTAAATGTTTCATTTAATTTTTAAAAGCGTAAATTTAATAACCAGTGGGAATTGTTGAAATTATAATTTAATTCTATGTTTCAATGTATACGAAATCAGAGGAGCGGAGCTTATGACTTAAAACAACCAATGGAAACCATAGGCGCAATTTTCAAAATCTTAATGAACCATGCTGCATAAAAAAAAAAAATACTGCACATATTTAGAAACCTTAATAATGGTATTCGGTACTCGAATTAAAAATAACAAAAAAATATTTTAACATAAAATTTGTTTTGGCATCCCAAATAATCATCCTTCACTCACTAAATACCTGCGAAACCCTGAAATGTGTAAAAATTCTCACTTCACATCAATTTTTTTCTAAAAATAAGTTAGGTGGTATACAAAAAACTTAATAATAAAAAATACCAGATATGGTGAAAAAAAAAAAAAAAACACTGTAATAGAACGATATGTTTTTGCACAAAATAAGTAATTTTATTTGAAACTAGCAAAGTACCCGTTTTTCGCACGGGATAAGTTTAATTAATATCAATTTTTCTTAAAAAACTCAAATAGTTAAAGGTAACAGGCATTTACGTTTAGTCAGTCAGATCAATCCGAGCGAGCTAAATGCTCCTGATCTGTTCGTTAAGTCAGCCGGAGCGTATATATTAACTTATTTTTAGTCAATCCGATTGATCCGCCAGAGCGCTCCGACAATTTCTAAACAATCCGATGATCTAGCAGGATTGCTTGGATTAATGGTTCTGCAGGCGGCGGTTAGCGCGGGTAAATTGAATCTTACAGCCAACTGGAAAGAGATGTAAACATGACTTAACAAAATGCACGAAATAATTGCCGTTTGTGATAGCACTCTCTTACTGGTAATTAATAAACTCATATTTATAAACCAAAACACGGTAACAGTTGTAATCAACAACAAAAATTTGACAGTTGCATTTAGCACCACCGTCACCAGGCGTCACTACTTAAGTTCAGACATATTGCTTACGAAAATATTAACAAAATCTGAGCAATCTGACTAATCTCGTGGCGTCACCAGATCAATCTGAGCAATCTTGTGGATTGCATAAACGTAAACGCCTATTATGTAACGATAGCTTTTTTCAGATTTTTAAGTTCTTTCTAACTAAAAAGAAAAACGGAAGTGATTATGTTGAATAGATTTAGTTATACTTAAAAAACTTTTCTTTCACTCTCCAAAACTACCCCTTAAAATTAAAATTCTGGTATGAAATATAGCCTATAATTCGCTCCGGACGTTTTAAAGTGTATTGAAAATTTCGTGAAAATCGGTCTAGGCCTTTTAGCGTGATGCTCGTATAGACGAACAGATTTTCACAAATACACACATACATAAAAAAAAAAGTAATTATATTGATCGTAATGCTTGAACTTCGCGTTAGTTAAAGGTTACGCGTAGTACAGAATACCCGCTGAAAAAAAAACTTGCTTCTGGAGGACAGGAATTCTATCAAAACTATACCAACAATTTTTCTCCCCTACCCAATAACCCAGAGGGAAATTGTCTAAAAATCTAAAAGAATTCTGAATAATGTACACTGATATGAACTGGAATAGTGCAACAAATAATTTTGCTCAGATTATTTTTGCGAAAAATATTTACTTTGCGGTCGTTGGAAAAAAATAATGCTTTAAAAATTTATTGTGGATTATCAAATGACAGTTAAAACGTAGACTAAGGAATTGCAAATAAATTTTTAAATAATTTTCAATTAGAAGAAATTTTAGTCACAAAAATTATACCATCCAGAGAGATTATTCTAAAAACCAGGGAAAAAAAAAATGAAAACTTAAACAAATTGAAAAGTCAAATGCAAAGGGAAACGAAATCGTACAAACGAAATTGGCCATTCCTTTTTTTTTTATTATGATAATAGATTTTTTGAATAAAATACCGTATATCCCGGAGTCAAACGTATCAATCGATATTAGGTGCTTTCCAGGTAGGTGTGAAATACTCTAAACTACTCCCAAATGTTCTATTCCAATCTACTCTGAAAATTTTTGCGCATGTAACACTTTTGTAGAGTATTTAGTGGAAAGAGGCGCTGCTCTCTTACCAGTGATGGGCATTTACACGTAAACTTTAATTGTTTACGTTTACGTGTAAATTTATGTAAACAATTGGTAAACTTGTCAACAATGTAAACTATGTAAACTGTCAAATAATGAGCTTAGTTTTAGTTATTTAATACGAATAATAGAGAGTTAATGAACAAGTAAATTCAGGTCAAAATAATAAATGTATTTAAAAAATGGTGGGAAGAAACCGAAGGAATAGCTATGAAGAACTAGGTTTTGTTTTAACTAAAGAAAATTAAAGAAAATATAGGACTTTATGCAAAATCTGCAATGAATCTTTTTGTTATTAAAAAATATAGACTGATTTTCTTAAAGGTGACATTTAATGTATTTTGTTATAATATATTTAAAAAATTAGATTGATTTTTATTAATATGTGTATTGGCTTGTCCTACTTTTATATACTTACTTTTTCATTTAAAAGGTTACATTAAAATTTTATTATTTATAAAAATGTATTGATAATTGGGTTCTGTACTTCAAAATAAGTGCACATGTCTAAATCATTGGGCGTGTTCAGCGCCCTAAACAGTTTAGTATGTTCACTACGTTTACCTTCTGAACGTTACCGTTGACAGTCAACAGTTTACTAAACATCTCAACGTAAAAATTTTACGTTTAATTATGGTGACTTGTATACCTAACCTAAATTTTTAGCGGGAAATTTATAAAAGCTAACTAATTGATTAATTCTGCCACTTGAGGACGTGACAGTCTAAAATGGTTTTTAAATTATGTTAGACTATAGTTCCTTATCACGTCTTCCTATCCCAACATTATAAGTTGGCACATTCCTAAGAGGCACAACATTTATAGGTGCCGCCAAGTTATCCACTGCCACTTGGATAACATTAAAATCTATTTCTTCGTCAAACAAAAAATTATCTATTAGAAATGGATCCATCTCTAAATATTTTTTAAGGTTATGTACTCAAACTGTCATATACTCGTGTTGAAACTAACCGCTAACCGTTCAGATATTCACCAAATTGTTTAATCAACGTACGTTTACGTTTAGACTCAACGGTTTAGGCGCTGAACGCGCCCATTGTTTACATTGTTTACGTTGTTTACAAGAGTTTTTGTGTTTAATTTACATCAACTGTTTAAGCGTCAACAATGAGGTAACTTACATCATGTAACTTACGCGCCCATCACTGTTTCTTACGAATTAACAAATGTCTAAGAAAAGTTATCCTAAATGTACAAATTATTATAAATTTTACATATTTATGATACAATAAATGGATTTTACTTAATATTTAAAAAATACACAGTACTAAATGCGTGATAAATCTTTAACAAGTTTGAATTGCATCAGCTGTTTACCCCCACTACAAAGGAACTACAAGTTCTAAAATATAGGGGAAAAATTTTAAGATCGTAGCGCCACGCGGATTTTTTGAAACCATTCTAAATCAGATACCACTTGACATTTACTAGTAAATAATAGCGAAGTGTATCAAAAAACGACAAAAAATAAATAATTGTTTGGGATTTTCTGATTTTGTGAAGTGACATTACTTGTAAACATCTAAAATACTGATACAAAACGAAATGTTATCTGATGTACACAAGTTCATGAAACGCTCACCAGATGGTAGGGTGCTTAGCTGCAAATCCCTATAGACTGGCGACTATAATTACCGAAACGGCGCCACTATCGCCTTCTGAACTTTTGACACGAAAAAGGATAGTCATCTATCAACGTATTTTACAGTATAGGGGAAATTTTTTAAGATCGCTGCGCCATATGCTGTAAAGCTGGAACACTCGAAAGTGACATTAAACCGTTACTCGTGTATTTGTTTACATGGTGAAAATGAACACGAGTTGTATTTTTCCTGTTTTCAGAACTTTTTTTTTTAATTTAACGGTAATCTACGATTTACAAGATATGTAATAATATACTATTCTAAAGAAATTTCAATGAAATTTTTAGTTTTTCATCGTATTTTTAATTCTTTTTGACTGTTTATCAATATAATAGCAACAAAAATATGATAAATATATTAGTAAAAATTAATATCTCTGCCTGAAAATGTAGAAGGGCCTTTTAATATATCAACTGATGATTTAGGCAAGCTTTCGGTAGGATAAATGCTTTTTTTCAGTCTTCTCTTAGACTTAAAAAATCACTTTCCATAAAATGCAACAAGCTAACATATATGCATGGGCTTGGATTTTGTCTCATTTTTAGTTTTTGGGTCCATAAAAACCTACGATCCACTTTCTCTCTGCCTCCAAACGTCGTTTCAATTGATATTTTTTCGGTTTAGGTAAATTATGGAATGTTTACGAAGGATTCTTCCTTATTTACGATTTACATTGCGGCACACAACAAAATTGTTTTTTTTTCCATGACTCACAAAAATAAAACACGCATTTCTCCATTGAACAAAACAAAACAATGTCACTTTCGTATCTTCCGCAAATTGCCACCAGATGTCAGGGCACTTAGGAAGTTTCCCCTATTGTTTTATAAACAATTTTTCGTCAAATTTACGTTTTCTTGTTGTATACAGTATATTGGAATTAAAATCAGAGTATAAAAAAAGTGTACAAATATATGTGAATCCATTTATGATAAAATTTGCTGTTTGTAAATGAATATTTTCAGAGGTTATAATGTTGGTGCCAGCTTATACTCACAGAGAAAATAAAATATTATACTTTGAACTTAAAATATTTATTTGAATACTTAATATCTCCACATTTCTCAAGTAATTTTATAGAAAGAGAACTGGTAATTTATTCTACTCAAGAAAACTATCAAATATTTGCAAAGTAACACACTTACGGAACACCCACGTGAAATAACAAGGGGTTTTAATTATACTAACAATAATTTACACAACATTAAATGCTTTTCTTCCACATGTGAGACAGGGAAAATGAAAAATACAACATTAAAAGCTTGTTTAGAAACATCTGAACAGTAGAAATTCCCTTCAATAAAAAGAAACAAAATTTTAAAATCATTAATAAACTTTCTTCTTCACTTGTAGCTAAACATAAGTTTTAAGGCATTTTTCTCGTTGGTATTAAAATTAAATTGCAGAACTAATAAAGAAACTTTGTCATACACTATAATTTTTTTTAACAAATTTCATGTAATATTGGAAGATTTTCTTCTCTGAATGACAACCATACACACAACAAGGAGTATTTAATCTTTTTTTTATTAAATTTGTCACTTTATTCGTTGTAAAAACGGAGAAAGAATGGACAGAAACAAAAAAACACATGCTGAACTATACGTAAACAATGACAGTATACTTTTTAGGAGTTTTCGCTTTAATACCGCTAGAGGGATACGCGTTAATTTGAGTCACCAACAGGTACTTTAGGGAACGGGTGAAGGTAATTCTGGAGAAGTTATGAGTGTGGAGTACTTTTACTTGGAACAACCACTGAACTGATGGGGGTAACTCGGAACTACTCTTCTTGATATCCTAGAAAGCACCTATTATAACATATTATTAAGATTTATATGTGCACTCGTCGCGTAAGTCAACTTATTTGGATGGTATAATTTTCTATCAGCATCCGTCTATTTCCTGTTTTATAAACAAACTTTTGCTACCGAAAGCCGAAGAAAAGAGGCAACAAAATGATTGAATATTTGAAATCCTTTAAATCGAATTGTTTTGTTTTAGCGTCGCTTTCTGAAGAACGATAGGAGTATAGGAGATAGGAATAAAATTAATAAATACATGAAGTATGTACAAATGGGTTTTACCTAAATGTATATCTGGCGCATAAATCAACTCCAAAAATGTTTAGCAATTTTTTTATGTCAAAAACTCGACTTGTACGCCGGGATATACGGTATATACTTTTAAATTTGATCTATGTTTAATTAGCCTAATTTGAAAATTGTTAATTACCGGTGCTTAATTCTTTATACGAGTCTATTTTAAATATCCCACATTATCATTAATCGTCTGGCGATAATAAAATGTGACTGCACGCCATTCTTATTACAGAGGTCAAGCTGAAAATGGTCGAAAAAATAATTCAATATAGTCATATCAGCCCAACTCTGAATAGCGAAGACCTATTGTACATAAAATTTTACATTCTTACATCGATGGTGCTGGACAAGTAAATTTAATATGCACAGATTTCAAAAAAGCTTTTGATAAGGTAAATCATGACTTACTAATAAAAAAACTAATGTCCCTTGGATTACATGGAAGCGTATTGTGCTGGCTGAAATCTAATATCACTAACAGGATGCTAGCAGTATCAATCAACAACTGCGAATCTAATATTTTTTTAAATAACTTCTGGAATCCCACAAGTTTCTCATCTGGGCCCTGTTTTTTTTTTATTTACTATCTTCGTAAATGATATAAACATTTGTTTTAAAAAAGCTAAATTTTTACTCTATGCTGACGATTTAAACGTATATATCAAAATTAATTCAGTACAAGATTTAGAAAACGAATTAAAATACTTTTTTAATTATTGTAAAGGATTCTAGGACACTTACCCCCGGGACATTAACCCCCCGTCAATAACCCCCGGGACATTAACCCCCCGTCAATAACCCCCGGGACATTAACCCCCATGTCAATAACCCCCCGTGCCATTAACCCCCTGGACGATAACCCCGGGACACTAACCCCGAGAAATTAACCCCCGTCAATAACCCCCGGGACATTAACCCCCCGTACCAATAACCCCCCGACCATTAACCCCCTGGCAATTGATGAATATTTTAAATGTTTATTTTTATTTAAAATTTGAACATTTGAAATTATTAATATAATATTAGAATAATTTTTACTTTCTCGTATGTATAGAGAGTAGGGTACAGTGATGAGTAGATTTTGACCCCCCCCGGATTTTGATGTTTCTCCACGTTTCACATACCTGGGAACCCGAAAAACATGTTTTTGGAAAAATGTCTGTCGGTTTGAAGTGTAATTGTTTCACCAAGCCTAGGGCCTAAACTACTCGACGGATTTGGTTGATCTGTCATTTAAAGTTTTTTTGTGAATATCTAGATGTATTTTTTTAATTATACTAGGCCTTAAAGTTGATGTTCATATAGAGGTCATATGAAGACCAAACTAGAAAAATAAAATTTTCTCAAAAATGCCTGTAGCGTTTTTGTTATTTTTTTTTTTTGTGTGAATGTGGGCTAAAAAGTAATAATATGTGCCCAATTATATTTCCAAAAAAATGTGGGGGTTCACAGTAGGACTTTTTATTGAAAAATGTGCTTTATTTTGAGCCATACATGCTATTTGAAAATTGTTTGTAATTTTTTAGTTGCCATTTTCAAGTTATTTTTTGAAGTTTCTAGGTCATAAAAAATTCAATGGCAATTGATTTATATTTTTAAATGTTTATTTTTATTTTAAATTTGAAAATTTGAGATAGGTAGCTCGCTTCGCCCGGCTTCTTCTAACCAAACCCTTACCAACCTGACCTAACCTAAGATAGTGTTTTGACATTAAACTAGAAGATGAGCAGCTCGCTTCGCTCGGCTTCTTCTAACCAAACTCTTACTAACCTAACCTAACCTAAGATAGTGTTTTGACATTAAACTAGAAGATGGGTAGCTCTCTTCGCTCGGCTTCTAACCAAACCCTTACTAACCTAACCTAAGATATTCATACGAAACCCTAGACATTTCTGTATGTAATTATATTGGTAGATTGTTACAGAATAAAACTGCAAATTATTGTTCATATCAGTCAAAGGATATGTAAGTATCTAGAGTTTCTTGTTTATGCCTACGAAATCCTACACATTTCTATATGTAATTATATTCGTAGATTCTTAGAGAACAAATCTGTAAAATACTTGTCAATCAAGAGACCTGAATAGTCCCCAGTTAGCCAATCACGAGAACCTTAGCAAAAATGACGTCACAGTGTTACCCAGATCACTAACACATGTTAGCTAATTATATACAGTATTGGCCATAAAGATTGTAACTTTTAACATTTTTCAATTTTTCAAATTTGAATAACAATATTGGAAAATAAATACTCTTAGTTCTATAATATAATCATATTTTGTCTGTTACATCAATCAATAGTCAAATAATCTGACTTACAGATTAATAATAAATTATTTCTTCATTTTTGCTTGGACAAAAATATTGCAACTACTCGAATTTTTTTGTTATATGCAGGTTTTATCCATAAATAATATGTTGTGCACAAGTAATATTTCAGTTTATATTTGTCAATTATGGGTCGTAGTAAAACTGTTTCAAGTGAAATTAGAAACTTCATAATTTCTGGTTTTAAAGACGGGCTGCTGCAAAATGTGATTTCACAAAATTTAAATGTTCATAAATCTACTGTGTCGCGAATTATAAAACGATTTCGAGAAGAAGGTACGTTTGAAGTTTCAAAAATTACAGGACGGCCACGAGAAACTACAAAACGAACTGATAAAAAAATTATTTATTTATCTACCAATAACCCCTTTCTGTCATCGGAGAAAAATTTGGGCCTTTTGCTACAAATGGATCAAGAAAACATCTCTACAAGAACTATTCGCAGAAGATTAGTTAGTGAGGGTCTTTTTAGTCACCGTCCTGCTAAAAAACAACTTCTATCCAAAAAGAATGTGAAGGCCCGATTAGAATTTGTTAAAAATCATATTGACTGGACTGTGGATCAATGGAAAAAAGTTATTTTTAGTGATGAATCTAAGTTCAATTTGTTTAAAAGTGATGGTGTAAGTTACGTTAGGAGGCCTGCTAATAAAAGATTTGTTCAAAATTACACCTTGCCAACAGTTAAACATGGCGGAGGTGGTGTGATGGTATGGGGCTGTTTCTCGGGATATGGTATGGGTCCTCTATACCACATTGAAGGAATAATGGATCGATTTAAGTATATAGACATCCTTCAAATTGTTTTGGAACCTTATTCTGATGAGTTCATGCCTTTAAAACATATTTTTCAGCATGATAATGACACAAAACATTCTTCGAAGTTGGTCAAAAAATGGTTCGAGGATTAAAAAATTAACGTAATGACTTGGCCGTCACAGTCACTCGATTTAAATTCAATAGAAAACCTTTGGGAGATTGTCAACAGAAAGATTAGAAACAAAACGCATTCAAATATTGAAAATTTGTTTAAAGCTTTGCAGGGTGCCTGGTCTAATATTTATAATGAAATGATCACGAAATTATTAGAATCAATGCCGAAAAGATGTCGGGAAGTTATAAATACTGGTGGTTACTATACAAAATATTAAAAATAATCTGTTAATAATAATTCATTTTCTTAATTAATAAAAAAAAAGATTTTTTTAAGAGTAGTTGCTATCTTTATTTTCAGGTAAAAATAATAAATATTATAAAAGAAAATAGAATTTACTATTAACATTTAATTATTTACTATAATATATGTAGAGGATTGTTAAAGGTAAGAATTACATTTTTTAATTTTAATAATATTGAATAGAATAAAAATAAAAGAGGATTATCAAAAGTTGCTATCTTTATGGCCAATACTGTATGTACGATTACATTTGTTCAGTTTTGTTCTAATTTCAAATGTTCAAATTTTAAATAAAAATAAACATTTAAAATATTAATCAATTGCCAGGGAGTTAATGGTCGGGGGGTTATTGGTACGGGGGGTTAATGTCCCGGGGGTTATTGACGGGGGGTTAATGTCCCGGGGGTTACTGTCCTGGGGGTTATTGTCCAGGGGGTTAATGGCACGGGGGGTTATTGACATGGGGGGTTAATGTCCCGGGGGTAAGTGTCCTGATACCCAAATCTACATAGATAGGGTGGAGGCCATTCAAAAACATTTTGTAAAATTCCTAGATGCTCTACTTATGAGGACCGGCTTAAACATTACTATCTGTCAAGTCTTACTAACAGAAGTTCCTTGATTTGTGTAGTCTCTATAAAATAGTCAACAATATGACCGAAAGTACTGAAATATTGCATTATTTAAATTTTAATGTTCCACAAGCGATTACCAGGCAAAAATACACTCTTTATATAGAAAACAAACATTCAAACTTGGGAAATTTCTCGCCTGTCAATAGAATCCTTGCAAACTTTAACAGAATCTTTATACTTGTGATATTTTCTTCCTAACACTACGCCAGTTTAAAAACAAAATTATGAGTTTACTGCCAAATATAACAATTGTTTAAATTATTATTATTACTTTCATTTCATACAAATATTAATGTATTAATGTATTTTACGTTTTACTTCTTTTTTTGTAATGTTTACTATTTAGTTTAGATTAACCAATTAATTTGTACTTAAATTTTACAGTCTGTTCCAAACGCTTAAGCGGAACTAGATTTTGCAATCTAGTTACTTTCATCGTTTAAATCGTGCCTTTCGGCCGTTTTGTTTAAGCTTTGTAAATCATACTTACAATAAACATTTTTTGGTTAAGGTTAATATCATTTTAAAATGTCATTTTCTTTATATTTTGATTTTTTGTGTCATTCTTAATACAAATTTCCCATTTATTTATTTTTTTGTCATTAAAATATATAAAAAAATAATTTAATTTTGACATAGGTCATTCGTTTCCATGATTTCATTGTTGTAATTTTAAATTTTGACATTGCAACGTGAAAAATGAAATAACCCAAGCAAGGTCCCTTGTCGTGACAACCTAAAAGAACGAAATTCCCATTTAGTTCCGCCTAAGCGTTTGAAACAGACTGTATGTGAAAAATTTTTTTAGGGATTTTTTCTGTCAGTTTTCCTATTTACAATAAGAAAAAATAAAATAAATAAAAAATTAAAATTAACTTACGTTGCATGAGCCATAGCTGGTATTTCATTTATATCAACACTGTTTTCCTTTAATTCATAAATACCCAAAGAACCATCTGCTTTGCAAGCAGTATACACTGATGGGATGGTTGGATTCCAACATGTTTCTAGAACAGTCACTCCTGGTGTAGGTGACACTCTTATCTCACGGATAACACTAACATTCTGTAAAAAAAATATAAATACAGTCAGCGCTCGCTTAACGTACGTTCGATGATACGTACATGATTAATTACGGATCCTATGTTCGTACGAATGTACACGTTCTTCGTACGAACGTACATCGCTTAACATGAAAATGTCGCTTTTGTACGAACGTACACTTTGTCCGCGCGAACGTACACGTTCTTCGTACGAACGTATATCGCGTAACATGAAAATGTCGCTTTTGTACGAACGTACACTTTGTCCGCGCGAACGTACATCGCGTCACACAAAAACGTCGTTTTCGTATTTGATATGGCAACTTTATGGTTAAACAAAAGGGAAAAGAAGTAGCACACAATGTATAATGTATAATCGGATTCACGAAAAATGTCCGATTATTAAATGACGGGACCGCATTTAATTTGAAAGAGTAAACTTAACGTAAAATTTGTTTGAATAAAACTTACAGATTTTAAAATTTTGTACAAAAAAAGATTCTTACACTTTTTTCTTCATGAATGATCATTTGCATGATATTGAAGTTTATTAATTTAATGCCCCTAATATTTTCGTAAATCCGAATAGAACAGTAAACACGTAGTACAAATGTGTAAAAACATGTTAAAAAAATAAAAATAAACCATACATTATATAAAATAAACATGTTTAGAAAAATAAAGAAGTACTTAAAAAATTATTATTTGTTGTTTTTAATTAGAAATTTGTCCATTGTCAATTGTACCGCCGTTTTCTTTTTGTCTTGATATAAAAATTTATAACAAGCAATGCTATTGCGTATATTATTAACAACACTGAAACTTCTATCAATATCCGGGTCCGAATTCTCGATAGTGTCAATGAGTTCTTCCACTTTGCCTAATATTCCACTTTGTTTTTAGTTGTATTTCGGTTGTTTCGTTCTCGGTTTTTGGGTCTTCTTTTTCAGTTCTCATTTGCTCTTGTAGTTCTAATAACTCATTAGTTGTGAGTTCGTCCACATGCGACTCTAACAAATCGTTAATATCTTCAGTGTCCATATTCAGTTCCATTTTTTTTTTTTTTTTCTAAATACATGTGAATACACTGCTGTGTATTCACACACAGAAAAGTACTCGTAAATACGTGTACATATTCGGCTGCGTTAGACTTATTTACTGATTCTTCTCTGTAAGTGTGAGTGAAGGGGGAAAATTGAAAGATAGAAGTTGGTAACACTGTAATTCAAGCTTCATACGCATATATTTACGTTCGTGCGAACAAATGTACGTTTGTACGAAAAAATGTACGTTCGTACGAACAAATGTACGTTCGTATGAACAAAGGGAGCGAAAGTATGTACCAATTAGTCGTATTTACATGCATTTATACGGAAATATACCGTCCGCTTAACGTACGTTCGATTAACGTACGGGAATCTGTGTACGCATTGTGTACGTTAAGCGGGCGCTGACTGTATATAAATAACATGTTTTACTTAAGATTATATATTATTCTTTGAGGCATACGAAGTTAATCTGAAGTAATAATACTGGAACCTATGTTTTTTTTTGTCTTCATATGTGATTTCTACGGGTTTCAGGTGTTAATAGGCGCTTTCCAGGTTGCTGTAAAGAGTAACTCAAAGTTACTCCAAACAGTTCGCTTAAAGTACTCCACGCTCCCAAACTACGCTAGAACTACCTTCCCTCTTCCCCTGTAGGACCTACCTAAATTTCTGAACATTGAGTTCGATTGTAGTGGGGGTAAACGGTTAAATTCAAATCTCGTTCAAATCGCGCCTATCTGGACTAGACGGTGTTCCAAGTGTAATAATTTCTGAACAGTTCGGAGTAGAATAGTTCAGAATGTTTCACACCTTACTGGAAAGCACCTTATAAAACAATATCCGCAAAAAAGTTAATTGGTGTTCGTCTGTCTGTCTGAGATTCACGTAATAACGGCTGATATATTTTGACGAAATTTGTTACGATGATAGAGTAGACCAGAATTCGAACATAGGTTAAATGTTATCTCAAAATTCTCATTCTAAGGGGGGATGTTTCGGGGTTAAAACTGTTTACTTAAAAACTTAAACTGTTTCTCTTATAATTGACCTAACAGAAAAATGTATGTAACAAAAATTGTTTATAATATATATATACATACATATATTTGATTAATATATTTATTCAATTGAATGAATATTTTAGATAAGGAAGGGGGGGGGGGGTACATTCTAAAAATGAAATCTCGATATATGTCTCTTATTATTGGCTTAAAAGCAAAATCATTTGAGAATAAAATAGTTTATAATAAGAAAACTTTTATTTCTATGTATTTTTCATTTAGATGAATATTTGGGGAGTTACAAGGGGACACCCGAAAAAGCTCAACTTTTAAGTATCTCCCTTATTAATGACAACAGCAAAAAGGGATTGTTAAAATTTGTCCAGGTGTTTTTGCGTAAATCTTGCACAAACAGACAGCAAATAATTTTTTCGGAAATCGTCTTATAATCAACTGTGTAGAAACCAAATATGAGGCCGAACAAATAAAAAATGCAGATAGCCTCAAATTTAATTAATATGGGTAAATTATTACATATACATATATTAATAGTAAATATTGCCAAATAATAGATTATTTCAAGAGTCAAACATTGCAATAAATATGTGCAGAAAACAAAACTGATTACGGCCGGCTAACAGCCATTACAGTAGCGTCGATTGTTTTGGTAACCTTGATTTAAATTGTTTTTTGCGAACTTTTCTAAAATATCAATCTTATTCTAAACTAAGTGTTCTGTACATTTGACCATACATCGAGTACTTATATATGTAGGTTAGGTCATTAAATCTCGTGTACGCCGCTGTTTTGCTGTTTAAATTTCAAGCATACACAATGACTCAGGGTCTTCTTCTCTATTGAAACAAACTCTAATAACAATAATCATACCTGAGAGAAGAATGACAGGACACTGTAGATGAGAGCTGTTGCACAGTTATCTTTGGTTATTACAACCGCAAGTAATGTGTTATCACAATTTAGAGAAAGATGAGTAGGTATGGAAGGTAATGAAATACTTCGTCTGTTAAAATTAGAAGTTTCATTTTTACCGCTTTCACTATTTTCAATTGTCTTAGTCTGAACAACTGCAAAAAAAAAAACAAATTAACAATCATTAAGCATATTACGCAAAACAAATTACCTTCAAGAGAACATTTTGGTGTCCCGATAAACACCAATCCAAATCTACTCGCTGCTGTGACAAGATGTGTTGCATTTTTATACTCTGAACCTTCAGTGTGATCAAATAATTTCAATTTACTATGTAATTTGAACTGAAATTCCTGTAAAAAAATGACATTAGCTACACTTTATGAAGGTTTATAAACATGTTGCATTTGTTTTAAATCATACTAACTTGTATATCAACAGGTGAAGGGGCAATTTCCACCATTTTAAAACTATTTTACAAAAATCACTTAAATAATTAGTTCTTAAAAATATTTTGTAATAAATTTTTAAAACGATAACCTCTAATCAACCAAAAGATGCATTTTGCGCTCTTCAAATTCGTTCAGATTTCGTTCTTCTTATTATTGCGTAATTTCAAATTTGGATGAAAAACAGTAATATTAATAAAACTTTATCTTTAAATTAGTTTTAATAATTGTTTGATTAAATATTTGATGAACAATAATTACTGTTTTAATTTTACAATGAGATTTTGACAATGTAATTTAAATGCAATTCTTAGAACGTCCCCAATGTTCACGTCAGTCTGTTCGGCGTTTTGACAATTTGACAGTCAACCATTGATATTTTCTGCCACGTAAATTAAAATTTTCAATATCAATGAACATTTTATGAAAAATCATGGGAAGTTCTCAAAGTGTTGAAATTCCTGGTGGTGGTACAGAAGGATATCATGTTTTAAGGGTAAGTTAAAAAAGTTATTCTTTGTATAAATATGTCAGTGGTTATATTTCTATTAGGTTCAGGATAATTCTCCAGGATATCATGCAGGATTGGAAGCATTTTTTGATTTTATAGTTGCTATTGATGGTACTCGATTAGATCAGGATAATGAGACCTTGAAAGATGTTTTACGTAAAGGAATGGGTATGTTATTATTTGTTGATGACATAAGTTTGTTACATCATTGAATGTTTTTTAGATAAACCATTAACCATGACAGTGTATAGCAGTAAAACTCAGACAGTACGAAATGTGATTATTACACCGAGTAAAAGTTGGGGAGGTCAGGGATTACTTGGTGTTAGTATTCGGTTTTGTTCTTTCGAAGGTGCCAATGAAAATGTTTGGCATATATTGGTATGGATTTTGTAACTTAAATCAAAAAGTTTTGTGATTAATCTCTTTTAATATTGCAGGAGGTCCATCCTAGTTCACCAGCTGAATTGGCAGGTCTTCGCTCCTTCACAGATTATATTATTGGTGCTGATTCAGTTTTACATGAAAGTGAAGATCTTTTCACTTTAATTGAAAGCCATGAAGGCAGATGTTTAAAATTATATGTTTATAATACTAATGAGGATTCTTGTCGAGAGGTAAATACCAACAAATTTATACTGCTAAAATACTTATGTACAGTAGAGACTATTTAATGTGATCTGTGGGGATAAATATTTTTTGTGTTAAAAGAGGTAAACAAAAAAATACAATCAAAAAAAAATTCAAATTCAAATTCAAAAAAATCACACCCTGATTTTTTCATTGTACTGAAGGAGACAAATTTACGGATTTTTTTACATAAATCGAAATTCATCACTTTATACATACTCACTCCAAGAATACACTGTAAATGAAATGTTTTGACCACCATAGGTAATCCCATTTAGTAAAATCTAGCTGCCCCGCTAATTCTTTTTTAGACAAAATATATATTATCACAAAAAATAAAAATTTCAAGAAAATGTAAATAAATATATATCTATAAAAGAATACAGATTTCCTACTTACCGTTTTTCATTTATGACTAAAAACTTCTTGTAACTTTGGAACTACTAAACTATTTCAAAATTCTTTCAATTCTGGCTAGTGAATAAATCGTGTACCAAGTTTGCTACTGAAGAAATATATGTGGTCGCTGATAGTTTCAAGAAAATGCATTAAATATAAACAGAAAATATGGAATTTGAATTAACTGTGCTCTCAAATATTGGTATATTATTGGAACTACTAAACAGATTTTAAAAATGGTTTCAATTCTTAAGTGTATAAACCGTGTAAAAATCGTTTCAATTCTTAAGTGTAGCCGGTCGCTATGGCGTAGTGGTCAGCTCAGTTGACCGCTAACAACTAAAAATTTGAATGAAAATGTAATCAAACTAAATTAATCATTCCATATTCAATCAATAATGGATGTAATCATAAATCCTTAACTAAATGATAATCATTAGTGTCAAATCATTAGTTTTCAATAATATTGTGATAGTTTGTCAGAAAAATTTTAAACGCTTGGATCAATTTATATATTACATATATAATATCCCTATACCCAAATTCTCAATAATTTTCGGCCATCTTGCAGCTTTCAAAAGAGTATTACATTTTGTCTCTCTACCAACCTTAGAGGAATAACAAATTTGGTAATGTCTTCTTCAAATTTTTGTTGTGACAATGTTCCGGCTCTAATTATTCTTGATTTTTGAGAAACAACTGTTTGTCTACATTTAGAAACAATGTTTTTTAAAATTGTTTCACATCGTTTAGTGTCGTCTTTTAAGATGAGATATAAAATTCTATGAACTATTTTTATATCCTTTAATTTCAAATTTAGATTGGCATTGACAGCATTGAGCAATGAACTTATTTTGCTCTACACAGCTTTTTTAAACTAAATATTGAAATATATTGAATATTGAAAAAACGTATCATCTACCGTTTTCGATTTAAATAAAACATTTCTTCTCTTACCATAAATGGCTTACTGAGAAGAGTTTGAAGCTTCTGATGCTTCACATATTAAAAGAGTCGATTCACCAAAACTTTCACGAGTAATATTGTTACTTATGTTGGCGAAAAAATACAAATATATAATTATAAAGTAAATCACTCAAATTTTTCACAAATTAAATCTGCGTCAGACGTCTACAATGTATAAATACTAAATTCCAATGAACAGTGAGAGTGAAAAGATCAAATCTCAATCCTGATTTTAGTTCAATAATAACTAAAAATTTAATCTTGATAATGAGTAAATATTTAATTTAGTTACCAGTGTGAATAACTACATTATGAGTGGTGTACCTTACTCATTAATCAAGTCTTGAAATTAAATTTTTAATCTCAATCCTCAATCATTAGTTTGATTGCAATTTGCCCAACGCTGCTAACCATGATGTTTGTATTTGTCATAAAATTACTAAAGTATCCAAAATAAAAATAAGAGTTATACTGGTTAATGGCCATAAGTAGCTAAGACCAAAAATTAAATTAAAAAAAATTCTTAAGTGTATAAATCGTGTACCAACTTTGCCGCTAACGAAACCTAAATTGTCGCTGATAGTTAGAAGAAAATCGATTAGATATGAATGGAAAACATGGATTTCATTTCATTTGCGAGCACAAATTTCATTATAACTTTGGAAGTACTAAACCAGGGATTAATAAAACATAGCCTTATGTCTGACCAGATGTAGTTGCAGATAGAAAAAAAAAAAAAACATGAAAATCGGATCAGCAGTTCTCGAGTAATGTGTTGAATATAAACCATAAATTTGGATTCTGTACGACGCGCTTGCACAAATATTATTGTATCTTTAGAACTATTGAACAGATATTCAAAATACTTTCAATTTTGATTAGTGTATTAATCGTGTACTAACTTTGCTGCTGACGAAACCTATGATGTCGCCGATAATTTCAAGAAAATGCGTTAAATATTAATGGAAACATGGATTTCGTTTTACCCGGCCGCATAAATATTGTTATTAACTAGTTGTTAACTTTAAAATTATTGTATATTGTCATATGTCGCTCTGGTCAATAGAGAGTCATAAAGTTATAAACAATAATTAATTTGGATGCAAAATTTTTTCATGTTTTTTGTTTCACGTTAAAAGAATGTAAATCTATAAAGTCATACAGCATTTTGTCAGGACCAGAATAGTTTTTCATGTTAAAAGGTTTCCACTGTACATATACAGTGTTATCTGGAACTGTTTAAACATTACAAGTTTCTTTGTTATAAGATATATGAAGCAAGTTAAATTAGGAAATATGAAGTATTTTACTCTTTAAATAAGAATATTAAATTGGGAAAACAATTGACCATCAAATAAACAAGTTATATGTGGTTTCTTTGGTTTAGGCGGAAATAGATTTTTAAATCTAGTAATTTTTACCGATTGACTGAAGCTTTTGATCATTTTGTTTAGGAAACGCCTGCTTCAATATGTACACAATTTGCTAGTGACGACTTAAGAAAACTTAAATTCAATTTAGTTCCGCCTAAATGTTTGGTATTCCAAACATTTATAAGAAACCTATATAAGGAACATTTTAAATGAAATATCTAGTAATTACCGTCCGCTAACATATAAAAGGGAGGTATTGTGATCATACCGATTTTAACATTTCGAGATTTCGATGGATCTTCACGAATTGTCCGTCCGTCCGTCAGTCAGTAAGTCCGCCTGTCCATCCGTCTGTCTGTCTGTCTGTTTAATACACGAATAAAAAAATAATTAAAAAAAAACTATAAAAATTATTTTAACTTTATATTTAGTTGTGGTAATAAATGCACAAGGACAATTATTAATTATTTTTGAAAACAAATTTAATTCGACAGTACCGAAAGAGGTGCAAAAAAGTCACACATTATTACTGTATCAAATAACTTAATTAATGAACATTATTTTTATAGCAGTGCTTAATACGAATCAATAAAACAACTCAAACAATATTTTTTTCAACTTGAGCTTCAGAATAAAAGTGGGGGTATGTTTATTGAACGAACCAATGCGTTAACTATAGGAACTCATTGTGTTAGTCTGGGTCTAGATAAGTGAGCCGATTCTGTAATATACCGCGTAATGCAACACGCTGTGTAACATTTTTGCCTAGTTCGGACGAAAACACGCGCACATCCGAGCGGTTCGAAAAGCGTGCGACCTGATCCACTCTGTGTTAGTTTAGTTCTGTGAATTTGATTGGATCAAGGTAATTTTGCAGCTCGCAAGCATGGACGTTTGACACAAAGTTAATATGACCTAGAGTAAATAGTAAATGTTAGTCAATAAATCCCTTTAATCATTTTTCGACATGTTTCGCCAGCAGTTTAGCTTCTTCAAGATTTTTTGTGTGTTGTATATTATTATATATACATGTGAAGTTTTAACGAGAATTTAATAAAACTACAATGTAAAATGTATCCTAACCTAATATATTAGGTTTGGGAAAAAGTTCGTGGCGTTTTTGCCGATAGACGGCGCTAATTGCAAATAACTCAGGAAAGACAGATCTCAGCGACACCACTAAGCGTTCGTTGAAAAGGTGACAGTTCGAGCGTTACTTTGAGTGCCTAAACATCCAAATTTGTGCAGTGATTGGAAAGTTGTTTGCGTTTGAAAATGGAGAAAAGTAATGCAAAAATTGCGATATATTTTGCAATATTATTAAGACAAAGAGAAGAACGCTGCGCAGGCTTGTGAAAACATTTGTGCTGTGTACTGTTTTGAACCATTTACGGAAAGCTGGTTACAAAAAGAAGCTCAATATATGGGTTCCTCATGAGTTGAGCGCGAAAAACATTATAGACCGAATTAACATCTGCGATGCGCTGCTGAAACGCAATGAAATCGAGCCATTTTTAAAACGTGTCATAACCGGTGATGAAAAATGGATCACGTACGACAATCGGAAGCGTAAAAGATCATGGACAAGGGATGGTGAGCCGTCACAAGCGTTCGCGAAGCGAGGATTGACGCCGAACAAGGTGATGCTGTGTGTGTAGTGGGACTGGAAGGAAATCGTCCACTATGAGCTACTTCCAGTTGGTCAGACGATTGATTCTCAACTCTACTGTGGATAACTAGAGAGATTACGGCAGGCAATTGAAAGAGAACGGCTCGAATTGAATAATAGGATAGGTGTTGTCTTTCATCATGACAACGCAAGAGCACACACTTCTTTGATGACCCGTCAAAAAGTGCGAGAGCTTGGTGGGGAAATTTTTTTGCATCCACCGTATAGTCCAGACATAGCACCCTCTGACTATCACTTATTCCGGTCTCTGCAAAATATCTCAATGGAATTAAGTTAGTTTCAAAAGAAGCCTGTGAAAACCACTTGATTCAGTTTTACAACCAGAAACCACAGAAGTTCTTCACCGATGGCATCATGGCTCTACCCGAAAAATGGCGAAACGTTGTCGATAATAATGGAGCATATTTGGTTTAAATAAATTCATTTTCACACTATAGCAAAACCAGTTGAATTTTACTAAAAAACGCCACGAACTTTTTCTCAGACCTGATATATTAAGCCAGTAATGCCGGAGTAATTTTTTCTACGAAAATTACCATAAAATGAGTTACACTATGTATTTACAATACCCTCCAACTTTTTTTTTATGTTTGTAGCTTGATCTGCTCTCACACTGTTCACAGGAAGTTTGTAATATGTTTGCGACACATTCATATTTCAAGTGATCATTATACGAGGTACATAACTGGATCGACTTTTCTATAATGAGCCGAATAATATACATAATATTTATTCTCATTTTCACAAAATATTGGCAAATATTTCTGGGGTACAAAATGTAACCCTTTCGAAACCGGAGGGTACCGAAATATTAAGGAATTTAAAAATATCGTAACACTAACTTATCCAAACCTATTTTGTAAATGTATGTTAAAAATCAAAAGGCTTGTAAGAGTAATTTGCTTCTGGATGTTTTGTAACGGTTCATACTCAAACATTGCATAATGACAAGACTTTAAAATCGTCCTGCATTACATATTGCTACAGAAACGAAAAACTGGATAAATGTAGTCTATACATTCACTATTAAGCCGCATTCAAAGCTCTTTAAATTAACACGTTGTAGACTGTTCGTTGTCACGTTGTGCGTTATGTTTTATACATTGTTTTAACGTTCTACGTACCGTTTACAGCAGTTATAAATTACTGGGTTACGAATAGTCTGACATCTGTGTATCTTTAAACCAACTACATGGCTTCGTAAAATGTTTTCTATCTATTATCGTTTTTATAATTCTGCTGTTCTAGATTTTAACTAACTAAACTTAACCTAATTACCTAAATTGATCATATTTACTGTCCGTCTTTGTAATTTTGAGCAAGATGTGTTAATGATGACATTTTGTTAGTTTATGTAAAGGCATACAATAACTACGGTGTCTCTGATAGACTGGGATAGCCAATGTGTTTATATGTCTGTCTCATCAAAACAACTCACAAGCTATAAGTTTAGAAAATCATCCACAATCCACAGCGAACAGCGTATTAAATTTAGAGGTCTAAATGGTTTCACGTCTTACTATATGACAAACTTGTAGTGACAATCAACATAGTACAAGCTACAGTCTGTAAGCTATTGGTTTAAGAGCTCTGAATGTGGCTTTAGAAAGCTGCGGCACAGACGAGTTTGAACTCGATCATTCAATATTTCTGGTACACTGAGTATAAAACTAATAAATTTATATATTTCTTTCGAAAATTATTTTAAATAATTTTATTTTATACAGTTTTAGAACTTCTTAATATATTTTCTTGTTTTGTTTAGGTTGCAATTACACCAAATTCACAGTGGGGTGGAAATGGCAGCTTAGGTTGTGGAATTGGCTATGGATACCTTCATAGAATCCCTATTCGAGTTGGATCTACTCATCATAAAACACCATATATTCCCGTAAGTAAGATATTTTATTAAAAACTTATCAGAAACAGAATTTTCTGCCCGTTTTAGGGTTTCGCATATGACCAAGAAACCCTTATTACCGACCCTCTTGGGACGGTAGAAATTGGTGCCAAACTGCTGGACTTAGAAAATTTAAATTTGGCATGTACAACTTTTTGACTCACATAAAGAAAAATACTGAGACTTTAAAAAAGCATATTTATCGAAAAAATAATGAAAATTAGTTTAGAGTGGGGAATCAAATAAAAGCAATACGTAAATTAATGATCAAAATTTAATTATTGAAAATATATATACAGGGTGTTCAATCTAAGTGTGCCACCAATGCTATCTCGAGAAGTATAAGAGCTTCGAGGTTGGTTAAATTAGCAAAGAAATACCATTTTGCAAGTCTATTACAAAACTATTAACAAATTTTTATTCTTATTTTAAATGAGAACATATATTTTTTTTAAATATTTTTATTCGGAAGTGAATTTTATTCTGAATTCAACGAATACACAGATTAGTACCCTTACATCACAAACATTTTGAGAAAAATGCATATTAAATTGACATTAATTTAAATCAAATTGCACAGGAATCAGCGTGCTATAAATGAAACAAATGAATATCAAAATGTATTGGACAGTTTAATTCTATAACATACTACAATTTTAATTATAAATATTGCTCAAAATTGGCTCCATTATTATTAATACATAATAGGGGATACGCGTAAAATTTATATTACCTTAAAACTAAATTTTTTTGATATGTTAATGTTAGTTATGTCACCTAACAAAACAAAAATCACATTTTAATTAAAATTACAGCCAAATTTTTTAATTAAAATATTTTAAATTTTGACTGAGCATGACGTCAAACCCCAGACAGCCCAGACTACAACATAATCTTTACGTGTGTATATTGTATTGTTCGAGAGCTTTGTATTTGTTTTTAAACAAATTTTCACGCATTTATTATTAAAATGGCAGATACAGATTTTGTTAGGGCTCAGAGTGATAATTTACCCAACATGGGTGCATTTATGCTCATGGAATATATGAAAAATAATGAATGCTACAGTGCTGAAGAAATACGTGGTGTCAAAACAGACTTGTAAGTAAACCATTTATGTATTCGATAACTTTATGTATACAAACGCTGCAACTCTGTAAAATTTAAATATTTATGTAATTTAGATGTTAGAATTTTACTACATTGTTTACAAGTTACAACACGTTAGAGGCATAATTGAAATACTGCAATATAGGTTATATATTTTAATATAAAATTTAATTCGGTAAACATGTACAAAATGTTTTTATAGAATTAAACTTTATTTTAATTAAAATCACTCTAACTTTACACGACCTATAAAAGTTATACAAGCAAATAAGTTCACGACAGACTGTGTACGCTGTACGCTGTAGACTGGGTAGGCTGTACGCAGTACACTTAAGTAGGGTATGACGTCACACGTGGTTTTCGCGCGCTACGTACATTTTTAACCTTCATATTTTTTTTTAACCTTCAAATCAAAAAAAAAAAAAAATGCCAAACTGTTTTTTATTTTTATATGCAACAAGAGGCATCTTTATATGCAAATATAATAAAAAAAAATTAAAAAATCATGCCTATCCTCTATTCTTAAAAGTAAACTATTTCGGACCTTTTTGAATTTTCTCCCATCAATATTTGATATAATATCTTACAATATCGTACAACATTTGAAAGACAATATTGATCTAATATTGATGGGAGAAAATTAAAAAAGGTCCGAAATAGTTAACTTTTAAGGATTGAATTATGTATTAATAAGAATGGAGGCAATTTTAAGCAATATTTATAATTAAAATTGTACTATGTCGTAGAATGAAACTGTTCAATACATTTTGATATTCATTTGTTTCATTCATAGCACGTTGATTCCTGTGCGATTTGATTTAAATTAATATCAATTTATTATGCATTTTTCTCAAAATTTTTGTGATGTAAGGGTACTAATCTGTGTATTCGTTGAATTCAGAATAAAATTCCCTTCAGAACAAAAATATAGAAAAAATATGTTCTCCGAAAACCACTGATTATAAAAAAAAATTGTTAATAGTTTTGTAATAGACTTGCAAAATGGTATTTCTTTGCTAATTTAACCAACCACGTAGCTCTTATAGTTCTCGAGATAGCAATGTTGGCACACTTAGATTAGAACGATATTTTCATAAAAAAATTGCTAAATTTTGTTTGCTAAACTATTTTTGTCCCACATCCTGTTCTGCACTGTCAGTCGGGTTGACTTGGCCTCACTCACATAAATCCTCTATCTAGATCTGTTAATTATCCGATCTTTCTGTGTGTCCCACACTAATACTTGTTAGATCTGTGATTAGCTGATCTTTTGATATCCTGCAAGGTTTCCTAATTGTTCGACAGTTGTTCAGTTTTTCTTCCTATATTTTTTTACAATGGTAAAGAAGATATAGAGAAGATATATAAAAGAAGGAGGAGAGAATGCACTTCTTCTTCATCCTCATCACCTGTTAACTGTAATCATCTACCTCTAAGTTCTTGTGTGCTGCTCGGATTGGTGTAAAAATTTCTAAGTAATACACATTGATGTGAACGAGAATAGAACAGGAATTTTTGATCAGATTATATTTTCGGAAAATACTACATTTTTTGTTTTTTGGGTATTTTTTTTTTAATTTTTTAATTTATGGCTATCGCGGTACATCGTGAAATATATCACTTTCAACTCGTACCTACTTGAAAGTACTTTAAAGTAAAATATATTTTATTATTTTTATTTTTATCATGCTCCGAGCTACAGATAGCTCAATAGTAAGGATGCGAAAGTGTTTAAATTATAATGAAAGCCACTTGATCAATTGGAAATAACAATACTTTACTTTCAAGTCGTTATAGTGAATACATTTCTTCGTAAACCGTGAAAGATATTAAAAAAATGTTTAAGAAAAAGTTGTTCCTGTTCCCATTTAAAAAAATAAAGTTGTCCTTGATATCCTGTACTTGTACCTATCGGTTTGTTTCGGAATATCTTAATATACCCTGTATATTAATTAAAAACCGATGTGAGAACATTTTTTAACAATAAATTTAATAAACAAACTAAAACTAAATTAAATGGTGCTTTTAAACAATTTGATATAATCATAAGAGTAAGTAATATATTATTTATATTACTACTAGTATTAGTTACTCTATGATATAATTCATTTTGACGTTACGTTTGGCAGGAATGTTAACAATATTTTTAGTAATCAATACATGTTATACATCAAATTGAGAGATGTGATACAGCATCTCTCAGTTTTAGTTGTATTTTCAAGGTTCAAGAAATAAAGTAAAATATTTAAATATCACTAAAAGTAAATTACACTGGCCAGAACTCTACCTAACAAATTACTCTAAGATAGGGTTATTATTATATAAAAATTGATGTGAAGTGTGAATTTTCACAAATTTCAGGGTTTTGTAGTTATTTAATAAGTGTAAGAAGCCAATAAAATGCTAATGACTAGGACGATATTTTTTCTATAATCACATCAAAATCAACAGTTTTTTTGATAATTACATGTATTCGTTAATTTGAGTACTAAGAGCAGTGGTGGCGCTAGCTCTTAAAATCTGGAGGGGCTAGGAAATATTTGAGGAGGGCATCATTTTTTATCGTTATTAATGTATATTGAATTGAAAATACAAGTGATGACCTTAAAAAACAGATCCTTGTTGCGCACACATTTTTCTCCAACCATTTCTGGGGGGGACTGGGGGCCAGAGCAATTTGCCCTCCGGACCCCCCGCTAGCGCCCTCACTGACCAAGAACTGTCATTTAATTTTTTAAACTAAATTTAAATAATTAATGATAACGAACATTCACAATAAAATTTCAATTAAAAAATATCGTTTTCTGCAGTTTGCTTCGTATAAGTCTTCATCAAATTAATAAGAAATATATTGACCAGTGGCTTTTTTTCTTTTTCTTTATTTCATATACTCATTTCTCAATATTAACAATGTGTTATTTGTTTTATAAGTAAGTATTTCACTACTATAAATGATTTATTTATCTTTGATACTTTAAAACTAAAGGCGGAGCTTTCACATATGAACGATTCACAACTTGCATTATATAATTACATAGCTCGTGGACAAAATGTAGTATATTTTTATTTTAAAAGAAGACGTTCACTACCTTAGCCATAAATACAAAAAAGCCGTAACACTATTAGCCATGAATAAAAAATAAACAATCAATTTTATCAAAAACATAAAAAATTCGATATGTTCTGAAAATATAATCTAATCCAAAAATTCCTGTTGTACAGTTCAGGTTCACATTAATATGCTGCTCAGATTTTTTTCAAATATCTAAATTAATCCCTCTGGGTTATCATGTTAAAAAATTCATGTTCTACACCCTTAGTTTTATTAACACATTTTTATTAAAAATCATGTTATAACATAAAAAAATTAAAAATGCACTTTTTGTTCCTTGATCTTAAGATCTTTTTTTGATACCACACAATAAATTAAATAAATAATTAAAAAATAATAATTTCTTTCAACAACGCAAAAAATTCGATCCTTTTTTGAAAAACTAATTTGATCAAAAATGTCTGTTTAACTTTTCTGGTTCCCATCAATGTACATTATTGAGAAATTTTTTTTACAGTTTTTTTTTGCGAAAAGCCCATAATAAAAATTGATTTTACAAAAATATAAATTTGCTGGTTTAATATAATAATATAATATACTATATTAAGTTTGACAAATACAAAAAATGTACATAAAACCATGTCAACAGAAATGTACAAAAAAAGCTGCACAAAATTACACAAAATTGCAGCTATTTATATCATCATTTATAAATTCGTGTACATTGTAATACATTTTCTCCATTAAAAATTTGAAAACAGATTTTTTAAATTTTTGGAGATTAAATTCTCTGATATGTAGAGGTAATTTGTTAAATAGTGAAACACATATAAAAGAAGGAAGTGATTTAGAAACAATTAATCTAATTTTCGGTAGACGCAAATCTGTTTTGGCTCTGGTATTATACTTGTGGAGGTCGTTTCCGCTATTTAACAAATATCCATTTTCTTTTATAAATAACAAAAGTTGTAGAATATATATACACGGAAAACTTAATATACCTCTTTAAAAAAAAAATCAGTCTTGTTCTAACAGTGACAGTGTACAGACGTGTTTTTATCATTACTCACAAACAACTTTTGACAAGTGTGTTAGTAAAAATAAAAAATTAAAATCTGTAATTTCATCATAAAATCAGTGTTCAAAAAAATAACATGCAGCAGAACAGTGTTGGGCTTAGTGACATTTCAACTATTTCAAACATGTCCTTAACAACAACCACCACAACAACCACCACAACAACCACTATCAGCACCCTCACAACTATACCCTCTCTAATAACATCTTGCTCCTATGCTGTATCTCATACGTCAGGAAATTGCAATGCAAAAATATTAGAATTGAATACTGAGCCTATAGAAAGTAATATCTCGAATTCTAGTTGGCAAACAACTTCCTACAGGCGCAAATCCAAAAGACAAAGGGAAGACAATAATAGCAATCAAACGGGAAAAAGGCTAAACTTCAATGCTCATGAAGACAGTGAAGGAAACACTCTAGGTTTCACATGCAACAACAGTTTCTCTGCACTGGCAGACTCAGATCAGAATGAGGAAGCTGAGGATAATAACGCAACCACTATAGAAAAAAGGATACCAAAACCACCCCCAATTAAAATTGATAGTGTTAGTAATTTTCAAGCAATGGTAACTGACATAAGCAAAATACTCGAAAAAGGTCAGTATCGTTGCGAAACCTTCGATATAAATAGTGTTAAAATTAATACTAAGACCATAGACTCATACAGAGCATTAGTTAAATTCCTGGACCAGAACAATATTTACTATTATACTCATCAACCTCGTCAAGAACGAGCCTACCGAACTGTACTTAGAAATATTCACCCTTCAGTCCCGACAAATACAATAAAAGAGGCCTTGGAGGAGCTAGGATTTCAAATAAATAATGTAACAAATATAAGAAGTAAACGGAACAACGAGCCACTACCACTCTTCTTCGTAGATCAACCACCAAATGTGAACAACAAAAACATTTACAATATAGAATTTCTCCTTCATACAAAAATAGTAGTTGAACCCCCGAACAAAAATTACGATATCCCCCAATGCATGAGATGTCAGAATTATGGACATACCAAAAGCTACTGTAAGAAACCTTATGCCTGCGTAAAATGTGGAGGCGACCACCCAACAGACAATTGCAAAAAAGAAAGGAATACCCCTGCAAAATGTGCACTATGCACCAAACCTCAGACTGCGAACTATAAAGGATGTGAAGTTTACCAACACATTAAAAGAACACGAGACAAAAGATACACTCTACATCAAGAAAACTCGCAACCAAACAATTATGCAGAAAACACGCCCCGCCATCATAATTCCCAAGTACAAAACGGCATAAGTTATGCACAAGCCACGTCAAGACATGTAATCCCTCCACAAAACGATAACCAAAATGACAACTTTTTAAAAGATTTTTTGGAAAAATTCGAAAACATGTTCAGTCAGCTTATGACACAAAACAGTTCAATACTAAAACTCCTGACAACACTGCTTAGTAAAATAAATTAATAATGGAAAATGCACTTAGAATAGCTATTTGGAATGCAAACGGCCTAGCCCAACATCGTCAGGAAGTGGAACTATTCCTAATAACGCACAAAATAGACATTTTTCTAATATCCGAAACTCACTTCACAGACAGGACCTACTTCAAAATTAATAAATACAAGACATATACCACACAACACCCAGACGAAACTGCTCATGGGGGCACAGCGATAATCATTAGTGAAAAAATTGATCACTATGAGCTAGAGAAATACGAGGAAGATTCTATCCAAGGAACACACATTAAAGTCCAAGAAGCAAATGGACCTCTTGTAATCGCAGCTGTTTACTGTCCGCCTAAACATAAATTAAAGAAAAATCATTTTGAAATTTACTTTCACAAACTCGGAAACCGATTTGTAGCCGGGGGTGACTTTAATTCTAAACATACCACATGGGGTTCCAGAATTGACACCACCAAAGGAAGAGAACTTCTCAAGGTAATTAATTCTAAGAACTATAATACAGTAAGCACAGGGGAGCCAACATACTGGCCAACAGACCCAAACAAAGTGCCTGACTTATTGGATTTCTTTGTCACAAGTGGAGTGTCCCCAAATTACTTCCAAGTCACCTCAAACTATGACCTCTCTTCTGATCATTCCCCTGTAATTGGTAGTATCAACTCTAATGTTTATAAAAAAACTAGGTGCAATATGTTAACAAATAAATGTACAAACTGGACAATATTTCGTCAATTTCTTGAAGAAAATACCTCGCTTACTATTCCACTTAAAACAGAAGATAATATCAACTCAGCTGTGACTAAGATAGTTGAAAAAATTCAACAATCTGCTCAACACGCAACTCCTATAACCAACAGCCAAGTTGATCCAACATTTAATCTTCCACTATTTGTTAGGAACAAAATAGCAGAAAAACGCCAGATCCGCAGACAGTGGCAATATACAAGGCATCCAGTCGATAAACAAAAATTAAACAAAATCACCAAAGAAGTAAAACAACTATTGCACAAAATAAAAAATGATAATTTTAACGAATATCTACGTAATCTGTCCATATCACCTCATAACAATTATTCTCTGTGGAGGGCAACAAAGAAATTTAAAAAACCCACTTCACATGTACCTCCAATTCGTCAAGCTGATGGCAAATGGGCAAGGGATCCAAATGAAAAAGCTGAAACATTTGCGAAACATCTATCAGAAGTGTTCAAACCATTTCCATCCCTAATAACAGCTGACGAAGAAAATAAAATCAGCGAGTTCTTGAATTCAGATTTCCAAATGTCGCTTCCCATTACACACTTCTCGCCAGGAGAAGTTAAAGAAATAATAAATCAGCTCAAAAACAATAAAGCTCCTGGATATGATGGAATCTCAGCTATCATGCTAAAGGAATTGCCAAAAAAAACAATAGTTCTAATCACACAAATATTTAATGCAATAACAAGAATACAGTACATCCCTCCCCAATGGAAATTTGCACAAATAATCCTAGTCCACAAACCTGGAAAATTGCCACATGAAGTTTCCTCGTATAGGCCCATATCCTTACTACCTATCCTGTCAAAAATCCTAGAAAAACTAATACTGAAACGACTAAAACACACATTAGAAGAAGAAGTCATACCCAGTCATCAATTCGGTTTTCGAGAAAACCACTCGACTATAGACCAAGTCCACCGTGTTGTTGATACAATAGAAAGGAGCTATGAAAGTCGAAAAATCTGCACTGCGGTGTTCCTTGATGTAAGCCAGGCTTTCGATAAAGTGTGGCACACTGGATTGTTATATAAAATAAAAAAGACACTACCTTACCAATATTACAATCTATTCAAGTCCTACCTCGAAGACAGATACTTCAAAGTGAAACATGATGGAAAACTATCCAAGGAATACAAGATTTCTGCAGGAGTCCCACAAGGTAGTGTGCTAGGTCCCACACTTTATCAAATATTTACCGGAGATTTGCCAACCACAGAGCGCACAATAACAGCCACCTATGCAGATGACACAGCAATTCTCTCTTCTGAATGTGACCCTAAGCAAGCAGTGCTAAATCTGCAAAGAGCCCTAAATCAAATGCAGACATGGCTAAAACTATGGAGGATCAGAGTGAACACCACTAAATCATGTCACATAACATTCACAACCAGACATGTGACATGCTCGCAAGTGACATTGAATAGTCAAGCTATACCTGAAACCGACTGTGTAAAATACCTTGGTATGCACCTGGACAGACGACTGACATGGAAAAAACATTTAATGACCAAACGTCAGCAACTCGACTTAAAAGTAAGGCAAATGAACTGGCTGCTAGGTCGAAAATCCAAACTGTCACTTCAGAACAAGCTGTATGTTTACAAGGCAATTTTAAAACCTGTCTGGACATACGGCATACAGCTGTGGGGCTGTGCCAAAAAATCGAATGTAAACATAATTCAACGTTTCCAAAGTAAAACTCTGAGAATGCTATGCAATGCTCCCTGGTACGTCAATAATAAATGTCTCCACAGGGACCTAAACATTGCCTGGGTCAGGGACGTTATAGCATCATATGCTACGAGACATTCCACACGCTTACAAATCCACCCAAACCACCTAGTGCCAGATCTGCTAAACCCACATCAGCCAAGAAGACTTCACAGAAGGAAGCCAACAGACTTACCAGCTGACTCATGACATGTTAAAGAGTAGTGTAGTGCACCGAAAAAAAAAAAAAAAAAAATCTAGCCAGGAGAATCACCACTGGGTGACTACTCCGCTCCAGACAATTATAGTCAACAAATTTACTTGTTGGCCTAAACATGGCCAGTTGTAAAATAATTTTGTAATAAAAAATAAAAAAAAAAAAAAACCTCTTTAAAAAGTGGTCTACAATGCGATCTTCTTGCAACCCCACTGAGTATTCTTATTGCATTTTTCTGCGTTCTGAAAATTCTACTAGCATCTGTAGAATTGCCCCACAGAATAACGCCGTATTGAATAACTAACTGTATTTATGCAAAATACACTATTTTTGCTATGTGTAGTGATACATATCTCTTGATTTTATAGAACATATAGTTATAAGTATTAATTTTGTTCGCTACATATTTGACATGCTCCTTCCAATAAATACATAATGGCGGGGCGGAAACGCCATTTGTTTTTTGAATTTTCAATAGTTTTCCTATATTGTGGGTCAAAGAGTTGTACAACCATGTGCTTGTACAATTTCAGCATTATAAGACCAGCTGTTTGGCTACAATTTCTACCGTACAGGCAGACAGACACATGAGTAACATTATAAGGGTTTATTGGTTCTACTTTCAAAACCCTAAAAATGATGTGAAGTGTGAATATTCCCACATATCAGGGTTACGCAGGTATCTATCGAGTAAGTGAAGCTGAATGTGTGGGGCAACATTTTTTGCACTATATTCATATCAGTCATTTCGATAAATATTTTGCAGGAATTTAAAAAAATATTTTTTTCAAAAGTAAAAACATTTCAAAAAAATTCCTGTTCCAATATTTCGGTTCACATCAATGTTTCAATCAAAAGTTTTTTAGTACATTCGTGCCAAATATCGTGTTTAAATAAAGAACTTTTCTCCACGACCACTATAGAATTTACCAATTCTAAAACCAATTTTGACTACAGAAAGTTAATATTCTAACACTAGAGTTGGAATGTTATTCCAAAGCACTTATCATCTTATGCATTTTGCGTGTATTTCATTCCATCACTTGTTATGGAATAACCATTCCATGCTTGTTGTCTTTTGTTTTTGTAGGGTTACATTAAGATATATGCAACGTTTACATTAAATAGATGCAACATAACTTCCTAACCTAAAATAGTGGCCGATGTGCGGCAAATTAAATTAAAATTAACAAATAATAAATAAAATAAATTAGTTTAATTAATTGATTAATTTGTAATGTAATATAAATTATTTGTTAAGATAAAATGTTTGTTAAAATAATTATTTGTTAATTTTTTTTTTTTTCTGTTGGTCGTGGAGAAAGGGGTCTGTGACTTGGTTGGAATGAGAAAATTCGATGCTCGTGATTCCTCACGCTCGCCTGCGGCTCGCGCTCGGAATGTTCCACTCGCATCGAATTTTCTCATTCCAACATTGTTACAGAATATACTATTAAAAAACTACTTCGCATTCCTTGATCTACATTTTAAAAGTTTTCTATTGATACCACACAATACATTTTTAAAAACATATAACAATAATAATTAGATTTTTGACACAAAAAAAAAATAATCTGATCAAAAATTCATGTTGATCTATTTCCGTATCCATAAATGTACGTTATTGAGATTTTTTAAAATCTTTAGGCCAACCCCCTCTGCGAAATAAGGCGCGGCACAAAACCTATTTTTGGTGAAAATCTTGTAAAAATGCTTGATTTCTCAAAAATATAATTTTGCTGGGTTATTTACTTTAGCAAGATTTATTTAATATTCTACTCAAAATTTAAAAAAATTGTATTTAATTTTTCGTTATATACAAATTGGTTTATATTTTACGGGCTATGTGTTTTAAGTCTGTATTTTTTCTATATGTGGGTCAAAAAACTGTATATGCATGCCAATTTTTTTTATATACTAAGATCTATTCAAGTTTACTATGAAATGACGTCACAGTTGAGAAATGTGCTGGGTTGCCAGTTATTTGTTTACAAATGTCAAAAAAGTGTGGTTGTATCCAACCACTTCTAAAAAGAAATTGAAAACCTATATTTCATAGGAAGTAAAGCGGATAATATGTATTATGATATAGAGTTATAAAAAGTCAAAAAAAAAAATGAATTTTAAATATTCGAATTTTTATTTGTTAATCGTACGCATTTTATCGATCTCTTTTAGAGTAATTAGTAAGGGGTAAAATCATCCTTGGGTGCGGCTACTAAGAGCTTTCTGCGTTTTTATTATAATAGTAGTTCAAAATAAAACGTGAATTTTGTAATATTTTTTGAAATTTTGAATCCCAAATATTCGAATTTTTATTTGTTCTGCTCAATAAAGGTATATTTCTCGCTCTCTTACAGAATATTTGTAAGGGCAAAATCATCCTTGGGTGCGGCTACTATGAGCTTTCTGCATTTTTATTATAATAGTAATTCAAAATAAAACGTGATTTTTGTGTGTCGTCTAGAAGATGTTGCAACGTAGGAAAGGGCCACCATGCTGTGGAAGCCAAATGTAACAACTGAGTATTGCTTTCTAACATTGACAATTAAATTAATCAACTGTGTCGTATTTTCATAGTTAACTTGAATGATCTTTTAACTATTTATACTGTATTTTAATTTACTTAAATACGGACGCTTCGTACGTATTATATAAACATAATAGGAAGTTACTAGTAACGTCATTCTCTTTATAGAAAAATCCGACTGTAACTATTCATTTGGTCAATTGTTTTTATTATGTGCTATGAAATATTCGAGATAAAATTAGTTTTGTTATAAACTTCTTATCTAAAATGTTATTTTGATCGTTATAATTTTTATATTGTGTAATTTTTATTATGTATACAAATGATAACTTTTTATTGCCTTATTGTGATACGAGGTTTTATTAATTTTTAATTCATTTTCTTGTGTAAGTATTGTTAAATGTTCGGATATATTTATGTAGTTTTAAATGACAGAAATTATATTATGGTTGAAATTTGCGATTATTTTTACCTTATAAATACGCATTATAAAGTCCATTTACCGTAACTATGAAATGACGTCACAGTTGAAAAACTCACCTTGTTACCAATTCGTAAACTGTCAAAAAAAGTTAGGTTATATCGAACAACTTCTAAACACCTAAATGTCAACCTGACAAATAACGACTGAACAAACCAATTTCAAACCGGCAACATTGAAAAAATGTACCAACGTTAAATAAATAAATGTACTGAGTTATGAATTGATGTTGATTAAAACATATCATAACGTTGGTACTTAAACTAATCAAGTGTGACGTCATTTCATAGTTATCGTAAACCGACTTTATAACATAATTAATATCCAAATTAAGTTCACAATAATATACTTTCCACCTCAGACCAATAACCAAGATGGACACGTCTATTTACTTCAAAATATGTCGCCAACATTATTTGTTTGCATTTCGTGGTTTTTATGCATAAATTCATTATAATGGTACACATCATATGAAAGAAAGTGGTATATCGTTTCATAGGCAAGTTAAAAGTAAGTTTATTTTCTTAAGGTTATTGTTTATTTTCCGTCCGCAATCCCCTTGCCCCTTGAGACTAATATTGACGACACATTTTGCTTGGGTTCATTTATGGCATGCGGTGTCCATCTAGGTTTGCCACTTTTGGGTTTGACCAGGAGGCTCTGGTTTTAAAGTCTTGTGTCTGGATTTGATCATTATTCCTCCGGGTCGCGCGAAATCTAAAACATTTAATTTATATTTATGGTTTTTGTATGGTATTTTGACCTGAGTTGGGCATAACTCGTTCTTTAGTAACCGGCCATTAATGATATAAACTTGTTTAATCATTTGTTTAATTGTTTTTACTGTCTATTTTCGGAATTCGTAGTCTACTTTATGCAATTATTAATTTATTATTTGAGCCACATGGCATTTGTGTCACATGGTTGTATACCTAATGTATTTGTCTTTCAAATTATATTAAAATATATAAGGTGTTCTATTAAAATTTCTCATAGATAATCGAGTATCTCTTGATTGTCAGTTGTTTTTCGTAGTATTGACTATTATAAATCATGTTGTAAAGTTCATTTACGATAACTATGAGATGACGTCACAGTTGAAAAACTTCCTTTGTTGCCAGTTCGCAAATTGTCAAAAAAGTTTGGTTATATAGAACTACTTCTAAAAAGAGATTGAAAACCTATATTTCCTATGGAGGAAAGGAGTTAATGAGAATAATGATGCAGAGCAGTTCTTTCCAACCGATATGTCATAAAATTTATGATTTAAATTATATTAAAGTGTGTAATATAATGTTAAATTAATGTTAAATATCATATATACAAATCTAAATCAAATTAAATGAAAATTTCAGTGTGTAAGAATTATCAAAAATAATTGTTAGAAATGTTTCGTGTTCTTTTCATCCTTTTTGTACAATTTATTTAAATTTTTCGCCTGGTTTTTGACAGACAAAAAGATCAGAAAACAGTGATAGTGTCAAATTTTCTATAATCCGAATAGAAATTTTGAATTTCCAATGTTCGATACAATTTTACTTCAAATAATGAATATTCAAACATTATTACCAGTTGTAATTGCAGTTCTTGGTAAATTTATACTGACCGGTCCGCTCAAACTTCATTAATTATATACATAGGTCTCTTAAGTTTATGTTTCTATTAACTTATACTAACTAAACCTAACCTAACTACCTAGTTTTTAGGTGCACACTACTTTATTTTGCCCCACATTATCCCAATTAAAATTGTTTATCATTGCGCATTCGTTTATGATATAAATACATAAGCGGAGCAGAGATTAAAATTAAACCCAGTTCTTTTTTAGGGATAATAGAATTAGGAAAATAGCAATAAACCTGTTCGTAGTCAGTTCAAATAGATTTTTACCATCAACCACAAGCGCAGATTTCATGTGTCCGTTAAAATTACTTTGCGCTTGCATCTGGTGATAATAAACCATTGTGGCTCTACGAACAGACTTAATGTTAAAATTAGGAAAAATAATGAGTGTAACAAATTTAAATAGAACATATTTTATTAAAAACAAAAAATTATTTGTATTGAAATATGTGTGTATTTTCTCACATTTCAGGATTTTATAGGGATTTAGTAAGTGATAAAAAATTGTCGGTACATATTGAAATAAGAAGTTGACTTCGGTTAGATAATCAATACACTGAATTAAACTAAAGCAAGTACTGAAAATTATAAAATTCAATAACTTTTGAACTAAAGTCGGTTTCTTTGCTTTAAGCGGAACAAGATTTTCAAATTTAGTTACTTTTACCGGTTGATTTAAGTTTTTGATCATTTTGTACAGCAAAAGCCCACTTCAATATATAAAAAGTTAGCTAGTGACAACTTAAGAAAATTATATTACATTTAGTTCCGCTTAAATGTTATTAAATAGCCTATACGCAGATTTTCGTCTTGTGAAGAATTTCAAACATTCCCATCTTTGTAAATCAAGGTTTCATATATAAATTTGTAGATTCCTTCCTCTTTTAATGTCATGTATTCTTTAAGATATTTTATTCTTTTCAGAACGATTTGGGGAAGTTCAATTAGGCCATGTCTTAGGTCTTCCTTTTTATATTAAAACCGAGTATTTCTTGAAATCTGCCATACGGAAGCCCCCTTTCGTATAATTTAATATTTCATTCTCGTTAATAAACATGCTCGCCTAAAAGCAAATGTATTTATTAGTACATTTCATTTTGAAAGTGGTAATTAAATTAACCAAGTGGGACGTCATCTCATTGTTATGGTAAATGGACTCTGAATTTTATAATTAAACTTTTTAGATTTAACGATAACTCATTTTTAGGGTTTTGTAGGTGTGACCAAAAAACCCTTATACCGTCATTTTGTCGTCTGTCTGTCTGTCTGTCTGTTCGGTAAAAATTGTAGCCAAACGGCTAAACCTAGAGAGTTGAAATTTTGCATGCTTATACAACTCTTTGACCCGCACATAGGAAAAATACTAAAACATCTAAAAAACATACACCCCTAAAAATATAAACAAATATGTGCTCATCGAAAACAAAAATATTTTTTCTAAATTCTGAGTAGGGTATCAAATGAAAGCCCTTAGTACGTGGATTAACGATCAAATTTTTATTTTTGCAAAATAAATTATTTTGATGCGATTTTTGCCAAAATTGTGCAAAAAAAATTTTGTCCCACACCTTGTAGCCCAGATGGTTTAAACTAAAAATCTAAAAAAAATCTAAGTAATGTATATTGGTGTGAACCGAAATAGTACAACTGGAATTTTTGATCAGATTATGTTTTCGGAAAATAACGCATTTTTTGTGGTTTTTGGTTCAAAAAAGTACAAAAGTACAAAAGTTATACCAATGTAAGACACTCACATGCAAGGCGTGCGATAGCGTAATGGGTTAGAGCACTGGTGTCGTAAGCTAAAATTCGCTAGAAAACGAAGGGTTTCGTGTTCGAGTACGGAGTGAATTTTATTTTTTGTTTTTTTGTTTGTATTTTTATTATGTTGAAATTATTTTGTCAAAATTCTAGATATATTTTGACAAATGTTGTATTTAATTTTTAAGAGCGTAAATTTAATAGCCAGTCTTATTATATGATTAACAGACGATAAATTATTTTAAAAATATCGTTCATTTTGCCGTGATTACTACAAAGTAAAATTTGTCCTACACACTCAGCATATCGCCTTCACTTATTATATACCTGCGAAACCCTGAAATGTGTGAATATTCACACTTCACATCAATTTTTAAAAATTAAAAGTTGTGCTTGGGGTAATGTAACTTCAATCAACCTGTATAATATCAGTAATAGTTATTTGAATGTGTTATTTGTTCTAGAAATCTCAGCCTATATCTCCAGAAGAAGATTCGTCAGAAAGTGCTCCTCTGCTTTCAAACCCAGTACCGAATATCCCCACAGTTCCTCTATTGGAACCATCTGTCATAAACCCAGTACCAACATCTGTGCCTGCTAGCAGCATCCCTCCACCAATTTTACCAAACATAACACCTACCGCTCCTGTTGCGACAACCAACGTGAATGATACTTTCATAACAAGTGAGGCTCGAATTGAAACGACTCAAGTTGTGAATACATCTGCTGTACCGAACTATTCTAATTATAATCCTAGTGCTATGAGTCAACCAATGTATAATCCAGCTGTGTCTATGCCTCCGCCCATGCCCACGTTTCAAGCAGGGTATAACATACCAAGTGTACCCAATCCCTACAGCCTTAGCAGCAGAGTGAGTGAAACACACGCAACAAATGCCTATACATCACCAACTTTAGTTTTTGATCCGGCCCTAGCTGCTAAATCTGCTCAAGAATTATTAGGTAAGAAACAAGAATTATATCAGTCCGACAACTCGTGTGCATATCTTGGATTAGTGCATATTAAATTGCCGATTTTAATAGCAATATTTAAATGAAAGGAAAATAGAAGGACAGTAAAACTTGGAATATCCGTGGTAAATCGGGAATGCTAGAGCACAGATAATTGAAAAACCCGGTTAATACAAACTATTTTATTTGGTTAAAAACATTATAAAACATAATAGCATCGGAGTAATATATATGAATAAAATAACTTTCTTTCCCACATAGCTGCTCACTTCCAACAACGGATTGCATACCAAGTCATACCTTTCCTGCCCAGAATGAATTATTTTTACAACGTATAGAAAAAAAATGTAGTAGTAAAATATATTTCACTGATGCCTCCAAATCTAGGCCCTCAAAATAACTAATGAAAAATATAAACTTACTTCGAACCTGTCAATTTATACAGCAGAAATGACGGCAATTGACTTATGCTTGGACTATATATTCTCTAGTAATAATACCGATACCTCATTATTTCCCATTTCTAGTGATAGCAAAAGCGTTGTAACAAAACTTCAGTATCCTCAAACTGACAGCAAAACTCCGTATCGTATCTATAAAAATAAAATAATAATAATAATAATAGTTACTTATAAAAATATATATACAAATACAAAGTTGGATACAATATATTTATATACATAAGCAGAAAAACAATATAAACAAAACATTGTCACAGAAGATACAAAGTATCTTGTGGTGACTTAGTTTAATATGCATAGCGTTAATTCATCATAGCAAAATAGTTATATATATAGGGTGGTATTGGTTTAGGTCTTAAACCATCCTCCGCTAGGTACTGCACTTCAGGCTTACCACAAGGTAGCACGTCATACGCGAATACCTGACGGGGAAAATACACACTGTCGCATCCCAGACCCTGGAGATGTGCGGCAGCGGCTAGTGCACTACGCCGTGCGTCTTCAAAGTGCGTGAGGAACCAAGCAAACATGCTTTTTGCACTTTGCAGACCAAAGAGCTGGAAACTAATCTGCAGGCAGGAATGATGTTAAGTTCCTGCTCGAAGGACGCCTTCGTTCCGCCTAGAACGCCCATAATGAGAACCACAAGCTTGATTCTGTGTTCCGGGTACATTTGACGAAGCTCAGACAAAAGGTCGGAGTATTTCTCTCGCTTTTCGACCTCCTTTAGAGACATATTTTTCTCTGCTGGACACGAAAATTCGATTACAAACATCTCTCTTGTTTCGTGGTCCAGGACCATGTCGGGCTTCGTTATATATATATGCAATAAAATACATGCAAATATACAAATCAGAGATACAAATAAAATCAGAAATATTAATAAAATTACAAGGTACTAAACATTTTTAACCTAGAATCGCTAGTCAATGAAGATAACCACCGTTTGACATGTCCAGTAAAATAAGATTGACTATGGTGATATAAAAGATCTTTTAGCTGTAGTGGAAACGCATTATACAGTTTTTATCCCATCATAAGTATAAGTTTTAGAAGCAGCTGCTTTTTTTTTTATTTCTTTATTTTACAAAATTTATTAGTTCTGCCTCTTGTGCTAAAAACATGATTCGGTGGAAGCAATAAGTCTTTCATGAGCAACCATTCAGCAAGATAAATTGGGCCAAAGATAATAAGAACAACTCAGAGAGAACTCGTACATTAGCAAGCACAAATAACCTTGATGTTGGATATCTAAAGGGTTTTTAAGATTTATTTTAAGTAAAAGCTTCTGAGAAATTTAAATTTTCGATATTATAGTCTTTGATGCGGTGCCCCAAGCTAAAATACCATATTTTAGTATAGACTGCACTAAACCAAAGTAAATTATTCTTAGGCTATTAAAATCCGGTATAAAATAGAAGAACTTAAAATGATCAATAAACAAATCAAAATAATATGGATTAAGGGACACTCCAACATCGCTTACAACGAGGCTGTAGATTCTTTAGCAAAAGAAGCTATTAACATCGGACACCCATTATCAGCTACAACTTCTGCCACTACAGCTGATTTTCGGAAACACATTCATTCATTGTGGAAAGAAGACTACAGTTTGTCACGAACACAGGAAGGAAAATTTTATGGTTTTATTCAACCTAACCTCTCATCAAAACCTTGGTTTAATTCTTCATATACCAGACCCTACATATCATCAATATGCAGATTACGTACGAATCACACACGGACATTGTCACATCTACATCTTATCAATCTGAGTACTTCTCCGTTATACCGGAAATTGCGTTATCCGAGGTTTATCCATTGATTTTAAAAGCGGCCGTTAAAAAATTGACAGTAAAAGTTCATTGATTAGAGAATAAACTGTGTTTTATTTGCTTTTTACTAAAATTGTTGTGTTACAGGTAAAACAACAGAAGTACTAAACAGTGGAGGTCAATTTAACCCTGGTCTGTATAACAGTCATCAGGGAGGTGGTAAGTTTCTTATTCTATACTAGCTGGAATACCCGTACTTCGTACGGTTTTTGTAATACATATATATATATTTTTTCTGTAACGTAAATGATACGTGGGATATTTCAGTTTCAAGTAGAACACAAAATATTCGTTTCTTTATTCTAAACTGGTGTTTCACAACGTGGGGCAATTCAGGGGGGCAATTCGAAAATGAGCTCGTCTAGAGTTTAAAAACCAATAATGGAATAAATCAATTTTTGAATATAAAAAAATATATATGTGTTACATAGGGGGCCATCAGAATTTTAGAAAGACTTAGGTGAGGCGTGGTAAAAAAAAGGTTGGGAAACACTGTTCTAAACCGTTCTAAATCCATAGCTTCCCAAATATATATCTTATTAAAAATTGCGTTAAACAGAGAGGAATAGTTTCTTTTCTCATATTCATTTTTGCTGTTAAATAAATGATAAATGAGATATTTAAATCTTATAAGTAACACTCCCTTTGCCCTCTAAATAATTTTCTTATTAAATACTGCGTTGTAGAAAAAAAATGTTTTCTCATAACCTTGAACTTGTACACATGTCTTCCAATATCTGAAATTTTGTATGTAAAAATATTTATTATAACTTACCTTTTCTATTTTCTTTATATTCAATAGACCATATTAGTGTGTCGTCACATACATGTACTGCCATCTGAGAGCTGAGTTCTTTGGAAGTTTTTAACTGGTTTAAAATACATGTGACATTACTTTTGTTACCTTAATTTTATGAATATCTTCAATTTTGGAGCAAAAAATATGTATTTTTGATAAATATATACTAATATATACAGTCCAGATACTATATATTATATAATAATGATTTTATAAGTATATAAATAAGGATTCGAAGATATATTTATAGGTTACGTTTTTTAAATAACATGTAAATTGAAATATCTTTAGTAATTATTTAATTATCACTAAGTAATCATTAATATTTTGTTTTAGAATGCATAATGATGTATTGTTTTGCTCCAAATTGTAACCATTACAGCTACATTCTTAATTGCAATTTATATCGTTTTTGACAGATGCAAATGAAAAACAATAATGGATAAACTAAAAACATATTGTTCCTTCAAACCATTTAGATATGGCATACACACTTATTGCCATGTTACTTGCCATAATAACGGTTATTAACGTAAAATTTTCAATATTAACCTGCAAAATAATATTGTTCTGCAAAAATAATGACATATTAAATTATAATGCATAAAATAAGAATTTTAATAAATAAATATTGACTTGTAGTTTTGATGTGAAGCATTCTCTTACTTTGAAAACTTAATTTATACTTCCAAAATACAATTTAACAAAAAAACAACATGCTAAATTCAAATAAAAGGAATCCAACCGCGAGACGGCAGCACTGAATACCATTTTGTGACGTAGTTACTAATATGGTCTATTTAAATATTTGTTATAAAAATTAGTAAAACTATGGTAACAGTGCGATGTTAAATATTTAACACAGCCTCAGACCTATATTAAAATAGCAGAGGGTTTAATTCTTTGCTAAATTTAACATTGCTTTATGGAACGCAAAACTGTACTTAACAACGAAATTAAAATTTAACGGCGTTGCTAAAATTTAGCATTGCTTTATGAAACCGACCACTAGTGTTAGAGGAAATAATGTAATTTTTATTTTGTTGCAGATACGCAGTCTATACCAACCCATTTTGTGCCAGTAGCTCAAACAGTACCAGTGACGCCACCCACTTTAGTTAATAGTCCAAATACTTTAATTAATACGACGATTAATAGTAGTTAAATTAAATATTGAATTACTAATATACTAAATGACATTTCTGGTCATTTTTACTTCTCAAATTTGAATATTTCCCAAGTTTTATATGTTATTTTATTCTGTTAAATTTTAAATTGTTTAACGTGTGCTACTAATCTCATGCATTATTGAAAGTAGATTATAATTGTACAGTACATTTGCAATGGTGTAAGATTTCATTTATTATTGTTTTCTGGTATGAGTAATGAATGGGAAGTATTATTAAAATATTACCAGAAATATGTTTTATGTAATTATCTTCAGAAATAAATATTATGATTATTTATACCAATGTTTTATTTCTTTCTCCATTTGCACGATTTGAATTAAGCAAGGTGTCCCAGGAAGAACGTGACAAATTTCAAGAGTGTGTGCCAGTGGCGGACTGGCAAATTAAATTGAATTGGGAAAAGTTTTGTAGACCAGCCTCATTAAAAGCAAAAAAAAATAATAATAAAGAAACACTACAAAAAAATTGATTATTTCATAAATAAAAAAAAATCATAATTTACAAAACAACAACTACAAAAAGACAAACAGTACAACTTAAGGTTAATGTTCCTTATTAGTCCACCACAACTAGGCTGTATGCTTAGAATGAATTATATTATAACGTTAGAAACGAGAAGGCATGGTCGTAAGAGTGGGGAGCCAATAGTAATCATTCATGCATCTGTAGTTGGCAGAGAAATACTAGTTTTTAACACGAGGAACGTCCGAATATAATTGATATTTTTAGAACTCTTTATGTAGTTAATGTTTTTCAAAATACAGTGGTACCTCGGTATTCGTCGATAATCCGTCCGAAAACAACGAAAACCGATGCAATTATTTTCATATGAATCGCAATCAATAAAAAAAGCACAAAAACACTAACACTGGAAAGCAATGGAATTGTTTGGCTAGATGGGCGGGCTAGATGCTTACACAACGCAACACTGCATAGCGCGTGGGTCGCGGTATGCCGTTGAAATCCGAGGCAACCGACGAAAACCGAGACAAAATTTTTCGCTGAAAACTCGACGATAACCGAAGTCAACGAAAACCGAGGTACCACTGTACGTATATTATAAATCTCATTGGAAACAGGTAAAAATTCCTTATGAGTACCTGTTTATATACGTCTAGCAAGTTTAAGTTTTTTCTGTCTAAAATTTTTGCTAAACCTAACCTAATTAGTTTTATCATTGATTGTTTGCCTAAAGTGAAGATATATAAATGCTTTATACAGTTTTAATACATTTGCATAATTTAGCATCTATAAATGCGAGGAAAAACGGAATGTTCTATTTCAGACATAAAATTGGTAGGTCGGAATATATTGATATTTTTGAGAATTCTCTCTTTTAAAATGTTAATATTCTTCAAAATAGGTATACTATAATTCTCATTTAAATGTGACTTAAAGCGTATAAATACTGAAATTTTATTATTCAAGTTTTTCTTTAAAAACGTTAATAGGAGCTAAATGTAAACCGCCAACATATATAAGGGACGTATTGTGGTCATACCGTTTTTAGACATTTCGAGATTTCGATGGATCTCCACGAATTGAGGTGTCTACATTACGTTTTGACTATTTTTAGCATGATGTCTCTATATCTCTCTGTCCGTCTGTCTGTGTACACGTGCAGAGCGAATTCGGCTGAAAGGATTTTTATGAAACTTCATATTTAAGCTTCTGACATCAATGGCATTAGTTGGTCAACTTTTGGTAAAAATCGGTTGACTAAAAATGGGAGTTTACTCGTGTCGATTTTAAGATTTTTGCGAATATTTCAAAACAGAAAAATATTTCGAAAAAATTTATTGAACAAAAGTTGCTATAAAAGCAATAACTAATAACTTTTATTTGAGACATTTTTGGATAAAACGAAAAAAAATTTCAAAATTTTTTCTGTCTCAATTTTTCATACTTATATGCAACGTTTCCATGGTCATGATAAATAATATCTCTGATAGAAAATATTAGGCCAAGTTATTTCTACTCTGCTGCTAGAATGAATTTTATACAAGTACTTTATGATGGCGGTCGGTCCTGTGGTGGCTACAGCTGATATTTTTTATTGTAGTGCAAATATACATATTATACGAATAATAAAACAACAAATGGAACTGATTAAACATTTTATTTCTTACATTTATTTGTAATCTAACAAAATTTATAACTTAACATATCTTAAATATATGGTTTCAATTTATAGAATATTTAGTATTAGTGTATTTTTATAATTCGTATAAATACTAGGGTTGTACATCGAAGGCAAAACATCGATGTTTAACATCGATGTTAACATCGACGCCTTACTATCGATGTTGAAAAAACATCGATGTATCGGAAACATCGATGTTTTATTAATATTAAAAAAAGGTATTTATTTATATTATATAGGTTTTATTTAATAATGTAAAGATAAAATACGAAAAAAGTAACACATAATACACAAAAAGCATTTATTAGATTTTGTAATAGAAATATTCCTTTTTAATAGTAATTAATTTCACATTAATATTATTCTACCCAATATAATAATCCTAATTTGTACCTACAGTCTATTCCAAACGATTAGGCGGAACTAACCGCAATTTTCATTATTGTAATTTGTCATTAGATATTTTTTTATATATTGAAGTTGACTTTTCCTGAACAAAATGATCAAAAGCTTCAATCAATCGGTAAAAGTAACTAGAATTGAAAATCTAGTTCCGCCTAAACCAAAGGAACAGACCTTACTATTTTTACATTTCTAAAATGAAATATTGGATTTTATTACAATACTAATATAGTAATCTTAATGTTAATTTTATATTATTTAACATAAAAATAACACTGTCATACACAATTATTTTTATACTTTTTTAAGTTGAAATCTAGTCTGTTCCTTTGGTTTAGGCGGAACTAGATTTTCAATTCTAGTTACTTTTACCGATTAATTGAAGCTTTTGATCATTTTGTTCAGGAAAAGCCAACTTCAATATATAAAAAAATAGCTAATGACACCTTACAAAAATCCAGGGATTGGAGGAATAACAACTGGGAAAGTGTCACCCAGACTCAAAAAGAAAAAGTGTGTTGGCGTCGTTGGTCGTTCGCATTGTTTGCAAAAATTAGAAGTTTCTTCTTATTTTTTCGTATTATGCTAACTGCTAAGAAGAATAAGAACTAACACTATTAGTATTGTTATATCACAATAGATGGCGCTTATACAAGGTGTCTCAAAAGAAATTTTATATTTAGTGGATCGATTAAAAAACAAGTAAGCCGTATATAGAAAAAATGTTTATAAATTATTAAAATACACTTTTTGGGGATTTATTTCTTAAAAATAATATCGTCTAGATGTAGACCCTCGCGTTCTCGGCACTCATTTAATCGAACAGTAAAATTACTTATGACGTCTCGGCAGGTGGACTCAGGGATGGCTGCCATTTCGTGACGGATATTTTCTTTCAAATGCGCCAGTGAAGTCGGTTTATTGGCGTAAACTTTAGATTTAAGATAACCTCATAGGAAAAAGTCCATAGGGATTAAATCTGGACTGCGTAGAGGCCAATTTATGTCATCTCTCCGGGAGATAAATTTGCCTGAGAAAATTTCACGAACACGTGGCAGAGACATATTGGATGTGTGTGAAGTTGCTCCGTCTTGTTGGAACCATGTTCTTTGGTTATAGCCAGGAAAGTTTTGCAGTTCAGGTACCAAGAAGTTGTCTAACATCTCCACATAACGCTCTGAATTCACTGTATCTGCACGCCCCCTTTCGTCTTCAAAAAAGTAAGGGCCGATAATTCCTCGCGCCGACATCGCAGCCCATACGGTCACTTTAGGCGAATGTAAGGGTTTCTGATGTTTGCGTTTCGGATTTGTTGCACTCCAGTAGCGGCAGTTCTGCTTATTTACGTGGCCATTAAGATGAAAATGAGCTTCATCCGAAAACAAAATGTTGGTAAACGTTGAAAATCGCTCAATCACCTGATTTACGAAATTAAGCCTCTGACTGGCATCTTGGGGCTTTAATTCTTGCACCAATTGAATTTTGTAGGGGTGCAGCTTTAGGTCTTTGTGCATAATGCGATGTAATGATGATCTATGCACATTTAAAGCACTTGCGCGCTTCCGAATTGAAAGGTTCGGGTCGTCACGAACAGACTGATTAACATTCTCCACGTTTTCTACCGTTCTTGATGCCCTAGGTCGCCCGGATTTTGATTTATCCAGCGTTGTACCAGTCTCTTCAAACTTTTTAACCCAATGTCGAATGAGAGGAATGCTTGGCGCATCATTTAAGTGGCGAAAACCTCGAATACTGCAGAATTTTCTACGCGCTACAGTCGCCGAATCAACGTTTTTGTAAAACTCTCGCACGCATAACGCGCGGTCTGCTCCCGAGAAACGCTCCATAGCGACTCAATTCCCAAGAGCCAGGCTACCGTTGACATAACCCCCACGCCCCTCGGATACGTTGCGTTCACGCAGTAAGCTAAATAAATATAAAATTTCTTTTGAGACACCTTGTATTTTGTGTACTAATTTTAATAAAAATTAAATTTTTAAGATTCCAGCGCCTCTAGCGGTAGTTTCTGAATTTCAAAGTTTAAACATCGACATCGGTAGTAGACATCGATGTTTTATCGATACTATCGCCAGCTGACCATCGATGGTAAAAACATCGATGTTTTTAATACAAACATCGATGTTTTCGATGCATCGATGTTTTTTTCCCATCCCTAATAAATACCATACAATCCAAGTATCAATGTGAGTGGAGGAATTACAACCTCCTGCGATCTCTCCCGAATCTACTTGATAAATACATACCTATGTACCTACCATTTTTGTAAAGTTGTTTTTTTTTAATGAATTTTATATTTAAATAATATAATTTTTTTTCTGAGTTACGAATTGGTAATTGGTTCTGAAATCCAGGGGGTGGGGGCAACTGACCCATCTTGCCCCCCCTTGCGGGCGCCTATGAATACAAATTATACAGGGTGAGGCAGGGCCGGCGCTAGGCATGTGCAGTGGCACATGGTCTCGCGGCCCAACAGGCCTCGCGTATGGTGCGAACTTTCTGAACCGCGCGTACCTGCGTACCCCAAACTCCTATTTAAATTGTATATGTAGTTTTCGAGCGCGCTGAAATTAGAAAGAAGAAAACGGATGGGGTGCTTTGCATCAGCTTTGAAGCGCTGTGATTCCCCGAATACGAGAAAAAATCACACAGCCGAAAGTTGTTATTGACAGATGCCACAGAAAAAAAATAGTGTAACATTCACTAAATATATCCCTCATTAAAATATATACATTTGAAATATTATAGGAGTATCTAATATGTAAACATAGCGTGGTAGCGGACAGCACCAGGTAAGGAAAACTACATTTTGACTGATGTATCTCGTTCATTCCGTCATTTTGCGTGGTCCATCATTATTGAACCAGCCCTTTTTTACCACCGCGTCTATATAAATTTTTCTTGTCAATCTCGCACATGGCCTCGCGCCTGCCCTGACACATGGCCTCGCAAATACTAGCGCCGGCCCTGGGGTGAGGCAACACTTATGTTCATCTCGATTATTTCTTTAATAAAAAATATTGTACAAATAAATCTGGGGCAATGGGGGTCAGACGGAAACCGTCTCAATTTTTTTTTTTGCATTTGTTTTGCATAAGGTATGACAGTAAATAACTTTTCTTGAAATTACACTACACATATTATTACAGAACTTTTTTTTCTCTATTCAACGGTGTAAAACTTGTATATCTTTACATTTTTGAGAAAATCGTATTTTGTGGCCTTCTAAATGACGATATTTCTTGGTAAATAATGGAAACAAATGCATGAAATTGTTTCCACTAGTCAAATTGTAGAATAATAAATTGTTGTTTCAAACGATAAATTTGGAAGATAAGGCTTTTTCTGTACAAGAAGCTTTTAAAAAACATGTACAAAATTGTATTGAACAGTAAGGTCATAATTTTGAACAAGTAGTACAATAGGTAGATTAATGAGTCACTAATAAATTTATTTTTAAGACCACAAAAAGTCGCTTTTCTCAATAATTTTGTCATGTAAGGATATAAAAGTTTTACACCGTTGAAAATAGAAAAAAAACTCTATAATATTGTACTATACTAGGATTGCCTTTTATATTTAGGGATTTGAGATCAAAAACAATTATTTATCAACAAAAGTTGCTGTATCGTTTTTTAAAATATTCTCCATGAAGATCAATACACTTTTGCATGCGTTTGAACCAATTTTCGAAGCACTTTTTCCACTCCAATTGAAGCATTTTCCACTCCAATTGTCAAATCATATCGGATCCAACGCGAACAAATATTTTTGATGGCCAAATGTTCATGCAAAGTGAATCTATGCTAATCCTACTAATGCCCAATGATACCTTAATCTCACGATAAGTCACATGACGATCTTGCAGTATCAGTTCACGCACAGCATCAATGTTTTCCGGAACAACAACCGATTTTGGAAATTCGACCTTCGTGAAATTCGTCCTTAAGCGAACGACGGCCACGATTGAAGTCGGCAAATCATCGATAAACTGTAATCCTTGATGGTGCTTCATCGCCAAAAGTTGAATTAAGTTTTTGCCTGATATAAGTTTTTCGGCAGTTGTATGGGTAATCTTGTAAGCCAAAATTAAGTTGATATCCCATCGGCCCTAAGAGATATTAAGGATTTCGTGAAATCCCATTTCACTCCTTTTCGCCCCTTAGGGGTTTAATTTCGAAAAATCCCTTCTTAGTGTGTGCTTACGTCATGGAGGGAATATACTCTCCAAATTTCAAGTTTCTAGGCCCAGGAGTTCGGGTTAGGCGGTGATGAGTGAGTCAGTGAGACGGTCAGTCAGTCAGGACATTCGATTTTATGTACCATGAGTTCAAAAAGAAATTACATAAGAGTTGGCTGTGGAAAAAATAAAGTAATGTCTATTGCAAGCTTTATATAACAATTGACTAACGTTTAAGCACAACCTTTGTAATCATTAAAATTGGAAATTATTTTTTATTTTTTTAAATTATATTGTTTTATTGGCCATTAGTCTATACAACCATATTAGCCAGCTAAATACAATTTTATACATTATATACAATAAATACAAATTTATACATTATATACAATATATTTTTTGATTTCACAGGTATAGAAAAATAAAAATAAAAACTAAAGAACCTGTTCAAAATGACCACCGTTTTCCTGCAGACACAAATTTACTCGTCTTTTCATACTGTTAAAAGCATTTGTAAGAATTTGAGGAGTTATATTGGCACACTGTTCGGTAATTCTGTTTTGCAGTTCCTCGATATTGTTAATAGGAGTCTTGTATACATTATTTTTCAGATAAGGGAATATAAAGTAATCTAATATAGTCAAAAAAGTAATCTAATATAGTAAGTTTTCACGAAAATTATGAGGATTTTGAGCACTTCATAACCTCATATTTTGTGAATTAATATACCCCGAAATGGTGAACCAGGCCTCCTCAAAAAAAAAAAAAAAAAAAACGTTAAATCTAACAAATCATCATTATTAATTAAATTTTGTTGGAACCAGTGGCATACACAATTCGCCTATTATGATCTGCTGGCAGCAATTCATGTAAAGCAAGAATTTTGTATGGGAATAGCTTTAAATCTTTTTGACAATAGTATGGCAAGTTCCTAATGATAAACCAGTCTCTTGCGACAGTGTACGTTGTGATGTAGTGGGTTGCTCGTTCATATCTTGACGAACATCATCCACTGTATTTTGAGTATGAACTCTTGGCCTTCCAGTTCTATCTCTATGAGTAATGCTCCCTGTATCTTGGAATAAATCAATACATCTTCTAAGTGCGCTTTAAAAATCTCCTTCAAGAAAAGCAATATCTGGAAATTGTAGCCGAAATTCCTCTAAACATGACACCGCACTGTAAATCCATTCGCCGTTCACTCGAACACCATTTCGAAAATATGATTCATAAATTTTTGGTGTTTTTTTGTAAAAACCATTATAATTGTAGCTTAATTGAATTTTCAATAGAAACCTATACAAACAACAACAGTAATGACAGTTAATTAATTGACAGTTAAAGCTTGCAGTACACATTATTTTATTTTTCCACAGCCAACCCTTATGTAGTTAATTTGTATATTATATATATAGAGAATTAAAAATTGCATTCAATAAAAAACAATCATTTATTCATTCCAAACAAATTTTCTTACATATATTTTATAATACATAAAGTAAATAATAAACAGATATATCAAAATTTTAATTTTAGGCATAGTCAAACTTTACTAGCGTGGGCCATATTCTGCCAAACAGACAACGTCGCGGGTCAGTGGAAAAACAACAAAACCCTGAGAAACCAAGCGTAAAAAAAGGGGAACCAAAAGATCCGACGTGTAAAAAAGACATACCAAAGATCCGATGAGCAAAAAAAAGGTAGACCAATGTATCGAGCAATAAAAACAAATAAAACTGAAACGCGGATCACATAAATGCAGCTCACGGGTTAAATCTATCCGCGGCAGTGGCGTAGCGTGGGTTTCAGCCGCCCGGGGCGTAGGCCAAATTCGGCGCCCCCTTATTTTGGTATTTAAATCCAAACTTTACAGAAATTCTAAAGAACTTTTCGGCAAGAATAAATTTGTTATTGTGTCTTGTGCAGGGTACAAATAAAGAAGTCATGTATGTATGTTTTATATACATATAATAAACACATTTGTTACAAAAGTTCTTACATGGATGCCACTTATGTACACAACATTTATGATATGCGTCGACAAGATTAAGTTATCATTACATAAAATTAATAACACATAACGAATGACAGCGAATAGAATATTAAACACAAATCAACTTCCAATTAGAACTAGAATGATACTGTTATGATATATATTTTAATAAAGTTAATTGAGTCGATGTGAATTAGACGACTGATGTTGCAAGTGTTATTAGACAATATTGAACTCTATTCTTTATATGAAAGAATGAATTCACGCTGAATATTCGTCCTGAACAATCCGAGCACAAAATAAAACACGGGGAATTACCGCAAGGTAATTGGTTAGTACAGACGGTGTTTCCAATCGTTAAAGCGAGCGAGATGACTACACTCACTTAAAGAAAGGGGATTCCCCGGTTCCATCACAGATTAAATAATAAAAAGTTCCGTGCTTATTTTAATCGGTCCGAATTGTAGCTGCGACAAAAATATGAAACGAAATGGTTTCATATTTTTGCTACGCCACTGATCTGCGGGCCATTGTTTGGTCGTAAATGTTGAAAATCGGGGCACTAGAGGGTTAATTTATTCACCATTACATAAATAACTTTTTTAAGTGATATGATACAGATTTGCATTTTTATTTTTTTGTTTTAGCTCAGAATTTATATTTTTATGTATTCACTTTTTTCTTTTATTATTTCAATAATCGCCCGGCTATTTACTTAATTAAATAAATACGTTTTACCATAACTTTCTTAAATAAAGAAATCAAAATATACTTATATAAATAACTAGGTGATATAAAATAATATAAAATAAAATAAAAATAAATTAAAATGTTAAAATTCTTGGTCCCATCCAGAGCTTTCATTTGGAGGAATGTCGGTATCTGGAGGATACTTATCAAAGTTGGATACATCTTCACTGCTTTTAATTTTCGGCTTGAGAGGAGCTTGCATTTTTCGGGTTCTTAAAAGTTCCCAATCAAATTTGTCGAACCATCTAGAACAGAACAAGAAAAATTTAGTAAATATTAAATTATGCTTTGAAAGTTTAATTTTTAAACCTTAAATGAAACACTAGGGACCGATTGCTGAAAGCTTAGCCGAGTTTAATCTTTTGGTTAAGCTCGGCTAACTATTTGGTTGTAGTTAACTAAGCTTTCAGAAACCGGCCCTAAATCTTTCCTTTATACATTAGAAATACATTAGAAATACTAAAATTATATGAAAATATAAATAAAAACAAAATGCTATTGAGAACTGACACGTTTGGATACGCAGTTTGGTGGTCAAATATTGTACTAGGCACATGTAGTACTGTTTGAACTTATTACATATGTTCTAGTGTTGATTTTTTGTTAGAATGTCGATAGAAGTTGTGAAAAACTGTAAAAGTACAACAAATTGTAGTGTTTTTTGCTGTCATTCAGGACAAGACAAAGATATCCATCTTAGTTTTTTCTTTTCTTAAGAAAAGTGGAGGGAAAGTTAATATTAAGTCCAGATTGGAAAAGATTTGGTTATGGACAGGAGGAAGACATGGGAATATATTTTGAGTTAAAAAGTAACTGATACTATGCGAGTTTGTTCATTATATTTGTCGCAGAAAAACTAAACTGCACTAATATATTAATAATAATAGCTAATAATATTAGCTGCTTCTGTCCAACTAAAACTAATTTTATTTCATGAGACAATGAACATAATGCACTTGTTTACAAACATAATCCATATATTGTAATTTCAGATGAGCGACACTCAGATGTACCACATAAAAATAAATACCCGGTATTTAACACCTTCTCAGCTACAAATTACACTCCAATAAATTTACTGAAATTAAACTTTAAATACTGTAATTTTATGCCCATTTTCTGTTATACACCTTAATACATGTGTAGCGCGTAGAAATTAAAAAATTTCGCAAATATTTACTCGCATTTTCATAAAATAAAAATGTACTGTGCTTAAATTAACCTGTTCGCTGTTAGCATATTGACAGCTGAATACTAGACACGACAGCCATATTGCTATAAAGTACAGCGCCGCCAACGGTAATGTCACTTCTCAGTATAAAATATCAAATGACTATAAGAAAATTAAAAATAGTATATAAAGAATATAAATTAATAATACTATAGAAATAATGAAGAATGCTATGTATATAAATTATTGAATACTATGTAAAATGAAGATTGCTATACACAAAATATTAAAACTACAATATTTGTAATTACTCTAATAAATTTGTATTATTATTGATATTTGGATCACGTTATAGATCCAAGAAATTGTATACAAATGGAAAACTTTTTTATTATCAATTTTACTAAAAAAACTCCTGCTTTATCTCAAACCCCTAAAAACGTTATCAATTTTATTTATGTATTTTTTTAAAATTTTTCATATTGCAGTAGGATAAACTAAGTGTACGCACATGTCAACAGTGGTTTAAAAAATGTAAATCAGGAAATTTATGCTTGGACGATGAACTTCGATCTGGAAGGCCCTAAAAGGAATAATATATTATGAGACGTTAAAACCGAGGCAAAGTGTTCATTCTGATCTCTACTGTGAATAGTTGGATCGAGTGAATCAGAATTTGACCAGAAAACGGTCAGAAATTGTGAATAGAAGAGAAGTCATTCTTTAACACGAAAATGCCCGACATCATTCATCGAAAAAGACACGTGAAAATGTTCCGAGCTTAGCGGGAAGGTTCTAGCAGACCCACTCTACTCACCAGACATTGGGTGCGTTTTGTTGGTGGCTGGTTGGAAGTACTAGAATTGATGCGCAAGAAAACGACAATTTTGATCGTGAAGTAAACATGGAATGACATTTGCTTGAAGGTTAAGTCATATGGTTATACTTAGAACAAATAACGAACATATTTCACCTAAATGGATAATCTAAATAATAAATGCAGAAAAAACTTTATAATTGAAGCAAATATTCAAGAATGTTTTAGAACGAGTAATTGAATTTTATATACATTTTAAGTTTAGATTTATCAATACTATATTAAAATCATATAGGTATATATTTATTTTAGGACACAAAATGAGAAAATACCTAAAAGTAAAAATTATTTTTAAGCAGTAATACCAAGATTCAATTCTAATATCTACATTTAAAAACCAAATGAAAACAACTGCATTCAAATATTACTTTTCATCCCCACCACACTTATTCATTCCAGTCGTTCGACCTCGAGTCATCGAATGAGTAGAATGAATAGAATGAGAATACAGTCGCAACAAAACGCGTATTCTGATTAAACCGAAACCAGAATTGGCACAACAAAACGCACCCATTGCACTCTCCGACAATGGGTGCGTTTTGTTGGTGGCTGGTTAGAAGTACTAGAATTGATGCGCAAGAAAACGATAATTTTGGTCGTGAAATAAACATGGAATGACATTTACATGGAGGTTAAGTCATATGGTTGTAGAACAAATAACGAACATATTTCACCTAAATGGATAATCGAAATAATAAATTCAGAATAAGAAAACTTTATATGTATTTGAAGCAAATACGTATTCTAGAACGTAATGTTTTAGAACGATTGAATACATTTTAAGTTTAGATTTAACAATACTATATTAAAATCATATAGGCATATATTTATTTTAGGACACAAAGTGAGAAAATAGCTAAAAGTAAAAATAATTTTGAAGCAGTAATACCAAGATTTAATTCTAAAACATTTAAAAACCAAATGAAAATAACTGCATTCAAATACATATTACTTTTCATCCCCACCACACTTATTCATTCCAGTCGTTCGACGTCGAGTCATCGAATGAGTAGAATGAATAGAACGAAAATATTGTCGCAAGAAAACGCGTATTCTGATTAAACCGAAACCAGAATTGGCACAACAAAACGCACCCTATAACTTATTTCGGTCACACATACTTTTTAAAAAATAAAACACTAAGGGCCGGTTTCTGAAAGCTTAATTAACTATGACCAAATAGTTGCTATGTAGAAAACGGTTGCTATGTACTATGGTTACTTATGGGATTGTTATATTGTGACCGTAGTTGACCATTTGCTTATAGCTAACTAAGCTTTCAGAAACAGGCCCTTAGAGATATGAACCATATTAAAATGACCCTTGAACCATTTTTTTCTTTAAAAAGTCAGAAATTTTATAAATCGGGAATATTTTCTCTTCCTGATAGATGGCAGAGATACCACTTAAACGAAAGAACTTACTTATATTTCCTCACTTCATCCATTCCTTCCCTTTTGCATCCCATTCTGTCTGCTGGAATTGTCCTACAAAGTTGCCTGATAAGTATTTTTGCAGTTTTGGTTAGTTTTTCTGGCAGTTCAATATTATCAATTCCTCTAATGATCAAATTGTAGGTTTTCATGTGATCAGAACCTCTGAATGGAGGTTTACCATGTAGTAATTCATGGATAAATATTCCTAAAGCCCAGAAATCTACAGCCTTGGTATGACCTCTGTTGAGAATAATTTCAGGGGCAACATATTCTGGAGTACCAGCGAATGTGAATGTTTTTCCTTCCTTTAGTATTTTTGCAAATCCGAAATCAACCTGAAACGTAATTACTATTTTAGTAAATTAATATTACTGGAATACAGTGGTGTGGCGTCCATGGATGCAAGGGATGTACTACAACCCTGGCTCAATCAAACGGAATAGTATATTGTGCAATTTATGGGATGCCATTTATCGAATGATTTGCTTCACTCGCCTGCGGCTCGTTTGCAAACTTCATTCTCGTGCAAAATATGCATTCTACGCGTGTTTCTCAATATGCTTTTCCTCCGATTACCAGTTTCAATAAATAAATAATCAAGAAAATACAATATAAATATGGTTTACAGCCACAAATGCGCGCGCAGTCAGTACGGGAATAAAAATTCTCGGAAACTGCGTATACGCATTGCTGCGAGCTTATCATTCTCGCATAGCTTGCGCACGCATGACGCATAATCATAAATTAATATTAACTTTAAATTTGTACGTGGAAATTAAGTAGCATACGGAATGAAAATTAAGAAATTAAGGCATTGACAGCGTTGTACCTGTAAATTTCTATCAATTTATACTTTATCTATCGATATTTGAGAGCTGCTTATATTTGCGAATGAGTTTTGCTGCGCATGGGTCAATTATAAATTAACGTAAGAGTTTGAAGTTTGCAAACTCTTTAAACGATTTACGATTTGAAAACTCTTTACGATTTTAATTTTTAAGTATAAAGCTGCGTTCAGAGCTCTTTAAACTGGTTGACTTAGTGCACTGTGCATTGTGGATAAGTTTAGTAAATAGTTTAAACATTCAAGGCTGCGTTTACAGCTAAGGGAATTAGTGCGCTACGAATAATGCGACATATGTGTGTCTTTAAACCAACTACGGTGGCTTCGTAAAATGTTTATTATCTATTATCGTTTTTCTTATTCTGCTGTCCTAGATTTTTACTAACTAAACCTAATCTAATTACCTAAATTGATTATATTTACTGTTCGACTATGTAATTTTGGGCGAGATTTGTTGTAATCGGCGCGATGACATTTTATTAGGTAATGTAAAGGCATACAATGTAAACGTTCTCTCCGATGTAGACTAAGATAGCCAATGTGTTTATATGTGTGTCTCATTAAAATAACTCACTAACTATAATTTTGGAAAACTATCGACAATCGATAACGTATAAAATATAGAGCTCTACACGATTGCTCGCGTTACCATATGACAAACTTGTAGTGACAATCAACAGTGCACAAGTCATAGTCGACTAATTTAACGCTATTTCTGAACGTTACCGTACAGAGTTACATATAACAAACATTTACGCTAATTCCAAGCAGAGCCGTAGCAACGGGTTGGCATCGGGGCATTTCACAGAGGCGCGAGGTTTGTCAAGGTCGCGTGACCTGATGAGGGGCGCCATTGCAGGGCAGACCAGTGGCAGGTGAAAACCTTTTTTGTTCATCATTTGGGTTTGGGAAGTGAAGACCTTTGTTTTTGCTCATCACTTGGATTTGAGGACGGGAATGGTAAATTTTATCAATTTACTTTATTTGCCAATGGTGCCAAAAACATTGCCACGGCTCTGATTACTAGTTCTAATTTTAATTTATAATTATGACGTTGTGTATGCAGCATTATGGTAAACAGGTTGATGTGTTTGGTTGACAGGAGATGTGTTGAGAACAGTGGCGGTCGGTGAAACATGTTTGGGTGTGCAATTACTATGATCGGACAAGCTCGTACTATATCGCTCAACAGCAGTATAGCAACGACAAAGCACGAGCGTGTGTATTCCTTGTAATTGCACACCCAAAAATGGTTCACCGACCGCTACTGGTTGAGAAGTATACAATATATGTTTTTTATTATTATATATTATTTTAAAAACCCTGACAACATGACAGTATGTTGTTCAAACTGTCAATGTCTAACGGAGATGTATGAACGAGAGTTTGTAACAAAGTTGTAAGACAAACGTCTAAAACGAAGACTAAGAGAAAGATGGAAGGGTAGAGTAGGTAGTAGAAGGGAAGAATATAAAACATTACAAGATAGAGCTGAAAATCACTATCACAAGATACAAGTTATGCAGACAATTTTTAAGGAGACAAAACCTAACTGCCCAAAAGAAAGAAAAAATATTTAATTTTAATTAATGAATTGTTCTACTTACTAATTTTATGTAGCCTTGTGAATCAAGGAGAAGATTTTCAGGTTTCAAGTCTCTGTACACAATTTGTCTTTTATGTAGATAATCGAATGCTTCGATGACACAGGCTGCCATAAATCGCGCAGTTTTTTCATCAAAGCATCTATTCTTCTGTTTTTGTATCGTTGTCCAAAGATCACCTCCCAGGCATACTTCCATTAGGAAGTAGAGGTATTTTTTATCTCGGAAAGTTTTATACAACCTAAAAAATATATTATATAGCACATATTAACAAGCCGTGGCGCCGCAACCCAAGAGTGCAAAGGGTTGCACTGCACTTGGGCGGCGGATTTTTGGTGTGACAAATTTTTAGGAATGGTGGTAATTAATGAATAATAAGTTAAACATTCTTATAAAAATATTTTATTTTTATCTTTATATATAAAAGAGAATATTTGTGTCCGGAAATTCTAACCCACTTCCAGATATGCTACCGAGTTGAAATTTTGCATACAGGTAGGAAATGATTTCATCATAACTAGAAAAATCGAAAATCTCAAAAAAGTCCCATCAGAAACGAGAATTTAATAATTTTGTTTTTAATTATATTGGACCATCGAAGTATGTATGATGCGTTCAGTGAGATCGCGGGAATTTCGTTTCAATGGTTGTTTGGACAACTATAGTAAGTTCGTGGAACATCGGCCAATATCGTTCGGCACGATACATCATTGTTCTGCTATAGGTGATTTTATTCAGTTATTTAGTAAAATTTATGCTTAGCGTATGCAGAGCGAGACGTAAGTCGAGCATCTGTTTTCTGGTTTTTTATTATAGCGCATTTTTAAGAATTTTGTTAATTTTATTTATGTATTTATGTTTTATCTATTATTTTATATAAATATTTAAATATAATAGTAAAATCTTTTATATATATATATAAAACAGAAAATCTCTGTATACCGAGTTGCAATTTGGTATATAGGTAGGAAATGCAGTCAAAATAAAGAGGCAAATCGAAAATCAGAAGAAAAAAAAAATTATATCACTTAAGACGTAGACTTATCAGAAAAATTGCTTATAAAAAGAAAACAATTTTTTTTTTAATGATTTTTTTTTTTCAATTGGATTGATATTACGGGAGTTACGAAGGGACAACCTAAAAGTTTTGAAATATATCATTTACTATTGACTTACCAGCAAAAACGCACATGAGAAAAGTTGTTTAAAATAAAAAAAGCAAATATAATATGTTGTCCTATAAATTATTCAATTGGTTGTGAAGATGGGGAAGAGAGGAGGGGGGCGGGTAAAACTAAAATACTGGAAATATCTAGCTTATTATTTTACATCAACAATTTATAAAGACAATTTGTTTTGATTGAAGGACGATTATTTTCTGTTTAGTGTAGCTTTTGAATATTTAGGGGGACAGAGGGAGCGCTACTTATAAACTTGAAATTTCTCTCTTATTATTGACTTAACATTAAACATGTGCCTAACAAAAGTTGTTATAATATCAATAATATAAATAAATAAATAAACAAATCTTTCCTCAATATATCAGGCCTATAATGACATATCGACTTAGTTTTTGCTTCCAAAGGTTACCCATGCACATGTACAAAAAACGCATTTTGCTCTGATCAACCCATAACCGGCAAATCTAGATTCAAAGTTAGTTATAAAACACTTCGGATGTTTAGAATCTGTACATGTATTAAAACTCAAAAACGGCTTAACCGATTTTAGTGCTATTTGCAACAGCGTATTGCAAATTTGTCTGGAAAGAGTTTAAGCTATATATCATCGCTGTATGACACCAGGCTTCCGATCAATTAAGAAATATTTAGAAAAAAGTTAGAAAAATTTTCCGATTATAAAAAACTATAAAAGATACACATATTCAAAATATATATTAACGAATTTTAGGGTTTAATATTGCTACAAAAATGTTCCCGAGAATATCTATCACAATTTTTTTTATTTTCATTTTTGACAACAATTATAACGTTAAATTCGCTGTTGAACATTATTATAACCCCCTAAAGCAATACGAAGAAAAAACTTCCTTGGGTGGCAAGAATATTTACTAACGAAAAGAAGTGCTCCGACCTATATAGGTACGATTTATAAATCAGGAATTATCACGGAGTAATTATAATAAATATCATAAAAATTATAATAAATAATTTCGTAAGTTGCAAGATAAAATGTTTCACGTGATCGGCGCTGCTTTTGGCGATGAGTGATTCTCAAATGGGCATTTTATGTGGCATTTTCCGGGTTTCGCACAACGGGACACTTATACGTGTTGTTACTAAATGTCTGTACTACCAATGTTTACAAAGAAGTTCGTACTTAAATTATTTGTATAAGAAGCACATATTAATACAATGGTAGATTAAAACAAATAAATATATTTGAATATAAAACGATTCGCAGCAACCAGTCTTGAACCGATATCGAAATGGGTCCGATCTAAGCGGGCTACGACTATTTTTTTCGGCAGCGAAGCAGCGGGTATACTGCTAGTTTAAAATAAAAATCCGTATCCGGATCCATATCCGTTTTTCCAAGGCGGATCTTAACGGATGTTATATAGATACTAGGAGAAAAGCTCGTCATCCGACGGGATAAAGGTAATCACCAAATTAAAAAGAAACTCCAGGTACAATATTAGAACAGTGGTGGCGTTTATTTGTAAGCCATATACTTAGCTTTCTTTCTAAATATAATAAATTGTCAAGTAAATGTCCAGTTAGGCAAAGGAAATAAATTGATTTAAAAAAAAAAAACTATAAACATCTGTAAAACAATTATAAAGGATAGTGAATATTATTTAAGCCATCTTCGTCACAGATTGCAGAAACAGAAATGAATATGGAGTTACTGCTCATGTTAAACAGCAACTTAGGTTATTCAAATTTAATAATTACAGGATAAAAATTATAATAATTAAAAAAAAAAAATAAGTTGTTAATTTGTTGTCAAACACACCACAAAACTTCTTTAAAAACTACATTTTTTGTAAAAAACATGCACGTATGCGAAATCCTATAGGCTGTTTAACCGATTTATACCAAATTTTGCACAGTTATACTCTTTATGACCCTGCGGAACTAATGGTCCAAAAAAATAATCAGTTTTTAAATGATGCACATGTTTTTAGGTCTTACGGACGGTAATAAGTTGGAAAAATTTTGCGTGCGAAACATTAAAATCTTTACGACGGCTGAATTGTAAGAGATATATTGAAAATATATATGACAGACTTTTAAGGTTTAATATTACTATAAAAAAGTCCAGGAGAGTATATATCGCAGGTCATTAGATAACTCATAATTATCATTTATAAGTTTTTATTTTCGGCGAAAATTATAACGCTCAGTTTGCTGTGGAATATCTTGGTTACCTTTAAAGATTTATGAATAAAAATTACTTTAATGGCAAGAGTATTTACTAACGAAAAAAAGCCCTTTTACCCATGTACCTATCGTTTATAGATCAAAAGTAATCACAGAAAGAACATCATAGTGAATAGATTAATCTGATGTGTGGATTCGTAGGTGCTACGCTGGTCAGTCTAATAGTTAGGCGGTCGAGCGGGATGCCGGCGAGTTAACAATACTGCTGGTTCAAAAATTCAAGTTGTGCTTAGTAGTAAAATTTAAATTGTGTTTTGATTATTTGTTATTTGTATATTATAGTATTGATTATATTAAATACTTACATTGAAACTTTCCTTCAATATTGTTTTATTACACTAGATCTTTTGCTTATCATTTCTCATATTTGTTTTTGACATGCGCAATAGAATTTATGTCTAAGCAACAATGGAACCGTTAAAAGTAAAAATACTGTTACTGCTGAATGAGTGCTGTTTACACGTTAGATGCACCAATTGAGGAGAGATCGTACATTGTTAAAACCCTACATAAAACTATTTTGATAAATTAAACGTTCTTAAATTAAATCTAACTAAAAATCGAAGGTAACGTATGTTGGTACTTAACCTATCATTGAAATAATTTGTAATTTTTTATGTGATGCAATCATTTATTTTTATGAATTAAAATATTTTTAATAAATTATTATTTTTTCTCCCTAGCATCGCCGGGTCTGCTAGTGTATAAAAAAATATTTCTGCAGTACTGTTTGAACTTATTACATATGTTTTAGTGTTGATTGTTTGTTAGAATGTCGATAGAAGTTGTGAAAACTGTAAAAGTAGAACAAATTGTAGTGTTTTTGGCTGTCATTCAAGACAGGACAAAGATAGGCATCTTAGTTTTTTTCTTTTCTTAAGAAAAATAGAGGGAAATTTAATATTAAGTCCAGATTGGAAAAGATTTGGTTATGAACAAGAGGAAGGCATGGGAATATATTTTGAGTTAAAAAGTAACTGATATTATGCGAGTTTGTTCATTATATTTGTCGCAGGAAAACTAAACTGCACTAATATATTAATAATAATAGCTAATAATATTAGCTGCTTCTGTCCAACTAAAACTAATTTTATTTCATGAGGCAATGAACATAATGCACTTGTTTACAAACATAATCCATATATTGTACCACAAAAAATTAAATACCCGGCATTTAACACCTTCTCAACTACAAATTACACTTCAATAAATCTACTGAAATTATACTTAAAATACTGTAATATAATGCCCACCTTCTGTTGTACATACTATGTATTGATGTACATACTCCCACATAAATTATGTAGACTGTTTTTTATACTTACTTGCAAATAAAATCGCTGTCGCAAGCCATCATAATTTCCTTTTCGTTGAAAGCGTGCTCTTGTTGTTGTTGCATAACCATATCTAATTTCTTCAAATATTTTAATGCAAAAGTGAGACTTTTATCATGGCGAAGTTGCACCAACTCAACTCTTCCAAAACCGCCGACTCCTAGCGTAGCTAATACATCCAAATCTTCTAATTGAATATAACTGTATTCTGGAAAATTAGAAAGCTTAATAAATGGATAAATCTATGTATATAAAAGGCAATGTCCTGACTGACTGACTGACTGACTCATCACCGCCCAGTCCGAAGCTTTGGGCTTAGAAACTTGAAATTTGGAGAGTATATTCCCTCCACGACGTAAGCACCCACTAAAAAAGGATTTTTCGAAATTCAACCCCTAAGGGGCGAAAAGGGATGAAATGTGATTACACGGATTCTTTAATATCTCTTCGGGTCGATGGAATATCGACTTTGTTTTTGCTTACAAAGATTACCCATACAAATTCCGAAAAACTTATTTCAGGATTTTGTCCTAATCAACCCCTAAAGAGGTGCTTCGGGGTGTATTATACATCCTGTCGTATTTCCTGTATTTGTTGAGTTATAAGGTTTCTTTTTGGCACATAGGTGTCTTTTTAAAATATCTCGAAATGGTTTTGACAGTTTTTTTTAAATTTCACCCCTAATGGGCGAAAAAGGGTGACATTGTATTTTAGGGGTGATGACGTTTTTGGTCATCACATGTATTTTAGAAGTGAGTACTTTTTTTTGGACATCACTTGTATTTTCACCTGTCTATTAAAATAAAAATAAAAATGGATAAAAAGGGCGCTATTTTAATTTAAATTAATTTACAAGTGTCTATTTTAAGTATTTGCCAAGGGCACCAAAAACATCGCTACGGCTCTGTTCCTCACTCGCAAATGGCAAATAGAATTCTGCGGGTGGAATTTTCAAGAGTTGATTATATTTAACAAGAAGTACTTACTTGTCTTTAATTCTTTGGAGTGGGGCTCTACTGGTTTGTCATGCTCAATGTTCTTTAATTCTTCTAGATTACCAAAATGTTCAATAAAATTGCTGCAAAAACAATTATTATTAGATGAAAACAGAATTTTTATGAAATAAATTAAAATAAAATAAAATATTTCGGAAATTTAATGTGTCCTTTTAAACAACGGTAAGAAATATGGATCAATACCCATTGGTCATTCTACCAGCAAGAGAAATGAAAATGAGGCAATATCATTAGCCCTGAAAAAATTAAGTATGAAGAACATCAGCGGGTGATTTTGTCGATCTAAAAATGGTAAACTTCCTCCTTGGCCAGCAAAGTGGATATACAAAATATCCTTATTTTTTATGTCTTTGGGACAGCAGAGCTAAGAATCAGCACTGGGTTAACATAAATCAACGAACCTTTGGTTGCGAGAGAGAAAATCATATTTCCACCCTTGCATATCAAGTTGGGGCTTATGAAGCAATTTGTGAAGGCTTTAAATCGAGATGGACTTTGTTTTGTCTACTTGACACGTACATTTCCTGGGATTAGCACGGAAAAACTGAAAGCCGGAATATTTGATGGTCCTTAGATAAGGCAGCTTATTAAAGATCCACAATTTACCGCATCAATGAATGAGATTGAATCTAATGCTTGGTGTTCATTTGTTCAAGCAGTAGAAAATTTTCTTGGAAATCTTAAGGCAGAAAATTACATAGAATTAGTGGAAAATATGCTTTCCAACTTAATATTCTCGGATGTAACATGAGCATAAAGGTTCACTACCTTCACAACCACTTAGATCGGTTTCCAGAAAACCTAGGTGATTTTAGTGAAGAACAGGGGGAAAGATTCCATCAGGACATTAAAACTATGGAAGATCGATATCAAGGAAGATGGGATAGCCACATGATGGCCGACTACTGTTGGAGTCTTCAGCGAGACTGTCCTGGTAAACTCATGCTAGAAAGTCGTATAAGAGAAATTTTTTGTGATAAGTGATGAATGTATATTTACCTACTTTGTGAAATAAACACCTTACTTTGTATTATTTTTTTTTTAATTGGCAGTTTGAGCAAATAGTAGTAGAACTAACGTGAAATGTACATAAGTTAAAAAATAAGATGATCTTATTCTAAAAGAGGCCAATATAGCGTATCTCAAAAACTAGATCTGATAGACCAAATTTACGGCTGTTTTGGATTCTGCACCCAAAAATTACTTAGAAACAGATAAAAAATCGCAGGCACCAAAATGTCTGTTGGGCTGTGTTATAGTTTAATACAAATAATACCACTTGTGAAATTAAACGGAGAATCATCCTAGCACAAAAAAGCTACTATAGCCTAATCAGACACTTCAGATCGAAACGCCTTAAAAATACGACTGTCTAAATACGACGAACAGATTTTGAGCACTTCCGAGCCGAAAATTCCCAGGAAAATATTTGGCGCCAGAAAGAAAATGATTTTTGGAGACAGCGATATAATTTTGAACTATAGTGCGTTCGAAGGTGAGTTTGCAGTACAGGGCATATGGAGTAGTTCTTTTTCATACTCTCTAATGGGTTTACACAATGAAACTATCCTTTTCTTGCTTGTCGACGTTGCCAGCTCTAAAACGCGCTGATCTGTGAAGACGCAGTATTCTACAAATGGCCATTTGTTTTTGTTGAGTGTTATTTTGAGTTTTATAAGAGTTGATTTTTGTAAATCATACGAGTTTTTCATATTATCTTAATTGACACATTTGACACTTTTACAACATTTGGCAACACCGCTCCCATTTGCCATAAGAGCAATACTGCAAACTCACCTTCGAACGCACTATATACAACTTGTTCAATACTGAGGATGTTGTCCGCAACGTTAAAATAGCACGCCTAAGGTGGGTAGGACATATAAAGCGTATGACTGGCTATAGATTAGTACAAAAAGTGCTAAACGCATAACCTTGTGGAAAAAGGAGAAGAGGAAGACCCAAATTAAGATGGCTGGACGATGTCAAACAAGACTTTAAAAAACTTAGAATAAATAACACTATGCAACACTAAAAAATTCACCAATATTTCAAATAGTAATTCGTATTAGGTATACCTAGTAAGCAAAAAAAAAACAAATTTATATTTAGATATCACGTCTCAAAACATAGATAAGTAAAATCTTAATTTGTTTATTCTTGATAAAACTTGTTTGAGCCTATTCATAAAAATATATCTTTGCTGTGTACAAAAGTCATCAAAATATTTAGATTAGTTATAAATCTACAAAATGCCGCGCGTTTGTGTAAATTCTTCTAACTTATTTTGTTATGTTTGTGGTCAATTTACTCCTAAAAGTGAGAAAAAGCCAATTTCTCCATTGCTTGAGAAGTGTTATCAAGCTTATTTTAAGAGTATAATTAAAAATCAAGACAAATCATGGGTGCCCTAAGTGTGTTGTTTGAAATGTTATAAATATTTGACGGGTGGGTACAATGGTACTATAAAAGTGATGCCTATTGGTGTACCAATGCAGTGGCGTGAACCCAAGAACCACATAGACGACTGTTATTTCTGTTTGACAAATGTGAAGGGTTTTTCTAAAAAATAAAAACATTCAGTGAAATATGCCAATGTACCATCAGTATCAATGCCGCTACCCCATTCTCCAAACATTCCAGTATCAAAACGATTTTCAAATTCATCAAGTTCATCGAGTTCTATGGAAGAATAGTTTGAGAAGCGTTATCAAGGTAGATGGAAACCAGCCATGCTTGCAGACAACTGTTGGTGCCTTCAGAGGGATACCGCGATAACTGACTACGAGAGGAAAGCTAATCGCACAAAAAATATAAGTTTTTTAATAAAAAATAAAGTTTTGTGTCGCTAATTTATATAATTTAAAAAAAATCAATAAATGCTTTTCTCTATGGAACCTGACGTGATGTGACAATTTTATTTATAAACCTCAATTGATTTTAAGACGGGGAATCATAACTACATACTGTAAACCCAGTGAAATAAAAAAATATATATATATTTAATTTGTTGCATAGTGTAATTGGTGGAACGTTACCCAATCAAGGTTAGAGTGGAGGAAAATTCTGCAGGAGGCCAAGGCTCACAAAGGGCTGTAGCGCCAACTATGATGATGATGACGTCGCAATACTTTAATATTATGAAGAATTTGTAATACGATGTTCTTATAAAAAAAATGGTTATGTGGCCCAATTTTTAAAATCGATATTCCGAAAATAGCAGATTAATAGTGGTTCACACTAGGAATGACCATTGAAATTGTCTGTCTGTACCATTGAAATTATAGCCAAACGGCTTAAGATAGAAAGTTGAAATTTGGCATGCTCATATAACTCTTTGACCAACATATACAGAGTGATTATTTAATGGCGAGATCACGAAATAAATATAAACAAATATGTATTTAATGAAAAATAATTATTTTTTTATAAAATTTCGCTAAATATATGCCAAAAATCTTTTGTCCCCCACCCTATCTCCCAGAGGGGTTGATGTTGTTGGGGTTTGTGTCATTGCAAAAAATATAATTTTTTTAAAATTTATTATGATATCAAAAGGAAGCTCTTAAGACGTAGATTAAGGTACGAAGTTTTTTGAAATTGGTTTCTCTTAACACGATTTTGGCCAAAAATCTGAAAAAAATATAGGTAAGCACATTGATCTGAGCCTGAAACGTACGGGAGAAATTAATTATTTTTTTAATTAATGGCTAAATTATGGCTTATTATTTAAATTTAGTCTAAAAAATCAAATGGAAGCTCTTAGTACTCAAATAACGAATACAAATGTTCAAAAAATGTTTACCAAAAAATTAGTTTTAGACATCCAACATTGTGTTGGCTTCTTACACTTATTAAATACCTACAAAACCCTGAAATGTGTGAAAATTTAGTCTATTTTAAATTTACTGCAATCTTTGTTGAGTGACGTCATAGTCGCTGCATTTCAGATCGAACGCGTGTTTCACCCTTTCTACTTGTCGTTCGTTCTGTTTAAATTATTTTTTATTTTTTTAATTTATCCTATATATTTTTTATAATTTTACTAGTCGATCTGTACCCATTTCTCAACATTTTGCGTTGAGAAATCATTTAAATTCATCCTTTTTTTTTTGTAGATTTTAATATAAATTTTTCTTTAAATTTAGAATCACGATTTTTGATGAATTTGCTCTGGGATTAATTTACAGTGTAATCGACCGTCTTCACCATTAGAGTTTTTTTTTCCAACTATTTTTTTTTTTTGATAATATTTTTTATTATTATTTATTATTCCTGGCAACGCTACACCACCTGTCATTATTAATTTTTTACACTGTAAATTTCCCTAACATATTAGCGATCCCCAAATCCTTTTCTCTCTTTTATTCAATTTATTGGCAACGCATTTGCACCAAGAACCTGACCTTATTTTATAAAATTAAATTCTCTTAACAATTATATTTTTGACATTTCAACCCTTGTGTGTCGTCGTGTACTCCTACCCTACCTGGGCCAGGAGCGGGCGCCACATATATATTAACGGGAAGCGGGTATTAACGGATAACGGGTAATTAATGGGTAGTGGATAATTAACGGGTAGTGGGTAATATCCGGGTAATTTTTGCGGGTAGCCGGTTCTATAAATTTCTAGTTTTCGTCATTCCTAGTTCACACTAGCAAGCGCTCACCCATCGCTCAAAAACACGCTTTTAAGGGACACGTTTTTCATGTAATTGAATGTGAGCATGTCAAAAAAAAACTTCTGACCCCCTCCCATAAGAAAAATGTTTGTCTTCAGAGATTCCCACAAAAAAATATTCTGGAGTACTTCATTTGATCTAGTGATTTATTGGGGAAAATTTAAAATAGAATGAAAAATACATACTTTCTATCTAGAGTTAAGCACTCAACTCCTGGTGCTTGGGCAGTAACAGTGGCCTGTCTGCAATCTTCTTTCAAGAGAGCTAATTCACCAAAGAAACCACCTTTTTCAATTTTACCTACAGCTTCATCTGTTCCATTTTCAGTGGTACGTTTCGTGACTAGTACAGTACCAACTTTAATAATATAAAACTTATCACCACGATCTCCTTGTCTCACAATTTGAGATCCAGTTTGGAAAAATTCCTGAAATAAAATAATACACATTTTTAAAATACAGTCAGCGCGCACTTAACGTACTTAATGCGTTCCTAATGTGTTGTACGTTAAGCGATTTGTACGTTAACCGGACAGTGTATTTCCATATAAATGTACATGATTACCATTTTTTTGGTAGTCACATTGCTTCTCCATGTCTTACGAATGTACACTTGTCCGCACGAACGTACACTTTGTCCGCACGAACGTACAATCGCCGCTTTGTGGGCATTAACCAGAATTTTTTTGAATTATTAGAAAATTATCGTATTGTTAATTTAAGTGTACACATTTGAGCACAAAAGTTAAAATCTAACAATCATTTGTTTAAAGCAATAACGATTTCATATCAATTACGTATCATAAAAATCTCATTACATATTACTTTTAAGTTTATTTTCTATACATTATATTGTTAATATTTTTTATGGATAAAAAGTACATAAAATTTTGTAATCTATTCAGTCATACACCCGTCTTGTTTGTCCGTCAAAATTTGCGTGTTACGGAAATCTACATGCATTTTCGCCGACGGGTCTAAGTGAAGTGTACGAGCCCTGTCCACTTTCAGTTGGCCCAGCTATGAAATTTCAGTTTCTATAGAAATTATTAAATAATAAGTAAAAGTAAACGCTGCTTTGTACATTTATTGACAATATAATCATATTAGAAGCAAAGGGGTCAAAATTTATTCCTTAATATTTAATTTGTGATTATAAAAATAATATTCGTAAAACAAACGTATTTTTTGAGTTCATGTATTCTTGTAGTGTATATAAAATAACTGGGTTTTTGCGGTAGCTATGCGTAGTAGGCGTTGGAAAACAAAGTTTATTTATTGACTGTGATGTATTAAAAGTGTTAAGTCTAAATAATTTTAAAACATGGGCAGAGGCAAAGCTATTGATGAAAAAAATCGGTTAATCATTGTGAAAACAGGAATAACCAATTCCGAAATCGGAAAATTATTAGGTTTGTCAAGATACAGTATTAGAAATATTGTAAAATTGTACAAAACAAGTGGTTCAGTTGCCCCAAACACCCCAGTACGTGGAGAAAACTACACTGACGGACAATGACAAACGTGCATTGAAAAGAATTATTAAGGATAACAGACGTGCTAACTAGAGTCAATTGAGCTACTGTGGAGTGATGTTGTTGGAAGACGTGTTTCAAGGTCTACATGTCATAAGAAAGCTAAAAAATTAGGACTTGGAACCTATAAGGTAATATTTTTTTAATCGGACTCTTAAATGTATATTTACAAAAATTTATAAAACTCTCTTAGGCCAAGGAAAAACCATTATTGACGTCGCGTGCAATGGAGCGATGAGTCTAGGTTTGAAGTCTGTGTAGGGGACAACCGGAGCAGAGTTGTTCGTCAGAAACATGAAGCATATCATCCCGATTGCTTGAAAAGGAAGGTGAAATTTCCAGCATCTGTCATGGTGTTGGGTTCAATGTCTGCAAGAGGTTTAGGAAAACTTCACTTTATCGATGGTATTGTTAACACAGCCAAATATTTAAGTATTTTAGAGGAGTCTCTGTTGCGAACTATGGAACATGCATTAATCTCTGGGGAGGATTTTATTTTTCAACAAGATGGAGCCGCTTGCCATACGTCAAAAAAATCTTTGAAATGGTTCCGTGGTCATTGTATTCCACTTTTAGAGTGGGTTTCAAGTAGCCCAGACTTATCCCCCATCGAGACACTTTGGTACGAAATGAAAAAACGATTGCGTATAACACCGGCTAGAACAATTCCATAATTAAGACTAAAGCTTCAAGAAATATGGGATAATTTTACTTCTCGACAATGCCAAGACCTTGTAGATACTATGCCTAGAAGAATTAATGCCGTTATAAAAATGAAAGGTGACGTTACCCAGTGGTAACTTCTGAAATGGGTTTCCAAGTTAATGACATTCCAATGGAAATATTATTTTTTTCTTATTAATTTACTTTAATAGTTGTAAATATTAATAGTAAATCTCTAAAATGTTTAATTGAAAATAAAATATTACCTAGACTTCATAAGCTATTCGCATTCTGTTAATTAAACACCAATAAGTAAAAATTTCGTAGCTGGGCCAACTGATAGTGGACAGGGCTCGTACGTTCGTGCGGATATTCTTACGTTCGTGCGGACATATTACCAAAATATATCTGTACGTAACATCGAACGTACCTTAAGCGGATGTACGTTAAACGAGCGCTGACTGTATAACGATAAATAAGCAGTGCTTCGCAACCCTTTCTCACCCACGGCACACCAAAGCTCTTCCCAGAATTCCGCGACACTTCAAAGCTCTTCACAAAATTCCACGGCACACCACAAGCAAAAATATACATAAATATAGGAGTTATAAAATGCACACACATAAATTAGATACAGTGGTACCTCGGTTTTCGTTGAGTTCGGTTATCGTCGGTTTCGGTTTTCGTCGATTTTTTTCGAAAATTTTAATAATGAAATTTTAGTATTTATACTGTTAAATTCGCATTTAAATGGCTTCAATGAGATTTATAGTATACATATTTTGAAAAACATTAACTTTCTAGAAAGAGAGACTCCCAAAAAATATCAATATATTCCGAACTACAAATTTTATGTCTGAAATAGAACACCCTGTTTATCGTCACATTCAAAGATGCTAAATTATGTAACCTACTCGTACTGGCCCAAGATCACACTTATACGCTCGCATCGGACACAATCGGACGCTTTCTGTTGCAAAGCGTCCAAGTGGTTTTTAATTTGTTTACAAAAATTATGAAGTTTTAAGGCATAAAAAGAGACTTAAGTATGTGGAAAGATTTTCTGAACACGTTGGTGCAAGCCAGACTTCCATAGAATCAATAGTTACAGAGTTTTAAGCTTTTATATTTTTAGTAATTACTACCATATGATTTTAAACATTTTGCTTGTATTATTTATTTTAAAAAAATCAAGGACCCTGAGTATCATAAAAATATGTCTAATTATCATAAACGATGCTATGAACACGCTGATGTATTTTTTTTTATATCAGTGCTGCTGGTCTTTAGTTTTGATGGAACATACATGCATGCGTACATACACATAGATGAACTAATTTATATATTATGCTGCGTTCACAACCTCGAAATTAGAATTAACGTTAAATTAGTATAAATTAAGTAGCATTCAGAATGAAAATTACGAAATTAAGACACTGATAGCGTTGTATCGGTAAATTTCTATCGATTTCTACTTGATCGATCGATATTTGACAGCTGTTTATATTTAGTAATGAGGTTTTGAATGTTTTGATAGTTTTGAAAATAATTACAATAGAGAGAAAATTTATATCTATGCTCATAGAAAACAGAAATATATTAATAGAAACAGAACAATATGGTCATAGAAATTTTCAGGTTAAGACAAATGCTAACTGCGCATGAGGCAATTATAAATTAACGTAAGAGTTTGTAGCTTGCAAACTTTTAATTTTAATTTACCTATATGTATAAGTATTAATTTAAAAGGTTGTTAACGCTAACGTACAGTTACGTATAACAAACATTTAAGTTAATTCTAAGTACTGATTATAATTTTGAGGTTGTGAACGCAGCATAAGTATAAATGATCTACTTGGCGAAAATATAAAAAAATATTTTTTATTAAATATACGAGGGATGTTTCCTAAATTCTGGGAATTGTGCTATAATTAAATTAGGTACGAAGAACTTATAGGCAATGTTATTGGAGCCAGACAAGTATTGACATGTTTATGCAACTATCTAGTGCAATATTGTTCAGTTTGATTTAGGTGTTCGACTGATTAGACGCGTTTTCATAGCACTGTTTTTGTAACCATGGAAGACACAGCAAAATCTCAAAGAGCAATATTTTTCTTTTTGTGGAAAGAAGGTGTGAAAACATCAGAAATTATTCAGCGTCTGCAAGGAGTATTTGGTGAGTCTGCAGAATCCAAAAGTACGGTTTATCGGTGGATCGATCGTTTTAAAACCGGTAGAACATCACTGGAAGACGATCCACGCAGTGGGCGCCCAAGCACGTCGGTAAATGAAAGAAACATTACTGCCGTCGAAGACCTACTGAAAGAGGACAGGCGAATGACTATTCGTCAAATTAGTGTGCGCCTAGGGATATGTACACGACAAGTTCATGACATCTTGCGTGATTGTTTGGGCATAAGCAAGGTTTCGCCGCGCTGGGTGCCAAGGCTGTTGGGACCAGAACAGAAACTCAATAGGAAAGTTCTTTGAGGACGGCTTAAAAAAATTAGTTTATCGTTGGGATAAATGTATTCAGTTAAATGGGGATTATGTTGAAAAACTACATTGTAATATTAACGAAAATTAACAAAATAATAAAAATTATAGCTAAATTCCCAGATCTTTGGAAACATCCCTCGTATATATTGTTTGGTAGAACAATAAAATATTAGTTTCTTAGGCACATACAGAGGGGAAGGTTATAAAAATTGATATTTTTATATTCAATTTGAAAAATGGCCCCTCCCGTCCTTGAAAAAATTGCTGGATCCACCCCTGGTGGCATGGTACGTTGCATTTTATTAAGCGGAATTAGATTTTATTTTACCGGTATTTTTTTTTTTACCAGTCTGCATCTCAAATATTAATTGATTTTTTAATGTTGGCTAACCTGCGCAAGATATGATCCCAGCAAACATTCAACTAACGGCCGAATGCCGGCTAACTGCTTTTATGCTGGTAAATTACTGGCACCAAAAGTAAGTGCAACGCCAGTATTAATAATGTACTTCACATTTGTATTTCGCATTCCGCCTATACGAAGTACTTTACCAGCATTTTATAAGCACTCTTCTTCACTCATACTTTTTACTTAAAACCATCAGAAATAAATCTTGCAACTAATGCGATTATTTTGCACTTTACCGTTGCTGGGCAACTGATACATCAATGGGCCAGTAACGGCCACGGGGACACCGGGGTACTGGCCCATTACTTTCAATGCCGGGGAGTATGTGCTTTACCAGTACTGGCCCGTATAAAAATGTTTGCTGGGATAGTTTAAATCTGCAATGTCAAATTTGAATATGAATTCGCAGATGCGACATGTGCGAGCGGGCGCGCATAATTCTTAGACATGATGAAATATGATTTGAAAAATAGAGCTGTGGCTTGTGAACATTGATAGCAAAAATACCGTGCGATCAAAATTTCTTGTCAGTTACATAACAGTAAACAATGAGTTTAAAAATATCAAAACTGTATTCTAATCCACAGCTGAATATCCCAATTTAACAAAGAACTAATCAGATTACTTCGTGCTCCCGAACTCACCCGAGAATCAACGAAAATATGTGTGTCTAACTTAAGACCTGTTGTCAACTCATGGCGTGTAGAGAAAAATAGTGTTCATTTAATAATCAATTCGTATAACGAAATAAAAATAGAATGTACGCCTATATGTTCATGTCCTTGGAAATAAGTTTGATAACTAAATATTTCTGTCAGCTATTGCATAACGGACAAGATTTCTTGATCGCTCTGTACCATTATACCAAATACATAATGGCGGTTTATTTAGATTTAAAACATATTTTCATTTTTCATAATGTTAGATATTATTTGTAAAAAATGCTTACGACAAGTAGGAAGTTTGATATACTCATAAAATATTATCGTACAAAATAGTACGACTGTGAAAATTGGCGGCGCCAGTGGTCCCCCCCCCCCCCAAATACTGTTGTGGCCCCCAGCAGGTTCTCTCAGATAGGTTTTGGAGAAAATTTAAAATAGTAGATAAAACAAAGTTTCCGGAAAGGGGTTACCTGGAAAAGGGTCGCCGCCGGCCTGCTTAATTTTTTGTTTTGTTTTTGCTCAGCACTAAGGATGGACTGGGCATTCATAGTTTGAGACAACGTGAAAGATGGAAGGGGCCCGCTTTCATCTTTTCAAAATTACCATATTTTCATAATAATAATTTTTCTTCTTTCAGTACACAAATATCTTTATTGATAAAAAATATTGTATTCCCACTAAATATTTCCCGGTAAACGCTGCCCCCCACCCCAAATTTTTGCAACGTACAAACGATCGTGCAACGTACAAACAATTAAAATATCGTATTTGTACGATAATTATTGTACGGTTCATAATACTGAACAGAATCATTTACGAGATTTTCCAACGAGCTGATATAACCGACTGAATTATGACTTTCATGACAGGATGTGAAAACTGTACGTAAAATTAGTAGCGGGGTTTCTAAGCGATGACGAATTATATTCTTTCTCGAACTAATCACGTACAAAAAGTGCATAAATACATATTACTGTACATTTATTTAGTGGGAGAACGTCTCTGTATTATTACGTAGTATTTGAGGCCTTGTTATTGTTTACATTGTTATACTACCAAGGGGTCCGGGACCCCCCCCCCCCCGTACTGTGAGAAGTGAGGACTTTTTTTTGCTCTTCACTTAAAATTTAGAAGGGAGGACCTTTTTTTTTGCTCTTCACTTGAAATTGAAATTTTCCCTGTGTTTATAAAAATTATGTATAATTGGACCCCCCAAGACAAAAATCTGTGTGCGCCCCTGTATACTACTTGAAACGGCATGAGTTTGGAAAAAGACGCATGGGCGTTGGATGGAAGAGCTCTGGCCAATAGACAAGTAGACATAATGATCGACCAGTGAAATTCACACATAAAGCAACGAGCAACATTTCAACAGTTTTGATGGGTGGCATTTAAGTCTGTAGACTTAACAAATAGATAAGCGCTTTCCAAACTATCGAAAAGAGTAGCTCCGAGTTACTCCCAACAGTTCAGTAGTTGTTCCAAGTACTTCACTCATTATCTTCCCCGTCCCCTGAAGAACATACATATATTTTAGAACTTGGAGTTCCTTTGTAGTGGGGGTAAACAGCTGATGCAATTCAAACTTGTTAAAGATTTAGCACGCATATATAACTGTATATTTTTTAATATTAAAGCCCGGTCTTTCCACAATCAGGTAAACCTCTAGGTAACTATCTGAAAGATAATGTTATCTGAAACTTCATCTTCTAAATACATCTCAATACCAATTAATTCAGTACTTCAGTCTCATTATCCGTTAGATAACTGTCCGATAGATAAATTTTTATTGAAAGACGGGATGACATTTAGTCAGCACAGAAAGTATCACATAACCTTATCCGTCAGATAGTTACCTAGAAGTTTACTTGAAGGTGGAAAGACTGGGCCTAAATAAAATCTATTTACCATATCGTAAATATGTAAAATTTAAAATAATTTCTACATTTAGGATAGTTTTTCTTTGACATTTGTTAATTCGTAGGAGAGCAGTGCCTCTTTCCACTAAATACTCAACAAAAAAGTGCCATGCGCAAAAATTTTCCGAGTTGATTGGAGTAGAACATGTGGGAGTAGTTCTTTTCACAATAGACTATTTCACACCTACCTGGAAAGCGTTTAATATAATGTTCAAGGGTTAGAATGAGAATTAATATTTTTTTGTTTGACTGTTCTCTGCCACTATTTATCATTGTGCTCTCTCTATGTACACCATATATCTCGAGCAGTGGTGGCGCTAGCGGGGGGTCCGGGGGGCCCCGGCCCCCCTAAAAGTTGCTCTGGCCCCCAGTTGGCCCTAGAAATGCTTGGAAAAAATATACTTTAGAAGTGAGGACCTTTTTTTTTAGGTTCTTAATTGTATTTTCATATGTAAAAAATATTACCTGCCCCCCCCCCAAATTTTACTCAAAATTTGTTTGGCCCCCCCAGATTTTAAGAGCTAGCGCCGCCACTGATCTCGACATATTTGTTAAACAGTAAACTTCATAAAGTTAAGTATCGTAGTATATTAACGAGAAGTATATTAAGTTAATATTAAGATTTTGGGAGCACGCTGCATACCATATTTTTCTAAGTTTCAGTAGAGAGAACTTTTAGATGAAGTATACATACATTTTTAAGGAGATTTCCAACTTTCTGTAAAACGGCCTCATTGACGTCCTTAAATATATTCATGTTTTTCATAACATTAACTTTGGCTTCTTGTTCTTCCATTGCAGTTCCTAACATAATCTTCTGATACACTTTTCTATCCAAGACATAAACTGTGGCCATTGTAACAGCTATAACAAATAATTACAACATCAAATAAAATGTGTTTTAAAAGTAAATCTGAAATTTATACGGAAAGTTATTAATATATTTTAACATAAGAACTTAAAACAAAGAGTTCTCTTCTGTGTGGTGTTTTTAAATAAAGTCTCTGTACTTGATGACTGCTATATAATTCTGTAGTTTATTATACAATCGGGCATAAGAGTCTATTTGCGTACAATTGTGACGAATTGCACAGAAAACGATCTTTTCCCAAATTATAACTTTTAAAAGCCGAACGAAGCCCAATAAGGCAGCAGTGTCTGAATTGTTTATATCTATGGAACATGAAATTTTAAGGAAAATAGAGAATAAATATTACTTTACTTTAATTACAAAAACAATTATAAAATCTATATATACAAAAGGCAGTGTCCTGACTGACTGACTGACTCACTCATCGCCGCCCAGCCCGAACCCCTGGGCCTAGAAACTTGAAATTTGGAGAGTATATTCCCTTTATGACGTAAACACCCAATAAGAAGGGATTTTTCGAAATTCAACCCTTAAGGGGCGAAAAGGGGTAAAAAGTGATTTCACGGATTTCTTAATATCTCTTAGGGCCGATGGAATATCGACTTATATTTTGCTTAGTAGGATTACCCATACAAATACCGAAAAACTTATTTCATGATTTTGTCCTAATCAACCCCTAAAGGGGTGAATCTACAATCGGGGTGAATTTTACATCGCGTCGTATTTCCTTTGTTTGTTGAGTCATAACGTTTCTTTTAAGCACATAGGTGTCTTTTTAAAATATCTCGAAATGGTTTTGATGGTTTTTTAAAATTTCACACCTAAAGGGTGTCTTTAATATTTCTCAGGACCAATAAGATATCGACTTGCTTTTTGCTTACAAAGATTACCCATACAAATACCGAAAAACTTATTTCAGGATTTTGTCATAATCAACCCCTAAAGGGGTGAATCTACAATCGGGGTGAATTTTACATCCCGTCGTATTTCCTGTGTTTGTTGAGTTATAAGGTTTCGTTTTGGCACATAGGTGTCTTTTTAAAATATCTCGAAATGGTTTTGATGGTTTTTTAAAATTTCACCTCTAAAGGGTGAAAAGGGGTGACATGTGATTTCAAGGATTCCTTAATATTTCTCAGGACCAATAAGATATCGACTTGCTTTTTGCTTACAAAGGTTACGCATACAAATACCAAAAAACTAATTTCAGGATTTTGTCCTAATCAACCCCTAAAGGGGTGAATCTACAATCGGGGTGAATAGGGGATAGGCATGATTTTTTTAAATTTTTTTATTATATCCCTCTTGTTGCATATAAACATAAAAAACAGTTTTTGATTTTTTTTTTAATTTGAAGGCTTAAAAAATCATAAATGTATATAGCGCGCGAAAACGACGTGTGACGTCATACCCCTTATAACTGACGCATGACACTATTAGCCTATCCAGCGTACATAGTAGTTGTGAACTTATTTGTTTGTATAACTTTTATAGGTTATTTAAAGTTAGAGTGATTTTAATTAAAATAAAGTTTAATTCTATAAAAACAATTTATACATGTTTACCGAATTAAATTTTATATTAAAATATATAAAATATGGAAGATCCAGGCCCCACTACTTCGAAACATAATCGAAAATATTGTTCAGTACCGATGTGCACAATTAGTTCAACTAGAAATCCAAAAAAACAATTTATATCATTACCTGATGGCGAAAAACAACAGAAAAAGCGAAATTTGTGGCTGGAAGCTATGGGGCGAAATAAAACCGATATTTCAGAAAAAAGTAAATTTTATGTTTGTGAGCATAAATGCATCAATGTTGGGTAAATTATCACTCTGAGCCCTAACAAAATCTTTATCTGCCATTTTAATAATATATGCGTGAAAAATTGTTTAAAAACAAATACAAAACTCTCGAACAATACAATATACACACGTGTAAAGATTATGTTGTAGCTGTATATGTGACGTGAAACCCCTATCGTTTGACGCCATACTCAGTCGTTTTTACTCGGCAACCTTCGCGCCGTGATCGGCTTATTTCAAATTTACAATATTTTAATTAAAAAATTTGGCTATAATATTAATTAAAATGTGATTTTTGTTTTGTTAGGTGACATAACTAATATTTACATATCAAAAGAATGTAGTTTTAAAGAAATATAAATTTTATGCATATCCGCTATTATACATCCCGTCGTATTTTCTGTGTTTGTTGCGTTATAAAATTTATTTTTGGCACATAAGTGTCTTTTTAAAATATCTCGAAATGGTATTGACAGTTTTGTAAAATTGCATCCCTTAAGGGTGAAAAGGGGTGAAATGTGAATTCAGGGATTCTTTAATATATCTTAGGACCAATGAGATATCGACTTGATTATTACTTACAAAGATTACTCTTTCATATGCCGAAATACTTATTTCAGGATTTTGTCCTAATCAACCCCTAAAGGGGTGAATCTACTATTGGGGTCAATTATACATCCCGTCGTATTTCCTGTGTTTGTTGAGTTATTAAAATTACTTTTTGGCACATAAGTGTCTTTTTAAAATATCTCGAAATGGTATTGACAGTTTTTTAAAATTTTATCCCTTAAAGGTGAAAAGGGGTGAAATAAGAATTCAGGCATTCCTTCATATCTCTTAGGACCAATGAGATATCGACTTGATTTTTGCTTAAAAAGATTACCCATACAAATGCCGAAAAACGATTTTCAGGATTTTGTCCTAATCAACCCCTAAAGGGGTGAATCTACTCTTGGGGCGAATTATACATCCCGTTGTATTTCCTGTGTTTGTTGAGTTATAAAATTACTTTTTGGCACATAAGTGACTTTTTAAAATATCTCGAAATGGTATTGATAGTTATTTAAAATTATATCACTTAAGGGTGAAAAGGGGTGAAATGTGAGTTCAGGCAATCCTTAATATCTCTTAGGATCAATGAGATATCGACTTGATTTTTCTTACCCATACAAATGCCGAAAAACTTATTTCAGGATTTTGTCCTAATCAGCCCCTAAAGGGGTGAATCTACAGTTGCGGCGAATTATACATCCCGTTGTATTTCCTGTGTTTGTTGAGATATAAAATTACTCTATGGCACATACATATGTGTATTTTTAAAATATATCGAAATGTTATTGACAGTTTTTTAAAATTGCATCCCTTAAGAGGGAAAAGAGATGAAATGTAAATTCAGAACTTCCTAAGAATATTAGGACTAATAAGATATCGACTTGGTTTTTGCTTACAAAGATTACTCATGCAAATGCCGAAAATCATATTTCAGGTTTTGGTCCTAATCAACCCCTAAAGGGGTGAATCTAAAAACAAATTTCGGGACTTTGCCCTAATCAACCCCTAAAGGGGTGGATCTACAATCGGGGTGAATTATACATCCCGTCGTATTTCCTGTATTCGTTTAGTTGCAACATAACTTTTTAGCACATAGGTGTCTTTTATTTTCTTATTTCAGGATTTTGTCCTAATCAACCCCTAAATGGGTAAATACACATTCGGGGTGAATTATAAAAACCTTTATATTTCCAGAGTTATAACACTTAATTTTGGTACATAGGTTTCTATTTAGAAGGCGTTTTACAGTTTTAAACGGAGTAAATTAGTTGTTTTTTATTCGATAGAGCGTCCCTTAACAAAGAGACTTAAAATTTGGGAGAAATCCTTCGTATCTCCTGTGCTTCTTGAGTTATAACATTACTTTCTGGCATATAGGTGACCTTTTAAAATCTTGTGATAGTGTTTTGACAGTTTTCTTAAATTTCACTCCTATATTAGTATTGTTTGTTCGGAAAGAAATTCGGAGAGTACATTCCTCAGTATGACGTAAGAACCCACTGAGAAAGGTTTTTTTCGTGTTCTATGTGGTGAAAAAGAGTAAAATGTTTTTTCACGGATTCCTCAATATCTCTTAGGACAGATGAGATATCGACTAGATTTTTGCTTACAAAAGTTACCCATATATAAGTTTTAAAACAAATTGAGGATTTTACGCTAATGAGACCATCAATATATCGTAGCGAAGCACGGGTTTTCAGCTAGCCTCCCTATAAACTCCGTGTATAAAAACCAATAGTTTGAATAAACCTTTATTACAGAGGCCACAAGTGAGACAAAATATATTTAAAAAAAATAATAATAATAAAGAAACAGTAGACTACGATTCTTTAATTACGAAAAAATCGACATAAAAGAGAACAATAAAGTAGAAAATAAATGTAAATTTAGAATTTCTTATATATGTCATTAAATTATGGCCCGAATAACATAATGCTGTGTTCTTTTTGTCAAAAGTGTTGATAAATGAAAGCATGATGTATGCATTTTACCTTGCACAGAAGCAAATCTTTTAGTGTTGTATAAAATAGCCAGTTCTCCAAAAACAACTCCATCTTTGAATTTTGACACAATCATTCCTCCTTTTGTCACTTCATACTTTCCTTCGATTGATACATATAAATGTTCACCTGTCAACAATAATAACAAATACAGATTTAGTGTTAATTCTAATATATAACTTAAAAATAACAAAATGTTCAGTTTATGCTATGTATTAAATTCTAACTTAATCTAGACCACTCAACATGTTTTTTTTTTTCACTCGTACAGTACTTCTGTGAAGAACTTATCTAATCGTTATAATTTAAAATATTGATTTGTCACCAAATGAGAACGAATTATATAGTAGTGACATAATATAAAGAATAAACTATGTATTAATGTACAACAGTATATGCACTTTAAGAGTCAACTTTGGGAAGAGCTTTGGTGGGCCGCGGAAATCTGGAAATTCTGGGAAGATGTTCCGTGTGCTCCCACCAGAACCAACTGGTTAGAGAAAAAGCACAAGCTAGTTAGAATGAGATTTGGCGAAGAGTCACCCGTTTCATTCAAAACATAACATTTACGATTCAGCCTTATCTTTTTCAAATATATTATTAAAAACCGAAATTTTAATAAGTATAGGTATTTAATAAGTATTCAATCAATATATAGGGTATTTGTTTGCACCGCCGAATAACTTATTTTAAGAGATACAAAAAAGTCTTCAGAAAAAAAGTTAAACTAGACAAAAGGGCCCACTTAAGAACTATAATAAGAATTCTGCATCACTTCCGGTTTCAGTAGAAATTGTTTCAACTTTTTATCTAGCACGGGGAATCGCTACTTTAATTTTTTAAAATTTTTCTTGAAAGTACATTAAATCAGCTTTACAAGGATATCAAAATATTATACTTTAATTTTAATGGCGACCATTTATTTACATAAAATAATAAAAATAATAAAAATCATAGAAACTATATTATAAAAAGATATAACATTATGTAACTAGGAAAAACAATAAAACAAAATATAACTAAAGTTAGTAATAAACTAAGGAAAATTTACATATGTTCAATCAGACCGCCGTTTTTATCCACACATTTTCACAATCGTAATAAAAACTCTTCCATTACATTTAAAACGATATACTCTTGAATTTCCTTGATGGTTGTTCTTACCCTATGTTTTAAGTCTTCTAACCTTCACCTTCAGGATACCTTTCTTGGTAGAGTTGCTAGATCCTAACAGAATTTGTTTGATATTCCCCGAATGTCAGAACCATATCTGTCATTTCATCATTTGAATAACGTACGTAAGCCATAATGCCATAATTACAAGCGATTTGATATTATCACCTTTAATATCAAACTCTTACTATCAGGGAAGAAAATCAGACAGGTTTTATTTGGTTTTTTATGTAACAAAATCATTTTCAAAGCTTGCTATATTTAACTTTGTACGCTTTATGTTATTTAATATTTAGTAAATTTACGCCATTTACGCCATTTTGAAATGGTTAAAATTAAAGTATTATATTTTGATATCCTTGTAAAACTGATTTAATGTATTTTCAAGAAAAATAATTAAAGTGCCGATTCCCTTGCTAGATAAAAAGTTGAGACAATTTCCGTTGAAACCGGAAGTGATGCAGAATTCTTATTATAGTCCTTAAGTGGGCCCTTTTGTCTAGTTTACCTTTTCTTCTGAAGTTTTTTTTTGTACCACTTAAAATGAAGGAAATATTCGAGGTGCGGCGTTTCAAACAAACACCCTGTATAAGTTATTCCAAACATATAAGTGGAACTAAATGGGATTTTAATGTTCTAAAGTTGTCACGAACTCACTTTGTAACGATTGAAGATGCCTTTTGCTAAACAAAATGATCAAAAGCTTCATTCAAACAAAATAACAAAATAACAAAAAAAAACTTTCTAGACTGCAAAATCTAGTTCCGCTTAAACCAAAAAAACCAACTATAAGTATTTATTTGATAAGTGTTTGTTGACATTTAGCTAGTATTAGCGTATTTAAAGAAAAACTTTAATAATGAAATTTCAGTATTTATACGGTTATATTCACATTTAAATGGTTTCAAGGCCCAAATTCCATACACTTACCCACTAGAGCTCGTAGTGAATGTACGTTATAAACCCATGCACAATGATACAACATTTTAATTGGGCATATGTGGGGGGAAAATAATTATAATAAAATATATAATAGTAAAATTAGGTTAGGTTTAATTACCAAAAAGTTAGGACAGAAACATTTAAAACTTGATAGATGTATACAAGCGGGCACGCGTAAAAATTTTTACCTGTTTTCAATGAGATTTAGAGTACACATATTTTGAAAAACATTAAGTTAATGTTTATGGTGTTCTTATTTCTTTTTTAATGGGTGATACTACAGTCAAAAGAAGGCGAAAAACCTTAAAACACCTTTATAGTTTATAACTTTTAAGTAAAATTTAATGCTCTATTAAAAGAGATATTAATTTTTTAAATTTTAATAGGGAAGCGATAAATAAATGTTAGAAAAACTTGTATAGAACATACCGTATTACTTTTGAAGGTCTGCATAAAACAATTATCCCGTATAACTATAATCACATTGTTAAACTACAAAAGAACTAGGGTTCATATTTACAACCACGTTGTAAACAGTCAACGGTCAGTGGCGCATACATACGTTTAAGTACTAACTTTAAATAAGTATACAGGTAAACCCCGACTTACGTACAAGTACCGTTCCGAAGGCTTGGTCGTAAGTCGAATTTGGCCGTAAGTCCGGCAATTTACAAAATTTCAAAATATGTATACATATCTCCCCCCCCCCTCCCTAAAAAAAGTTTCATTTTGTTGTTTATGTTTTATGTTTTGTTGGTTATCATGGTTTTAACTTCAATATATGTTAAATTCCGAGTTGTTGACTGCAAATACTTGAAAAAAGGCGATAAAAATAAACAAAAATGGTCCTGGAGAAAAAATACAATTTTTATTTGAAGACTGGAAGAAAATAAAGTGCAAGAAACGTTAGAAATCATAGAAATATAGAATTTAAAAAAAAACGTACATTACATATAGGAATAATTTTTATTTTATACAAACTTGGATTTTCCGAGTCCAGTGACTTTTATGCTTAGAAAGGATGCTTGTAATAAAAATGAGCGTAATTGAAGTACATAGTTAGTCATAAAAATAATTTTACCTGTAGCATTGTAAGTGAATTTGACCAATATTTGCTTGTTTTTACTTGCCCGACCTTAATATATAAGGGGCAAGTATTGTAACAGCGAAAATTTTCGATGTCGAGATTTTGACTGATGACCACGTTTCATGATCCAGGGAATCCAAAAAACCTATTTTCGAAGTGCCGTCCGTATGTGTGTGTGTCTGTGTGTGTGTGTGTGTCTGTGTGTCTGTGTGTGTGTCTGTGTGTATACACGATAACTCAAAAACGGTTGAACTTAAAGAGTTCGTTCTGGTACTAAAAAATTCTCCTAATAACTGGGAAGATCCCTATTGTTTTTTTATTAAAATCCGAAACCGGAAAAGGAAGTTATTAAACATTAAAATTTTAAAAAATTCGTAACTAGTAAACCAAGCCTTGGACAAAAAATTGTATAGAACATAATTTGATGTATTTTTGAAGATGTATCTAAATATTTAATTTTTTTTTTTAATTTAATTTTTTTTTTTTATGGGCGGGCAAGTCTAGCGGAGGTTTTCCTTCGCCACTGGTTTACGTTTTATGGTGTATAAAAAAAAAAAAAAAATTAAAAGTTTAAAATTTTGGTCGAAAGTACGGGAGTTCGTAAGTAGGGAGGTCGTAAGTCGGGGATACCTGTACTTGTTTTTGTTAAGCCTTTAAGTAAGATGCGTAATGTGAAAAACTAATCCTTACGGCTATGGGTTGACCCGCCTAGTTATATCTCTTCTATTGTAATTTTATGAGTTCCCTAACTTTTATTATTTTATTGCGATCTTCAAAACTAATTTGGTACGACTATAGTAACCTGCGAACTAACAAATTTCATTTGTTTTTTTTTTTTTCAACTCGACAAGCTATGGGTCTTGCAGCATACGCTGATTCATGGATACGCCGAGCAAGACTTTGCATACAACAGCAGAGTGATAACTTCGAACATCTGCTGTAAAAGTGCTCATCGTTTTCTTTTGATCCCATAAAAATAAAAACTTAAAAATTAATATCTCTTTTATTATAAAACTTTTACTAAGGTGTTTTAAGTTTTTTCGCCTTATTTTGACCTGTAGTATCACCCATTAAAATAAAGAAATAAGAAGACCGTAAACACCCTGTATACGAGGTGTGATCAAAAAGTTCGTTCAATTTTAAAAATTCCCGCGTTTCATTTGTCGGGTTGATAAACTTTTTTGTTGTCATCTTAGTTAACCTGTTCTTGACGACTATCTCAATTGGCAACCATATTAGATCTCCATTTTAGATTTGACAGCTAATTAAAGAAGTTGTGTTTCTGTATATTTGGCGATTTTTTATTTTTCACAATGAGGGATCAAAGAATATGCATTCAATTTTGCGTGAAAAAGTACTGTAAAGTATGGAAATGTTGCAGAAGTCGTTTGGTGAGTCGAGTATGAATGAACGAGCGATTTACAAATGGTATAAACGCATACAAGATGGCCGTGAATCAGTTGAAGATGATGAGAGAGTTGGGAGATCCAGCACTTCAATCACCGGAAGAAGTTAAGGTAAAAATTCTTGACAACCGTCGAATTACAATTAGAGAGATTGCTGAAGAAGTTATTATATCGTATGGTTCATGCGAAGAAATTTTCACTAATGATTTGAGCATGAGGTGAGTGAAAGCAAAATTTGTTCCGAAATTGTTAAATTTAGAACAAAAAATGTGTCATAAATAAATCTCTCAGGAAATAATAGATGTCGTCAATGACTTAACATTGCTCCAGCGCATCATAACGGGTTACAAGAGGTGGGTGTATAGTCATGACATCAAAACAAAGGATCAATCATCTCAATGGAAGCATCCAAATGAACTAAGACCCAAAAAAACACGCCAAGTTCGATCGAATGTTAAAGTTCTTCTACTGTTTTTTCGATTATCGTGGTATTGTTACTATGAATTTTTACCACAAGGTGTTACAGTTACCAAAGAATACTATTTGAACTTGTTGCGTCGGCTGCGTGAAGCAATTCGTAGAAAACGGCAAGATATATGGAAGGAAAATTCTTGGAATTTGCACCATGATAACGCATCAGCTTATACTTCATTGCTTGTTCGAGATTTTCTGTCCAAAAATAGCACCGTAATGATACCGCAACCACCCTAATCAGCAGATATGACTTTTTTCTCTTCCCAAAGATGAAAAAGACAATTAAAGGACAATGTTTTACGACCATTGAAGAAATAAAAGCAAAATCGCTGAAGGAGCTGAACGCTATACCAAAATCTGCGTTTCAGAAGTGTTTTGAAAACTAAAAATAGTGGTGGCATAAGTGCATTATTATAAAAATTGATAAATAAATAGAGGAGAAGATCCTAATATGAGCCCTTCGTTTAATATGGGCCCCCAAAGAAAATCTACTAATATAGCTAACACCATCTTTCGGCAATAACTTAAAAAACACCTACCTTTCGTTCAACAATTTTACAAATTTTATACAGTTGAGTTCTTGTTTCTTTATGAATGAGTTACAGTAAATGTGTTTACTTAATTTTGATTCTTTTATTAAGGTAAGTTGTTTTTATAAGATTGGGCAAGATTTTTATTCGATCCGCTTGTGATTTATACTTGAAGCTGTTGTTGATCGAGGTATATTGTGTTACTAGGTGCTACTGCCTCACTTAATATCAAAAAAGTCAAACATTAATTTAGATTTCCATGTGCATTGTTGGAAATATGGGCTCCCCGCGAAGTCTAAATATGGGGTAGGGCACATATTCAACAATTTTTTCCAGCTGACGACGAAATGGACGTTCATGAAGTAGGGCAACAAAGTCCGGTTGATGAAGATGCCTGCCTACATGTTTTGTGACGGTTGTTTTTTACAGGATCAAAGGGGCGAGGTTTGGGTTCAGTGCCTAATGTGCAATATGTGGACACATGAACAATGAATGCTCCGGGACAGAAAAGAATTATATGAATGCGATTTTTGTCAATCAATTGTTAAACTGTTATCAGGTCGTCAATGATGAAATTTGTAGTTAATAATATTGCCAACTTTAGAAGATTATTATATGACACTGGCTTAATATTTTACCGCTGTTTTTTTTTTTGTTGGAAAGTTACACATCTCGCATATTTAAAGAAATCATTGTATGCTCTAAAAAATATCAAATCTTTTTTTTTAAATTAATTTGGTTGAAAATGGAACGGTCGGAAACTCGCACTATTATGAAGTATGAGTTCTTACGTGGACCTACGGCATCGCAGACCGCGCGAAACATGAATAGTGTATTTGACTCTAGTGTTACCACGCCGCAGATAATATTAAATTGGTTCGCCAAATTTCGTACAGGTAACTTAAAAAAAAACAAAAACAAAATCTGGCTCATGGATCACAGCAGAAATATACTGCAACCAATTGGACGAAATGATGCAAAACCTTAAAGAAAAGCAACCTAGATTGGTCAACAGATCGACTACTATCTTATTGCATGATAACGCTAGACCACACACTGCACAAATGACTGTGGCGAAACTACAGAAATTGGTGTTGAAATTTCTTCATCATCCTCCATACTCACCAGACCTATCCCCCACTGACTACCACTTCTTCCGCAATTTGGACAACTTTTTAATAAGAAAACAGTTTAATTCCGACAATGCTATAAAACTGGCCTTCCAGGAATTCATTGACTCTCGCCGCCAGAGTTTTATACCACCGGCCTGAACAACCTGCCGCTTAAATGGCAAAATTCTATAGACAATATGGGTGCATACTTTGATGAATAAAATAATTCCTTATAGTTCTAAGTTATCAACCAATTTTGCCTTTTTTTCTACAAATTTCATCCTTGACGACCTAATACTTTGAGTTAGTATCTTAAAAAAAATAACATTTATTTTGAACTTCCCAATTTTTAATGGGGGCCCATATTTGGATCTTTTGCTCTATAGTTTTGTAAATTGAAAAATTGCAAGAACTTTTTGATCACACCTCGTAGGTATATGTCAGTAAAAATAAAAGTATTATATAGTTGCAAAGTTGTTCTCATTACATGACAAACACGGATATTTATAAAATTCTGAAATTAATACTGAAAATAATGTATGCTATACCTGCATCTCCTTCTGTAATAATATATTCTGCAGAATTATAAGTTTTGGAGTACATGGCATCAATGCATTTTTGCAATCTCTCTTCGTCAAGTATAAGTCTCAAAAATTCATTTCCCATTATGGCTTTTACAAGTATTTCTTCAGTTCTAAAACAATTAAATATTTAATATTTTACGAATTGACTTAAATATCAATATTACTTTTTATCTTTTGGCGTTGTTACAATCTCCACTTTATCCAGGTGTTTTTCAATGTTGCGTTGTTGCAGTGGCACTGCAGAACGTCTTCTTTCTGGAATGGCATTTTGTTCGGGTTCATCTCGAACTTCATCCGGAACAGTTTTGGGAATAGTTGGAGTTGGAGTTGGCTGAAATATTCAAATATAATTTTAGATAGCTATTAAATGGGAAATATTTGTGGGATTATTATAGGTGCGTTCGGCATGACTGTGCAGTGTTAACTCTGTGTTGTGTAAGTTTTTTGTCACGTGACCACTGTGCATACTGTGCAAGAAAGTCAAAGACGAACGCTTTGTTCAGACTGTGCAGTTTACATAATTATAAATTGTCCAAAGTATTCTGTACAGAGAAGAAACAACAACGTTGCAGGATCTCTGAAAGAAGCACTCTCAAACAACACAACAATGCTGAACAACATACTGAAATTTCTACAAGACTCATACAAAACATATAAACTAACATGCATAATCATATATAAAAAAAAAAAAACTGTTTTGTATTATCACTTGAAATATTGTATTAGTATATTACCAAATTGTACCAGACACTAGTAGCCTATGCAGCTGAAGTGTCTTTAAATATTTAAATAAAAAAAAGACGGTTTTACGCATAAAAAATAAATGGAAGCATCTAAATTTTGCAGTGTGTTTCGGGTTCTTTGCAAGGTTACTTAAATAAGTTACTGGCATACGTGTAAATAACAAAACGACTTGTACAAGTACTGGCATCGTGTAACCGGGCCATAATCCCTCCATTCAGTAGCGGACTGACAAAATTTTCTGGCCACGAAAAATTGGAATAAATCAGCCCCATAGAGTTAAGAGGCGGCCTCACTGGATCAAGGACCGACCTCATTGATGCATAAATCGGTCCTATTGGGGCCAGCTCAGCGGGAATTCGCCCGGTGTCTCGGCGGGCCAGTCCGCCACTTCCTCCATTTACGCGAATTCACATAAATCTGGTTGGAAAAGATTAAATTTTTCACTAATCTACTACACTTGTAACGAAACTCGGGTATTCCCCAAACTTTGACTCTTCATTGCTGGTCTGGATTAAGTTCGTCGTATTAAGACGATTCCAGTTTATTAGAAACTGTTGACACCGGAATTGCCGAGATAATGTCAATGGGAAAACAAATGGAAGGATTCAATGATTTGAATGCTTCTGATATTGAAGAACTTTTACAATCACACAATGCTGAATTGACAACTAGTGATCTTATTGAATTAAACCAAGAAGAGAACAACGAAAAAGAAGAGCAAGAAGATGATGAAGAAGAAGCACCTTACCGGTTTGCAACCCAGAACATTAAATAACATTAACATCTATGGTTCAAATTGCTATTGATTTTATAGAAAACATAGAATCCTGATGGCAAAAGAAGTGGGTCAATCTGCAGGGGATTAAAAGTTCGGATGGTACCGTATGAACTCATTCTAGAGGAAAGAAAACGAGCAAGTAAGCAGTAGTCTCTGGAGAGGTTGTCGAAGCCATCAACATCGACAAAACAGTTAATTTCAGTGATTTGAAATTTGATTGATTTTGAATAAATATGTAACAGTAAGATGTTTATTTTTATAAATAATTTAAAATATGGAACAGATGCCTATTTTTTACATGGCTTTCTATTGCTCCATTTACGCGGTTTTCATTTATGAGTTGTTTTCATGATAGTCCATCCCATTTCGGGGATGAAGTAATTCAACCCCGTGTAAATGGATGGATTACTGTACATCATTCCGTTAATTCACCAGCGATGGCACTGAGATTTCTCGAATAGTTCCTGAAGTTTAGAGGACATTTGAAAGAAGTCAAAATTAATATTAATAAAGCACTCAAATACACAACATTGGAAATTCTACAATTCATTGTTAAGTGCGAATTTTGTGGATCTTTATAAAATGTGATTTTGTTTGACATTTTTATAAACAATATCCATTGCATCATTCGAAAGAAGTTTTTTATAACTTACGTTAATATAATTTACTTTCCTTTGACAATGAGTGAAACAAGATTGTCAAATTTGACCATTTTGTCCATTGAACATGAGTAACCAAAAAAAGGATGATACTGGATGATAAAGGATGATATATCTGAAGAACGCATCCTTGAATATTTTATTAGAATAAGCCCAACTTCAATGGGCAGGACAACAATTGAAGAGGCAACATTCAAAACGTTTGTTTTGGTTTGGTTTTTTACAGTAATTCAATTTTGAGATAATTGCAAAAACATTATAATCCTGTTTGCAATAGGTTGGGAACTTAATTTTTCGACACATTTATTTTTTAGGTCTCCATCATTGATTTTAAGCACTTCATTAACATTTTAATAAGCAATAATATGAAAAATCGATTATTTGAATTTGGACAAACACATTTTACATTAACTTGATGACGAAACAAAGATAAAATCAGATTTGAATAAATTTCATGCTAGTAAAAGTAGGTTTATATCATTTTATTTATTCTAAAATGTTGCAGTTGGGTTCTGAAATCATTTATAATTTTTTGTAATGACATACAACGTCTTCTTGAGGAACTTCTATAGATGGAAAATCGTAGATCTATTTTTTGTACCATTTTAGAAGTTCATCAAAATATATCCTCTGAGCAATAATTTTTTTTACAATAAAATAACTTTTTTAATTTTTTGAGGTTTTGTAGGTTTGACCAAAAAACCCTTATAACGTCACTCAAATATCTGTCTGTCTATATATTTGTCTGTATATCTATTTGTCTACCTGTTTATTTGTCTGTCTGCCTGTACGGCATATACTGTATCTAAACGGCTGGACCTAAACAGTTGAAATTTCGCACGCTTGTATCTGTACTCTTTGATCCACATATAGGAAAACTATTGAGTCAAAAAAACACATCCCTGGAAAAATATTGTCACAATTATGGTATAATTGTGTTCTAATGTCCAAATTCCTTGAGCGGCCTTTAAGTCGTGTAGGTCAAGGTTGCTGACGTACGGTTTTGGTTATTAAAGAATGTGCAGAGTGTTGCGTGTTTGTCAACATAAGTTTTGAACTACATTCTAATGTGTTGATAAACATTATTCAATTGTGATGACTATGGTTTTTAATTGCTGCCAACAATTACACAAATGAATAATGTTTCCAAAACAATTGAGGTAGGACCTGACGTCATAGTTTCCTGGTTAACAGTTATAAAATGGTCTTAGGGAATAGAGTCGTGGTTAGTCTTTCTTAGTAGTCAAGCAGTAGTCATTCTTGTGAGCACGTTGCTCAAGGACCAGCCCAGCTGTTGAAGTCGCCAACACGAGATGTGAGTGTCGTCTACAGGGCTTCTCCACGTGTTCGCCTCGTGCGGATACCTGGGGTGGTTCGACCGATCCTGGAGAAGCCGGAGCAAGAACGAGACTTACATCAGCTTCTAATGGACAACACCAGCAGCCATTTTGACCAACAATTGTATTCTGATGTAAATTAATATTATATAACAAATTTTGTATAAAAGATTCCGTTCTTGAATTCACCACGTGACAATATAAAGAAATAAGTATGAAAAATAAATGTTTTTAAAATTTTAAGTAGGGGTATCAAATTATACCTCTTAATGTGCGGATAAGCTAACAAATTTTTATTTTGCACAATCAAATTCTTTTATGGGATTTTCGCCAAATATGTGTCAAAATCTTTTGTCTCCCACACAATATCCCAAAACTAAAGGGTTTAAAGTTAGTTAGTTAGTTAAAATTTTTGGCGCACAGCAACGAAGGCTATTTGCGCCACTAAAGGAGTTAAACTAAAAATCTGAAAACATTCACAATAATGTACATTTATGGGAACAAAAATAGTTCAACAGGAATTTTTGATCAGATTAGTTTATCGAAAAATATGGAACCTGTTTTGTCGTTGAACAAAATTATTATTTAAAAAAAAAAATTAATATGTGGTATCAAAAGAAAGCTCTTGGAACGTAGATTAAGGAACGAAATATAGTTTTTTTAATTATATAGATATTTTCACACGATTCTTGCTAATATTTTGCTTAAAATCTTTTGTCCTACATAATATAAAAATCTGAAAAAATCCTAAGTAATGCATATTAATGTTAACTGGAACAGCCCAAAAAAATCTGACCTGATAATTTTATTTCGAAAGTTATCGAATTTTTCCAACATCGTGTTTACAATATTTAACCGTGATTACAATATTTATTACTTTGGTACTAAACCCCTGCACGCTTTCCGGTCATAGGGAAAATTGCATTTCCACTTGCACAAAATTTTTGTGTTTTTCTCTGACTTAATATTGCTTGCCCTTTTGTCAAAAGAAAGTTATAACAAATTTAAAGTCTTTTAATTATAGGCATGCTGTATGAAAACGCGGAAAATCATATTTTTTTATTACAAGATCACATGACCGTTTGAGCCCTTTGGGACCCTCCGAATCGCATGCATATATTTAAAAGACTTTAAATTTGTTATAACTTTCTTTTGACAAAAGGGCAAGCAATATTAAATCAGAGAAAAGCACAAAAATTTTGTGTTTAAGTGGAATTGCAATTTTCCCTATGACCGGAAAGCGTGCAGGGGTTTAGTACCATACCTTTTTTGTTGTCACAGGGTAAATATTCTCTCCTCCAAAAGGCATACTGTATGAAATCGGAGACCAAAAACTGTCATGAGCTCCCGGTCTATCATGGATAGACAGGATCACAAATGAAGAAGTTTTACTGACAATAAAGAAGGAACGAGAACTTGAGAAAATTGCAATATTTTGGACGTATCATGTGAGGGCGAAGATAAGAACTACTACAATTAATTTTGCAGGGGGATATTTTGGACAAGCAAAGTGTGGACCGACCAAGAACTTCATGGCTGGGAAATCTACGCAGAGGCGGATCTACATACGGGCTAATAGGGCTTAAGCCCTGGGCCCCGGATCCGGAAGAGGCCCCCAACCTCTCGGGCAGATATCTTTTTGTTTGCTCTGCATTTGGATTTGGTAGGAGAGGGCCTTTTTTTTGCTCTTCACTTATATTTGGGAAGGACCTTTTTTTGCTTCGTCCCGCATTGCCTTCTTAAGAAAATGGTCACCCTAGTTTAAGATATTCATCCAATTCTAAGACTGATTTAACATTATTGCAGAAACTAATGGCGTATTCGATTGGACCACTCTAGAATTGCTCTGGGCGAGCAAACAAATGACGTCATGCTCTAACCGAGTTTTACTAGCGAGTGCGCCAGAGCAACTCCCAATCGAAAACGTTTTTATTATTGTTATTATTAATTATTTTAAAATACTGTCGTTTCCTTGCGTAAACAGTGCAGGATAATATTTTATGTATAATTTTTATTATTTTATTTTTGTCATTGCTATAATTTATTTGTTTTCTGTTTATTTATATTCTCAAAATGTTACTTTTTTAAATTATTTTATGTCTTTTAATTTCCTAATTTCATTTATTATACAAAAAGATACATCACTACTTTATAAAGATTGAATTAGTTCTAAAAAACACACTAGCTTTGAAATACCGCTATGCGCCACATTGCTCGCGGTGCACTCTCAGTGCAGTTGGATTTGGGAGGTGAGGATCTTTTTTTTTTTGCTCGTCACTTAGATTTGGGAGGTGAGGAACTTTTTTTTTTGCTCTTCACTTATAAAAATATTCAACATAAGTGAAGAGCATGGCCCCTTGGCATTTTTAAGCCCTGGGCCCCCAAAAAGCTAGATCGGCCACTGAATCTACGCCAGTGTTTTGGATGTTCAACTGAGATTTATTTCGAGCCCCGGTCTCCAAAGTGAAAATATCATTGATGATTGCCAACCTCTAGAAAGAGACGACATAGAAAAAGAAGACAATATTTATCTGACTGATTGAAGAAGTCTAGATGAAATATGTGGTTTATTCTTTCAAAAGTTATCGAAATTTATAATTTTTAATATGTACTCACAATTTGTTATCACTTACATAATACCTACAAAACTCTGAAATGTGTGTAAATTCACACTTCATTACATAATTTACTTTTTTACTTGCCCGACCTTAATATACGAAGGTTACCTTTTATGTTTTTACAAACGACCACTAGATGGCAATATTGAAATTTTTCATTACTATATTCGTAAAATTTGACATTTATTATAGTGAAATCAGTGGCAGCTTATAAATTGACCAAATAGTTTGTTGACAGTGAGCGTTTAAAAACGCGAGCGTTTAAGTTATGAAAAAATGGATATTACTCGTGAAGGTTTTCGTTGGATGTTTTTTTACGATTTTAGTAAAGGCCTAACTCAACAACAATGCCTAGATTGGCTTCGTTCAACTTTTGGTAATGAAGCACCATCAGAAAAGACTTTTTACAATTGGTTTGCCGAATTTCGTCGTGGTCGCGCGTCCGTCAGTGATGAAAAGCTGTGAAAAAGATCTGTTCCCGATAGATTCTGTATAACTTGACCGAAGCTCAAAAAAAGGGTCGTGTTGATTGGTGTAAGGGAATGCTAAAAAAATTCAACCTAGGTACTGCAAAATCCGTATAAAACATCATTACAGGTGACGAAACTTGTATTTATTCATATGAACCGGAAACTAAGCAACAATCCTCTGTTTGGGTCTTCCAAGATGAACCGAAACCCACAAAAATTGTTCATGAAGCACTTCCAAGAAAATGATCGCTTGTTTCTTCGGTTGTACTGGACATGTCGTAACCATTCCTTTAGAGGATCGGAGAACAGTTAATGCTGAATGGTATACCACAATTTGTTTGCCAGAAATCATCGACAAAATCAGGAAAAACGACAAAAAATGTCGCATTATTCTTCGTCATGACAATGCTTCTGCAAGTTCCCACACAGCACGTCAAACAATTGATTATTTGAAGGAGAAAAACATCGAATTAATGTCTCATTGCGCGTATTCACCTGATTTATTCCCTAACGACTTTTTTTTGTTCCCCAATGTTAAACAAAAAATGCGTGGACAGCGATTTTCATCACCTCATGAAGCTGTTGAAGCCTTCGAAAACCATGTTTTTGAGATACCAACTTCAGAGTGGAAAAAATGTTTCGAGGATTGGTTTGGACGTATGCAAAAGTGTATAAATCTTAAAGGCGAATATTTTAAAAAGCAATAAAACAGTTTGTTCCAAAAATATTTTTTTCTTTCTTAGTTTTTGTAAAAACTTAAAAGATAGCCCTCGTATAAGGGGCAAGTATTGTAATCGCTAAAATTTTTGACTGATGACCACATTTCATGGTCCAGGGAATCCAAAAAATCTATTTTCGAAGTACCGTCTATATGTGTGTGTGTGTGTGTATGTGTGTGTCTGTGTGTGTGTATGTGTCGATGTGTGTATACACGATAACTCGAGAACAGTTCAACTTAGAGAGTTCGTTCTGGTTCTAAAAAATTCTCCTATTTTATTTTATTACGCCAATCCAACAGGACAAGATGTCCCAATTACAGGTTTGGCAGTACATACTACACAAAATTACAAAAACAAAAAAATCATCTGTAATATAAACTTAAGGCTAGAATCTTATTAAAATTACATAAAGAAATTGACTATTAATTGGGAAGTACACTATTGTTTTTTATGAAGATCCAGAACCGGAAACGGAAGTTATTAAACTTTAAAATCTAATATAAGTCGTAACTATTAAACCAAGCCTTGAACAAAAATTTGCATAGAGCATAATTTGATTTATTTTTGAATATTTACCTGCATCATTTTTTTTTCTTTTTTTTATTGTCGGGCAAGTTTCCCTTCGCCATTGGTTTTATTTTGTTTGCGTGTTTTAGATTGTACAGAACACTTTTCAGATTAGGTTAATGATTTTATTTTTTATATTTATCAAAGAGGAAGACACTGATACCAGTATCTCAGTTTTGATGTTAGTGTAACAAAACATGTTCTAAATGTTATCTCCTTAATTGTTTTATTAAAAGTTCGTCATGAAATAGGTTGCAAATTCCGTTTAAATTTGTTATCTTTATTAGTTACTCATATTTCTTATTTCTTTTTTATCTATTATTGCAGTAAAATAGTGATAATTTCTATTAATAGAAATTATATTATTGTTAATTAGTTTATTAAATACAATTATATTTTTAAATGATATTTAGGCACATCAAACAGTTCAGTTATTAGTATAGAGCGGCCAATCTAGGTGTAAATCTAAGTGGAAAGCAACTATTATAATTTTATACCAAATATTAAGTGATTTTTTTAATATTAGCTAATCTGCCTAAAATATGTCAGTTTCTGTTTCAAATGTCCAATTTTTATTTGAATTGTCATGTCATATTTTTATATTATACAGTTGTCTAGTTAATATTTTATTTATTATTTTATAATCAAGCTCTAATAAAAATACATTTTTAACATAAATTGTCTTATAAAGCCCGATTTAGTATGTCTCAAAGCCCCATTCAATCATTAAAAGTCACTAGATTCCAAAATCTAGTTCCACATAAAGCTAAGAAACGAATCATTTAAATAAAAAATGAAGGCTTACCGTATTAGCCCGAATATAACAAGTCCCCGAATCTAACGCGACACCTAATTTTTTCATGAAGATATTTAGAAAAAAATTAATCCGAAAATCGCATCGGTATCGTCAGGATGCTCGTTCACGCTTTCAGTCTCCCACAAAATGTCATATTCAGACTCATTTAAATTATTGGCAATGCAGTATTTCTTAAAACCTTCACTATCGATTCAGGTTCGACCTTATGCCAGGCGTTCGCAATCCATTCTCCTAAAAGTGAGACTGAGGATTTCCTGAAGGTCTCAATGGGAGATTTCCTGCTGATACCCAATTGTTGTATTCTTTTCGTAAGTTGTCTTTAAATGGTTTATTGACCACCACATCTTACGACAAGTCTGACGAGACCGTCAGACCATGTCGCATTGACAAGCTAGTGTCTACACCAACACTAGGACCGTGCTACTGTTTATTGTTGCGAGATCTGTCAGTTTACTGAATAAATATGGCGGATCGCAGAAATAAAATATTCGCCGCTGCTGGCTAATAATATCAACCTAATTTACAACAAATTTTACTATTTTATAACAAATTTTAATTCCATAACAAAAACATAACCTTACTTAATTATGTTTATCATTATTTCTCATACTCTATTTTATCAAAACTTATATTTACTCACTTACCTTAAATAAATTTAAATTTAAAAAAACAAATACTTCTATAATAACAACTATCAAATATCAAAATGGCGAACATGTGGCTTTCAGAACTGATAGCGTGTCGCACGAAAACTCTTTGATGTTTACCGCCAAGTAATGGGAACGAGCAACATGTCGCACGGCTCCCATCAGACCGCTGCACATTGGTAGCATGCGACATGTCGAACGGTCGCATGCCACCATATTGCCTCGATGTAGACGCACCACAGGACTTGCAACTGAGACGACATATCACCTGGTATGATCGGAGTTCAGTGCCTGAATTTTTTCCTTAATACCTGACGTAAAGTGGCCTCGAAATGTATCAACGAGCGAGATTTTCTCAGAGAACCTGTTCGTTTTCCCCATGTCAAATTAAACCAGTCCAATACCAATTCCTCTGTCATCCAACTTTTTTCTTGCGCCCGAAAGATTATTCCTGGATGCAACTTTTCATTAGGCATTGATTTACGTTTCAATATATTGTAAGGTCGAACCTTCTGTTCATCAGAAGTAACGGCAAGCATAACAGTAATTCTGTAAAACTGTAGGTGCCTTTCTGTGTACTCTAAAAAATTGAGTAACTCACCATATTACTCCTAAATGTGCTCAGATTGAAAATATGGTTATGAAACCTGGGAACAGAAAGCCTAGGCTCACTTCAGGCTGTCGCGCCAATGCTAATGATGAATAAGTAAATAATATATTCTGTAGGATTCCGAAAGCTGGCGCTAAGTCACGATAAGGGTTAACGTTAAGTCACGCCGGTTTTTGTTGAATTACGATTCTGAACGAAAGATTCCGTGCACATTAAAGCTGAAAGTTGGAGAGATCTAACGCCAGCTGAAATGCAGCGTTCAGAAATAACTAGTACTGACATAATATAATTAAAATTTCACCAATATTTATTAAATAGCACATTTGACTACATATTCTACTACAAATTACATTAAAAAAAAAAGTAGAAAGTTCTTAAATCTTTATACAAAAATTATTTTATTGACTTGACAAATAAAATCACGTTGTACAAATTCTAAATATCACTTGGGATCGTGGGAGGTAAAATTCGGAAAATGAACTGGTGGGGGGATGAAAATTTTAAAAATAACTTGTGGACGAACGAGGTAAAACAACACAAAATAAGCAAGGAGCATGGGGGCGGCAAAAAATCTAAAAATCACTTGAAGGGAAGGCAGAATTACAAAAAAGAAAAAAAAAACACTTGGGGACGGGAAGCAAACATTCTGAAAATCATCTGGGTGGGGGACAAAATTCTAAAAATCCCCCAAATTTAAACCAGAAATTAAAAAAAAAAAACACTTGAGAATTGGTTGCAGAAATTCAAAAAATGACCTGAAAATCACATGTCAGTCTGACGCATATAATCAAATATGGCTGAATTCTGAACCATATGTAAACAACGCAATTGTCAATACTACCAACAGAACCAAATTACCGTATTAGCCCGAATATAACGCGATATTTTTTGACTAATTATTTTCTGTGAAAAAATGGACTCGCGCTAAATTCGAGGTTTAACCATAAGAAAGCTAAATAAACGGGCTTATTGAAGTCAACTAGTTACGATAAGTCCAGAATTACTGTTATGCTTGCCGTTACTTCTGATGAACAGAAGGTTCGACCTTACGATATATTGAAACGTAAATCAATGCCTAATGAAAAGCTGCATTCAGGAATAATCTTTCGGGCGCAAGAAAAAAGTTGGATGACAGAGGAATTGGTATTGGACTGGTTTAATTTGACATGGGGTAAAAGAACAGGTTCTCTGAGAAAATCTCGCTCGTTGATACATTTCGAGGCCACTTTACGTCAGGTATTAAGGAAAAAATTCAGGCACTGAACTCCGATCATACCAGGTGATATGTCGTCTCAGTTGCAAGTCTGTGGTGCGTCTACATCGAAGCAATATGGTGGCATGCGACCGTTCGACATGTCGCATGCTACCAATGTGCAGCGGTCTGATGGGAGCCGTGCGACATGTTGCTCGTTAAAATTGTTGATTAAAAAACTTAAAATATCTTCATTATTATTGACTTAACAGAAATATATATATAACAAAAATTGTATATTGTAAGAAATCAAATCTTTTTTGTTCAATACATTTTTCAATTAGATGAATATATGGGTAGTTACGGGGGACAACCTAAAATTAAAATCTACATATTTCTCTCTTATTATTGAGTTAACATCAAAATTATATAGGACTAAAACAGTTTATAATAAGACAATAAATAAGAGATGAATGTTTGGGGATACGGGGGGTACCCTAAAGCTAAACTTTTGATATATCTCCCTTAATATTGACTTGACAACAAGAACGTATATTACAAAAATTGTTTATAATAAGAAAACAAATCTTTTTTATGCTATATACAGTCATCTGCGTAAAAATAGCAGTGATTTAATGCAATTGGTAAAATTGTATTTATTTAATTTAAAGTTATTTATTTATTTAGTTGCATTACATTTGTAGTACACATATTTAGTCTATAATATATTTAAGCTGGCAGCAGTTCTTAAACAAACCAAAAAAATCATTTTTCTAGTGTTCGTAAAAATAGCAGTGTCCACAAGTTTTCTCTTGTTTTACTAAACTACCCAGCCAAACAGTTTTATTCTTGAATAAATTTTTGTGTAAATTGAAAAGTAAGTTGAATTTATATTTTAAGTCACGGAAAATATTAAATATCTTTTTTATTTTTAAGTAAAAATGGGTAGGGCTAAACATTGCACACAGAAATAACGTCAATTGATTTTACAGATGTTAAATTCTGTTAAAACTGATAAATTTATTCAGAATGTGCTAGGATGCTCCGCTAAAATGGTATGTAATGCCAAAAAGTGGACTCTAGAACCTGAAAGTTGGGGTCGGACATCTAAAACTTCGCCGACAACAGATAGAAAAAACTGTAAGGTGTGCAAAACCCTTTTATTACTTCTACACAAATAAAAACAAATTAAACCTGCCAATTTCTGCATCAAATGTAAGAAATCGTCTTATAAAAGCAAATCTGAAAGCCAGTAGACTGAGAAAAACTGCACTGTTAAACAAGAGACAACGGGAAAATAGAATTCAATTTGCCAAAGAACACCAACTTTGGCCACAGTCAAAATGGCGCAATATTCTTTGATCTGAAGAATCAAAAATCGTTTAATTTAATCCTGATATCTGCCAAAAGCAAGAACGCTGGCCTCCATGCACAGTGTACAACCCTAAACACACTACAAAGACAATAAAACACGGCAGCTATAGTGTTATGGCATGGGGATGTTTTTCTTGGAACGGAGTGGGTTCTATTTTCTGGATTAAAGATATTTATTTATTTATTTATTTATTTTACATCGGCATATTTCTGCAACGAGGCTAATCGCCGATGCCAAAGGTTGAGCTCCTACACCTGGATGACAGGTGAATGATTGTGAAAATGAGAGTAATGTAAACATATTATTCTCGCCCGAATAATATCACCAACGAAGGAGGCTCGAACCACCGATCGCCCAGTCCTGACTGATTCTAACAGTCTAAAACCGCACGACTTAATGCGCTCGGCCACTCCGTTGGCAGATTATGAAGATATAATGAACGCAAATATTTAGTATGTCATGCATTCGTTTGCAGAGCAGGAAATGCCTTTAAATCTGACATTTCAGCAAGTCAATGTTTAATGAATACCCTACATTCATTAAACCAATTTTTTACTGTTCTGGGTTGGCCAACTCAATTTCCGAACTTAAATCTGATAGAGAACTTGTGAGCTGATGTAAAAATTAAAATATCTTCTTCAAAACCTGCTGACAAAGAAGAATTATGGAGAGAAATTGAAACAGCTTGGAAATCCATTCTCTTGGAGAAATACCGGGAGCATATTTAGTAAATTCAATGCCGTGAAGATGTGTATAAATAATACGAAAAAGAGGTCATGGAACCAAATATTAAATAAATAATAAAGAGTATTTAATATTACTGCTATATTTATGAACAGCGTAATGAGCATATTTTTACAAATACTATATATATTTTTTTAATGAATCGACAAAAATACTTTCTTTTTCTTCAAAATAATGAAGTTGATATTAAAATATAATATATCAGTAAAATTTTAGCTTGGTTATTACATAAACCAATTTTTTTTGTATTTGTTCTAATATTTTCTGATATTGCTCTTTTTACGCACATGACTGTACATACTTTTCGATTGATTGAATATTTGGTGAGTTACGGGGGCGCACCCTAAAACTAAAATCTTGAAACATATCACTTATTATTTACATTACATCAAAAATGTGAGTACATATATGAGGAAACATTTTTTTCAAGGGGGGTGTTACCTACAAGATTGGAATATCTCATTTATCATTACTTAACAGCAAAAATTAATATGAGAAGAGAAACTATTCCTCTCCCTTTAATGCAGTTTTTAATAAGATATATATTTGGGGATATATGGGGAGGGTTGTCTATAAACGAAGTATCTCATTTATTATTTATTTAACTTAGAACATATATACAAAAGAGTGGTTTAGAACAGAGTTTTCCAAACTTTTTGAGCCGCGGAGCACTTTTCACTAGAATAATTCGTCGCAGAGTACTATTGTTGCTATATACAGTGGCGTACACAGAAAAATATTTCGGTGGAGGTAGGAGGGGTTCACAACATCGGAATTTATACGTATTGAGAATGCAAGCAATCTTTAAATGAGGTAATTATAATTTTAGTTCTTTTCGAATTTTCAGGGGAGGGGATTTATCCCGCTAATTCCTCCAGGCATACACCACTGGCTATATATTTATAAATATTTTAGTGGATCTTGACGTGTGATATGTTCTGGAAATAAATATCTCAGTTGAATGATACAGGATAATTGTTTTATGCCGGTCTTGAAAAATAATTTGGTTCGGATTATATACTGAGCAAAATGGAAGAATGTTTTGTTAGTTAAAAGCAAAAATATGAATAAAAAATCAGCTGTAGCCACCACAAGACCGAACGCCATCACAAAATAGGTACTTAAATAAAATACTCTCTAGCACAGAAATTATTTACCATAACCGTGGAAACATTACATATATGTATGACAAAATAAATACTTAATAAGTATTATTACTATAATGAAAAGAAAGTAAAAATAACGTAAAAATATATTTTTTAATTCAGCTGTGACCACCACAGAACTGACCGCCAAAAATCTTCCATTTCTAGATGACTGCTTTTTAAGTTGATTAACTGATGCCATTGGTGTGCAAGCTTAAAAATGAAGTTTCATAAAAATCCGTTTAGCCATATTCACTTTACACGTGTCCAAGAACCGACAGACAGACATCATGCTAAAAATAGTAAAAACATTATGTAGGAATCTCAATCCGTGGACATCCATCGAAATTTAAAAATGTCATGTGTATGTACATATGTAGCGGTTGGTTAAAACTTAATCCATAAGTTTTAAGCGTAAGAAAAAACTACTGAAATACTATCTTTATAATATTTGAACACACTTGTCGTCTACTGGACGTATGAGACGGAGACTTTGACAGCTCGTTTTAACAATCCGTACTTTAGCCAGCGATCCATCGAAAAATAATCGCAGCAAAAAAAAATAAATAACACTGCACCACTGTGACTTATTGACTTCCTCTCTGAATTATAAGAGACATAAAGAATATAGGCAATTCATATTCCCATTGCATGAAACAACACAACATCCATTATCTATTATTTGGCAAATTTTAAGGAATTTGTACTGTATTATATGCCACTTTTGTAATATATCAGCCAAGTAATAGAACAGTCATTCAGCTGTATATTTGTATTTCATAATGGTTAAAACTTTTTCAATGATCAGTTATAAATCAGTTTTTCAATGTCAACTATTGAGATTCGAGTGTCTTTATTAACATTTATTGGGGGTAATAAAATATTATTGTACTTGGCTTTTGTTATCTTCAGTAGCGTATCATTTTTGAGGGAAACGTTAGTTTTGAAAAAAAAAAAAAACAAACACTATTTTCACATCTGATCACATTTGTTTTATTTACTTTTCTGTCTAATCTGCTCGCGGAGCACTAGTAGACGCACCGCGGAGCACAGTTTGGGAAACCCTGGTTTAGAATAAAGAAATGATTATTTACGGTTCTACTTACAGCAAAAATGTACATTACTAAAACCGTACTACGTACGGGTACTCCAGCTAGTAGTAAATAATAATTTATTATTTACTATACAGCAAAAATGTAAATAAAAAAAGTTTAAAAAAGTACATAATTTTTGTGCTATGCATGTTTTTCAACTGGATAAAACTGGACAACTTGAAATTTTTCACTTATTATTTACGTTCGAGCAAAAACGGTTTCTCAAATAGTAACAGTGGCGTAACTAGGGGGAGCACAACCCCTCAAGGCGTGGGGATCCGGTGCTCAGGGGGCCCCGAGGAGAACGAACTAATTTTACTTAGCGAGTCGCTTCGCTCGGGGACTACTAAAAATATCCCAACCTCAAAATTTAATAAAATCGTCGGAAGATGATATAATTGAATCAGCTAAATTATTACAACAGAATTACCCCGACGATTTTACAAAATTCTAGTCAAGTTAATAAATGCAATCACTTTTATTAAAAATGATCATCACAGAAACAACTACAATAAAAGATTTGGCCAATATACCTACTTTTCATCAAATACAGTTATATGGAGTGCGATTTTTCTGATGTAAACACAGCAATATTGCATTGATTAAAGTCACTGGATTATACAAAGTACCGCAACGGCGGCCATGCTGGGGTTAAAAATGTCGCCAACACAAATGATGTTCAGTGATTCCAACATTACAAAAATAAGATACTAGTTTTTATTTTAAACATTTTAATCACGATTTTTTTAATCAAAGATGCACTAATATAACAAAATTGTGGTACAATTTCAATTATTTTTTTAATTTTTATTAAATAAAATGGATATAATATATAAATTTAAATTAAACTTAACCTTAAATATTCAAACCGCTGACAAAGAAGGTTATTAAATGAGAGCGAGAGAGGGAGATGTGACAGCGCAGACGTAAACTTAAGAACGTAAAAATTGCTGCTTTAGTTTGCTTAATAGGGGAAGCAATGTTGCCAATCAAACCCTGGGCTTCTTCAAAGGCTTGCGGTACTTTGTATAATCCAGTGACTTTAGCTATTGATGACAATACCTGTGACAGTTGCTAGTGCAGAAAGATCCTTCAGCAAACTGAAGTTGATTAAAACATATTTAAGAAACAGCATGTCTCAGAAACGTCTTAAGACATTGTTCAATTTTGGCAATAGAGAACTAAAATGCTCAAAAATTAAAATTGGATGTAATAATTTCGGAATTTGCGAATAAGAAGGCAAGAAAAATACACATTTAATGTTAACTTGAGGAGAGTTGGGTGTTGTGTACTACTTTAAGAGTTACTGCCTTTGAAGATAGTATAACTGATATGAATTTAAAAATTCTGTCATAGTCATAAGTGAGGGAAAGTTAGTTGGTGATATTTTGTTTGAATTTAAGTTTATTTTAAGTGTGCCTCATTCAAACCTAATTTCAATGTTCGTTCTTTTTTTATAATTATTTGGAGCAGAGATTCTAGGATCATTGCCTTCAAAACCCTATAGATAGGCTTACCATACGTCCCGGTTTGACCGGGATTGTCCTGGTATGAAGGTATGGTCCCGGCGTCCCGGCCAGTTTGTCATTTTGTCCCGGATATTTCGTAAAAATAAAAAAGTGCAAAATATACACGCAGTACAAAAAGTGCAGCCTCGGAAAATGGCGATTAGACAACTATACGCTATTCCAAACGTGTAGGCGGAACTAGATTTTGAAATCTAGTAATTTTTATCTATTAATTCGCACTTTTAGTCATTTTGTTTAGGCTTTGTAAATCATACTCACATTGCAAATTCTAACTTAAATTAATTGTCATTATAAAATGTCCTTTCCATTGCATTTGAATTTTTTGTCACTCTTAGATAAAAGATACTCTTAATAAAAATTTCCCATTTATTTATGTTTTTGTCTTCAAAATATGGAAAAATGTATTAAAATTTTTGACATGTCATTCGTTTCCGTGGTTTCACTGTTGGAATTTTAAATTTTCACATACCCAACGTGAAACATGAAATAGCCCAAGCAAGGTCTCTTCTCGTGACAACCTATAAGAACGAAATTTCTATCTAGTTCTGCCTAAAAGTTTGGAATAGCCTATAATTAAAAATAACAACGATTTTTTTAAAAAATTTCACGCTAGTGATAAATATTAATATTTTTTTAATAATAAGTACTAGCGTAGAAGGCGTTTCTTTCTGTTTTTAGCAAAATCTCAAAATATCCCGGTTTGAGAAAAAAATATTATGGTAAGTCTACCTATAGACAATTACAGTAGGTGGCCAAATTATTAGGGACAGTACACCTCCCTTGCAATTTTCAAGTTTAAATGCATTTTGTGAGAAAATAAATTGTTTTTAAATCATTTTTCTTCTATATTCTTGTTGCTGTTATCATTATTATTTTAAAAAGCGGGAGATCGCCAAAGAAATCATCACCACTAAGCGGCTATTTATAGAAACCCTTATCAGAGAGTGGCATCACAACCCTAATCTCCGACACAACGCAAAAGTCTGTTAAAAGCAAAAGTCTGTATTTTTTATCTTTCTATGGAAAGCATGCCCAAACGCCTGGAAGCCGCAATCGCAGCAAAGGGTGACATTACAAAATATTAAGATTTTACTTAATTTGTTAAATTAACACTTTTTATACAAAAATAAATGGTTATGAATAAGCAATTATGTCGTTTTATATTCTAAATAAAGCACTCTAATGAATGAAAATAAATACGAGACCCAAAGCCACTTAGTTCCTCATTAAATTCATTTGAAAACTACAGAAAATTTGTACTGTCCCTAATAATTTGGCCACCCACTGTACTCATCATTATCCTTTTTCATCAAAAATAGTTACCTATAGTGCGTTCAAAGGTGAGTTTGCAGTACAGGGCATATGGAGTAGTTCTTTTTCATACTCTCTAATGGGTTTACACAATGACACTATCCTTTTCTTGCTTGTCGACGTTGCCAGCTCTAAAACGCGCTGATCTGTGAAGACGCAGTATTCTACAAATGGCCATTTGTTTTTGTTGAGTGTTATTTTGAGTTTTATAAGAGTTGATTTTTGTAAATCATACGAGTTTTTCATATTATTATAATTGACACATTTGACACTTTTACAACATTTGGCAACACCGCTCCCATTTTCCATAAGAGCTATACTGCAAACTCACCTTCGAACGCACTATAGTTACTGATTTGGGATATTGTTGTACATGCTTATATTATATTGTTGCTGCTGATAAGTTAATTATATTAATTAATAGACTTAAGTGTTATTTTTTTTTCTTACGTTTATCTTACGAAAGCTGTTTTCTGTTCCATATGGAATAAAATAAATATTATTTATATACCTAATCGTGTTTTATTAACTAAATATAAAAAGAAAAAAAAATTAATCATTGCATATTTATTTTTTAAATATAATGGTGAGGGTTCCATCACTTTTTTGCGGGGGGGGGGCAAATTTATAGTTACGCCACTGAATAGTAATAATAATAAATTATTTACACATCATTTACCTGGGCAACGACAGGTGGCGACACTGGTTTCTTCGTATTTTTATTTGCCGGCGCCTGTCCATTTAACACTGGTTCGGTAGGATGAAATATTCCCTGTGGACCTTCTCCTGGAAAATGTTCCAGGTCATAATTGTCTTTACTGTGTTTAAAACACTTCATAATCCTACAACATTTCAAACTTTTGTTCAATACTTTCTTATCTTCATCGAATCGAATTGTTTAAGGCCATGCCATAAACATTAGTCATACGTTGATAATAAAACAGCCATTTTGGATTTTCAGATAGTACATTGTTATTTTGAAATGTGTATTGTTACAAATAAAAATCGTAAATTAAAGTTTTGTTTAATGTTTAGTGTATACAGTAAATGAAAATAAATGTGTACAAAGTGGTTTAAAGTAGTTTATGTGTACAAAAGAATAATTAAGTATTATCATTTTGAGTAACATTTAATTTAAGTACTTGCACGTCGTAAAATATCGAAAACTATTAAATGTAATGTTTATTTCACAAAGAATAACTTGTTAGTAAATATTTATGTGTATAATTTTCAAATGTCTGCTTATAGTTTATTAATATTTGTGTGATTTACCTTTTGCAACAACAACTCATTTAAAAGGCTGTAATTGTATTCGTACACTGAAAACACTTGCAAATTCTAATCGTCTAAGATATAAACTGATCTAGAATTCCTCATGATAATAATCTTATCGGGAATAAGTATAAATGTGACTGCGATAATTCTTTTCTAATCAAGTGCGATAAATGGTTTATGAAAAAATACTATCTTTTTTTATAATTTTATTGCTTAATTCAAGTAAGATAACAATTTTAATGTAAGGTGTAATAAAGAACAATAAAATTCTTCTAGTTTTATTATCAAATTTTCCTGGGATTGAATTACGTTTTACGAGGCTGGATTAAAATATTTTTGGATGGTTGGCAGAAAAAAAATGTATGAATTGTGCATTTTCATTTATTTCATGGTTTCGTAGGTATTTAGTAAGTGAAAGTAATCAACAGTGTCGGGGTCTAGTGGTGATCTCTTTGAATAAAAAGACGCAGGAAGGAGGGTGTTGTCTAAAATCACAATTCTACCGTCCGACCAAAATGCCCACTCCTAAGAGCTACAATATGACCGGTCCTAATAGAGGATGTTATTATTATTATTTTACATCGGCCTATTTATGCAACGAGGTTAATCGCCGAGGCCAGGGGGCGAGCTCCTACACCTGGATGAGAGGTGAATGATTGTGAAAATTGGAGTAATGTTCAAGATTATTAAAGTAAAGGTTGTCTCGTAACTTGTAGTGGTGAAGGTAAATAGAGAGGCTACGCTTCATCCGTATGTTAACTGGACGTCAGTCTTTTTTTATCGTATATGTTATATACAAGTTTGATTTTTGCTATAAATATAAAAATATCGTTTAATATTTTGATTTTCTACTTATTTTAATTTATTTTTTCTTCAAAAAGAATGTTTCTTCGTTCTAAATAAATTTTCTTACGTTCATTTTTGATGTGAAGAGAATAATAAGTGAAATATTTTAGTTTTTGGGTGTCCCCTTGTAAATACCCTAACAGGGACGTAGCCAGGATTTCAGCTTGGAGGGGGGGGGCAAAAATAACAAAATATTTTAAATTGGTCGGTACGACCTTAATTACATGGCTTTGGTACAAAATAACAGCGTTCTAGGTCAGGGGTCGGCAACCTTTCAGTGACAAAGAGCCAAATCTATATTGAAAAAAAACACAATAACATGGCAGAGCCGCTAAAAAATAAATGCTATATTTAAGAAAAAATTAAACGTAAAAATTGTTTATTTGTTTTAAAATAATCAAGTATTACAATAAATTAATATTTACTTATACATACATTTAGTTTGTGATACCTATTGTTGTTGCTAGTATATTACAATGTAATAATTTTTTTAATGGGACGATTGCTCCTGTATAGTGTTCTATAAAACTAAAAATATATGGTGAATATTCAGTAATCTTTAACTTAAGGCAGCACTCTAGTTTCAGGTCAGTAAGATTACTTTTTAACCGACTCTTTATTAATTTCATATGTGAAAAGATTTGCTTACAGTAATATGTGGATCCGAAAATTGTTTGTAGCCCAAAAGCATAATTTTTTAAAAGATTGAACGATTCTGATCCGTTCTGGAAGACGGTTCCAAGCTTCGAAAAGAACTTTATCTACATTTTGAAGATTGCGAATTTCGGTCCACTTATGCTGGGAAGATAAAATTCACTTTTTTCTTTCTAAATTTTCCAGTTCAGAATTAAGTTTTAAGAATATATAATTCCATAAACCTTTGAATTTCAAATCCACTAATTGAAGGTGATAAATGTAATTGCTACATATCTACTTCAATTGGCTTTGTCAAAAAAGCTAGTGTAGCTTTATGTTTTATAAACTCTTTAAATCTATCTCGAAAAGTTTCTTGCATGTTAACAATAGTTTGTGCAAAAAAAATTGCATTATAAACATGTATTTTTAAATTAATAAAATGTAAAAATGGTTTTGCACGTAAATCATTCACAAATACAGATAACTTTTTTTCGAAACAAATAACTTCTTCTAAAAGGGAATATGCAGTAACTCGGGGAATTACCGGGTATGAATTGCACCGTAAAACATTCTGAAAAATACAAAACCTGTATAGTACAGGCAGAAAGTTGAAAATTAAAAAATAGATTATATTAAAATAAAAACCAGCCAATTTTCAAAGAGCCACAAAATTTTCTAAAAGAGCCGCAGGTTGCCGACCCCTCTTCTAGGTCTTTTATAGTATATTAAATAATAAAAGTCCGGTAAATTTATAAATTTTCTTCACTTCCGGTGAAGAAAACTTCTAACAACCTAAATTATATTTTATATAAGGTAAACTATCCTGGGGGGGAGGCAAATACCTCCTATGCCCCCCCTGGCTACGTCCCTGTACCCTAATATTCATCAAATTGAAAAAATGCATAGACCAAATAAGATTTGTTTTCAATAGATTATATACAATTTTTATTGTATAGTTTTTTTCTATTAAGAGTCTAGTTCTGTTTTTAAAGGAAATATTTTAAGTTTTTAGTACCAGTTTTAACACAGAAACACCCCCTAAGAAAGAAAATTTATGTCTATATTTGAATCCTGGTTCTACTCTATTGTACCAAATTTCGTTAAAATATGTCCAGCCGTTTTAAAAAACAGATATAACCTCCAATTTTATTAATTACTATATTATTATAGCAATTTGTTTTTCTATTTTTATTTAAATATACCTAAAATTATATTTGTATTCGATTTTATTGTTATTTATTAACTACAATACAAATGCACATCACCTTAAATTTTATATAAATCAGTTTAAAATTTCCTTAGAATTTTATTTATAATTTATTCAGTAGAACTGTCTTGAACTAAATATCTATTATGAAAATAGTCACTAAAAATATTTAAAAACATGCAACATCTATATTAATTCTGTATGCTAGTTTGAATGACGCATACGTGTGACGTATTCCCTCTCACGCTCTGATTTGTCAGAAGTTATGAGACAACCTTTACTTTAAGGGGGGGGGTAGGGTCTGATAACCACATTTTAAGCATATTTTTGTGATTTTTTTTTCAAATTAGATTAAATTTATTCATTTTCAAACTAAGTACATATATAAAGTATGTTTTGAAGAATATACAAAAAAAATTTGAAGGCAAAATATGGCGAAATGAGCCAGTTGTGGCAAATCTTCTCAGACTCCGGGAAAAAAATTAGATTTTGCGGTGACCAGCATAACTCGTCACTGGATCATCTGAAATCAAAAATCCAAAAAGATTTTGTTAGTTTATGAGTTTGCCGAGGTAATGACGTTGAGTTTTTATTTTTAAAATGATTTTTCAGTTTTTAGCGTTAGAAGACAAAAAAAAATTAATTCCCCCTAAAAAAAACCTAAAAATGAGTATATTTGTGATTGTTAAAAAAAAAACAAAAAAAAATATCTGAACGTCGTTACCTCGGCAAACTCATAAACTAACAAAATCTTTTTGGATTTTTGATTTCAGATGATCCAGTGACGAGTTATGCTGGTCACCGCAAAATCTAATTTTTTTCCCGGAGTCTGAGAAGATTTGCCACAGCTGGCTCACATCGCCATATTTTGCCTTCAAATTTTTTTGTATCTTCTACAAAACATACTTTATATATGTACTTAGTTTGAAAATGAATAAATTTAACCATAGATTTGAAAAAAATTCACAAAAATATGCTTAAAATGTAGTTATCAGAACCCCCCCCCCCCTCCCTTAATAATCTTGAGTAATGTTAACATATTATTCTCGCCCGAATAATATCACCAAGGGGTAATTGAACTAGCAACCTCACAGTTCAGACCGTTTTAACCAGTCGAAACTGCGCGATTTAACAAGCTCGGCCAGTCCGTTGGCTATTGGCGGATGTAAATAAACGTGTTTTTATATTGAAAGAGTGCGTCAGATATTTTAAAATGGTTGGTTGTAAACTTTATGGCCGTTCAAATTTCCCCCATTACCAAGAGCTATCTTGTTCCCTTCAAGGTCGCGTTAAGGCTATTTTCTGTGTCTTTATATTCAAAGAGCGAGCTAGGTACAGGCTGTTTATAAAATGGAGATGTGACCTCAGCGACTTTACTGAGCCACCTTGCAAAAAAAAAAAATATATAAAACTTACTAACGTAAACTTTTACTTATGCCGTCTGTTGATGAAAAGTTGAACTATTGATCTTTTAAAAACCATATTTTTTGTGATGAGCTTTTTTTTATTTCTACGCCTTTTTAAGTATTTTTTTCAAATATAATCGTGATATTTAGTTTACGTTATTGTTACCGCTTTATTTTTGTTAAGTTGCAGATCACTTTTTTAAATATATTAATTTTAAACAAATTTTTAATTTATAATCATATATAGGGGAAACTTCCTGAGAGCCCTGACATCTAGTGGCAATTTGTGGAAGATACGAAAGTGTCATTGTTTTGTTTTGTTCAATGGAGAAATACGTGTTGTTTTGTTATTTGTGTTTTATTTTTGTGAATCATGGAAAGAAACAATCACTTTTCCCTTTCAAGAATCCCTCTTAACTATTCCATAATTTGCCTAAATCGAAAAAAATATGAATTCAAACGACGTTTGGAGGCAGAGAGAAAGTGGATCGTAGGTTTTTATGGACCCAAAAACTAAAAATGGGCAAAAATCCAAGCCCTTGCATGCACGTTTGCTCGTTGCATTTTATGGAAAATGATTTTTTACGGCCAAGAAAAGACTGAAAAAAGCATTTACCCCACCCAAAATTTGCTTAAATCATCAGTTGATATATTAAAAGGCCCTTCTACTTTTTCAGGCAGAGATATTAATTTTTACTAATATATTTACCATATTTTTGTTGCTATTACATTGACAGTCAAAAAGAATTAAAAATACAATGAAAAACTAAAAATTTCCTTGAAGTTTCTTTAGATAAGTATATTATTACATATCTTGTTAATCGTAGATTACCTTTAAATAAAAAAAAAAAGCTCAGAAAACAGGAAAAATACAACTTGAGTTCATTTTCACCAAGTAAACAAATACTCGAGTAACCGTTTAATGTCACTTTCGAGTGTTCCAGCTTTGCCGTATATGGTAATGCGATCTTAAAACGCTTCCACTATAGGTATATTGGCACATCCACGATAAGATTCTTTTTCATGTGTACCTCGCTTAACGAAGTCGAGCTTTAACGGCTCTAACTATTTTGTAAATCTACTATTAAACAACCAATATACACCTGTATGCCCTTCAGTCTGTTTCTAAACGTCTCTTCTTCGTTAACGAATTCCCGCTTTAACGAAATATTTTGTCAAACTATTATTAAATAACAAGTATCCATCGGTATGCGCGTCAGTGTGTTTCGTTTTTATTTATTTATTTATTTATTGGACACTACAGACATAAATATCCTTTATTGTGTCCGTACATATATACATACATTCAGTTTATGCAAGACCCAATCGAGGACTTTTTACGAGTGAACCCCACTTAACGAATCCTTCTGCAATGAAAGTATTTGTAAATTTACGGTTTTAAAACCAATATTTTTAATGAAATTTGGTTAAAACGCTTTATAGTGACGTTAATAACAATAATATATATCAAATACTGTTAAAGAAATTGATGTTGATTGAAAGTGGGAATGTTCACACATTTAAGGATTTTGTAGGTATTTAGTAAGTGATAAATTGTGGGTAGTTACAAAAACTACTGGTCGTATTTTGATGAAATTTTGTGTATATGATTATAATATTGCCACTTCTATGATATGATATAATACGTTTTTAGAAGACAGGGGCAGGTCAAGACGGTATAAAGGCGATACGCCGCATCGGGCGCCATGATCTAGGGGCGCCGAGTCGAAGAAAAAATGTATAGCCTCATACAATATCAAAATACCTTATTTGACCCCATACTGCAGCCTTCTATGGTATGACTCCGAGATTTCGGCAACTTTGAGACGCAGTATCTCTGGCAATATTTCTTGAGAGAAACAAAACTTTGCCATCTTGTACAACTTTTTGCGCTCTATTAAACAAAATAATAAACAAATCTTCATGAGCGATATGCGTGAAGAACATATGAAGCAAACTTGGCAAAAATATTTGCGGCTCGAAAAAATTTTAAAGTTTGGCTTTTTATACCTCTGCAAGTAAAGGTACGATAAACGTGAAATTTTGCACATAAGCACTTATCAATACAAGCTATTCGAATATAAAATTTCATTCTCCTAATATTATTCATTAGTTCAGGAAATGAGTGTAAAGTTGATGATTTTTGTGAAAATGGCGAAAATAGGGTATGTTTAACACACTTTTACAAAAATATGCCTTCTGGAAACTTTTTTAAATTATTTTCATTAGAAAGAGCATGTTTCAAACCCCCTAAAAAAATGGGTTGGTTTTTTATCGCTGGCATATAAGGCCTTAGAAATAGGAACAAACTTGAGGACGTTTTTATCACATGCCGCTATCGCAATATATTAATTTTCATCTTGTTTGTTTTATACAGACATTATAAGTACCTAAATTGCGTTGGTCCATGGTGACATTGTCACTACTAGTTCAGAAACTTGAACCAGTAACCCCATCGCCATAGCGGTCACGCCCGATAGCCGTGCAATACCAGCCACGGGTGAGTTTCTTGGTTGAGGATCCCAAGCCTATAGTTTGGTTTCTTCAAGGTTCCAAAGCCTTGTGTGGGTATCTGTCCGGTTCCCAAGCCAACGATTGGGCAGCTTATCCTAGGTTCCTAAGCCTAAAGTGGGTATCTTACATGGTTCCCAAGCCGAAGTCCATAATGTTTGTATGAATTTCCAAATTCCAACGATTGCTTATTTATTATTGAATTTAAGAGCCACGTTCTTCAGTGTCACTTCTGGGAATTGATACTGTCGACCTGACGACGTAACTGATGGTGCTGGAAGAGCCGGGCCTCGCGGATGTATAAATTTTACCAAAGGATCATTTTGTTCGATGGAAATTTCTACAACATTGCGTACCCACCACTTATTGTCATAAATGCAGGCAACATAACAACCGGGAAATATTTCGACCAATTTTAAATTAGAATCGACAGAATTGGAAATTTTGAAAAAGTGCCAAAAGTTCCGACTGAAGAAATCCAAGAAAACAGGATGCTGCATGAAGAAAGATGGAAAGCTAGTACCACAATAGCTGGCACAAGAGATCATCACCAGTTTGTGCCAGTTGATTTGAATTCGATTTCTGTCAGAAAAGTTTCAAATGACACGATTAATTTTGTGGCCAAAATTTCCAATTCTGTCGATCCTAATTTAAAATTGGCTATTCTATTTCCTAAATTATTTTCTAAACTATTTCCCGGTTGTTATGTTGCCTGCCTTTATGATATACAATGGCACCTTGACTTACAAACTTAATTTGTTCCTCACCGCGGTTCGTTATATCTTATGGGAAATCAATTAATCCGTTCAGATTAAATAATAATAAAGCAAATCCAAAAAATTAGAAAAAAAATCTATTTTAACTAAATGAAGAAAATGCAAAGAAATGCAGAAAGAGTGAGAAGGAGCATTTTTTTCACTATAAATGTGCATTTTGTATACCATTTCATATTAATTTTTATTTATGAAATTTTCTGTTTCACATGATTAGTATGAAAATTACCTTCCTTTAAATTCTAAAAAATTAACAACTTTCTTGTGTCTGGTTTTGTGGTTCAGGAGTTTTCGATTTGTTCCATAGAGTAGTAGCCTCAGTGGCGCACCCAGCGGGGGGGGGGGCTAAGAAGGAAGGAAATAAAAATAAGAGCACACAAACTGAGATGAGGGCCTTTTTTTTTTAGGTCGTCACTTGTATTTTAGAATTGAGGACCTTTTTTTTATTACATCATTTTGTATTTCCGAAGCGAGGACCTGTTTTTTAGATCATCACTAAAAATTTAAAAATGTTAAATAATTTTGTCTTCAGCCCCCCCCCCAACAAAAAATCCTGGGTGCGCCACTGAGTAGCCTGTTATAGTCCGTTCAAAGGTGAGTATACAGTACAGGACACATGGAGTAGTTCTTTTTCATACTCTCTAATGGGTTTATACAATGACGCTATCCTTTTCTTACTTGTCGACGTTGCCAGCTCTAAAACGCGCTGATCTGTGAAGACGCAGTAATCTACAAATGGTCATTTGTTTTTGTTGAGTATTATTTTGGGTTTTATAAGAGGTGATTTTTGTAAATCATACGAGTTTTTCATATTATTATAATTTACTCATTTGACACTTTTACAATATTTGGCAACACCGCTCCCATTTGCCATAAGAGCAATTCTCACCATTGAACGAACTATAGTAGCCTGTTTCTAGTACTAGGGAAAAAAGTTCAAAAACTCATCTAATCAAGTTAAAATAGTATAATGTAAAACAGGCTTTGATTAATTTAAAAAGAAAAACATCACGGTTCGTATTTAGAGGTCAAAATAGGATATCTCGAAAAGTTCGTATTTATAGAGATTTACAAGTTGAGGTAGAGTGAATTCAAATAGAGTTGAGTTCATCAATAAAACTGTGCAGAAATGATTTTTCGTCTGGACGGGTCTAATTTACTTATAATAGGGGTGTTAGGCTTGTTACTGCTAGCCGTAGAAGTCTTGTGTGAGTTAGGAGCTTTCAACGTGTTTATATAAAAATTTATTTTTCTATTCATAATTAATTTGCCTTCTGCCATTTATGACTGACATATTTATATTAAACAGCATTTTATTTATATTTTAATATACAGCTTTTAAATCGTTCCTTAACTAATTCAATAAAAAATATTATTTAATTGTCCCATTTTGTTTAAAAATATTTTATTTGTCTCCGCCACTGGCGTTATCTTGTTTGCGCAATTTTGTAACGGTCGTGGATCCTTCTCTATTTGAATCGAGTCTACTACTGTATCAGCAAATTTACTTAGCCATATTTAGTATTGGGTTAAAATGTAAAAATATTTAAATTACAACCATCTAAATCAAAAGAATATGTTTAAAATAAGATTGCGAGCATCAAACCCCCCCCTTTTCGGTACGTCACTGCATATTCTAACAAAAGGGCGCATTTTGGCGGGTTTGTCCCGGGCGCCAAAAGAGCTAGCGCAAGCTCTGATCAAGGGCCACGGTTTACCCACCGCTGCATTAGAGTGTATAAAAAGGAACTATTCCAGTTGGCCTGTACTGCATTCTTATTTTGAACAGAATATATAATACTGTATCTTCACAACCAGAAAAATCACCAAGAAAGGAGATGATAGCGTTATTGGGAGAAACCATTAGACAGTATACAGTATGAAAAAGTACTACTCCATTTGCCTTGTACTGCATTCTAACGTTTGAACGCATTATAACATAGTCCTCTGTGTTATTCATATACAATTTACACATTTTAAATCAACCGGGAAAAATAATTCCGTTCTCTTCTTCTTGATCTTTCTTTGTTGTTGCAGTATTTGATCCAAACTGCCTGCGTGCGCAAGTACTATATGTATCCGGTGTACCTCTCTTTCCGTTTTATACAAGCAACATGACGGGCTTTAGTGACAAGGTATTTTCTTATTTTCCAGAAAAATAATAATACATAATATTTTAATAAGTGAAATTTAAAAATTAATTAATTTAAAGTGTACTAAATATATGATATTACAATTTTCAAGTTTTATTTAATGTGTTAATACTTATGTTAAATTTTACGTGTTGTCACGTGTAGTTTGTTGTAAAGAGCATGTTTCTAAAATATTTTAAGATATTATTTAGTAGTAATATGGAGTTATATAAGATGAAAATGGTGGAAAATACGTTTTAATGTTAATATTGTTTATTTTTTAGCCTATACTCATTGACGGTCGTGGGCATCTTCTGGGTCGCCTCGCCGCAATCATTGCCAAAGCCTTATTGCAAGGAAACAAAGTTATTGTTGTGCGATGTGAATCCTTAAATATTTCAGGAAACTTCTTTAGGTGAGTTTAATACTCTTTATTATTTCTATAATTGGCTAATTTCATTTTCCAATGTGTTACGGCATGCCAATATATTATAGGTTATATTGTTCGTATCAGTGACATGTGGAATTTATTTTCACGGTTTATTTTGAGTTATAAATTAAAAATGCTATTCTGTAAAGTAGATTGGCACATAGTAAAATATTTTATGAAGGTTGGTTGTAAAAAATAAAAATGTAGATTGTAAACGTAGACAATTTTTTGTTTGATGTCTTGAACTTGAATTCATAGGCAATATACTGCTTGTAATTGTACCATGAAGAAGTCTGTTATTTTATTATTGATATGGTTTATAACTGTCTGTGACATTTCTTTGGTTTTATAACTTGCGGAGTACCGCTAGTTAACACTAGCGGAGTAGGCACTTGGTACGGGTTTTTGTACTGTATATTTTTCTTGTAACGTTAAGTATAAGTGAGATATTTCAATTTCAAGTAGAACACGTAATAATCGTTTGTTTATTCTGAATCACTCTTGTATATATTTTTGATCTTAAGTAAATGAGACAGATATTTGTTTTATAGGTAGTTCTTCTCAGAGCTCCCAAAACATATATCTTAATAAATACTACATTAAATAGAGATGAATAGTTTCTTTTCTCATATTCATTTTTGCTGTTAAGTAAATGATAAATGCAATATTTCAACCAACACTACCCTTTCACTGCGTAATACATTTTGAGATTACGTGCTCACTGTGCGCACATATTTCGGTGATTGCGAGTTCATTTATGTAGAGTAACCTGTAGTAAAATCCGTTAATAATATAATTAGTAATATACTTACCATATATATTTATATAAAATCAATATAAATAAGTAGATATACTGAATGTAAGACGCTATCTAACTTAATTGTACGGCACAGCAATAATATAGATGCACAAAATTCCGATTTTACTATACTAAAAGCGCAACATCGCCTCCTTAGCATCTAACGTGCTTGTAGGTACTTGACTTGTTGGGATTCCCAGCGTGAATAGTCGTGTTGAGCGGGGAACAATTTTAAAACATGGCGGAGTTAATTCGCTCGGAGCGTATGGGCCCCACTTTTATTTTACGAGTATATATGGTTTGAGCAGTGAAAGGGTTAACAACTGCGTTGAAGAGAAAAAAAATTCCTCATATATATTTTTGATGTAAAGAAAATGTGAATGAGTAATGAAAAAATTAATGAAGAAACAAGTGAAATATTTCAATATTCTAGTTTTATGGTGTACCTTGTACTTCCCCAAATATTCATTCATTCAAGAAGTATATGCAACAAAAAAAATTGTTTTCCTATTACAAACAATTTTCAGTACATATGTACATGTTTGCTGTTAAGTCAATAATAAGGGTGATATTTCAAAAGATTAGTTTAGGGTGTCCCCCGTAACTCCCCAAATATTCATCTGGACTTCATTCAACATAAAAAAAAAAACACAGGCGGATGTTAGCGGCTCCCATGTGCAGAAATCAAATTTCGTACATTACGTTATCAACAGTTAGTTTAACACATTTCAGTGGCGTCACTTACTTTGATTTGTTTTTGACTTTATTTCTGTTATATTTATTTCTCTTATGTTTGAAAGTATGCTGTGTACTAAAATGAGTAAAAAAGTATTTGAAATACATGATTTTGTGTTGTTGGTATCCACAACAAAAAATCCTTATGTACGTCAAATGCAATTTTCTCGCGCAGAATTGATAACGTAATTTATGATGACCTGTATTTTTCTTATGTTTATCGAAGTCTAAATGAAAAGACATGTATAGATATAAAAGATTTAATTCCTTGTTATAAACTATTTTTGCTGTTAAGTCAAATCTGTTATTATGAATAAGGGAGATATATATAGATTTTAGTTTAGGTAGTCACCCCGTAACTCCCCAAATATTCACCTAATTGAAAAAATGCATTGAACAAAAAAGATTTGTTTTATTACTGTTAACAAGTTTTGTTCTATATATTTTTCTGTTAATAATAAGGGAGATTTTTAAAAAATTTTTAAATAATTTTTACAGTTTTAACTCCCAAACACCCCTCTAGGATACAAATTTTTAAATGCCTAGTAGCCTATGTTCCAATCCTGGTTCTACTGTATCATCATATCAAATGACGTGAAAATATGGCCATTCATTTTTACGTGAATCTCGAACAGACTGACAAAAATTAATTTTTTTGTGGATATTGTCTTGTAATCATCTGAAATATGTAGAAACCAAATATGAGGCCGAAAAAATAAAAAAACTGATCCAGTCTCCAATTTTATTAATATAGATAAGAGTTTCCCAATATTTTTACTCTCGTAGCACATTTTCCAGGCAATAAAAATTGCGCGGCACACGTACGTAGTCGTAGAAGAAGACATTTTGAATGCAGACGCCCCTGTATTCAGAATATGTCAATTTCAATCCGTCATAAAAAGATACTTAGTGTACTTTATTCTTATTAATGGTATTGTATGTATATTCAGACAATGATGTTAAAATAATCACGACGCTAGTTTTATTTTTTTAAGAATTCGCTGCACATTTGCATAATTTTGCGGCACACCCTTTGCGAAACACATATAGATTGTTATTATGGCCACCACAAATTTATGTATTTTATTATGGACTAATATGGAAACGGTGCAAGTATAATTTGCGATTTTTTTCATCGTTAAGTTATATTATCAACTTTTATATATTCTTTATCGGATTCGCTATTTTCAGATTCATACAACTTAAATTATATTGTCCATGGAGTTCAGCGTACAAGTTTAATACAGTCATCACCGAAAAAAAATGTTTTATTATTAATTTAGTGTCTTTAAATTTTATGGTAATCATATAATTAGTTTTTGGAAGGGTAAACATATTAATACGCGAAAATAATAGTGAAAGCTGAGCATGAGGTATTATTTAAAAAAAAAAAAAAAATGGAAAATGAATGTTATTGGCTTGATGTTTTGGATATCAAATAGCATCTTAAGTCATATTCCAGTCACAATCAGTTCCCGTATTTCATTTTTAGATCTGTTAGTTTAAGAAATCTTGTTTCACATAGATACGTTGTAAGAAATGGCAATTCAGTCGACACTTCTTTGCTATTGATTATTTCAATTGCTTTGCATCTTATCAGCTTGCATAGTCTTATTTACTGTCTCGCACTTTTATGCAAGTGAAGACTGTGCATGGTGTGTTTACTTACTGCATATATTAAATTTAAAAGAAAACTGAAAATTTCTATGATTATAATAATTCTTACCTACATTATTTGATGTTCATGAAAAGAATTTTAAAATGAGACTATCAAATTTTTCTAATATTAACTTGCATAATTTATTTGTTTGTTAATAATTGCTTTTTTGTTTACAGAAATAAATTGAAGTTTATGTCCTTCCTGCGTAAACGTTGTAATGTTAACCCTGCTCGTGGACCATTCCACTTCCGTGCCCCTTCCAAAATCTTATGGAAAACAGTACGTGGTAAGTAATGCTTTATAGAAACACTGTCGACATGTTTTCGATGACTTAATAACTGTATTGACTTATTTCCAATTCATTTTCTTGTTATGTGTCATTGTTATTTATTCTTAACGATGTTAGACTGTATGGATATATATTCAAATTAATGGTGCGATTCTGAAGTAAAATGTTAAGTCAAACATCGACGGATACGTCCGAAGTTGAACGATGTTAGTAAAATGGTATTCTGAAGTGCCGCTATGTTTACATTCGTCGATGTAAGTTAACAATTTAGGTGTTAGATTAACCGCTAGCAAAAAGCTTGACGGAACTGAAAGTAGAGTGGTGTAAAGTGATATTTTGAACAGATTTTTATTATTTTTTTAACCAAAATCATTAAAAATTAATCATGAAATTATTGCATATATATTCTAATTTAAAATATATTGAATTGCCCAACAAATTTACAATAAAAATAATAGAAAAATATATTTATTAAGCAAAAAAATAATTCCCAAAAATATTTCTTCATTTGCACAAGTAAAAATATTGTTCAAGGGACTATTTTAAATCTGTAGTACAAATTTTAAAACTAATGTGAGCAAAAAATAATTACGATCTTATATAAAAATATTTATTGCATACAAAAAATGTGACTTAATTTCTAAAAAATCTAAGAAATATTCTCTTTCATTTTCATCGTAACTACCCAGATTATGATAATGCGAAACACAAAAATTCTGCAATCATTTTTATCAATTTTTTTCCCTATTAAAAACTACCCAGCAGCACCTGATAAACCTTAAATATAAAACATATTGTTTTTAAATTTTTGGCACCAACACATGATAAACACCTTCTTTAAAATCAACAGAACTAGTAGAGGCTACTCTATACACCGATAAGCCACTCTCTTCAAACGTTTTCATTTAAATTCCAATTTGTGGATTTCCTCGTAAAGCATTTCCGCTCCGATGAATCCTACAGTATTTTGCACAGGTTAAATTTTCTCACTCTTTCAATCGCTAAAAAATAATTATGTCATTTATACTATGGTCTGTTTGTACAAAAAAAAAAAAAATAAATAATAATAAAATACCTTCTTTTACTCTCTAATTATAAATGCATTCTGCCATGTCTTACAAATAAGCTTCATATTGTTCGCTGTCATAACAAAATGAGTTTAATGCATGTTATGACCATACCTGTGGCTGCTTTTGTTTTGCCTTCAAATTAGGTTTTTTTTGAAATTGTGTTATATTTTAGATGTTTTTTGTTTCTCGTTCTTATTTTTTAATAATATTACACCTGTTTTTAAAAGTACTAACCTAACAAAACGTAATTCTAACAGATATCACAACATCCGTCAAGATAGCCCCAATGTAAATTTACACGGGAAACAAGCTACAACATTGGGATTTACATCGGGTTGCTCAGAATATAGATTTTTTCAGCGATGTTCAATCTGATTTAATAGAGCGATGTTATTTTTATTGGTGTTTAGTTAATGGGTGTTAATGACGAAAACTTCAGAATACCGTCATAAAGAAAGACTATTTTAATAAGGGTGTATATGTTAACTTCTTTAATCGAGTATTCAAATATCTTGCCGGACAATGTCATCATCGATGCTAAAGTTGATTTCACCATAGCAGACGACGCACGTCTCAATAAAACACATTGTTATTATAATGTATTTGTTTATTTCGTGCGTCGCTTGTTTCTCTGGATCCACCATACCAACTATTACCAATATTAAAAATAAACTGGACTTTTTCTTGTTCAACCAATGTTATTTTAGTGCTGTACAATATTTGCAAACTGTTAATGTATTATATGTTTGTTTTTTTACTATGGAACCCACAAGCTTTGCTTCCGTTCCATTGTAATTAATAATAATAATATAAATGCATAATTTTTTTGTAGTACTTAAGTTGATTTTACGTAGTAAGCACTGATTGCTATAGATGACGGGATGTAATTAATTTACTTATGTTCTAAGGACGTTAGTAAACAAGTTGCAACAAAAAGTGGTCCAAAGTTGCGAAATTAGCGAATGAATTTTCAATAATTTTTTAATATAATAAGTTCGCCGTGATGTATTTTTTTGTTTTCTGAATTAACAATTTAAAGACATTTTTGCCCGGTTGCATAAAAGTTTTAAAACTAGATGTAAGCTCAACCTTCGATGTGAAACACAAAATTGCCTAGCAATGTAATAGGGCATTAAACAGCTGATATTTATTGAATAAGAGTTGAAAAATAAGGAAAGGAGTTCGTAAGCGTTTAAAATGTCTTTCAATTATATGATTGAAGAAAAAAGAATTTTTCTGCAACAAATGTCCAGGAAGTGTGTTGTTTGTTTTCGATATTATATCTCGATACACCAATCTCTCAATTTCGATCATTCAAAATGTCGTTAACAACCAGATTAAAAACGGATCAGTATATACTCTGTATAAGTCATGTGTGAAGAAAAATGTTGAGCCAGAAGAATAGGCTGAAGTAGAAGATAATGTGAACGTAATAAAAATTCTCGGTGCAGTGAGCTACGATCCAAACTCAGTGCAAGGAAAATTGGTTCCCATTTAGGAATATACTTCGCTACTGTGTTAAAAATATAGAAAAAGTAGGAGACCTCATTATTGGGCCTTTCTTTATTAAAGGTTGACTTAATTCCAACAAATATTTGGAGTCTCTAAAAACCAAAGTCAGTGACATCAAATATTAATTATATCAGTGCTTCCCAAATGCTTCATAGGGCTCGATTACCCAATTCATTGGCCATCTAGGTCACCAAATGGTTTCTTTTTGTGTAGACATTTAAAATCAAAAATGTATGGAGCCAGGCATTCGAACGGAGATTCGCTAAAGCTAAAAATCATCGAGGAATGCTCCAAAATAACCAACAGGCAACAACCAAACATGCGGAGAAGTTTTTACGACAAGCATAGTATGGAGATGTCTTTGAACCTTTAATATAATGAAAACTAGAGGCTATAATAAATAAATATTTTGAATATGCTATTTGTTCTGTACTTACTACATTTCATCAAAATATTTATTTGAATTATAAAATACAAATTACTTAAAAAATAATTTTGCTAAAATAAACGCTTTTAAAGTAATTAAATTTCAAATATGAAGCATGGATAATAATAATGGCTTCGTTTAAAAGCACTTAACCCCCTAAAGCAGTGGCCTTCTCATTTTTTTTTTTTTTATGTTTATTGTGAGGGATTTTTTTTAGTCTATATTACCTTACGTATAAAAAATGAGATAGAGAAACAGAGGGTCACTGAAATATATACTTTATGAAAATGTGTGGCAGTGAGTAAAGTTTGAAAAACACTGTCCTAAATCATCAGTGTGTTTTTTTTTTTATGTAAGTCCTTTGCTACTTTGGCAATTAGCCTGAACAATTCTTAATTTTTGAAAATTCCATGCCTGAATGCGATTCGAACCCGAGACCTTAGCAACGCAAGGCAGCCGTGCTACCACTACGCTACGCCGGTCGACGATCTGTGTATTTGATTAGGTAGAAACTTGATCAAAACCGACAATTCACAAAAATAAAAGAATCGGTCATGGGCAACTACGAGTATATTCAAAGATACGTGCAGTAATTTATGTATGTATGTTTCAAGTAAAAAACCCAGTAAAAACAATAGGTAACTCCATTGCTGATTAATGCTCTTCTAAATTTATAATTGATTTTCTGATTTACTACTAATTTTGAATTATCTAATTGTAGTATTAAGAAGACGATATGTTTTCAGATCCACTTTCTCTTTCTTTCTAGACTCTAGTTCAAGTCTCTAGTAGACTCTTGTATCATTCCCCCTTTTTACCTGATTTAAACGTGATAATGTTTAAAACGGGTAAAGTGATATAATTAAATGAGGTTGGGTGAATGTATTTTAATATGAAAAAAATTACACATCATTTTACTTAATTATGCTCCTCATTTTATTTTACATTACTGTTATTACGTTTTCTTTGTGTATTTATTTTAATTAGTTGATTTCTTTTTTAAGGTATGGTACCACACAAAACTGAACGTGGAAAGCAGGCTCTGCGCAGATTGAAGACATATGAAGGTTGCCCACCTCCATATGACAGAAGAAAGCGTATGGTTGTTCCAGGAGCCATGCGTGTTATGTGCCTGAAACCAGGCAGAAAGGTAATGAACTTTGATTATTTTCTATTTGTTTCTCTAAATATTAGGCGATATATTATCTATGATTATACAATTCTTACCTACATTATTTGAAGTTCATGAAAAGAATTTTTGAATGAGATAATATAAATTTTCTATATAAAGGCTGTACTCTATTTGCGCAGAACATGCAGTCAATGTAAACATTTGAACAACGCTACTCTTGTTTTGATCAGATGAAAATACATTTAAATCAATTATAATGTATTTGCGTCCAATCATAGCAAGAATGACATAGTCCTAATGTTTACATCAACTGCATGTTCTCAACAAGTAGAGTGTAGTTAGTTGTATTAATGTTGCTGCGACTCTATAAAAACATAACTGGTCGTAATTAATCATTAGTGTTAACATATTACAGTTGGATTCGAAACCCACAAGAATAAAAAGTCTTTTTCATTCTTCTGATGATGACCCAATAAGTCGAAATATTCAATCGTTGAAATCAGAATAGAATACTCGATCGAATAAGTAAAAATAAAATGTGTGTTCCTATTTAAAATGAGAAAGTTGCACAACGTACTTTGAGAACCACTGGTCGGAATAAAAAATTGTTTCACTCATTGATATTTTCCTGTAAAATATTAATATATATATATTTGCTTGTCTAATTTAAGCAACCTGGTAGCTCTTATAGTTCTCGAGATAGCAATAGTGAGCAATTTAGTGAGCGATTTACAATCGTTTCACTATACCCAGTAATGGTGAACGTATGACCCACGGATCACAGTGGCACTTATGACTATTTCAAATAACCCGTACAGAAGATCATTGTAGTTCTGAATATTCTGTAGAGATATTTTAAAATAACTAAGGTTGAGTCAAAACGAACGCCTTCACGAAACAGGGTAGGGAAAACGACAAATATAATAACAACTAGATGGCATTCAACTATTTCCTGCTATATACCTGTATTATACACGTCAAACACAAGGCTCCTAGCTCAATTAGAGTTAACGATATTATCAGGGGATTTCACACAAATATTTACACACTAAAGCGGCATATTTTCATTTACAAATCAAATATTTGACCAGCGATTTGAATTTACAGAATTTTAAATTCAATTGTTTGTTACCCGTCTGAAAAAGGTTCGCCATCGCTGCACTATACGATCAAATCACTTTTATCATTTAGTCATAAATTATTATGGTAAGTAAAGGCTACTTACTACAGTAATTTATACCTACGGAACGCTGAATTCACAGTTCACATTTTTAGGGTGTGGTAGGAATTACAAAAAAAAAAAAAAAAAAATAGCGACACTGTGTCTCTGTCTGTCTGCCTGTACGGGAAAGTTGAAATTTGCCAGGAATTTTTGATCAGAATAGTTTTTCGAAAAATATGTTTTTGTGTCGTTGAAAACAATAATTATTTTTTCAAAATTAACGTGTGGTATCAAGAAAAAGCTCTTAATAAGTAGATTAAAGAACGGAAAGTAGTTTTTAAAATTTCTTTAGTTTACGACGTTTTTTTTTCCACAAATGTACTAAAAATATTACATCCTTTACCCCAAAAGGATTAAACTAAAAATCTGAAAAAAATCTTAATAATGTACATTGATCTGAACTGGAAACATGCAAAAGGAATATTTTATCAGATTCTATCTTTGCACAATATTGCAGGTTTTGCGTTTTTGACAAAATTAATAATTTTTTAATTCATGGCTAAATTATGACTAATAATGCCGTGGATTTTTTGTATTTATGCCCAAAGAGTGTCTTCTTTTAAAATTAATAATATAATAATAGTATAGTATTATTCGAGTTTTATAAAACGCTGTATTGTCACACGGGTTGTTTGCAAATTATTATCAAAAATTAGCTGTGGCCACCACAGAACGACCGCCATAACAAAGTACTTGTATATAATACATTCTAGCAGCAGAGTAGAAAAAACTTTGCCTAATATTTTCTAACACAGATATTATGTATCATAACCATGGAAACGTTACATATAAGTATGAAAAAATAGATTGAAAAAATGTCTGAAATAAAAGTTGTTAGTTATTGATTTTATAGCAACTTTTGTTAAATAAATTTTTTCGAAATATTTTTCTGTTGTTAAATATTCGCAAAAAACTTGAAATCGACACGAGTAATCTTACATTTCTAGTCAAACGAATTTTACCAAAAGTTAATCAACTCGTGTCATTGATGTCAAAAGCTTAAATATGAAGTTTCATAAAAATCCTTTTAGCCGAATTTGTTCTGCACGTGTACACAGACAGACAGACAGACAGACAGACCGACAGACGTCATGCTACAAATAGTCAAAACGTTATGTAGGGACCTCAATTCGTGGAGATACATCGAAATCTCAAAATGTCAAAATCGGTATGATCACAATACCTACCTTATATATGTTGGCGGTCGGTAAAAACTGTAGATTTTGATGTAATTATAAAAATATATATATATATATTTTCCTATACATCCCCAGCATTCTATTAACGTCTTATATTACTTATTAAATACCTACAAAACCTTGAAATGTGTAAAAAATCTTATTTCTCGTCAATTTTTATATACGTTTTATATATGTGTATATACTGTAATTGCCTAACGGGTTGTATGTCAAGAGTTATTAACGGTTATTATTATTCTTTTTGTACAGTACTGCACAGTAGGAAGGTTGTCACATGAAGTCGGCTGGAAGTACCAGACCGTTGTACGTACCTTGGAGAACAAGCGTAAGGTTAAGACAGTCCTTACCATGCGCAAACGTGACAAACTGAAGGTATGTATTATTCTTTCTATATTTGATTATTTATGAATTAATTTAAAATGATTATACCAATTCTTACCTACATTATTTGAGTGATAATGAAATTTAACTTTAAATGATTGTTATATAGATAATTTATATTTTATTTGAGTGATTACGAAGTAATTAATGGGATGTTTTTGTGTTTTTAGAAACTGACGAAGAAGGCTGGTGAGAAGGTAGCCAAGCAGGTCGCACCATACACTGCTGTGATCAATTCGTATGGTTATAATTAAAGTATAAATAAAATATTGAAATAAAATTTTTGATTTATTATTTTGTGTTTCTAATTAACATAATTATAATTAATACCTATATCCTCAAATATCAAAAACTTTTCTACCTTTATATTTATTTAACCCTCTCATACGCCACGTACACGTACGTGGACACTTACAATTTTTAGTATTATTCTAATACAGGTGGGCCTTATTTTTACGCCGCTTTATTTTACGCCGGTTGGCAGCGACCTTAAAATAACGCCGCTTTGAAACAGTTGAACGTCGGGTGTCGACGATTCAGGGGTCGAAGCGGGGATGTCTCGTGGTTTACGCAGTCGCAGTAATCGCACTACTGAGACGTATTCAGTTGTAAAATAAATTTAACTCGCTTAAGAGTGTCTGCTTTATGATATGTACATATTTAAATTTAAGTAAATCTAATATTTAATATATTCTAAATTTAATAATTTTTAATTTTTCTATATTATTTTTATTAACTTTTAAAATTTAATTTAAAATTATTGAGTAATAATTATAATTTTCATTAATACCAATGGAAGATATATCTACAAAACACGATAGAAAACAACGTAGGTCTATTTCGATTGAGACAAAAATTGAAGTTATTAAAAGAATAGAGAATGGTGAAACTCGTCCGAAGATTTGTAGATGCCTAAACTTACCTCCATCAACGGTGACTACAATAATGAAAAATGCAGATAAAATTAAAAAATTAAGACATTTGCAAGACAGATCATGATTGCGAACGCAGTTCAACTATAATAAATATCAAAACATCTATGGAACCTTACATAAGCCTACTGCGTGAAAGAAAAAATAAAAAAAATAAAAAATTTTAATATTCTTTCAAAGGTTTTGTTTATTTTTGATTATAATTTTGATTTCTGTTTTAATTTTTGTTTATTTGTATAGTATTGTTGCATTGTATTGTATGTTCTGTAATAATATTATAATTTTCTGTATATATAAGTAATAAATAAAGAAAAAACAAAAATAATTAAAAAAAAAACAAAAATATTACTTCGAATAGAATGTTAATCCGTAATAGAATGAACATTCTTTGCTTTGATTTGCGCCGGTACGTAACACCGGCGTAAAACGAGGCCCACCTGTATCTATAATTGAAATGAGTATTTAAGTTAGGGTGACCATTTTCTTAAGAAGGCAATGCGGGACGGAGCAAACAAAAAGGTCCTCAGCTCCCAAATCCAAGTGAAGAGCAAAAAAAAGGTCCTCACCTCCCAAATCCAAGTGAAGAGCAAAAAAAGGTCCTCATCTCCCAAAATCCAAGTGAAGAGCAAAAAAAAGGTCTTCCCCTCCCAAATCCAAGTGAAGAGCAAAAAAAAGTCCTCACCTCCCAAATGCGGGACAAAAAGTTAAAATGCGGGACGAATGGTCACCCTAATCTAAGTGAACACAGTCCACGTTTGTGTACTTAAGTTTACCATAAACGATCATAGATGGTAATAGCTATACCGTATTTCCAAAAAAAAAAAATTATTTGAAAAATGCTGCACGATGTAAAAGTTCGAGTTGTACGAAGCGAACGAGATATATTTGCAAAAGATGCGAAATATATCTGTGCCCTGAATGTTTTGAGTCATATCACACCGAAAATAAGTAAAACTTATTTTCTACTTATTTTTAAAAGTAATATTTCAGTAATTAGTGATATAATGTGATTTTTTTTAAACCTTATGCACTTTGTCCACATATATTTCTTTTCAATTCTTTTTTTATTAAAAAAAAAGAATATTTCAATGTACTTTTTTCAAAATTTATGTTCTTTTGCCTAATTTATACCAAATTTCTTATAATATATTTTTTTCATACGATAAAACTAAAATCTAAAAAGTTGCGCATGAGAGGGTTAAATAGATTTAAGTTGTGGGTTTATAATAAGTACTGCCAAAAGCGTAGGTTCTAATTGACGTTATATCTTCATGCATAATTATGAAGTAAGCGCCAAAAGTTTCCAGCCTAACTATGTTTTATAGTCTGTTTTTTAATTGGAAAGAGCGATTCAAAAAAGCTTCGCCAGAAAGTTGATCTGTGATTGGCCATCAGTGAGCCGTTTATGCACACAGCAATTTTTCATGACAGCCATTACTTTTTTTTTAAAAACAGAACAGGACTAAATGTCCCAATTACACTGTGTCTTACAAACATCCATGCCATGACCGGGATTCGAGCCCGGGACCTATAGCTCGTGAAGCAGGAGCGCTACCAAGGCCGACAATATTGTCCCGCATTCAGTAACAGCTCAGCAACGAAGTGTATTCAAGTTATTTATAAAATATATATAAGAATCTGTTCCAGAAAGCAATTTTCATTTTTGCGGGAGCCGACCTTTGACGAGATCTCCGCTCCCCACTCTGACATAAGTAATAATGCACTTCGATAGATAAGGAGAAGACTGTTAGGCAAGGCGGTATAAATACAATAAAACCGGCAAATTATTTTAAACGGTTAACCTCAAATTTCTGTTTAGCTGCCGGAAAAAGAAATAAGTTGTCAAAATATAAATAAATGGTATTTATGCAATTAACACAAAATTGTTTTATATGATTGTTTTTCAAATACAATCTGTTATTAAATTTAATATTGGCGGGCATGTGTCGTATTTAGTTTGTAAAAATTAATACTTCTTAAATTGTTCTAATGTAAATCTTCCTTCATAGAAAAGGATATTTTCCTTTTGCATTTACTCGTCCGAATTAAAAAATAGGTTATAGGGAAATAAATTTAAGATCGTAGCGTCGCGGTGATCAATTTTGAAACGTAGATAGAGGGTACTTAATGTTATTGTTACATAAAGTCTATTCCAAACGATTAGGCGCATTAGATTGATTGAAGCTTTTGATCATTTTGTTCAAGAAAAGCCAACTTCAATATATAAAAAAATAGCTAATGACAACTTACAAAAGTGAAAATTCCAGTTAGTTCCGCCTGATGGTGTGGAATAGCCTGTAGCTGTGAAAGTAAAATTATAAAGGCTATTCCAAACGTTTAAGCAGAACTAGATATTCAAATCTAATAACTTTTACAGATTGATTGAAGCTTTTGATCATTTTGTTCAGGAGAAGCCAACTTCAATATATAAAATCAATTCAATAATCGTTTGGAATAGCCTGCAGAAATAAATATTTTACAATATTTTGTGAACCTGTTTTACTATTTTATCAAGAAGTAAGTATATACAAATGTTTATAAAGCCATTTGTTTATATGACACATCTCTAAAAAAAATTAAAAACTATATTTTGAGATTGTTGTAGGCAAGGGCGTGAGGTACAACTAAATCGGCCCAAGAGTAAAGTGGAAAATAATAGTAATACCTAATAATAATAATACATTCTTTTTTATTATTTTTTTTTTTCCGTAAATTTTTGTATTAATATATTTTTCGTAATAAAAATGAACACTTATAAATAAGGAATACATATCTTGAAATAAGAGATGCATCACATTTCCATACTAATTAATCAGTTTCATATTTTATTTTTAACGCTATGTACAACCCCCAGAGATGATTATTTACTTATACAAAACTAATAATCTGAAATAAAATTACTAACAATCTATTCATCAAATTTTGCACAGAATTTTATCTCTACTAGGATATTTTTGATTGTTGAAAAAATTATTGTAAAAATTTTATTGCTCAATAACTTAATAATAGGTATCACACAACAATGTTCTGTAATTTTTTAAATATATTTGTGGGATTAAAATAATTTTTATATTTATATAGTTTTATTAAAAAATGTTCAAATAATACGCTAACATTTTTTTCGACATGTTTGTTTATAGTTTAGAACCTTCGTCGAAAAATATTATACTTGATGATAATGAAATGCCACTTGGTACAATTATTCTTTACATAAAATAAAACATTTTTATCCACAGCAACTATATTGAGAACTGCGGCAGATTTGAGATGGCGGCAAAAGTAGATTACCAAGTATTGAGAAGTGACATTACCGTTGGCGGCGCTGTACTCCAAGGCAATATGGCTGTCGTGTCTAGTATTCAGCTGTCAATATGCTAATAGCGAACAGGTTAATTTAAACACAGTACATTTTTATTTTATGAAAATGCGAGTAAATATTTGCTTTTTTTTTAAATTTTTACGCGCTACACATGTATCGTGGTTTATAACAAAAGGTGGGCATCAAATTACAGTATTTAAAGTTTAATTTCAGTAGATTTATTGAAGTGTAATTTGTAATTGAGCAGTGTTAAATGCCGGGCATTTAATTTTATATGGTACATCTGAGTGTCGGCCATCTGAATTTACAATATATGGATTATGTTTGTAAACAAGTGCATTATGTTCATTGCCTTCAAATAAAATTAGTTTTAGTTGGACAGAAGCAGCTAATATTATTAGCTATTATTATTAATATAATAGTGCAGTTTACTTTTTTTTCTGTGACAAATGTAATGAACAAACTCGCATAGTATCAGTTACTTTTTAACTCAAAATATATTCCCATGCCTTCCTCCTGTCTATAACCAAATCTTTTCCAATCTGGACTTAATATTAACTTTCCCTGCATTTTTCTTAAGAAAAGAAAAAACTAAGATGCCTATCTTTGTCCTGTCTTGAATGACAGCTAAAACTCTACAATTTGTTCTACTTTTATAGTTTTTCACAACTTCTATCGACATTCTAACAAAAAAATCAACACTAGAACATATGTAATAAGTTCAAACAATACTAGAGCGTCTAGTAGGGGAGACCTGGGAGACATTGGACACGAGGAGAGAATGGACAAGTCCATATCTCCAACCACAGAAACAAAACGTTATTTCTAGTGGTTTTGTAAAGTCGTTCAGTAGGCATTCAATTGTGATAAGTGCATCAACGGGCTGTACAACAAATTGAAAAAATGTGAAAAAATTTTATTCATTTTTGGTAACTATCATGTAATCTTATATGTACCTATCGTAAGATATATTTTAACAATGAATGTTTTATTTCAACTCATATTTTGCCAGGTACTTCTTGGATGTTTATAATTTGAGGTTGTAGGATAAAAACGACTTTAATATCACCATCTTTGTTTATTTGTTGCTGAAATTGTATGTGTACATACTGAGGAGAGAATGGACTGCCCAATGTCTTTTAAGCAGACTTTTAATTTATTTTATTTTCCAAATTTAAGAATTTGAAAATGGCAAACAATTACAGAAAAAAGTGAGAGGGATTTCGATCCAGCCTCTATGGAACGAGCCGTCATCTAAGCATCAGGAAAAGTGGTGCGTGTCACGAAGTAAAAAAAAAAAAAAACAGACTTACTGTCTATGTAAAAAAGGCAAAAGATGTCGGAATTGACAATATGGAATTCAAACCAAACTTTTGTAAAAGTCAAATCATCACACCTGAAATGGAGACAGCATTGGAAGAATATTTACTTAAATTTGCAGCAATGTTTTATGGGCTCACACCTAAATTAGTGAGGCGTTTGACATATGAATACGTTACTAGAAAGTCGAGGAAAATGCCACAATTAGTTGCAAGGATGTTGTGGCGGTACAACCGAAGCCAATTATAGTAGGCCCAGGTTTGAAGATATGTTATATTTTAATATTGAGTTGTCAGAGTACAGCTTGCAATCACTTTTTAAGTATATTTGTAGGAAATGTGTTCAGGTTACCAGTTTCAGTTACCACGAGGATAAATGTCATTTTTGTAGAAAAATAAAGTTTTTTGAATATATGTACGCTGTCCATTTTCTCCCTAAGCTCAGTGCACTGTCTCCTTGGGATGAGGAGACAATGGACAGGTTACACGGTTGTCTTTTAAATACCATAGATTTGGTTGCAATTATAATATTGTAATGAGTCAATGGTTAAAAGACATCTGATAGCTAAAGTTACTAACGAGATACAAACCGCGATTCAATTTGCTTTTTTATACGTTTTAGAGCTATAAGTACAAAAAGTGTCCACAGTCTCCCAGGTCTCCCCTAGAATATTTGACCACCAGACTGCGTATCCGAGCGTGTCGGTTCTCAATAATAAATATAAGTAATTTTCACAATAGAACAAAATATCTCCAAACATATTTGAAGAATGAAGCTTTAGCATGATACACTAATATACGTCGAATGGTTTACAAGATGGCGTCTAAAACACAATTTGTTTATTTACAATTACATGACAGTTCTTTTTACAATTAAAAGTATTCTATTAGACAGTTAAAAAATGGCTAAAAATTTTGATGTATAAATTGTTACTACTTTTATTTCAGATTATTAGTCTTGTATAAGAAACTATACAGTTGGGTGCACCCTTAAGTGTACCTACAATAAAATTTCTTTTAGCAACTTGCTATTTTCGATAATATCGTCAATCACGTCATCATAACAAATATTTAGGGGAGACCTGAGAGACTGTGGACACTTTTTGTACTTATAGCCCTAAAATCCATAAAAATGCAAATTGAATCGCGGTTTGTATCGCGTTAGTAACTTAAGCTATCAGATGTCATATTATAATTGCAACCAAACCTATGGTATTTAAAAGACAACCGTGTAACCTGTCCATTGTCTCCTCATCCCAAGGAGACAGTGGACTGAGCTTAGGGAGAAAATGGACAGCGTATATATATTCAAAAAACTTAAAAAGTTATTGCAAGCTGTACTCTGACAAGTCAATATTAAAATATGCCATCCCTTCAAACCTGGACCTACCAGCATTAATTGGCTTCGGTAGTACCGCCACAACATCCTTACAACTAATTGTGGCATTTTCCTCGAGTTTCTAGTAACGTATTAATATGTCAAACGCGTCACTAATTTAGGTGTGAGCCCATAAAACATTGCTGCAGATTTAAGTAAATATTCTTCCAATGCCGTCTCCATTTCAGTCGTGAGGATTTGGCTTTTACAAAAGTTTGGTTTGAATTCCATATTGTCAATTCCGACATCTTTTGACTTTTTTACATAGATAGCAAGTCTGTTTTCTTTTACTTCGTGACACGCAACACTTCTCCTGATGTTTAGATGACGGCTCGTTCCATAGCCTCTGGATCGAAATCCCTCTCACTTTTTTTTGTAAATGTTTGGCATTTTGAAATTCTTAAATTTGGAAAATAAAATAAATTAAAAGTCTGCTTAAGAGACATTGGACAGTCCATTCTCTCCTCAGTATGTACACATACAATTTCAACAACAAATAAACAAAGATGGTGATATTAAAGTCGTTTTTATCCTACAACCTCAAATTATAAACATCCAAGAAGTACCTGGCAAAATATGAGTTGAAATAAAACATTCATTGTTAAAATATATTTTACGATAGGTACATATAAGATTACATGATACTTAGCAAAAATAAATAAAATGTTTTCACATTTTTTCAATTTGTTGTACAAGTAAGCCGGCTGATGCACTTATCACAATTGAATGCCTACTGAACGACTTTACAAAACCATTAGAAATAGTATGTTGTTTATGTGGTTGGAGATATGGACTTGTCCATTCTCTCCTCGTGTCCAATGTCTCCCAGGTCTCCCCTACTAATATATTTAATATAGAAAAACTTCTCTCGCAGGCTACCCGTGTTACTGATAAAATTAAAATATAGTTGCAGGCAAGGTGAAATTTTGTCACTTGATAGCAACAATGAATACAATTTTTACAGCTCTTGCAAAGAGACTCACTGTTTTTGGTTTTTAATTTATACCTTTTCTTGCTTACTTTGTACTATTTCTTCATTTTCCTCTTCACCTTGTTCATCTTTGTCGTGAACTGTTTTGTCGACATGGCGACAAGAAAAATAATTTAGAAATTTTTTAAAATCTTCCCAATTTATTGCAAAATTGTATAATTCTTCATGTAATTGATCTTTGCTGACATTTATTTAAAATGTTTTCAATAGTTCAACTAGCTTTGTTAACCTATTTGAAGGTAATTTCTTACCTTGTCAAAATTTATAGAAGATAAAAGTGCAATGGCAACATATAACAGTCCATTATTTCGAAATCTTTGTTCTAAACTGGAAACCAATATATCGAAAATTACATTGCGAGTTTCAATTTGAAATTTCTTTTGCAAATTTTGAATAGGATTATCAACTACTTGTCAATCTGTTCGTGTATGTTAAGTAAATTTGAAGACCATGTAATAAATGTATGTGCAGATTTTTCCACTGTTTCCATATCGCGACTAATCTTTATCAAAACTGTTACAGCATTCAAATTCATTTCATGAGATCTTAAAAAATCCAAGCCTGCAAATACTTCGATATGGGTCCAATAATCATAAAAATTCTTAAAAATATATGAGCTGTTTAAATAGTTTCTTATTTTAAGAAATTTTGTAGTAAATTCAATTTGAATTTGTTATAAAATCTAATGTTAAAATTAAATCTACATACAATGAATTTTCAGAAGTATTGAAATTGCCGAATATTTTTACTAGAGTACATTCAAGTTAACTTCATGCCAGGGCATCATAAAATACGTCATCAATCCTGCGCGAGAAAACAGCTGATCACATTGACGTACATTAAGGTTTTAAACAATTGTTGTGGAAACCAATCACACAAAATCATGTATTTCAAATACATTTTTACTCATGTTAGTACACGGTATACCTTAAAACGTACGAGAAATAAATAATAATAATGGAAATAAACAAACAAAATCGCACAATACGCGTAGTTAAACACAAATCAAAGTAAGTGACGCCACTGAAATGTGTCAAGCTAGCTGTTGGTAACGTAATGAACGAAATTTGGTGTCTGCGCAGCTGAGTCGATAACATAGACCTGCATGAAGTTAACTTGAACGTACTCTAATGCTGTTTTGCCCAACATCTAGTCTCGCCAGTGGACTGCAATCGTCTTCGTCTTTTATCATCTGAAATTTTGTTCCATATTGCAGTGCGTTTATATGAATCTTCTATAAATACTGCTGCCGTCATATGGTCATAGAAAATCCAAGACTGGCTGCGTGTGAAAACGAACGTATTTCGCCTAAATAAATGGATAATAATAATAAATGCACAAGTGGAAAACTTTCGAAAGATTCTAGAACGAATAATTAAATTGTACATACATTTTGAGTTTAGATTTAATAATACGATATTAAAATTATATACCTAAAAGTAAAAATTCTTTTGAAACAATAATACCTAATAAGATTTAATTCTAATACATTTAAAAACCAAATGAAAACAACTGCATTCAAATATTACTTTTCATCTCCACCACACTTATTCATTCCAGTCGTTTGACCTGAAATCATCGAATAAGTAGAATGAATTGAACAAGAATATTGTTCCAACAAAATGCGTATTCTGATTAAACCGAAATCAGAATTATTGGCACAACAAAACGCACAACACACCCATTGTGGATCGTTCGGTACATCTCCCAGCAGAATTTCAACTGTAGACAAGTGTAAGTGGCCTATTATACGGCGTTTCAGTTTCCGCACCGAGCGCCAGTAATGTTTTTTTTTTTTTTGTGAATCACTGTGAATTTTATATACTTTGCAGGTAATGCAAAGCATTAGGGCGCTTATTTGCCAGAGGGGCGCCAAGGTTAGCGTTTTTGTTTACGTCTTCACTTGAAATGTAGAAGTAAGGACATTTTTTTTTTTTAGTTGTTCACTTGAAATCTTGCCCTGTTTGGAGGCGCCAAAGACCCTCGCTTTTGGATGAGGGGGCGTCCAAATTTTTCACCGCCCCGAGCAACATGACCTCTAGCTACGCCACTGTGTTATGGTCAGCGTCAGAATAGGGGATACGCATAAAATTTATATTTCCTTAAAACTACATTTTTTTGATATGTTAATGTTAGTTATGTCACCTAACAAAACAAATATCACATTTTAATTAATATTATAGCCAAATTTTTTAATTAAAATATTGTAAATTTGACAAAGCCGACCACGGCGCGAAGGTTGCCGAGTAAATACGACTGAGTATGACGTCAAACTGCTGGGGTTTGACGTCACAGATACAGACTACAACATAATCTTTAAAACGTTTTACGTGTGTATATTGTATTGTTCGAGAGTTTTGTATTTGTTTTTAAACAATTTTTCACGCATTTATTATTAAAATGGCAGATAAAGATTTTGTTAGGGCTCAGAGTGATGATTTACCCAATATTAATGCATTTATGCACACAACATAAAGTTTACTTTTTTCTGAAATATCGGTTTTATTTCGCCTCATAGCTTTCAGCCACAAATTTCGCCTTTTCCGTTGTTTTTCATCATCAGGTAATGATATAAATTCTTTTTTGGATTTCTAATTGAACTATTTGTGTACATCGGTACTAAACAATATTTTCGACTATGTTTCGAAGTACTGGATCTTCCATATTTTATATATTTTAATATGAAATTTCATTCGGTAAACATGTATATATTGTTTTTATAGAATTAAACTTTATTTTAATTAAAATCACTCTAACTTTAAAAGTTAGCCTATAAAAGTTATACAAGCATATAAGTTCACGACAGACTGTGTTGGCTGTACGCTGTACACTGGGTAGGCTGTACGCAGTACACTTAGTTGGGGTATGACGTCACACGTCGTTTTCGCGTGCTACATACATTTATGATTTTTTTAAGACTTGCAAAAAACTTTTTATGTTTATATGCAGCAAGAGGAATCTATATATATATATATATATATATATATATATATATATTTAAATCATGCCTATCCCCTATTAGCGCTGGCATGCCGTCTGTAGATACCTTTAGAAGCACACGCAAGTACAGTCAGAACTGCTTGCCAAAATCTTAATAAAGGAGTTGATTCAGAATTCAGGGCCATTAAGACCAACTGGGTATGGTTGAGGGTAAAATTAAAGATGCTGTCCTTTTCTAAGATGAACATTTATTAGTAATAAATATTTGCAAATGATTTAGTACGAAATATATACCAATTAAATTACATACCACTGTGCGATTCATTCTAAAGTGACTTTTCTACAAAATTTTGAATTCCGTGAATAGTCTTTCTTGAACTCTTATCAAGTTCATCATCGTCAGAACTACTCAATGTTGATTTGCATTAAATGCAGGGTAAACTGCATCCTATGAATTACATATCATTATTAAATATTTATTATTTAGAAAGCAAATTTCGTTAGCATTTTATTATCCCTAGTCTTTAAACATTGCTTCAATAATAAAGCTTTGGTTCAATATAAATAAAATAATTGATGTGAAGTGTGAATTTTCACACATTTCAAGGTTTTGTAGGTCGGTCGCTATGGCGTAGTGATCAGCTCATTTGACTGCTAACCATGGGGGATCGGGTTCAAATCCCGGTGATGGCATGGATGTTTGTATTTGTTATAAAAATTAATGTATCCATAATAAAAATAAAGATATACTGGTTAATGGCCACCGTAGCTAAGATCAAAAATTAATAAAAAAAAAAAGGTTTTGTAGGTAGTTAATAAGTGTAAGAAGCCAACATAATACTGGATGTCAAGGAATATTTCTTCTATTATCACATAAAAATCATTTGATGTGATTAATTAATAATTTTTGATAATCATTTTTATTCATTATTTGAGTACTAGAGCTTTCATTTAATTTTTGTAAACAAAATTGAAATAATTTGCCAAAACTCCCAGCGTTTTCTGCATTTGCTTCGTATTCAAGTCTTCGATTAATAAGAAATAACTATATTGATAAATGGCTTCGTATTTCACACTATTAACAACGTGTTTGGACCCCCCCAATATTGAGCTGGCCCCCAGTTGCCCTCCCCCCAGAATTGCTCGGAGAAAAATGTGTGTGCAACAATCCAACAAAGATTTGTTTTATCATTGATATTTTAGAGGTCAGGACCTTTTTTTTAGGTCATCACTTATATTTTCACACTTTTCACATTTGTCCATTAAGACATCATAAAAGATGATGATGCCCTCCTCAAATATTTCCTGCACCCCCCCAGATTATCCTCAAATATTTCCCGGCCCCTCCAGATTTTAAGAGTCAGCGCCGCCACTGCTGCTAAAGTCGCTGTAATATTTAGTAAAGCATTTACTACGAGAGTTACCTATTCTGTTTTTACAAACGACCACTAGATGGCAAATTTTGAAATCTGTCATTGCTATATTCGTAAAGTTAGACATTTGTCATTGTGAAATCAGTGGTAGCTTATAAATTGACCGAGTAGTTTGTTAACATTGAGCGTTACAAAAAACAAGTTTGTGAAAAAATGAATATTACTCGTGAAGGTTTTCGTTGATGATTTTTACGATTTTAATAAAGGCCTAACTCAACAACAATACATAGATTCGCTTCGTTCAACTTTTAGTAATGAAGCACTATCAGAAAAGACTGTTTACAATTGGTGCAGAATTTCGTCGTGGTCGTGCGTCCATCAGTGATGAATCTCGTGAAGGTCGACCAAAATCGGTTGTGCTTCAAAAAAATATCGATGCTGTGCGCAAAATGATTGAAGAAGGTCGGCATATGACTTACCGCATGTGACAGAGGCATCCTTTGGCATATCGCAGACTGCAATACATTCGAATTTGCATAAACATTTAGTTGTGAAAAAGGTCTGTTCCAGATGGATTCCGCATAATTTGACCGAAGCTCAAAAAAAGGCTAGTGTTGATTGGTGTAAAGGGAATTCTAAAAAAATTCAACATAGGCACTGCAAAATCCGTATACAACATCGTTACAGGTGACGAAACTTGGATTTATTCATATGAACCAGAAACTAAGCAACAATCCACTGTTTGGGTATTCCAAGATGAACCGAAACCCACAAAAGTTGTTCATTCACGAAGCGTTTCCAAGAAAATGATCGCTTGTTTCTTCGGTTGAACTTTCAAATTTTTAATTCGATTTTTTCCAAATCACTTTCCTGCACCCTTTGACGAAAAGGTGTTGAATTAAATATCTGAAAAAATTCTTAGTAATGTACATTGATCTAAACCGGAAACGTACGAGTCGAATCAGATTTTATTTTTGGAAAACATTGCAGTTTTTGCGTTTTTGACAAAATTAATTATGTTCATGGCTAAATTATGGTTAATAATGTTATGAATTTTTTGTATTTATGGGTAAGGAAGTCTTTTTTTTTTAAATATAATAACCTTTTTTTAACAGAACCAAGTACAGGTGTGTAGATTGTAGTGTCTAGTGTTCCGCCTAATATTACGCGTTGTGATGCAAGCTATTGTTAGAAATAAAGTTTTTTGTTTTAAAGGTATCAAAGAGGAATAAATCACGTATAATAATGAAATACTTAAAAATCAAACAACATTTCGCTAATATTTTGAAGTACGTTTCTGAAAATGAAAAATATGAATCTAAATACATTTCTTATTAATTTAATGAACACTTGAATAAGAAGCAAATGTAGAAAAAATGCTGGGATTTTATAATTTAAATTTTATTGTACGAAATTTTCGCAAATTGTTTAAATTTTGTTTAAAAAATTAAATGGAAGCTCTTAGTACTCAAATAATAAATAAAATTGATTATCTAAAAACTGTTGATTTTGATGTGATTATAGACCAAATATTCCTAGACATTCAGTTTTATGTTGGCTTCTTACACTTATTAAATACCTCCAAAACCCTGAAATGTGTGAAAATTCACTCTTCACATACATTTTTTAATTTTTAATGTATCTTTTTGTTATAAAAAATTGCGAACAAAATAACTACTTACATTTAACTTGAATATTCTATTTGCAATGATAAATAATTAAATGCAGTTATTACAAAACAAACAAATTTTGAAAACAAAATTTAACAAATAAAGTATTAAGAATAACATAAATATTATGATAATAAAGTGAATTAAATATGAACAAAATTTAGTTAAAAATAGTTCAACACTAATTTAAAAATTACAATGTTATCTTTGAGTTCAATTTTCTCAATAATAGAAAAATGTTAGTGACTTCTTGCAGGAATCTGACGAAATAATTTACTGCCAGTGTTGGATCCCGAATATCGAGTGACTGGCAATTCGGAAATAGTAATGATTACACCTGAAAACGTACTTAAGGAATTAGACAAACTTAAAGAGTCTTTCTCGCTGGGCCGGGCGGAATATGTAGAACCTGGTAGATGCTGGTAGATGCTGGTAGAACCGCTGCTTAAGATGATCATGACATCTTTATCAGACACGTTTAAACCTATATTTAAAAAAGGCGACTATTTGTTAGTCAGTAATTACCGCCCTTTAAGTATTGGGTCTAAGGTCTAATGTAAAGTTGTGGAGGGAATTATTGCTGATACTCTTACAAGATTTTGTTCGCAAATGTAGTTCTTCCTGAAGAGCAACACTGTTTTCTTCCTGGGCGCTCACTTACGTCTAATATGCTGTTTTCACCTGAAATCTGGATAAATGTTCATGATCGATCTGTGCCTCTGTATATTATTTATTTAGAATTTAGTCTTGAGTGTCCGACAAATTTCCAATCAGACGATTGTTATACAAACTGGACCATTATGGTATACGTGGAAAATTACTTCCTTGGATCAAAGCCTTCTTAACTGGCCTATTTTTTCAGATCAATGTTACAACATGTTATCAGAACAACGGCCTGTGCTTAGTGGTGTTCCACAAGGATGTGTTCTTGGTCCGTAGCTTTTCCTTGTTTATATACCGGGTTTAAAAGCGTATCTTTTCCCTGCAGCATGTAGATGATACCAAACTATACAATTTCTCACATAAATTCCATAATGACATTGATTTGATTTTTTTGTGGACTAATGACTGGCTTTTGTTTCTCAACGTGCAGAAAACTACCGATTACGTTGTGGTTGCAATAATCCTAAATATTGCTACAAATTAAATACTGTTTTAATTCAACAAGCCACCAGAACTAGTGCAAAATTGTATACTACATATGTAAAATGGTATTTGGGGTTTGCTGTCTCAGTTTGTTCTCTGTCTTTAAGAAGAGATATAAACTTAATGGAGAAGGTCAACGGCGTGCTACAACGTTGGGCCGGTTTTTGAAAGCTTAGTTAACTATAACCAAAGGGTCAGAACATGGTTGCCATGGTTACTTATGGGATTGTTATATTGTAATCGAGTTTAACCAAAAAATTAAATCAGCTAAGCTTTCAGAAACCGGCCCGTTGTGTCCAGCGATTAGCTATTTGTGCTACGATGACAGACTGCTAGTCTGTCATCGATGACAGATGACAGACTAGCAATGTTGAGATTAACTTTTTTTTTTTTTATTTAACAAACAAAAACAGAGGCACATCCACTGCTGTGATTAGTGCCCGTACATTATTAATTTACATTATATTTTGTGTTTATATTATTACATGAAATATTATTATAATACAGAGTATAAATTTGTGTCAAGTAAAAATTTGTGGAGATTTGCCAGGTTTTCCGACTTGTCACTTGTCGTTGTCGTATCGTCTCGTATTTTGTGCAGTCTAGTATAATATGTTCGATTGTCAGTCTTGTATTACACTCGTCACGGTTTGGTGCGTCTTTTCTTTCAAGTCTGTATTGGTCTGTCAGTCTGGAATGTCCAATTCTTAGTCTGGTCGTTGCTATTTGCTGTCTTCTTGTCCCTTTAAATTTCAATTTTTTGGTTTCTTCTTTTATTCGCCGTAGTTTGTTGTCTCTTAGGTCTTGCCATTTTCTTTCTTTTTTTAGTATTAGCCTTTTAGTAATTTTATTTTTAAGGTCAGTTGCTTGGATGTTTATGTCCAAGGGTGATTCCTTTTGGGTGGCCTCGTTAGCAGCAACGTCGGCTTTCTCATTGCCTTGGATACCAACGTGTGACGGGATCCAAATAAAGTGTACTTCTATTCCCGAGTTTTAAGATAGTGAAGCTTTTCTTGGATTGATTGTACTAATGCATTTTTTGAGTGAATCTGTTCAATGCTTGTCAGTACGCTCAAAGAATCCGTGAATATTGCGCGGTATATGGGAGAGTTCATTAATGAGTTAGTTCTTGCGAACGGCTGCAAGAAAGTGTGGTGATGTCTAAGGGTGGTACTCGGTACATTTAACTAATATTTTTTAGGACATCAGGGCAATCAATGTGATTTGATATTATTTTTGGTGATAACATGGATCTACGTTCTGCAAAATTTGTTTCTCCTGCTTCATTGTAGATACCGACGACAGTGCTAGTTCTTAAGGCCCCCGTGGCTATTCTTAACGCTAGGTTTTGCAAAATGTCAATTTTTTTATGGATGCTTGTCGTTGCAGTTCCATATATAGTAGTCGTAGTCGATTTTAAATGTTATACTAGCCTTGCAAATAATTAGCAATGTTTTCTTGTCCACACCCCATTCATGCAGTCGCGGATCGTCACAATACTGAGTGGTAGGGCCAATCTCGGGCCAAACCCCTACTCCCCTCATTTTACCCAAAGTTTTGAATCAGCTCGGCTTCCAGTAATTTATTACCTCGTTTGTTTCGAATTAAAAAAAAAAACACCGACATAAAAATTTGTATACAAATTTAAAAATGAAAAATGCATTAAGTACTTTTTTTTTAATTGTTTTTTATTTTATCTCTGCTACGATGGCCATTAACCAGGATATCTTAATTTTTATTATGGGTACATTAGAAATTTTATAACAAATACAATCATCCATGCCATCACCGGGATTCGAACCCGGGCCCCTATGGCATTAAGTACTTATCGCGGGTACTTATCTACCTAAATATGGATACTTAAATTAAATGGAAGTGACTTACCAAAATCTCAGGTAACAGGTTGTTTTATAAATCGAATACAATTTATGGTTATGTTTAAAACATACCTGTTTTTGTCAACTTTTACGTTGTGTTCTACTATTGCGTTTCTATAGGCTGAATTCAACTGGGTTAAAATATTTGATTTGCCAATCATAGAAAAACTAAAAACATTGTTTATATGTACCTTCGATTTCTATTAAATTTTCTTGTCTATGTTTTAGAAGCAAAGTCAGAAACCTTCTGAGTTTTTGAAATGTCCAAATCCGGTAGTGTCTTCCCAGTTGTGATATTTCGAGTTTTGCCTCGAGGGAATACGAAGAAAATGTTTTTTTCAAAAGGTTACTGATACTGTTCAACTCTAATAGTAACCCTAAACAACACATACACCCGACAGGACACAGTAAAAACACTATAATACGCGATGCCTTCTACATGCAACCGTAACTCGAGGCAAGATATAGCTGGCTCGCTTCTAATTCTACCGCATGAACTAATCACTCGCTCTTACACTCCACCTCTCCGCGGAGGTCTACAAATCGTCTGAAAACGGAGCCAGTTTCGATTTGGCTAGCCTGCCTAAATAAATACCTGCCTGCCCCTTCACCCCAGAAAGAGGAAAATTATTTTTATCACCATGGTATTAGGTAAATATATGTTATATGTTTTATATTTAAAAATAGAGAAGAGGACCTTTTTTTGGATCATCACTTGTATTTCAGAAGTGAAGACCTTTTTTTTAGGTCATCACTTGTATTTTAGAAGGATGGACCTCTTGTCCGAGCTTAGAAAGCTGTATCCCGGGTATAAAGTTAAGCTTGTAGTCCTGATAGTTGGTGTTTTGGGTGGCATGAAAGCCTCCTATCGAAGGGAAATCGAGTCCATTCCCGTCTGCAGATCTTCTGCCAACTCTTTGATCTGCAGGATGCAGAAAGCAGTGCTGCTCGGGTCGCTCCGCATTGTGCGGGCACTGGATCTGGCGTAATTTCCGCGGCTGCATATCGCCAGGGTTTGGGATGCAGTCGTGTGTATTTAGCTCCACTAGTCTCTAGTATGACGCGGCTCAAAAGGTTGCTGAAGTTTGAGATTAGTGGACGCTTGTCAAGACCTGACAAACCCCATAATAATAATAATAATAATAATAATAATAATAATATAATTCTCAAGTCCAGCTGAGAAGAATATCTCTCTCAAGGAGGAGGAAAAGAGGTCCAAGTACATGGACCTCTTCTCCGAACTTAGAAAGCTGTATCCCGGGTATAAAGTTAAGCTTGTAGTCCTGATAGTTGGTGTTTTGGGTGGCATGAAAGCCTCCTATCGAAGGGAAATCGAGGCCATTCCCGCCTGTAGTTCTTCTGCCAACTCTTTGATCTGCAGGATGCAGAAAGCAGTGCTGCTCGGGTCGCTCCGCATTGTGCGGGCACCGGATCTGGCGTAATTTCCGCGGCTGCATATCGCCAGGATTTGGGATGCAGTCGTGTGTATTTAGCTCCACTAGTCTCTAGTATGACGCGGCTCAAAAGGTTGCTGAAGTGTGAGATTAGTGGACGCTTGTCAAGACCTGACAAACCCCATAATAATAATAATAATAATACGTTGCGGGCAAACCTGAACGGTACTGGCGAGACTTCAAACCCCCCCCTTCTATAATAATAATAATAATAATAATTTCAGTTTAACAAAATTTACGTATAATATATAAAAAGATGACACATACTCGTTCAAAAATTAGCCGCACGCCACGGGTAAAATGGAATCAAATATCCATATATATTTAATAATAATGCAAAATCTGCATCTGCGTAGATAGTTGAAAATTGGTAACTTCATGACACCAACTTAAGAATAAAATTGTGATAGCAGATGTCAGCACAGGCGATTTAAACATCCAGTGTGAATGCAAACCGATATTAAACATCAGTGGACTTTAAGTTCACCTATCGTAAAGTTATAGTGTGAAAAGGGTATAAAGTGACCACTTTGAGCTGGTCCCTTCGGCATTCACTAGCTAGAATTTATTATATGTACTAGCTGGAGTACCCGTACTTCGTACGGTTTTTGTAATGGACGAGGATTGATATATAAGGTCTCCAATTCTATAAAATAAGAATATGAAAAGACAAAATAATGAAACCAGTCTCAAAATTAAGTAAATTTATTGTACTGCCAATGTACATAATTATTCTTCCACATAATCACCATTTAATGCAACACATTTCTCCAAACGCTGAATCCATTTCTTCATTCCGTCTATGAAAAAACTTTCTTGTTTTACTGTTGATCCAGTTGCGAACAGCAGCCCAAACTTCAGTGTCTGATGAAAAATGTTGACCTTTCAATACCTTTGTAGCCTCCAGAATATAATTATAAACTTTATAAATAAATTAGACTTATATTTAATGTAATGTCAAAATATTTTTTGAAAAAAACAAAAGTTACATTTTTTTATCCTTAACTACTAAAATTACCTAGGATACCATGATAATCACTACACTATGGTATCCTAGGTGATCGCTACATTACTCCCCCCGCAGTGTAAACGTAGTTTAAATACAGAGTGATTATTTAATGGCGAGACGACGTCACTGGAAGTTTTAATAATTTGGCGTTTCATACACATCGTAGCAGGCGATTATGCGCGCATGCGTGTAGTAGACACTTCCGTCATCTTCAAATTATTGAGTCAATGATTTCCTGCCATTCTTTTATTTGATTTTCTATTATTTTATTTGATAATTCGGTGACGTCGTCTCGCCATTAAATAATCACTCTGTATTTGGTCGGAGGACAAATTTTTTGTCCAGACCTCGTGACCTTAGGACGTTCAGCGAATTTAACTTTCTTATTACTAACTTGTTTTGAGCCTGATAAAGGAATATTAGATATGTCATCATAAATAAAAGCTGATTTAAGCCTGTCAATAGAAATATTTTTATTGTTACCTTTAACATTAATTGTAAAATATTTTTTATTTCGTGATATGACAGGAAAAGGACCATCATAGGGAGTCCATCATAGGACCATTATAGTTGAGGAATGATACCAACAAATAGTTTCCCTGGTCGGACTTCTTCTACCCCGAGATACAGGCCGACGAAGTTTCTTCTCAGAATTCTGAAGGTAATTTATTTGTCGAGAGAGTTCATCAATTTGCTTGTTGATCTGCTTCAACGATTCCTCTGTGGTACATTCCATCTGTGATGCATTTGTAAGTGCCGTTGAAGAGATAGCATTGCCCGCGTCGGTAATATCTTGAATTTTGTCTGCCACGACTACCAGTTTCTCCAATGAATCACTACTGGCTGTGAGAGTAGTTTGCATTTGTGTAGGTAGACGGTGAATCCATAATAATTTTAAAATTTCTTCACTGAATTTTCCAGCAGATAACTCCTTCATCTCGCGTAAGAGTTGAGACGGTTTTTTGTCACTCAAATCCAAATTTTTCAAAAGCCGTTGTATTTGCTTCTCGTCAGATTCAATAAAGCAGTCTATAAGCCTTTTCTTTAAAATAGTGTACTTGTTTTCAGAAGGTGGGTTTAAAATAATGTCGCTGACCTGCTGAAGTATATCACTTTCGATCGCTGCGACAATGTAATGAAATTTATAAATTTAGTATGTAGTATTTCCTCCGTACTGATACCTGCAGTGACAAACTGCGATTCCACTTGACAGAACCATAATTTGGGGCTTAATTTCCAGAATGGAGGTATTTTGACAGAATCCTGCATGACTTCCATCGAACCACCTTGTTGAGTCGTCATGCTAAATATTCTTAGTCGGGGTCACCAATTGTAGCCTCCAAAATATAATTATAAACTTTATAAATAAATTAGACTTATATTTAATGTAATGTCAAAATATTTTTTGAAAAAAATAAAAGTTACATTTTTTTATCCTTAACTCCTAGGATACCATGATAATCACTACTCTATGGTATCCTAGGTGATCGCTACACCTTCTTCAACTTTGGGAACAACCAGAAATCGAAAGGTGCCAAATCAGGTCTGTATGAAGGGTGCGAAACAACTGTGAATTTCAGGCTCGCCACCGCCTTCATCGTTTCGTTGCTGCAATGTGGTCTGGCGTAGTCGTGGTGTAAGAAAACATTCGTTCTTTCTGGCCTTACTCTAAGGATACAATTCTTTAGTGATCGAAAAGTTTTGCAGTATCTTATTGAATTAATTCACTTTCTTTGATTTTTTTCATGCGTCACTCATACTGGTCGACCTGATCGCTTTTCGTCAAACACCTTCATTTCGCCTCATGACAGAATTTTGCACGTCGAACCCACTGACGAACATTCTTCACATCCATACAATCGTTGCCATAAACAGTTTTCAAACGCCTGTAAATTCGAGGGGCGTGCAGCCTTCCAGTGTTAAAAATTCTATCACGGATCGTTGCTTGGTACGCATCTCAGAAATCGAACTCATGATATATGACTGTTACTCAACGACGGTACACAGGAAACTAAAACTTTGCATGCTAAGATGAGATACTCGAAATTACCGTTTGCAGGTTATAACTTGTTTCTATCCCCACTACTCACACAATGGCGTTATTGGAGATCATATATATCAATCCGCCATCGTACTTTTTTGCTGTAACATAAATTATAAGTGAGATATTTCAATTTCAAGTAGAACAGAAAATAATCGTATCTTTATTCTAAACCACTCTGCTATAATATTTTTGATGTTAAGTAAATAATAAGTGAGATACTTCGTTTATAGATAGTCTCCCCATACCTCCCCAAATATATATGTTATAAAAAATTACATTGAACATAGAGGAATAGATTCTTTTCTCATATTCATTTTTGCTATTGTCAATGATAATGAGATGTTTCAACCTTATAGGTAACACTTCTCTTGCCCTCTGAATAATCTTCTTATTAAAAACTGCATTGTGAGAAAAATAAAAGATGTTCCTGATCAATATCGCAAAATATTCTTATTAAAAACTGAATAATATTCTGATCAATTAAATACGTCATAATTTTTTCAAATTATTAACGCATTTTTTGCGGGAGGAAGTTACAAGTAGGGATGGGAACGATATATCGATATATCGAAAATATCGATACTTTAGAAAAATATATCGATATTTTTATATCGATATTTGAAATGCGATATATCGCGCAAAATATCGATATTCGCACAAAATCTCGGTATTCTTGTATATTTTTTACATTTAAATATATGCTGTTCACTTTTGTAGAAACAAACTTTAGGCTATTCCATACGTTTAGGCGGAACTAATTTTTGAAATTAGTAATTTTTATCAATTAATTCAGACTTTTGGTCATTTTGGTTAGGCTTTGAAAATCATGCTCACATTGAAAATTCTAGATTAAATTGATTGTCATTATAAAATGTCCTTTTCATTACATTTTAGTTTTTTGTCATTCTTAATAAAAATTTCCCATTTATTAATTTTTTTGTCTTCAAAATATAGAAAAATGTATTCAAATATTTGACATATGTCATTCGTTTCCATGGTTTTACTGTCAGAATTTTAATTTTTCACATACCAAACCTGAAACATGAAATAACCCAAGCAAGGTCCCTTTTCGTGACAGCCTAACATAACGAAATTTCCATTTAGTTCCGCCTAATCGTTTGGAATAGCCTGTAAGACGAAATTTTGATTTCAATAATTTGCACCTTTCAAATTGACATGTTGGCATTAAAAAATTATAAAAAATGTCACTTTCTTATTAATGATCATAACCAATAAAACGAAAGTCGGTTTTACAGTATAAGGAATATTTTTAATTGATATTTAAAGACCGTAATACACTATAAAACAGCATATATATATTTAATTAAGAGAGCTGTTAACAAGGATAATATTAGAATGTTGGTTGGTATCTGGGTGAGTACCAACTGTAAAGTGATTGTCTGTCAATTAGCGACTTCTTTTTCCGCCAAGCCAACCAAAAAATATGTAATTTATATATCTTACATGTTACGTGTTAGTTATTTCGATATATCGAAAATATCGATATTTTTACTTCGATATATAGCGAATATCGATATCACACTTACGATGTATTGAATCGCGCATATATCGATATTCAAAAATAAATTCCCATCCCTAGTTACAAGCCATATTAGGTTGCGCCTAGGGCCTCCAATTTAGAAAATCCGTCACTGAATGGAATCATTTTTGCTAGTCACGGCTCTGTATTTACAATAACGTCATTTTAATAACAAAAGTAATAAGAAAAAATTATCAAAACACTCTAGTTTTATCGCAGTTTGCAGTATGTATTGAAATCATAAAAAAAATAATCTAAAACCTGTACATATAGCGTTAAATAATCACATGTTTTTCAATAACTGAAATATATTCTTTTTATTAAATTCAAGTAATTAGTAAAATTAATTTCTTCTGAAATAGATGTATATGTAAGTTCTAATTTTATCAGTCACACACCACAACTGTAGCAGATAACACTTACCGCGACATTTTTATTAACAGCAAATTCCCATTTGTTTAGTATTGTTTTCACGGTTGTTGTACGCACATTAAAGACAGTTGTTACTGTTTAATATTTTGTTTCACCATCGTGCTTGGTAAGCGAAATATTGATTTATTGTTTTCTTTTTGTTTTTTAATTGTCTAATCTACTCTATGTTTAATATTAATATAAATATAAATTTATTAATTAAATAAGTGAAACTTATTGAAAATGTGTTTTATTTATACATATATAAGTTTTTAATATTTTGATTACTAATGCAAAAGTTTCAAATTACCTGCTTAAGTTGACCACTTTTTGATGATCCCTATCAGAGTCGGCGCTAGCTCTTTTTCGCCCGGGGCAATTTCTGCCAAATAGCGTCCGTTTAATAAAAATGTGCAGTGGCGTACTGAAGAAGGAGGTTTGGTGCACATGCACCCCTCCCCAATTGTTCCAAGACAAGAATGTCGACAAAAATAATGAAATATTATTTTTAAAATTTTTAGTGAATTTTCTGTAGTTTTGATTATAAATTTAACAATATAAATCTAGAAACGCTTGAAATTTACCACAGAATAAACACATTGAATCAATTTTAGATTCAATTATTGAATCATATTTTAGAAACCTTAAATTCAGAACAAAATAATACGGAGTATAAAAATGAAGTTGAAACCTTAATTCAAACATATTCTTGCAATTTAGATAGTTGCAATTTAAATATTTTAAGTTCCAAATACTATGTAGTTATGGAAAAGTGAATTTTGCTAATATTCATAAATATGCAGTGGCGGATGGTGCAGGAAGGGCAACGGAGCAATGCCCTCACAATTATTTACTTTTGAAAAAAAAAAAAGAAAATCGTTAAGAAAAAATAATAATAGTGACACATAGTAAAAATAGTAGTAACATGTATTATTTTCATTTTACCCATTTAAAATTAATATTAAGTTATATTGAAATGTTTATAACGCTGCGTTGCGCTTCCTAAAACATGTGTTTTTAGAATGGACATACGCCAGACAGGGCAAATGAACAAATGTCTCCTGTCTTTGTACGAGTGTAGGTGCGGGGTACAAGATGGGGTGAAGGACGAGCAATAGTATGTAACCTGTAGCAGCTATTGCAAGGGGGTCAAAACATATTTTGCCGTAGTTTTAATTATCAGTCGGAGTGCTTTATTTTGACATTTGTTTGTAGTTATGTGTTATTAGAAGGTTATGTATGTTCGATGTTTTAATAATTACACTATTAAAATAGTGTTTTATTAGTGTATTTTATAATAATTTACTCGCTACATTTTTCATAAGTTAATGTGATTGTGTTATATGTAAGTGACGAATTTTGAAAATAATAATAATAATAATAAATAAATACATTTTAAAAATGAATGAAAATGAAAATAGCGTGAATTCAATTTTAGAACTGGTTTCCGAAAATAATTTAACCTGTGATACAAAAATTAGACTTAAATCTTTAGGACCAGCAAGACCAGGAATTAATTTTAATGAGTTCCCAAGAAAATAAAAAAAGTTATTTCACGTAAATTTTATTCCAAAACCTTTTTGATAAGCTTTTACCCTCAAAAAACTTTTTGCCCCACCAGAAAATAATGTCACGATCCGCCACTGTAATTCCAATATGCCACCAAAATCAGCCAGAGACTATTTGCGTAATAAACAAAAAATATCCAAAACTACTCCTATAACACCTGTTAATAATATTAATAATATTACCAGTAGCAACATGTTCTAAGACAACGATCATTTTTAGGGTTTTGTAGTATAACATATCGTAGCTTAGAGAGGAACCGAGTTACATAAATGAAATAAAATAAAACACTTACCTTGTCAAATGCTGGCTCTCTGGAGAAGACGTCTAGGTAGTCACTAACACTTATGGTTTTACTATTCTCCACTAACGGGAAGAGTACTCGGGAAAGTTTAAATGTTTGAAATCAAAGTTCTACAAGTATAACAAATAAATTTCTTGAAAAGAAATAAATTTGAATTAATGAAAAAAAATATAAAGTTTAACAACAGAATAGAAAAAAATTAAACAGAGACAAATATGATAGAAATTCAAGTTACTAAATAAACCGAGAAAGATCAAATTTCCTCTTAAATAATTGAGGAACTTATTATTAACTACTAAGTAACAAAACGCGAGAACACGGAATAATGCACTAGAAACACGCCGAAAATTCTAGCAACAACTGCCTCTCTGATTAGAAAATTGGCCCTTAAGGCTGCGTATAACCCTCAGAGGTTACTAATTTCTTATACAAAACTAAAAATCTAAAATAAAATTAGTATCAATCTATACATCAAATTTTGCACCGAATATTTATCTATATAATAGGATATTTTTAATTGTAAAAACATTTATTGTAAAAATATTATCGCTCAATAACTTGAAAATAGACATTAGCGATATTGTTCTGTAATTTTTTAAATCTATTTGTGGGTTTCGAATAACCTTTATATTTATATAGTTTTGTGTAGAAATGTTCAAATAATACGTCGACATTTTTTTCGACTTGATTACTTACAGTTTAGAACCTTCGTCGAAAAATATTATACTTGATGATAATGGAATGCCACTTGGTACACGTATTCTTCACGAAAATTAAATCATTTTTACCCATAACACCTATTTTGAAAACCGCGGCAGCTTCAAGATGGCGGCAAAAATATACTACCAAGTACAATAACTATAAGTAGTTTTCACAATAGAGCAAAATAGCTATAAATATATTTGTAGAACGAAGCTTTAGCTACAATTTGCCGCAGCGTACGCAAATATGCGTCGATTGGTTTACAAGATGGCGTCTATAAAGCAATTTGCTTAGTTACAATTACATGACAGTTCTTTTTGCAACTAAAAATATTTTATTAGATAGACAAAAATTCTCTGCAAATTTTGATATATAGATTGTTATTAATTTTATCCCCGATTATTAGTTTTGTATAAGAAACTATTGAAAACTATAGGGTTGTGCGCCGCCTTAAGAAGCAGACATGTCTACCCCCACGCAATTATCAAAAGTTTAAGAAATGTACTAGATTGTAATGATTCACAGCAAAAATAAATAAACAACATCATATAATTGCGGTCGAGGGTCGACAGGCCAACGGGAGAACGAAAACAACCCTATTTTGTTGCCTTCAAAGATTGCTCATATTTAAGTAAACATGAACCTTAATCTTAAATAAGTTTGGCCGAAGATATTTTCTAATCAGGGGCAAAATATTTACTTCCTCAATTATTTAAGCAAAGTTATAAAACTAAATATCTATACCAGCGTTTCCAAAAGGGTGTCACCTGACCAAATAACAACTGGGAACCGCTGATCTATAATAGGGGAAAAGTTACTGACTTGTTACAGTAGGTATGACCACCAAAATACCCTTATAACGTCACACATGTTTCTGTTTACCTCTGTGTACGGTAAAAATTGTAGCCAAACGGCTTAACATAGAAAGTTGAAATTTGGTATGCTTATACAAATCTTTGACCTACATATAGGAAAAATACTGAGAGTTAAAAAAACACATCCCCATGTAAATATAAAGAAACATTTAATTAATGAAAACAGCTATTGCAGGTTTAGAACATATTTCATTGCCAGGAGATGAATTCAATTAATGTGTTCTTTGTTTCTTGGGGAAATCTAACAAGAACTAAACAGTAGGAACCGTATGTAAAGATCTGAAGAGAAAAAAAAAAAAAACGTCAGAATGGACAAGCGTTTGTCTATTGACAGATAAATAGTAAGAAGGTAACTGATTAAATTGAGGATGACTAAATAGTAAGAGATATTTTATTGCTTTGACTAAATGATATCGCACGTGTTAATCATAACGAATTGTTTGACTCTGGATGGTCAAGGATCTCAAGGAGTTCGGTGGAACTCTGGATGGTCAAGGACCTCAAGGAGTCCGGCGTAACTCTGGATAGTTTGAAATTTGATATTTGACATCGAGTAATTGAGCTTAATGACTTAAGATATGATATCATTTTATATTTGAGATCGAATATTTGTGTTTTAAGACTTGAGACCTAAAATATGTAAATCTAGTGTGATATTTGAAATCTGATAACTAAGATCTGAGTTTCGAGGTTTAAGTTTAGAATTCAAGCGTTTATTGGGAAAAATAAACGACAGATCACTGAGATCGGAACGGCAAAATAAACTGATAGATAGTTGAGTTGAGAATTGATAGCTTGTTGAGTACCACAAGACATACTGTGCAATGCTGATGTTGAGGCACTGTGAGTGCAGGATGATAAGGCACTGGTGTAGAGCAACGACAGTCACTGAGCTTGTTGGGTACTATAGGCAACCTGTAATGAAAGAAACTAATAAATAGTTACTGAGTATCTGAGCTTGTTGATCTAGTCACTGAGATCGCGGTAGAGAAAAGGAATAATAACAAACCGAGTCTCTAAGCTTTCAGATCACGATTTTTACATTTTTGTCTGGAAGGTTCTATTTAAGCAAATAAATATTTTTAATAATTGGTACTGGTTCATAGTTGATTTTGCGAAAGATCAATTTTACGCCTAAATTGCTCTATTCACAGATTATGAATTAGGTGAAGACATCCAGGAGTTCGGTGGAATGAGCTTGGTAGAACTCTGTATAGTCAGAGAGTTTGGTGGAACTCTAGATATTATTAAAATTTGAAGATGCCGCGATGATGGGGCAGGAGCAGGACGGCCGTGTTAAAATGGCAAGTTATTTTATTTTCCAGGTATATTTGTAGATGCCGCGAGGACGCGGCAAGATCAGGACGGCTGTGTTAGGACCAGAACTAGTTCTTGGACGTCTTTTGTGATATGTTACGTTAGCAACCATAACATAAATACATATGTGTGACAGATTGTAAATAGACGTTGTAATAAATGCTTGTTTGTGCTTGGATCTTTGTGTTTTAATTAATATTTTATTTTAATGGCCTTTGGTTCTGTGGCCATTAGCCAGGACATTTTTATTTGTGAAAAATTCTATGCCTGAACGGGATTTGAACCCGAGACCTTAGCAACACAGAGCACATGTGTTACCACTACGCTACGTCGGTCGGCATTAACAGATATTAGTACCCTAATAAAGTCATACACTAAAACTAACTACAAAAGATATCTTACAACTGACTAAACTCAGAATACTGAAAAACAGTGCACTCACTAAACGTGAATGTCTATTGTCTATGGCTAGAGCGGGACATATTGTTAAGTGCAATAAAAACGTTTGATTAGATGCCGCCAACCTTTGATAATAATTTGCCGATGATATTGCATCTATACCGCCTCTCCTAACAGTCTTCTCCTTATGAGCGGAGATCTCGTCAAAGTTCAGCTCTCGCAAGAAATAAAATTGCTTTCTGAAACAGGTCCTTATATTTATTTTATAAATAACTTGAATACACCTCGCTGCCGAGCTGTTTCTGAATGCTGGACATGCGAGACAATAAATAGGTTTCCGGGACGGTATTAAAGCGGGGCATGGATCGGTAGTTCGACGCTAAAAAGCCTAATAAATCCTTTAAAAAAGACTGATAAATAGGGCCGGATCTAGGGTGTAGCGAACGAGGCACTAGCCTCGAGTGCAGAGTTGGTAAGGGCGCACGAAAGAGTTGAGGCGCAAAAATCACACCTTCTTTTCTTTGGTCATCACTGCGATCCGTCTTCATTTTTTATTTAGTTAACGATGGTGGCGCAAGACTGGTACTTAACCTCGGGCGCAGAAATAGCTTTGTCCACCTCAGCTAATAAATATCTAAAAGACAAATCCTAAAATATATTTAATGTTGTTTCTTCAGACTTTTCCGCGCCAATTTTAACTTTGTAGACTGTGTTTGCTATAGTTTGCATGATCAGGTTGCTTATCTTTAATGGAACATTGTAATTTGTCAGTGCTTGCCAGACTGATTCATGTTTGATACTATCATATGCTTGTTTAAAGTCGATAAAAATATTGTGCATATCGTTCCCGTACTCATATGCCTTTTCCATTAACCGCCGTAGACAAAAAATTTGGTATGTCGTCGATTTTCCAGGTCGAAAACTTGCCTATACCTTTTTCTATTTAAGGTACTAGTTTTTTTCCGGAGAATGTGAGACAGAATTTTGTATGTTGTGTTGAAAAGACTTATATCTCTGTAATTGCTCCATATCAACATTAATAACTAAAGGAAAAAATAATTTTAGGGATAGCATGACCTTCGAAACGTCCCTGCCCCACTTGACGAGCTGCTACTGACAATAATACACTTAAATATAGTAAGTAAATCTGCGAGTTAAGTACCGATAAGTTTCAATAAAACGTTTACCAAACTTTCTTCTTTTGTTTAATAAACAATAAACTAAAAGTATAATAGTACAATGTTGTGTATGTTAAGCAATTTCTTATGTGAACACACTGAAGTAAACGCAAAACTAATTTGTAAATATTTATCTCTTGAACACTGTATAATTAGACCAATTTAATTTTAACTATAATTTTTTAGGTTAACATATGTAGTTTAAAATTTAGCTACACATATATAGAGCAATTTATAATAAGGAAATGCTAAATTATCATTAAAGTTATCAATATTAGACAGGCCACAGAAAACAGAACATAAAAAAAAATCAGCTGTGGCCACCCCAGGACCGACCTCCATCACAAAGTAATAATAATAATAATAATAAATTTATTCAACCAATAGCACATTACAGAAATGTTGTGGTTTAGTCAAGATGACACATATAATATAAATTGAAACCACATGAGTTAAACAATACAAATAAATTTAACAAATTATACAGTTAGAAAATTACATAATTTAATATTAGCCCTTATGGTGTAAATATTCCTGTATGCTATAAAAACAGTTGGATTGTAAAAAATGTCTAAATTTTAGTTTAAATGCTCTATTGGACGTTATAGACTTTAATGCAGGTGGTACACAGTTAAATAATGTTAAAGCCATGTATTGAGGACTTTTACAGTACAGTGCAGAGCTATGAGAGGGACATACAATTGATTGTTTACTACGGGTATTATGAGAATGAAAGTCAGAATTGGTAGCGAAAAAGTGCGGATTATTTTTAATAAAAATTACGGCTTCTAATATATAAACAGATGGAAGAGTTAATATGGACAAAACAGGAAAAAGGGATCCACAAGATGATCTAAAGGGGGCACCAGCTATTATGCGAATAGCACGTTTCTGAAGTACAAAAACCTTTGAGGATTCAGAAGAACTTCCCCAACACAAAATGCCATAGCTCATTGTTGCGTGAAAAGTTTCAAAGTATATCAGAAGATACCATATATTTAAGTTTTTTTAATATAAAACAAGATTTGCTAAGTTTAGGTAGCATATATCTAACGTGATTTTGACAACTCAGATTATCACTTATCATTATACCTAAAAATTTTGTTGACTCGGAACACTGAATACTTTTTTGTCCTTGTAAGTGGATATATGGGCTGGTAATAGGTTCATTTTTGTGCCCATGGAAGAGCAAAGCATGACTTTTTTTTTGTATTTAAAATGAGTTTATTTTCGTAGCACCATTGACTCATTGTTTCCAAGTTACTTTTACCATCGAAAGCTAGTAAAGTTGCATCTGCATTATGAAGTGTGCAGTATCATCCGCATATAGACAAATAGCATTATTTGGAAATAATGTAGACAAATCTATATATATAAAAGGCAGTGTCCTGACTGACTGACTGACTGACTGACTGACTCACTCATCACCGCCCAGCCCGAACCCCTGGGCCTAGAAACTTGAAATTCGGAGAGTATATTCCCTTCATGACGCAAGCACCCACTAAGAAGGGATTTTTCAAAATTCCACTCGTAAGGGATGAAAAGGGGTGAAATGTAATTTCACGAATTCCTTAATATCTCTTAGGGCCGATGGGATATCAACTTAGTTTTTGCTTACAAGTATTACCCATACAAATGCCGAAAAACCAATTTCGGGATTTCGCCCTAATCAACCCCTAAAGGGCTGAACCTACAATCGGGGTGGATTATACATCCCGTTGTATTTCCTGTGTTCGTTTAGTTGCAAGATTACTTTTTGGCACATAGATGTCTTTTTAAAATATCTCGAAATGGTATTGACAGTTTTTTGAAATTTGACTCCTAAAGGGTGAAAAGGGGTGAATTGTGATTTTAAGAATTCTTTAATATCTCTTAGGACCAATAAGATATCGACTTGCTTTTTGCTTACAAAGATTACCCATACAAATACCGAAAAACATATTTCAGGTTTATGTCCTAATCAACCCCTAAAGGGGTAGATCTACAATCGGGGTGAATTATACATCCTGTCGTAATTCCTGTGTTCGTTTAGTTGCAACATTACATTTTGGCACATAGGGGTCTTTTTAAAATATCTCGAAATGGGTTTGACAGTTTTTTTAAATTCCATCCCTAAGAGTTGAAAAGGGGTGAATTGTGATTTCAAGGATGCCTTAATATCTTTTAGGATCAATAAGATATCGACTTACTGTTTGCTTGCAAAGATTATCCATACAATTACCGAAAAACTTATTTCAGGAATTTGTCCTAATCAACCCCTAAAGGGGTGGATCTACAATCGGGGTGAGTTATACATTCCGTCGTATTTCCTGTGTTCATTAGTTGCAGCATTACTTTTTGCCACATAGGTGTCTTTTTAAAATATCTCGAAATGGGTTTGACAGTTTTTTAAAATTACCCCCTAAAGGGTGAAAAGGGATGAATTGTGATTTCAAGGATTCCTTAATATCTTTTAGGACCAATAAGATATCAACTTGCTTTTTGCTTACGAAGATTACCCATACAAATACCGAAAAACTTATTTCAGGATTTGGTCCTAATCAACCTCTAAACGGTGGATCTACAATTGGGGTGAATTATACATCCCGTCGTATTCCCTGTGTTTGTTGAGTTATAAGGTTTCTTTTTGGCACATAGGCGTATTTTTAAAATACCTCGAAATGGTTTTGACAGTTTTTTTAAATTTAACCCCTAAAGGGTAAAAAGGGGTAAAATGTGATTTCAAGGATTGTTTAATATTTTGTAGGACCAATAAGATATCGACTTGGTTTTTGCTTACAAATACTACCCATGCAAATACCGAAAAAAAGATTTTTGGATTTTGTCCTAATCAACCCCTTAAGGGGTGGATCAACAATCGGGATGAATTATACATCCCGTCGTATTTCCTGTGTTCGTTTAGTGGCAACATTACTTTTTGGCACATAGGTGTTTTTTTTTTTTAATATCTCGAAATGATTTTGACATTTTTTTTTTAATTTCACCCCTTAAGGGTGAAAAGGGGTGAAATGTGATTTCAGTAATTCCTTAATTCTTTTAGGACCAATAAGATATCGACTTGGTGTTTGCTTACAAAAATTATCCATACAAATGCCGAAAAACTTATTTCAGGATTTCGTCCTAATCAACCCCTTAAGGGGTGATTCTACAAACGGGGTAGATTATACATCGCGTCGTATTTCCTGTGTTTGTTGAGTTATAATGTTTCTTTTTGGCACATAGGTGTCTTTTGAAAATGTCTCGAAATGGTTTTAACAGTTTTTTACCTTTAACAAATATCACCCCTAAAGGGTGAAAAGAGGGAATTGTGATTTCAAGAACGCCTTAATATTTTCTAGGATCAATAAGATATAGACTTGGTTTTTGCTTATAAAGATTACCCATAAAAATGGCGAAAAATGAATTTCAGGATGTTATCTTAATCATCCCCTAAAGGGGTGAATCTACATTCGGGGTAAATTATAGAACCCTTTGTATTTCCAGCGGTTGTTGAGTTATAAAATTCCATTTTGGCATATATTTGTTTTGACAGTTTTCTTTCACTCCTAAAGGGTAAATTAGTATTTTTTTGTTAGAAATAAAAAATTCGGAAAGGATTTTTTCAAGTTCGACCCCTATCTGCTGAAAAGGAATAAAATGTTTTTTCACGGATTCCTCAATATCTCTTAGGACAGATGAGATATCGACTAGATTTTTTGTTACAAAGGTTACCCTTACACAAGTTTAAAAACAAACTGCAGATTTTATGCCGATGAGACCATCAATATACCGTAGCGAAGCACGGGTTTTCAGCTAGTCATTTATATACAAGAGAAATAAAACTGGGCCAAGAACAGAACCTTGTGGGACTCCAGTGTTACGCTGTCGCTTGTGGGATCTGAAATTTTTATAGTTTTGGCTAATAGAAACAACTTTCTCTATTAGACTAAAATGATAAGACCCACGATTGCGGTGGACCCATGATACCGATGTCATTTAATTTGTTTGCCATAATGGAGTGATCGACTAAATCAAAGGCTTTAGAAAAATCGTAAGACAAGCCTAAACAATGTGATTTTGCCTCTAAGTTCTTGTGTACAGAACTGAGAAATGAAAAAATGGCTGTTGTGGTCGATTTAGATTTAACAAAACCATGTTGAAATGGAGTGAGGATTGAATATTTGCTGATAAAAGATAAGAGTCTATGAAGAAATACTAATTCAAATATCTTTGAGAAACAAGATTGAATTGCAATGGGTCTGTAATTATTCATATCAGTTTTACTTCCGTTTTTGAATACTGGGATGATTTTAGAAATTTTTAACGCTGAGGGGAAATCGCCTTCAGAGAAACTTTTATTAATCAAGAATGTCAAAGATTGCGCTATTAATTCTGAACTAGATGCAAGCAGTTTACTTGGTATATCGTCAAATCCAGCAGTATATTTGGTGCTAAATAGTACCAATATCAGAGTAGAAATAACTTGGCCTAATATTTTCTAACAGAGATATTATTTATCATGACCATGGAAACGTTACATACAAGTATGAAAAAAATGATGTGAGGTGTGCATTTTCACACATTTCAGGGTTTTGTAGGTATTTAATAAGTGAATGATGATTATTTGGGATGCTAAAACTAATTTTATATTAAAATATTTTTTTTGTTAATTTTAATTCGAACGCCTAATACCATTATTTAAGTTTCTAAATAAGTGCAGTATTTTTTTTTATATAGCAAGGTTCATTAAGCATTTTAAAAATTGCGCCTATGGCTTCCATTGGTTTTTATAAGCTCGGCCCCTCTGATTTCGTGTAAATTGAAACAGAATTAAATTATAATTTAAACAATTTCCACTGGTTCTTAAATTTACGTTTTTAAAAATTAAATTCAACATTTGCCAAAATATAACAAGAATTTTGAAAAAATAATTTAAACAATATAAAAAATTTTAAAAAATCAAAAAATAATATTGTCTCTTCTCGCAGGGTTCGATCCCCCTTTCTATCGAGTTAGTTGGGAGAGAAGCCAGCGTCATAACCACTTCACCAGGATACACCTTCCAGTGTAGTGTGTTACAAAGCTATAATTTATGTACATTATTAGCAAAAAACACAAAAAATGCGTTTTTTTCCAAAAACATAATCTGATCAAAAATTCCTGTTGTACTATTCCGGTTCACACCAATGTACATTACTTAGAATTTTTTCAGATTTTTAGTTTAAACCATCTGGGCTACAGGGTGTGGGACAAAAAAATGTATGCACAATTTTGGCAAAAATCGCTTCAAAATAATTTATTTTGCAAAAATAAAAATTTGATCGTTAATCCACGTACCAAGGGCTTTCATTTGATACCCTACTCAGAATTATAATTTTTTTTTTTTCGATGAGCACATATTTGTTTATATTTTTAGGGGGGGAGGCAAGTAGTGCAGGGGGGGGGGGCAAATTACCTGGGCGCCGGCATTCAGGGGGCGCCGAAATTAAGAAGGATAAGGTGATTTTCAGTCGGCGTTTGATGCCAGGGAAGCGCCAAGTTTAAAGTGAGGACCTTCACTTGAAATTTAGAAGGGTGGAACTTTTATTTTTTGTCTTCACTTGAAATTTAGAAGTGAGGACCTTTTTTTTTAGATCTTCTCTCTTCTTCTTCTCTTCTTAGCGCCAAACAAAGACCCTCGCCCCAGTCTTGGTGATTTTCAATTAGGGACGCTGATTTACCTGGTTGTCCCCGGGCGTAGGTATACCACGCTACGCCACTATCTGTTCTACACTGCTATCGTCTTCAGAATCCAAAATGTTCTAATAGAATAATACACAAATTATAATATTTTAAAACTGTCAGTTTTTTATTCCTTTTACTACGAAATGTGAGAAAAATCATAGTTAATTTTTATAGGTAATTTTAATTTAGTGGTAATAGTATACGCAGAGTGACTTATTTTCTGTAAAATTTAGTCAAAGCTCGATTCCATTTCCATCGATAATGAGATGTTTAATAGACAATTTTGAGAATACTTGAAGCAATTCAGATAAAATAAATCAAGGTAATTTTATTAATACAAATTGTTTTTAAATCATGTTATTATGGTTATTTATTAGAAAATCGAAGTAACAGTGTCGATAGAAACAATATTGAAAAGATTGTGACATTGTGGTATTAATGATGGGCGGAAATCCTAAACTGAGTACAAGATGCATTGCTTTAGAATGTGGTATTTCGCAACAAAAATTTTAAAGATACATGAGTATCTCCTCTATAAAATGCAATGCCATCAAGAATTATTACCATTCGATAAAGAAAGTAGACAAATGAAGACAAGAACGGGATAATCGCGACAGAATTTTTCTGTAGTCAATTTGTTTCCCAGATGAAAGTACAATTACTTGAAATTATGAACCAAACGTTCAAAATGACAGATATTAGGCTCTAGTAAGTCCTCGTGCTAGTTGAAACACTATAACGCAATATAATTAAAAAAAATAATATTTGGGCTGGTATTTTTGGCAACCGTATTGGTCTTTTTAAAATATAAGGAAATTTAAATTCCGAGATTTACTTAGATCTTTAAGTCACTAAGGTTACAGGACCAAACTTATTGACGTTAGCACGTGCAAATCAGAAGGTCTGGTTTCAACATGGCGGGTGTCAAGCGCATTTTGGAAGAGATACAAGGGAATATTTAGATCACTCGTTTCCAAATATATGGATTGGTCGAGATGGTGCAATAAACTGGCCCGTCATATTTCCTGATTTTATTTCTTTGAGAAATGCAATTTTACTTTTTCGACTTGCAACATAGAGCTTTCCCAGGTTAAATTTTCCGCTGCATATTCTATCTCTAATATAAGTTTTATGCAAAAACTTTATTTATAAAAATTGATCAGTATTTTAGTCCTAACATATTGCGCCTAATTTTGAATTAAAAAAAAAAAATTGTTTGAAAAAAAGGCACACAATGTTTTTTGAATTTATGAACACAAATGTGCAAATATCCACAAATGAAAAAAAAAAAAACAATATCCTCAAAAAGTAAAAGTTTGGACAGGTATTTTTAAAAATAAAGTTGTGGGGGCCTTATATATCGAAGGAAACCTAAATTCAACATTGTATTTTAAAAATAAATCTAACACCAATGCTTTCGAGCGCTATAAAACATGTCGTAATCAAGTAAATTCGATAATTCGTGATACAAAAAATGAATTCTATAAAGACAAATTATTATCATCCAAATCTTCGAAGGACATGTGGAAGGTAGCCAAAGAAGTAGTTAACCTAAAGAAAAAAAACACGCATATTCCCAATATCAATTTGAACGGTAATAATATCACTAATAGCAATAATATTGCTAATGCGCTTAATAATTATTTCATAAATGTAGGTGAAGATCTCGCAAGCAATATCACAAATACCGACAGTGAATATGTACACCAAGGGTGTCAAACTGGCGGCCCACGGGCCGCATGCGGCCCAATACTTGCATTTAAGTGGCCCGTAACGACTTCTTATACTATAATAATTTTTTATACTATATATAGTATAAACATTTATTTGAACGAAAATACCTCGTGACAGAAGCTGTCCGGGCTGCGACGTCAAGACTTTGGCAAGGGCGGAAAACCAATAGTCAGGCAATAACTGTTGCAGTTAGCCGTGCGATAGTCGGTAGATCAGTGATTTCCCGTGATTCCAAATAATACTCTCGTAATCAGAGCTTTCAAATACCACTTTTCTATAGGTGCAACTACTGTGTACAGTACCAATACGCTGATTTCGACCAATTTTTGTTTTGTTGTTCGATAAAGCAAATATTTTGGCAAAATTTAATTGTTATTATTTAAATGTTATTTCCTTACTTCCTTCAAATAAATATTCAGAAAAATGGAGGAAAATAAAAAACAGAATAAGTTACAATATAAATATAGGCTATTCCAAACGTTGAGATGGAACTAGATTTTGAAATCTAGTAATTTTTATCTATTAATTTGGACTTTTGGTCACTTTGTTTAAGCTTTGTAAATCATACTCACATTGCAAATTCTAAATTAAATTGATTGTTATTATAAAATGTCCGTTTCAATAATTTTAATTTTTTGTCATTCTTAATAAAAATTTCCCATTTATTATTATTATTATTATTTTTTTTTTGTCTTCAAAATATGTGAAAATGTATTCAAATTTTTAATAAATATCATCGTCTCTATGGTTTCACTGTTGGAATTTTTAATTTTCACATACCAACGTTAAATTTGAAATTATCCAAGCAAGGTTCCTTCTCGTGACAACCTTAAAGAACGAAATTCCCATTTAGTTCCGCCTAAACGTTTGGAATAGCCTGCCTGTACATAACGTGCGGCCCGCGTAAATTTTACTTGTTAGAAAAATGGCCCGAGGCTGAAATAAGTTTGACACCCTTGATGTACACCATATCAATAGAAATACTATCTCATTTTACTTTAACCCTGTGTTACCAAGTGATGTTTCTATTGAAATATCAAACTTAAAACCGGGTTCTACTGTTGGCATTGATAATATTTCTAGTAACATTTTAAAAAATATATCCTCCTCTATTATTAGCCCTTAGCAATTCTTTACAATAACTGTGTACAACTAGGTCATTATCCCCAAATATTTAAACAAACCATCATTACACCTCTTCATAAGAATGGTCCATCAGACAAATTAGAAAATTACAGACCTATTGCTATAACTTCCTGTATATCCAAAGTTTTCGAAAAATTAATAAAAAAACAAATAACAAAATTCCTTCTTAAAAATAATACAAGGTGTCTCAAAAGAAATTTTATATTTATTTAGCTTACTGCGTGAACGCAACGTAGCCTGGCTCTTGGGAATTCAGTCGCTATGGAGCGTTTCTCGGGAGCAGACCGCGCGTTATGCGTGCGAGAGTTTTACAAAAACGGTGATTCGGCGACTGTAGCGCGTAGAAAATTCTGCAGTATTCGAGGTTTTCGCCACTTAAATGATGCGCCAAGCATTCCTCTCATTCGACATTGGGTTAAAAAGTTTGAAGAGACTGGTACAACGCTGGATAAATCAAAATCCGGGCGACCTAGGTCATCAAGAACGGTAGAAAACGTGGAGAATGTTAATCAGTCTGTTCGTGACGACCCGAAACTTTCAATTCGGAAGCGCGCAAGTGCTTTAAATGTGCATAGATCATCATTACATCGCATTATGCACAAAGACCTAAAGCTGCACCCCTACAAAATTCAATTGGTGCAAGAATTAAAGCGCCAAGATGCCAGTCAGAGGCTTAATTTCGTAAATCAGGTGATTGAGCGATTTTCAACGTTTACCAATATTTTGTTTTCGGATGAAGCTCATTTTCATATTAATGGCCACGTAAATAAGCAGAACTGCCGCTACTGGAGTGCAACGAATCCGAAACGCAAACATCAGAAATCCCTACATTCGCCTAAAGTGACCGTATGGGCTGCCATGTCGGCGCGAGGAATTATCGGCCCTTACTTTTTTGAAGACGAAAGGGGGCGTGCAGTTACAGTGAATTCAGAGCGTTATGTGGAGATGTTAGACAACTTCTTGGTACCTGAACTGCAAAACTTTCCTGGCTATAACCAAAGAACATGGTTCCAACAGGACGGAGCAACTTCACACACGTCCAATATGTCTCTGCCACGTGTTCGTGAAATTTGCTCAGGCAAATTGATCTCCCGGAGAGGTGACATAAATTGGCCTCCACGCAGTCCAGATTTAACCCCTATGGACTTTTTCCTATGGGGTTATCTTAAATCTAATGTTTACGCCAATAAACCGACTTGACTGGTGCATTTGAAAGAAAATATCCGTCACGAAATGGCAGCCATCCCTGAGTCCACCTGCCGAGACGTCATAAGTAATTTTACTGTTCGATTAAATGAGTGCCGAGAACGCGAGGGTCTACATTTAGACGATATTATTTTTAAGAAATAAATCCCCAAAAAGTGTATTTTAATAATTAATAAACATTTTTTCTATATACGGCTTACTTTTTTTTTAATCGATCCAATAAATATAAAATTTCTTTTGAGCCACCTTGTATTTGTCAAGCTATCAATTCGGTTTTCAAGAAGGAAATGGAACAGAGGATGCCTTAGCCTTTCTTTTAAGTAAAATTTATAAGAACATGGATAATTCCAAGCCTTCAGTTGCAGTATTTCTTGACCTTGCTAAAGTGTTCGATACAGTAAACCACAAAATACTTTTCGATAAATTAGAGTTGTATGGAATTCGTGGGGTTTCTTTGGAACTTCTGAAAAGCTATTTAACAGATATAGTTCAGTCAGTGAAGCTGAATGGTTCAATTGGTTTATCTAGAACTGTAAGATGTGGTGTACCTCAAGGTACAGTATTAGGCCCTCTTCTATTTATTACTTACATAAATGATATGCTAAAGATGTGTCCTACATCAGTACTACTCTTGTTCGCTGATGATACAGTTTTATACACTACAGGAACCACATGGAATGAAGTTATTGCTAAAACATCAAATGAATTGTCCGTTCTAAAATACTTTGATAATAACGCATTAACTCTTAACAATAATAAAACTAAATTTATAACTTTCACCTCGTACATTAGTGGTCTTCCCAATGTGAACCAAATTTTAATACATGAGAAACTCTGTAATAAAATAAACTGTAGCTGTAAAACCTTGGTCTCAAGAACTGATTCTTTAAAATATTTGGGAATATACATTGACACTTATCTTCGGTGGGACGTTCATTTGCTGAAACTTCAAAGTAAAGTACGAACCTTTATTTACCTCTTCAAAATTCTTCGGCATATTTTTGACATCAAATCTTTAAAAATCTTTTATTTTGGTTTCATTCAATCCATATTAAGTTATGGTATCTTAGTATGGGGAAAAGCTTCACCTTCACATTTAAAAAAACTGGAAACTGTTCAGAAGTTAATTTTAAAAATCATATATAATAAAGACTACCGTTTTCGTAGTGACAAATTATTTATCGAGGCTCAAGTATATAATTTAAATCAACTGTACTTTCTTTCTGTTGCTAAATATATGTATAAAAATAAATTTCATATTCTATTAAATTTTCCTTGCCATTAATACTCAACCAGATTACAAAGCGCTAATGTAAGCTATTCACCTCAATCAAAAAAATCAATTTCCAAGTACAAGAAATTTGAAGAAATCTCTTCTGGCAGTTACCATGCACATGTTACGATTATTAATAATATCCTCAACCTCTTAGATCTGCAATAAATAAATTATTAACCTTGTTCCATTGTATTGAGTTTTATTGAGTTTTATTTTGTTATTATTTTGTCCTGGCATTGCGACAAGCTTCAGCTTATTGATGCTGGACAGAATGATAATTAAAATAGTATAATAAATAAAATTTTGTCTATAAGTTATAAAGAATGTGTAAAAAATTTTAGTAGGCATTAGAATATATATTTTCTTGTTTGCATTTTTTTAACTTTTATCAATAACTTATGTATAGCTTATGTATATCTCATATTTGTAAAAAAAAATGTAAATAAAGTTATTATTATATTATTATTATTTAAATTTGTTATATACAAGATAGTTGAAATTGTAGGTGAAGATGAAATTTGGTTTCAACATGACGGTTGTTTAGCGCTTTATGATACTGAAGTAAAAGAATATTAAAATTTTACATTTCCAAATTCGTGGATTGGAATAGGAGGTGAAATACTTTGGCCAACAAGGTCACCAGATTTAAATCCTTGTGTAGTACGCGAATATCCGTCACTTGATTTATAAGATATCGCCCATAATACAATCTGTGACCCAAAAAAGTGATTTCCAAAATGTCTAATGAACTTTGTATGAAATGTGTCGTTTTCTATTAATGTCGTAAATTACGAATTTGTTAAAAAAATGGAGAAAATTTTCGATTTTGATAGATTTTTTTTTCCTATTCGAGACGTATTCCTATTTGAGTCATAGAGTATATCATCTCTATGACTGCAAATCTGCTTATATTTACAAATTTTGATTCGATTTTTCCTATATTTATAGGACATATCTTTTTTTTTTTATTAATTTAAGTGCTTCAGCTACGAGGCTATTAGCACTTGAGTATAATTACATTTTTAAGTAATATTATTATATACATGATACATACATATACATATATTGGTTACAATTATAGGTAGTAAGTATTAGAACAAAAATGGGGGTATTTAAACATTGTGTAAGTAAAGAGATAGGTGAACAGATTTTATATTAGGTGGGAGATGTTGATGTCTCTAAGGAATTGAAGCGTCTGATCTTCTGAATTCTTGGTTGGAGCCAGTGCTTGTTTTATTGTTGTCGGTATATTGTTTTTAATTCTCTCAGCATTATATTTTGGACAGGAGATTATGATGTGATCCACTGTTAGTCGTACTTGGCAGTCAGTACAAGTGCTGGGGTCAGATTTTTCAAAAATATACTTATGGGTCAGCAAGGTGTGTCCATGTCGCAGTCTTGTCAATATTGTTTGGTCCTTTCTGTTTTGTCTAAATTCCCACAATTTGGCCTCTTCTTTGATGGTTCTAAGGTGGTTGTTTTGGATGTTCCTCCATTCTTCCTTCCATTTTGCAAGAATGTTGTTTTTCACTTGTGACTTTATGTCTACGAGATGCATCTGCACTTGCACTATCTCTTCTGTTGTTGCTTCTTTCGCTGCCTTATCTGCTTTCTCGTTAACATCAATGCCCACATGGGATGGCATCCAGATTATTATTATTTTTTTGCCCATATTAATTATGTCGTGGATGTTGTCTTTGATTTTGGTGATGATAGGGTTTCGAGGGTACAGTTGTTGAAGGCTTTGGATGATGCTCATAGAATCACTGAATATTGCATATTTTGTGTGCCCCTGGCTGTTGGATCGGATGAATTCGGTAGCTTCTAGTATAGCGTAGGCTTCTGCGGTAAATATGTTTGTGTGATCCGGTAGATGGTATTTGTTTATTCTGTTATTAACCACTATAGCGGCACCTGTTTTATTGTTTATTATTGACCCGTCAGTGAAAAGAGCGTGGTATTCTTTGTGGTCTTGTTGGATTTCTCGGTACAAGGATCTATATATTTCGGGATTAGTGGATTCTTTGGGATATTGGGTTAAGGATAGGTTATATTTGGGGTTTTTAAGGATCCAGGGGGGGTATTTGTTGGGATATTGTGGAAAGGAATTTGAAATGTTGATGTTGTGATCTAATAGTTTTTGTGTGATTTTGTTCAGTGACGGGGTGTAGTCATGCACGTGTAGGACTTCATCTCTCACGAAAATTTCTTTATGTGCTGGAATATCTTGTCTGGAGGCCAGATTTGTTATATAATTAATAACTAGCTGAGTTCTGCGATGTTCTAGAGGGATATTGTTAGATTCGCACAGTAAGCTGGATATTGGAGTTGTACGCAGGGCACCTGTGGCAATTCTTATTGCGGCGTTCTGTATAGTATCTCCTTACAACCATATTCTAGCTTTGACCTAATAAGAGCCTTGTATATTCTTAAAAGGACTTCTCTGTCTGCTCCCCATTTGTGGTGACTTAGGGTTTTTAGTATATTTAACCTTTGTGTACATTCTTTTTTTAGGTATGTCAGATGAGGCTTCCAGCGCAATTTTTTGTCAAATGTCACCCCGAGGAATTTGATTTCGTCAACGTATTCTACGGCTCTATTATTTATTATTAATCTTGGGTTAAAGTTGTTATATTGTCTTCTCACAAAATGTACTGCTTTAGTTTTCGTTGTTGCAAATTGAAAGCCAGTTTTGTTTGTCCAGTCTGTTAACGTCTTTATAGCTTGTTGCAAGTGGTGTTGTATTGTAAGTAGGTTTTTACCACTGCAGAAGATAACTAGATCGTCTGCAAATAAACTGGCTTTAACAGGGCTTCTAATTTGATCTATAATTTTATTTATAACGATTAGGAAAAGACTAACATTATATATTTCTCCCTGTGGTACTCCGTTTACTTGAGTTTTCTCTTCAGAATAATAACCATTTGCGAACACTCGGAATTTACGATTTTGGAGGAAATTTTCTGTATATTTAACAATGTGTCCTTTTAATCCACAAGATTTCAAGGATTCTAGAATAGGACATATCTTTATAGGCTACAAAAACTATACGTGCCGTGCTCATTTACCACACGGAAACTATCAATAGAAACGCCACCAAAGGGCCCAAGTACTGATAACAAATTGGGTGGCTCGGACCTACAATCACTATAATTTCAATTATTATTACATCAACTATAACGGATGAGCATTTATCCGGTTTTAGTATGGTAAGTGTACACAGGGAAAAAAATACTAATAATAGAGTAAATTTTATAGGAAAAGTTATTAATGCCAATTTGCCAATATGACAGAAAACCAAGAGCCAATAGGCCTTTTGGTCTGAGGACTTTCGACATTTTGGGTGATATTGATTTTAATATGCCCGAATTGGCAAGTTACGTTTTGTGTGCTGTTCCACCATGGACGCTGCCGCGTCCGCATGTGAATCTCACATTAACTAGGTTTGATAAAAATACTACGTTGCCTATCGAATACCAACATGAGTTACAAAGAACACTGGTCCCTAGGTTCGTGAATACTGTCATTTTTACTGACTGATCAAAATTCGGAACCAGGGTTGGGTGTGCGTTCGTTGTTTTGAATCCACGCCAACAGTTTCCGTAGCGTCTGCACTCTATAACGAGTGTGTACACTGCTGAGCTGTACGCTATTTTCAAGGCCCTGTATTTTTTTTGTCAGGGCAAAGTCGGTCAAGTTTATCTTGACGGACTCGCTGAGCGCTCTGACAGTATCCAAGATCCAGATCCAGTGTATCCTCTTGTACTAAAGATCCGGTTGTTACTCCACAATTTGAATGCTCAGAATGTGAGGGTCAGCTGTTTTGGATACCGGGGCATGTTGGTATTAAAGGCAACGAAGCGGCTGATGATGCTGCAAAATCCACCTCCCACAGACCTATGATTGATGTGAGTTTCATATTTCCAGATGACGCAAAGAGTCATCTGAAACATCTGGTTTTAGCCAGGTGGCAGCATGAGTGGAGCAGTATACAGAACATCAAGTTGAGACAGATTAAGGACATTAAACCATGGGGTTCTTCCTGCAGGATTAACCACAGAGAGGAAACAGCCATCACACGCCTCCGTATAGGCCACTGTTGGTGGACCCATGCACACCTACTTCGAGGTGAAGAGTCCCCTATCTGTGAGACATGTTACACACATATGTCTGTGTTATACTTTTTAACTGAGTGTGTACAGTTCGAGAATGTCAGGGAGAGGTTAGGCCTGTGCTATGACCTGTCAGTTACTTTAGGTGACGACAGAGCTGATCAGGGACTGATCATGGACAGGCTGATACTCTTCCTGAGAGAATCGAACTTGCTGTTTTATCTGTGAAGTCTTGCACCTTATTTTAATGTGTGGTATTATTAACCTGTGATATTCAATGGTAATTGGCCACTTTACAACCTTTTACCATCACCTTGAGTCTGTTCAATTTTTCGAACAGACTTTTTATATTATTTATTTGTCTTTGTCCGTGCAAGATTTCTTTTATTGCATATTTTTAATGATTTTATTTATTTATTTATTGTCTAATTTATTGTTTTAATATGTAGTGTAGTCATTTAGATGGGCGCAAATAGTCTTTGTAGCTGTGCGCTAAAAATTTTAACTAACTAACTAACCAATTTGCCAATGACCGCAGATGCCTTCAATTCCAATTAAAGTAGTGTTCTGTATTTATGAAAGTTTATTTAATAAGTTACTAAACTTTTTTTTAAATATTCCTTCATATTTTGCCCTTCTTTTTTTTGCGGGTGCCCATGTATTAGACAGTCATTCTATGACAGTCGGACTCAAAGAATGACCGACTATTTCTAGTCGACCGATCGGCCATATCACTTTCTACGGACTAGTACCTGACCCACTGGTGCATCAAGCCGTTTTATGTTTTAAAATCAGAGAGTCGAACCCAAATATATTGCGTTCCTGTCTACGGTTACGTTCCAAATAAAAGTTTTTCGTTATAATTTCGGTTTCGGCTCGAATAACAAGTTAAAATCGAGTCTAACATGAAATATCTATTGGTGTAAATTTTGGTTTAATTTTATTTACCAAATTCCCTTCTTGTTTTTCAATTATAAAATTTAAAATACAGAAGAACTTAATTAAAAATTTTATTGTCAAAAACAAAATACAATTTAGGAACATAAAAATGAAAATAAAAAAACATATTGCACGTAAATAAAATAAAATTCTAACAAATTAGAAGGAAATTACAAAAATAATTAATAAGACACTCAGCCGGATTAAGGGGGTGTTAAGAGAGTCAGTTGCCAAGGGTGCCAGATGCAAGGAGTGCTAAAAATTTTGGTTGAAGACTTATTTTTGCTCAACAAATATTTTTGACAGCAATGAACACCTTAATTTTCAGCGCCCCTAAAAATTTGGGTTCATCTAGCTAGTAACTGCAACTTAATTTTGCGTAATTATGCAAATCTGGGGGCGCCATATAAAGAGTCTGTCGGGGCGCGGAAATACTGTAGTGCGAGCGTAATCACACACAGTTTATATAACCACAATTATAGAGAAGAGAAACGTTCATAAATAATATGAACTTTTCTCTTACAAAAATAATAAATAACAGATTGAAGAATCGCAATATTATAAAGAAAAAAATCAGCTGTGGCCACCCCAGGACCGACCGCCATCACAAAGTACTTGTATTAAATATATTCTAGCAGCAGAGTAGTTATTATTGCAAAAGACAATATTAAAGATGTATTATATTACGTTGATAATTTCATAATGTGTATTTACAATTTACGATAACCATGGAAATGTACCTGTATCCATACAAAAACCAGTGGCGAAGGGAAACCTCGGCTAGACTTACCCTCCCACCACAAAAATAAAAATTTAAATTAAATTTTTTTTTTTAAATATTTATATAAATCTTCAAAAATACATCAAATTATGTTCTATACAAATTTTTGTCCAAGGCTTGGTTTACTAGTTACGAATTAATTATCATGACCATGGAAACGTTACATACAAGTATGAAAAAATTGAGACATGGAAAAATTTTAAATAATTTTACAAAAAAAATTCGAAATTTTTCGTTTTTTCAAAAAACGTCTCAAATAAAAGTTATTAGTAGTTGCATTTATAGTAACTTTTGTTCAATAAATTTTTTCGAAATATTTTTCTGTTGCTAAATATTCGCAAAAATTATCGTGTATACACAGACACACACACATACGGGATTCCCTGGACCATGAAACGTGGTCATCAGTCAAAATCTTGACATCGAAAATTTTCGCGATTACAATACTTGCCCCTTATATATTAAGGTCGGGCAAGTAAAAAGTTGTTCGTTATTGCTTTTATAGCAACTTTTGTTAAATAAAAAATTTCGAAATATTTCTCTGTTGTGAAATATTCGCAAAAATCTTAAAATCGACACGAGTAAACTCCCATTTCTAGCCAACCGATTTTTATCAAAAGTTGATCAACTCGTACCATTGATGTCAAAAGCTTAAATATGAAGTTTCATAAAAATCCTTTCAGCCGACTTTGTTCTGCACGTGTACAGGACGAACGGACAGTCAGACAGACAGACAGACAGACCGACAGACGTCATTCTAAAAATAGTCAAAACGTTATGAAGGGACCTCAATTCGTGGAGATCTATCGAAATCTCGAAATGTCAAAATCGGTATGATCACAATACCTCCCTTACATATGTTGGTGGTCGGTAATAGATGATTAGAAAAAATTTCGAAACATTTTTCAAACATTTTTCGTTTTACCAAAAAATGTCTCAAATAAAAGCTGTTAGTTATTGTGTTTTTATAGCAACATTTGGTAAATAAATTTTTTCGAAATATTTTTCTGTTAAATATCCGCAAAAATCTTAAAATCGACACGAGTAAACTCCCATTTCTAGTCAACCGATTTTTATCAAAAGTTGATCAACTCGTACCATTGATGTGAAAAGCTTAAATATGAAGTTTTATAAAAATCCTTTCAGCCGAATTTGCTCTGCACGTGTACACAGACAGACGAACAGACAGACGGACAGACGGACAGACAGACAGACAGACGTCATGCTAAAAATAGTCAAAACGTTATGAAGGGACCTCAATTCGTGGAGATCCATCGAAATCTCGAAATGTCAAAATCGGTATGATCACAATACCTCCCTTACATATGTTGGCGGTCGGTAATCGATGCTTAGAAAAAATGTCGAAACATTTTTCAAAATTTTTTCGTTTTATAAAAAAATGTCTCAAATAAAAGCTGTTAGTTATTGCTTTTATAGCAACATTTGTTAAATAAATGTTATCGAAATATTTTTCTGTTGTTAAATATTCGCAAAAATCTTAAAATTGACATGAGTAAACTCCAATTTCTAGTCAACCGATTTTTACCAAAAGTTGATCAACTCGTGCCATTGATGTTAGAAGCTTAAATATGAAATTTCATAAAAATAATAAAAATCCGAATTTGCTCTGCACGTGTACACAAACAGACGGACGGACAGACAAACAGACAGACAGACAGACGGATAGACAGACCGACAGACATCATGCTACAAATAGTCAAAACGTTATGTAGGGACCTCAATTCGTGGAGATCCATCGAAATCTCGAAATGACAAAATCGGCATGATCACAATACCTCCCTTATATATGTTGGCGGTCAGTAAAAACGGAATAACACAAATCTTTTTATTACAAAAAATAATAATAATAATAATATTTGAAATTTAAAATGAAAATAAAATTAAAAATCTATGTTTAATCGACTCATTAATATGTTCTTCAAATTTGCTTCTGATAGATTAATTCTTTTATCAGTCAATAAAAGTTTTAGTAGTAAGAAAACCAATAATTAATTAATTTAATTTAATAAAAAAGAATGAACCGAAATTAATCTTTAACATTAACATTTCGTTCCGGTTTCGGTTTCTAAATTGAGCAATTTTACTTTCCGGTTACGGTTCCGGTTCTGTTAAAAATTCTGGTTGATTTCGGTTTTCGGTTTTCGGTTCGGTTCCGGTTCGACTCTCTGATTAAAATCCAATTTTTCAAATATTCTAATTTGTTTATCCTTAAAACTACTAAATATATTACAAATTTTAAAACTATAAATCAAATTTAACAAGCAAATAATATTTTTATTTCTTTCCGAACACATCAATCGTAACAATAATATTTCTAACTCTTCCCAAAAAGAAACACAAGTGTTTAAAAGTAGTCCATTACTAACAATGTATATCGCGAACACGAGCAGACAGCTCAATAACGCATGCGTGAGTTTTCATATTATAGATTTTCCGAATCAAAGGTATACCGCCGCGGATGCTGCCATCAGTGCATGTACAACATGCATCGTACTTCTGTCAAATTTTAACCTCGCCCTTCGTGCTATCACTCAACATGTAGGTAAGTTTTTATTATTAATTAATAACTGCATGATTGTATTTGGAAAAACAACGACATTTATTGATCTTTTCTTTTAAGTGTTGTTTTGTTTTCATTATGAATATTTTGTGTTATAATTGTGGATTCGAGTTGATTTTTTGTTTATACAATCTTTTTGTGTAATAATATTAAACTGATTTAAAAATGTAGAGTGTTATTACATTTAATTAATATTTCTAATTGAACAGTTGTATGCAATAGCAGTTTTATTAACATTTAAGTGAATTTTATTAAATAACATGAACAATTTTGCCTCAAATACTTGTTTAAAATTAGTTTGAGGTTTAAAATATTAATAACTAATTAATCGTTCTTCGTACGGTTTTTGTTAAATACATTTTTGTTGATAAGTGCAGTTAAGTGTTGATAATTGAGATATTTCAAGTGTATAGGCACCACCCCATGGTCCCCATGGTTAGGCTTTCAATACGTCCCGGTATGAAGGTATGGTCCCAGCGTCCCGGCCAGTTTGTTATTTTGACTCGGATATTTCGTAAAAATTAAAAAGTGCAAAATATACACACAGTACAAAAAGTGCAGCCTCAGAAAATTGCGATTAGACAACTATAGGCTATTCCAAACGTTTAGGCGGAACTATAGATTTTGAAATCTAGTAATTTTTATCTATTAATTTCGACTTTTAGTAAATCATACTCACATTGCAAATTCTAGCTTAAATTAATTGTCATTATAAAATGTCCTTTTCATTGCATTTTAATTTTTTGTCATTCTTCATTAAAATTTTTGACATATGTCATTCGTTTCCATGGTTTCACTGTTGGAATTTTAAATTTTCACATACCAAACGTGAAACATGAAATAACCCAAGCAAGGTCTCTGCTCGTGACAACTTAAAAGAACGAAATTTCCATTTTGTACCGCCTAAAAGTTTGGAATAGCCTATAATCAAAAATATCAACGAATTTTTAAAGAAATTTCACGCTAGTGATATATATTAATAATTTTTTAATAATAAGTTATGTTTAGTTAAGAGTAATTAAAATTTATTACTACGTAAATTTTGATTTTTATTAACCACTCCGTTATTTATCCTTTTTAATCATAAGTACTATACTCTATCTCAGAAAGACTGATGGTAATAAAATTTATTATTTGTAAAAAGTTATTGTTTTTTCACACAGAAGCGGCAAAACAAAAGCGATAAAATATGAATAGTTCGAAGCGAAATATTGTTAAAAACAACCGAGTGTGCCGCACATATTATATGGGAATACGAACTAGGGTTAAACACAATAGATCATTAAAATTTGACCCTAAAATTTTGAGGAAAAATATGGTCACAGGGGTATCTTTAATGGTATGATAAATATGGTCACAGGCGTGCGTTTAATAAAATGATAAATAGTAATATAGAAATACACAAAACCAATTTAAACGTGTTTAAAATATGCACGCCACTGGGTAACTACCTGACAAAATGATTTATTGCTATTAGTCTTTCTGAGATAGAGTATAGCGTAGAAGCGTTACTTTCTGTTTTTAGCAAAATTTCAAAATTGTCCCGGTTTAAGAAAAAAATATTATGGTAAGTCTACCCATGGTCCCAATTATTAATCAAATACATTCAACAGAAAATACACGTTTCTTCATTCTAAACCACCTTTATAATATATATATATATATATATATATATATATATATATATATATATATATATATATATATATATACATTTTTGATGTAATGTCAAATAAATAATAAGTGAAATATTTCAAGATTGCTTCCGCCTCCCCCCGTAACTCACGAAATATTCATCCAGTTTAAAAATGTATAAAACAAAAGATTTGTTTTCTTATTATAATCAATTTTTGTCACATGTTTTTGTTGATAAGTCAACATTAAAAAACAACTCAAATTAAGGGAGATATTTGAAAAGATACTAATCTTTTAGGCTGTCCCCCCTTGTTCCCCAAATATGCATCTGATTTTAAAAATTCATAAAACAAATAATATTTGTTTATTTGTTATTAGAATTGGCGTAGCTCCGTGGTAAGACGGTTGCCTACGGAGCACAAGAACGCTGGTTCGATACCTCTTACCTCCTTTCGATTTTTATCTTCCGATATTGTGCAGACAGATCTGGGGTCGACTCAGCCTCAAGTATTTAATACTTACAAATGAGTACTTCTTCATTCAGGGATAATAGGACCGGGCGAAACGTTACACTGGCCACGTGGCTTTCATATCTATGACCAGCGGTCTAGAAACGGAGAACTTACCTTCTCTGCCTTTTATATGCCTATCTAGGCGTTGGGAACCCATTATTTATTATTTTCTATATTTATTTCTTGTTATTAACAATTTTAGTTATATAGATTAATAAAACTCTTTTAACCCCATAACAATCCCTTAGAATACAAATTTTGAGATAGCATGTAGCCTATGTTTGAATCCTGGTTCTACTCTATCATCGTATTTTGTTAAATTAAGTACAGCTGGTTTTCAGTGAATATCGGACAGACAGACAGACAGATTGTTTTTTTTTTTGCGGATATCGTTTGCAGATAATCATCTGAAACGTGTAGAAAGCAAATATGAGGCCAGAAAATAATATATATGTAAACAAATAAGGGATCTATTGTTTAAATAAAACTCAACTTATTCACAGACTATTTTATTCTAAGTATTAACTCTTACAACGTAAGAAAACATCTGATCTCTCTATCAAATTCTACGTGTGTTTTATAAAAACCAATTAGTGTAATGAGCCGTCATCATTATCGTTAATGAGTTGTCATCATTAGCGGGTCCAGATTAGCGGGTGGAAGGCTAGATGCTAACACGGCCGTCCTGCTCCTGGCGTGTCCTCACGTCCTTTCTGTAGACGAATATCTGGTAAATGGTGATGTGGTAGATGACAACAGGGGATGATCATGTAGGCCTTAGAATTGTCTGGAAGTCTTCAAAAAGATTAGAAAAGATTTAAGGTCCAATATCATTGACCTTTTAAGGTCCCTGACCATTTAAGATCCCTGATCATTTAAGATCCACACCATTGACCATTTAAGATCCACACCATTGATCATTTAAGATCCACACCATTGACCATTTAAGATCCACACCACATTCGAGGGTTCAACTGGCAGAGACGATCCCTGACCATTCAACTGCTCTCAACACGACCAGTGTGTCTTGCGGTACTCGACAAGCTATCAATTCTCAACTCAACTATCCATCAGTTTATTTCATTACAGATTGTCTACAGTACCCAACAAGCTCAGTGACTGTCGCTTCTTCATACTCAGTGCCTTCACAAAGCAAAAACGACCAGTGTGTCTTGCGGTACTCAACAAGCTCAGTGACTGTCGCTGCTACATAATCAAACTAATAAAACTTCTCTTATCATTTTACTCATGTTCTAACCATTACCTTCATACAATTTGTCCATAAACTAAATACCGCTCGTCCCTTCTGACCATTTTTTTTTTGTATTTCTACTTCATTACTGGAACCATTTTATTCATCATCTAAAGATTTTCCTGTATGTAAGTTGTCTGTCCCTAAATAAAACAACGCTTGTCCATTTTGATAATTTTCATCAATACATTTGCTATTTCGTCTTAACTGCACATCAATCTGTTGTTAATCGCTAAGTATAAATTCCATTAGGAAATAGCTTTACCAGACGTAACTAGTTTGATAGCACGAATAATACCTGAAAAATTATAGCCTGCAAAAGGGTTTCATCTGAAAACGTTTTCAAACGTTTCGTTTTCCTTCCACGGTGGAAGTTCCACCAAAGTGTTCCACCATAATCACTTATTATTTGCAATAATTGAAACGTATCACTTACGTTTTTCACTTTCAAACTACTATCTTAGACAAACATTATTTTCATAGCCATTTGTTCCATTTTTCCCATTCACAACCAGAAACGTTTTCGAACGTTCGCCTTCGCAAATTGATTAAATAAGTTTTTCAATGAACAAAATTGCATAATTAACTGTTTAACTGTTCAAGCACAGAAACTTAAATTCAATAATATCCGAAACAACGCAGACAGGTAATAATTTATCACATCACTATTTGTCACTTAATCATCAAATTAATAATTTAAACAAAACACTGAAAAAATGCATCAAAGCAAGATGCCTAATAAAATAACAAAATATTATTAAGACGTGCATGAATCCCATTCACAAGAAGAAACGTTGACTCGATCCCACTTCTGATGTAAACAAATAAGGGATCTATTGTTTAAATAAAACTCAACTTGTTCACAGACTATTTTATTCTAAGTATTCACTCTTACAACGTAAGAAAACATCTGATCTCTCTATCAAATTCTACGTGTGTTTTATAAAAACCAATTAGTGTAATGAGCCGTCATCATTATCGTTAATGAGTTGTCATCATTAGCGGGTCCAGATTAGCGGGTGGAAGGCTAGATGCTAACACATATATATATATATATATATATATATATATATATATATATATATATATATATATATATATATATAGCCTCCAATTTTATTAATATAGATAAGGAGTGTCAAACTGGCGGCACGCGGGCTTCATGCGGCCCAATTATTGAATGTTTTCGGGCCGCAACGACTTCTTATATTAGGGTGACCATTTTCTTAAGAAGGCAATGCGGGACAAAGCAAAAAAAAGGTCGTCACTTTCCAAATATAAGTGAAGAGCAAAAAAAAGGTCCTCATATCCTCAAATACAAGTCAAGAAATCAAGTGCACGAAAGTTAGAATGCAGGACGTCTTAAAGCGGGACACCCAATCAAAATGCGGGAGATGTCTTAAAGCGGGACACCCAATCAAAACGCGAGACTGTCCCGCAAAAATTAGGACGAATGGTCACCCTATCTTATATTATAATACTTTTTACCGACCGCCAACATATATAAGGGAGGTATTGTGATCATACCGATTTTGACGTTTCGAGATTTCGATGGATCTCCACGAATTGAGGTCCCTACATAACGTTTTGACTATTTTTAGCATGATGTCTGTCGGTCTGTCGGTCTGTCGGTCTGTCGGTCTGTCGGTCTGTCGGTCTGTCGGTCTGTCGGTCTGTCGGTCTGTCGGTCTGTCGGTCTGTCGGTCTGTCGGTCTGTCGGTCTGTCGGTCTGTCGGTCTGTCGGTCTGTCGGTCTGTCTGTCTGTCTGTCCGTTCGTCTGTCTGTCTGTCTGTCTGTCCGTCCGTCCGTCCGTCCGTCCGTCCGTCCGTCTGTCTGTCTACACGTGCAGAGCAAATTCGGCTAAAAGGATTTTTATGAAACTTCATATTTAAGCTTCTGCCATCAATGGCACGAGTTGATCAACTTTTGGTAAAAATCGGTTAACTATAAATGGGAGTTTACTCTTGTCGATTTTAAGATTTTTGTGAATATTTCACAACAAAAAAATATTTCGAAAAAAATTATTGAACAAAAGTTGCTATAAAAGTAATAACTAATAACTTTTATTTGAGACGTTTTTTGATAAAACGAAAAATTTCGAATAATTTCTGTAAAATTTTTCGAAATTTACTTATATGTAACGTTTCCATGGTCATGATAAATAATATCGCTGTTAGAAAATATTAGGCCAAGTTATTTCTACTCTGCTGCTAGAATGTATTTTATATAAGTACTTTACGATGGCGGTCGGTCCTGTGGTGGCCACAGCTGATTTTTTATACTGCAAAACTAACGATCACAGTATAAAATTAGCTTATAAAAGGGAATTAAAATCAGCTTCAAACTCCCATTTTTATTCAACCGATTTTTACTAAAAGTTGATCAACTCGTGCCATTGATGGCAGAAGCTTAAATATGAAGTTTCATAAAAATCCTTTCAGCCGAATTTGCTCTGCACGTGTACGCAGACAGACAGACGGACGGACGGACAGACAGACAGACAGACGGACGGACAGACAGACAGACAGACCGACAGACATCATGCTAAAAATAGTCAAAACGTTATGTAGGGACCTCAATTCGTGGAGATCCATCGAAATCTCGAAACGTCAAATTCGGTATGATCACAATACCTCCCTTATATATGTTGGCGGTCGGTAAAAAGAGATATCGCAAAATGATTATAAATAAAACAATCACTTAACAAAATTAAAGCAGCTTGGAAAGTTATTAATCAACAATCAAACAAGGTTACTGACAATAGCATCCGAGGATTAAATATTAGTGATGATACTATTAATGATGGTAAAATTATTGCCGAAGTTTTTAACAATTTTTTCGTTGATAAAATTGTTGAACTCACTAACGCCAATAAAAATAATATCTCATCTTCAAATACAAAGAAGTACAACAATTCTATGTTCTTGTTACCAACCGATATATATGAAGTGAAAGAAGCTATTAAACTCGTTAGCACCAAATATAGTGCTGGATTTGACGATATACCAAGTAAACTGCTTGCATCTTGTTCAGAATTAATAGCGCAATCTTTGACATTCTTGATTAATAAAAGTTTCTCTGAAGGCGATTTTCCCTCACCGTTAAAAATGTCTAAAATCATCCCAGTATTCAAAAGCGGAAGTAAAACTGATATGAATAATTACAGACCCATTGCAATTCAATCTTGTTTCTCAAAGATATTTGAATTAGTATTTCTTCGTAGACTCTTATCTTTTATCAGCAAATATTCAATCCTCACTCCATTTCAACATGGTTTTGTTAAATCTAAATCGACCACAACAGCCATTTTTTCATTTCTCAGTTCTATACACAAGAACTTAGAGGCAAAATCACATTGTTTAGGCTTGTTTTACGATTTCTCTAAAGCCTTTGATTTAGTCAATCACTCCATTATGGCAAACAAATTAAATGACATCGGTATCGTGGGTCCACCGCAGTCGTGGGTCTTATCATTTTTGTCTAATAGATAACAAGTTGTTTCTATTAGCCAAAACTATAATAATTTCAGATCCCACAAGCGACAGCGTAACACTGGAGTCCCACAAGGTTCTGTTCTTGGCCCAGTTTTATTTCTATTGTATATAAATGATTTGCCTACATTATTTCCAAATAATGCTATTTGTCTATATGCGGATAATACTTCACATTTGCTTCATAATGCAGATGCAACTTTACTAGCTTTCGATGGTAAAAGTAACTTGGAAACAATGAGTCAATGGTTCTACGAAAATAAACTCATTTTAAATACAAAAAAAAGTCATGCTCTTCTCTTCCATGGGCACAAAAATGAACCTATTACCAGCCCATATATCCACTTAAAAGGACAAAAAAGTATTCAGTGTTCCGAGTCAACAAAATTTTTAGATATAATGATAAGTGATAATCTGAGTTGGCAAAATCACGTTAGATATATGCTACCTAAACTTAGCAAATCTTGTTTTATATTAAAAAAACTTAAAGATATGGTATCTTCTGATATACTTAGAACTGCTTACTTTGGAACTTTTCACGCAACAATGAGCTATGGCATTTTGTGTTGGGGAAGTTCCTCTGAATCCTCAAAGGTTTTTGTACTTCAGAAACGTGCTATTCGCATAATAGCTGTTGTCCCCTTTAGATCATCTTGCAGATTCCTTTTTCCTGTTTTGTCCATATTAACTCTTCCATCTGTTTATATATTAGAAGCCGTAATGTTTGTTAAAAATAATCCGCACCTTTTCGCTACCAATTCTGATTTTCATTCTTATAATACCCGTAGTAAACACTCAATTGTATGTCCCTCTCTTAGCTCTGCACTGTACAGTAAAAGTCCTCAATACATGGCTTTAGCATTATTTAACTGTGTACCACCTGCATTAAAGTCTATAACGTCGAATAGAGCATTTAAACTAAAATTTAGACATTTTTTAAAATCCAACTGTTTTTATAGCAAACAGGAATATTTACACCATAAGGGCTAATATTAAATTATGTAATTTTCTAACTGTATAATTTGTTAAATTTATTTGTATTGTTTAACTCATGTGGTTTCAATTTATATTATATGTGTCATCTTGACTAAACCACAACATTTCTGTAATCTGTTATTGGTTGAATAAATTTATTATTATTATTATTATTATTATTACTATATATCTTATATAGTATAAACATTTATTTGAACGAAAATACCATGTGACAGAATCTGTTCGGGCCGCGGCGTCAAGACTTCAGCAAAGGGTGGGAAACCAACAGTCAGGCAGTAACTGTTGCAGTTAGCCAAGGCTAGGGTGACCATCCGTCCCGGTTTTAGGTCAAATGTCCCGGTGTCCCGAAAAATGTTTTCGGGACGGTCGATTGTCCCGGTTTTTACATAATTCTGCAGAAATATCACAACTAGTCAATCTGAGAGGTGAGGTCCTTTTTTTTTGCTCTGCTAATGTTTTATGTTTTCAATAAATTCACATGTGAAAAATATACAAACTATGTTTTATTTAATGATCCCTTTTCAGATCATTAGATTAATATCATTGTAACGGGCCGAAATTAACAGTTATTAAAGGAGGGGAAAGACTTTAAATATAGTAAAAATAAAAATTCTAGGAAGGATAGCAAGAGCAGAGTTTGAAGGGATAACGTAATAACAATAAACGTAACTCCACTAAATATACACATGTATTTACAATTTAACAGATTGGAATATAGTTACAAATGTTACAAAATTAAAATGATTAAAATAAATTTACAAATGAATCAGTCTACTTACTCAGCATTATCAGCTCGTGAAACACTTATTCTTTAAGAATAAGAAGAAATAACTTGAAGTACTCTTCTATGACTTTGATGTTGTGAACAGCTTTTATATACTGAGACTAGACTGACTACTGACTAAGACTTCACTCCCTTAGACTTTCTCTCATTAGACTTTCCTTAGTCCCTTCCACCCTGGTCACTTTCTATTACCCGTTATCAATATTTGTTAATACTAAGGTTCATGAGGGTGACTCATGAACACTCAGGGTGAACGTAGCAAGTTCTTATTGAGTGATAATAAAATTTAAGAATAGAATTCTTAAACGTTATTATCATATTTATTTAAGTATAATTATAATGATTAGCAATTATTATAATTATAATGGACGTCAGGAACATTACAGTTACATAATTAACAAAACGTAATGGTTTTTCTTAATAAAGGTTTTTAAGATTCAATATTGTACTGCTACATCATGTTGACAAGGTCACAATGGATTGTAATATAAAAGTTAAATGTATGTTTCATTCTAACGTAATTATTTTGGTTTTTATAAATTAAATAGAATTATGATCTTAACATTCTAACGACATTCTAAGTATCCTTCTAACCAGGATTTCGAACCGAAACTGAACCGAAAACCGAAAACCGAAAAAACCGTTATTTTTGTCGGAACGAAAACCGGAGCTGAACCGAAAAAAATATCGGTTTATTTTGGTTCACACAATGTTTATAGGAGTGAATATAAAATACATTTTTTCTACTCACCTATCAGAAAGCTATCGTTTTCTGTTGCCATAGCAAAGTGGAAAATTGGTGTTGGCTGAGGAGTGTTTTGTATCCAAGGCAACGCAATCGAAAAATACTACCGCTCTACCGCAGAAAGTATTTTCCGATTGGTCAATATAAATTAAATAATAGTAGTACTACACATTTATGTTTATTTTTTGTAATTAATTGTTATTTGACAATTATTTAAAGTATTAAAATTAATTCCTCCTTCGGACAAAGAGTTGGCATATATATATATAATTTTATTGGATCCGCCATATTTAATTTTCTGAATTGCACCCTGAATTCATCATCAGTGACCCCATAAACCCCCAGGCATTATATTATATTGAAATCAAATCATTTTTTAAAAAATCTTCACGTGGCACGTGGTTTCGGCCGCCATATTGCATCCGCCAAATTGAATTTTATAAATTTGACCCTGGATTCATTAACAGCCGCCTCAACTACCTTTAGGTAACATTTTCAGGGGTTTGACACCCAAATTGACTCGATTGTGTTGACTTTATAATCGATTTATCGAAGAAAAGGTAGAGGTCAGGTGGGATTGGTGGCCATATTTGATAAGTTACGATGTTTCCGTAAAAGAGCCACTCGGATTTCGAAACTAGACTACAATAAGCATCGAATGAGCCCTGGTAGACCTTTCATAGACTAATATATTTTTGGACAGCATGGGGTCTCTCGATGAAAAAGAATGACTCAATGAAAAAGAATGACTGAAACAATATATATATATATATATATATATATATATATATATATATATATATATATATATATATATATATATATATATATATTGTTTATGGACATCGTAGTAATGACAAGCCACTTATTATGTATATAAATCTAACATACATAATGATTTCTATTTCTTATTTTTTTAATTTTTTAAGATAGGGGTTCATAGAAAGAATAGTATGTGTGACACGCGCAGAAAGTACTCGCTGCGCTCGCATCTTTCTCAATCTGCAAATGTATAATTTCTGCGCCTGTTACACAATATACTATTATTTAAGATTATGTTTTAAACTGATGAACAGAAAAAATCGTATTTTTTATCTGATAAGTAAAACAAAAATGCGCTTTTATTAAATCCGGGGTGGGGGGGTGAACGATTAGAACTGCTTCTTAACAAGCTATATATATATATATATATATATATATATAAAACAATATTCTCTTGGTATTCGTCAGTTTATATTGTCAATAAAATAAAATAAAATAAAATGAAACGTTTCGTGTACATCCAATTTACACATCATCAGTCTAAAAAATAAATATAATACATTACAATCATTGAAACAATTCATAATTATTTGAACAGAGAATTATACAAACAAGGTAGCATTCCAAAATCAGAAAATAGAGACAAACTTTTGGAATGCTACCTTGTTTGTATAATTCTCTGTTCAAATAATTATGAATTGTTTCAATGATTGTAATGTATTATATTTATTTTTTAGACTGATGATGTATAAATTGGATGTACACGAAACGTTTCATTTTATTTTATTTTATTTTATTGACAATATAAACTGACGAATACCAAGTGAATATTGTATATACATAAATATAAACACATTATACAATTAATTTTATATTAATATTTTGTTTCTGCTAATACATTGAAATATTGATGTTATTGCAGATAGGTTGTTCTGAAATAAAATAATCTGTATGCTTGTAGAGAAGATGATACTGTGCTTTAATAATTCCTGTAGGAGAGTAGATCTATTGAGGCTGTATTTTGGGCAGTTAAAGATAAGGTGGTTGACGTCCTGTACTACTTCTGGTGAGCAATGGCAGAAGGGGGAATCTGCTAGTCCGATTCTGTGGAGATAATCTCTTGATCTGATGTGGTTGAAACGCATCTTGCATAGTGTTGAGATGTAGCTCCGTTCCATTTCGGTGTTGAACCAGGTTTTGGCCGGTATTTTGGGTTGTATGGCTTTGTAATGCCTTCCTGTTGTTGACTACTCATGTTGAACTCATTGTTCCATTTATTTCTTATTTGTATCTTGAATTGGTAGTAAATGTCGCAAAGCTGTATTTCCTCTTGAACATATGTTCCTAGGGAGATGGCTTGTTTGGCTAGTGCATCTACTGCTTCGTTGTGAACGATGTTGGCATGACCTTTGATCCACACCACATCTAAGGATCCTGCGTCATTTAGTCTGTAGGTTTCGTGTAGGATTTGGTACAATAAAGTGGGAAACAGAATGCAACGAGTTTGACGGCGCGTTGACGCCGTTCGTACGGCGCTATCTGTCAGGAGAAAGTTAAACCTAAGCTGTCGTACGCAAGTGCACAGAATGGACAACGTCCTACGCCGTTCGACCGCCGTTGATACTGAATGTTCGTCAACTTCCAACTTTTGACGCCGTTGAACGTTGACGCAGAACACCTAACCTCAGTTTTTACTGAATAATGAAGTATTTGTATGTATAAATAACTTGCATATAACATAAATAACATCACTCACAAGTCTTCATCATCCATTATACTTTTAATAAAAAAAAGCGCACGTATAAACACAGATATAGGTTGTCAAGTGACCCTTGACGGCGTTAAAAATTATTGCATTGTATTCAGGCAAAAATTCTCAACGGCACTAACGCAACGCTGTCGCAAATGACGGCGCGCTGACGCCGTAGCGCGCTGTGCATTCTGTTCCAGGCTTAAGGCATCATTTTTATGTGTTAGTTTAGGTGCCTTTAATGTTTGAGTCGCGCTTTTGCTGTCGGTAAAAATGACAACGTTTTTTTACCGACTATATATTGGAGGCATTTATTGATTGCTATTAGTTCAGCATTGTAAATGGAGAAGTTATTTGGAAGTTTGTATTGTTCCCAGTAATTAAAAGTAGGGTCATAAAATGTGCAACCCGTGCCTTCTGAAGTTTTGGATGCATCTGTGAAGAGGTATTTCCTATAAGGTCATTTCTGCGTAACTTTTTCCATGAAATTTGTATTGTCTGATGTTAGAGGGTGATCGGGGTGGAAATAGTTGATAGGAAGGGAGTAGTAATACAGCACCGTCAAATATGGGTGTCTCTCTTTAGTGCGCCATGGACATATTATTATAGCAGCTCCCATGAAGGCTTCTATAATGGGAGGGGTTCTTTTCTTAGTCCAGTAGCTGTTTGTTAATATTTTAGTTGGATAGAAATCTTCTTCTTAGATTTAGCGGCATTATTTGTGTTTCAACCTGTAGTGCATTGATCGGGGTAGAGGGCATAGCACCAATTGCCGATCTGATAGATATATTTTGGACCGTGTCAAGAGTTTTCAGGTTTGTACCTGAGGCATTCCCATATATTACTGACCCATAGTCAATAACGGAAAGAATAAAATTCTTATATATCATAAGGGTCGTTGTAGGATCTGCCCCTCAGTTAAAATGGGTGACCGAGCTTAAGATGTTCAGCCTTTTTTCACTATAGCTTTGATTTGTGATCTCCAGGTTAGTTTGTAGTCTAGGTGAATTCCTAGAAACTTGACAACCGGGGCTATTGGAAATCGTGTATCATCCAAAACCATAAAGTCATGAAGCAGACTTCTTTTCCGTGTAAACACCAATATAACGGTTTTGTCTCTTGACAATGTGAAACCGTGGATTGCTAGCCACCGATGCAGATAAGCAATATTTTTATAATTTGTGCAAAGGGGTAATTAACAATAACCTATTAGTTTTAATAAAAGTTTAATACATTTACAAACAACAATAAACATATAAGGTACATAATTTCTTAATAAACAATGTAAAATACATTCAAAGAGATAATAGTTAACAATAACATTAAGTTATAATAAATTCTTTCAAAGGGTTAATTAATAATCGTTGTAGTAACGAAAATTTTCACTATTTTTATTTAATAACTGCTTAGTAGTTTCGGCTTTCACCATTTTCAAAGCACTGGTTTCGCCATTTTTAAAGCAATTATTAAAAATTAATTGTAATGTTCTTACCGATTATTAATGAATATAGATTTTATTTTGTACATTATAATGTATAATTAATCAGATACAAAATTGAAAATGCTAAACCGGTACAAATAACGACTCCCTAGAAAAAAAAATCGTTCCTTACGGTTCTTTTCAAAATATTTGGTCAAGGCATTTTCTATTGTTATTGTCTATGCATTTTACGATATTTATTGGCTAATAGGCATAAAAAAATTACACAGCAGCAGTGGTGCACCCAGGGAGGGCTCCCCCCCTAAGAAGGAAGGAAATGAAAATAAAAACACACAAACACACTAGAATATTTAAAAAATAGAGGTGAGGGCCTATTTTTTTAGGTCGTCACTTTTATTTTAGAAGTGAGGATCTTCTTTTAGGTCATCACTTTATATTTTCATAATTTAAATAATTTTGTCTTCCAGCCCCCCCCCCAACAAAAATTGGGTGCGCCACTGCACAGCAGTATGTAAATAACCACGGTCTAGCCCAGGGGTCAGCAAACTGAGGATAAAGAGCCAAACCTTTTTCTGTGTTACAGTGCACTTAGAAGATGTGTTGATTTATTCCAAGATACAGGGAGCATTACTCATAGATATAGAACTGGAAGGCCAAGAGTTCGTACTTAAAATACAGTTGATGATGTTCGTCAATGAAAAACGTTAAATTTAACCAATCATCATTATTAATTAAATTTTGTTGGAACGAGTGACAATACACAATTCGCCTATTGTAATCTGCTGGCAGCAACTCATGTAAAGCAAGAATTTTGTATGGGAAAAGCTTTCAATTTTTTTTGACAATAGTATGGCAGTTTCCTAATAATATACCAGTCTCTTGCGAAAGTGTACGTAGTGATGTAGTTGCGTTACTCATTCATACGTTGACGAACATCATCAACTGTATTTTGAGTACGAACTCTTGGCCTTCCAGTTCTATCTCTATGAGTAATGCTCCCTGTATCTTGGAATAAATCAACACATCTTCTAAGTGCTCTGTAAAAATCTTCTTCAAGGAAAGCAAATTCCTCTAAACTTGACACCGCACTGTAAATTCATTCGCCGTTCTCTAGAACACCATTTCGAAAATATGATTTTTGTGTTCTATTGTAAAAACCATTGTAATTGTAGCTTAATTGAATTTTCAATATAAAATTATGACAGCAACAACAGAGATGATAGTTAATTAATTCTAAAGCTTGCTGTTGACATTACTTTTATTTTCCATAGCTTACCCTTACGTAATTTCTTTTGAACTCTGGTACTTTTTCACAATAGGGATTTGTATACCGGTTAAACTAAAATTTACAACTGTTTCTTTAAATGCTTTACTGTTAAAAAGTAATTACTGTTACATACCAGCACACGTAACTTTTTTTTTTATACACTTATTGAAATTAAAAGAATTAAAAAGTACTATTCTTTCTTATGCAGATGATACTGCTTTGTTTTTCGAATCTAGCACTTGGAATAAAGTTAAAAATATGGCTGAAAGGGATCTGGAATTGATAAAAAATTGGCTAGATGCAAATATCCTTTCGCTTAATTATAAAAAATCTTATTTTGTAGCCTTTAGCAACAATAAAAAAAAACACAGCCCAACTTTGATTTTATCAAAATTCATAGTAACTGTTCTAACTTTAATTGCAACTGTGTTGTAACTATTGAAAAATCTGATTCTGTAAAATATCTAGGAATATTGATTGACTGTAATCTTAAGTGGGATAAACATATTTACACATTGTATAACCCTCTAAGAAAAACTATATACATATATATTTAAAAAACTCCGTGAGTTTATGCCACTGAGAATTCTGTCTAGTTTCTACTATAGTCTTGTTCAGTCAATAATTAGTTATGGGCTAATAGCTTGGGGTGGAGCGGCAAACTGTCATATGTTAAGATTAGCAATAATTCAGAAAATGATAATTAAAATAATATATTATTACAGATAATTTATTTTCTGAATCTAAATTAATGAATTTACAACAGTTGTATGCGCTATCAATAATAAGACATATTAATAAAAGCAAGGCTCATATCTTACATATACAACATCCCTATGCTACTAGATATTCTGGGCAAGCATTGCCTTACAAAGCAATTAAAACGATAGAAGAGAGGAGTTTTAATTATTTTGTACCAAAAATCTACAATAAATTGCATAATTTCGCTTTACGACATCAAATTAATATTCATCAAAATAATGTAATCAAAATTGCCAAAAAATGGATTAACCAGCTAACAAAAATTGAACTAGATTCAATCTTTAACAACTGTTAATATCTTGTTAATACGTTGCACATCTTTTATTTTTAATTTAGCAAGTATAAAAAAAAGTTAAAATAACTAATATATACATAGGATCGCTCACTACCTAAAATCAATATACATTGATACCACGCACATACCTTTGTGGTATATGTGGTGTTTCCCCTGCATAGTAATAAGTGGTATATCTACTAAATTGTTTTAGCTTTACAGCTATTATTTATTAAATTAATATTTATGTTTATATTTTGTGCTTTCTATTTGGGGTTTAATCTCTTATTGCATCTACTTTATAAATGTACCAATTTATACCTGTAATATGTTAAATAAAGAGACATTATTATTATTATTATTATCTCAATATCTCTCATGGGTGTCCACTAGAGGCACGTGCCTTCACTCCCTATCTCCAGAAAAAAGAATACCTTATATTTAAAGAACAAGTATTAAAAGTTTTGCCCCCCCCCCCACTGATTTTTTTTCTTCTTCGGACACCTTTGAGGTAACTTCGATACTACTGATACGATACCAGTATTGATATTTTTCATTCGATATCGCGATTTTAATATCGATACTAATCTTCCGATACTTTATTAATATCAGTACATTTGACTCAGTATCGTATCGAATCGTTTTTTTTTTTTTTAACAATATCGTATAATTTATATTTATACACACATAGATATGTGATTTTTTTTTTAAATAATATACACTTCTAAATATTGTAATCAGTTAAAAACTAGTAGCTCTAGTAACTCTTTGGAGTCACGATACTGACATTGCACATAAGAAAAGGAAATTAAAATCAGGCACAGGCCAACGTGGTTCTTACAAAACTGAACATGAACTATCACTGTATTTCAATAATCCAGTTTCAGCTTTGAAATCCAATCCGCTACTGGTTTGGGACGATATGAAGACAGTCTTCCCTAACTTATATAAAATTGCTCAGAAATTCTTGTCTGTAGTAGCGACGTCAGTTCCTTCAGAGCGCTTATTTTCGAAAGCTGGAACCAGCATATGCAGAGAGTGAAATAGGCTTCAGGGCAAAAGGCTTTTTCTCGGTGCTTGCAATGAAGAAGAGTGGAGTGTTTAATTATGTTTTAAACAATCACTCAAACCTATAGGCGCCATTGGCTTACCACTTTTTAATACCAACCTGACATACAATTTCAAAGGTGCAAACTACTGAAATCAAAATTTACTCTTAGTTTGTTTTTACAAAAGTCAACAGCATATATAGGCTATTCCAAACTTTTAGGCGGAACTAGATTTTGAAATCTAGTAATTTTTATCTATTAATTCGGACTTTTGATCATTTTGTTTAAGCTTTGTAAATTATGCTCACATTGTAAATTCAAAATTAAATTGATTGTCATTATAAAATACCTTCTTGCATTTTAATTTTTTGTCATTCTTAATAAAAAATTTCCTATTTATTTACTTGTTTTGTCTTCAAAATATGTAAAAAAGTATTAAAATTTTTAATAAATGTCATTCGTTTCCATGGTTTCACTCACAGAACAGTTTCACTGTTGGAATTTTAAATTCTCACATACCAACCTGAAAAATGAAATAACCTAAGCAAGGGCCGTTCTCATGACTCATGACAACCTAAAAGAACGAAATTCCCATTTAGTTCCGCCTAAACGTTTGGAATAGTCCTTATACAAGGTGTCTCAAAAGAAATTTTATATTTATTTAGCTTACTGCGTGAACGCAACGTATCCGAGGGGCGCGGAGGTTATGGAGCGTTTCTCGGGAGCAGACCGCGCGTTATGCGTGCGAGAGTATTACAAAAACGGTGATTCGGCGACTGTAGCGCGTAGAAAATTCTGCAGTATTCGAGGTTTTCGCCACTTAAATGATGCGCCAAGCATTCTTCTCATTCGACATTGGGTTAAAAAGTTTGAAGAGACTGGTACAACGCTGGATAAATCAAAATCCGGGCGACCTAGGTCATCAAGAACGGTAGAAAAAGTGGAGAATGTTAATCAGTCTGTTCGTGACGACCCGAACCTTTCAATTCGGAAGCGCGCAAGTGCTTTAAATGTGCATAGATCATCATTACATCGCATTATGCACAAAGACCTAAAGCTGCACCCCTACAAAATTCAATTGGTGCAAGAATTAAAGCCCCAAGATGCCAGTCAGAGGCTTAATTTCGTAAATTTTCTCAGGCAAATTGATCTCCCGGAGAGGTGACATAAATTGACCTCCACGCAGTCCAGATTTAACCCCTATGGACTTTTTCCTATGGGGTTATCTTAAATCTAAAGTTTACGCCAATAAACCGACTTCACTGGCGCATTTGAAAGAAAATATCCGTCACGAAATGGCAGCCATCCCTGTATCCACCTGCCGAGACGTCATAAGTAATTTTACTGTTCGATTAAATGAGTGCCGAGAACGCGAGGGTCTACATTTAGACGATATTATTTTTAAGAAATAAATCCCCAAAAAGTGTATTTTAATAATTAATAAACATTTTTTCTATATACGGCTTACTTTTTTTTTAATCGATCCACTAAATATAAAATTTCTTTTCAGACACCTTGTACTTTAATCTGTTTATTATTGTAAAACAAGTAAATTGTTATTATAAGAATAAAATGTTTTTTACATTTTATAGAAAATATATTCATTTTTCCTTTCGATACTTGAAAATATTGATATTTTGTTTCGATATAATAATGATATCGCATATCCCTACTTGTACAACTTATCCACTAAGCTCTTCAACTGTAAGTGTAATTAATATTTTATTTGAAGTCGCGGTCTTTTTTGTGTTTATTGGTTTCTGGTAGTTTATTTTTTTCTGGAAATTCTGGATCGGGACACAAAGGATATCTGTTGGGACATCTAAGCAAGTGATTCAAAACCACGACTGTCGGCCAAATCGGGACGTCTGGTAACTTTACATATTGTAGGGAATGTGTGGAAAGGGTTGCGGATATAAATAATGCAACTAGATCTGTAACCCGTACAACCCTTTCAACACATACCTATTTACGGACAACTCCACACTGTAGAGAACGTGAGATTTGATTTGTGATTTTCTCGTTAAAATCAAAAGTGAAAAATTTTTAAGGTTTCGTAAGTGTAACCAAGAAACCCTTAAGCTGCTTTCAGAGCTCTTAAATTAGTCAACTATAGACTATGAGTTGTATACTGATTGTCACTAGCAAGTTTGTCATATCATAACGCGAGCAATCGTTCAGAGCTCTAAATTTAATACGTTATCGATTGTCGATAGTTTTCCAAACTTTATAGTTAGTGAGTTGTTTTAATGAGACAGACATATAAACACATTAGCTATCTCAGTCTACATCTGAGAGAACAGATCTCGGTCTCTCGTGATCGCTGTCGTCACTCTTGTGAGTCATCACTCCTGTGATCGCTGAAGACGGAAACAGATCGTTGAGCAGTTTCCGAAACGTCCGAAATAATTTTATACACTTATAAAAAAGGATTTTATACACTCATGAAGTATTATATCTTTTACATACTAATACTCATTATATTGTACTATTTCAACCTAGTACTCTTAGCAATGGCAAACGTCCAAAATAACGGTGTCCGCATTAATATTGGACCATTGCAAAATAATCTATATGTATAAAAATTTATGTGAAGTGTGAATTTTCACACATTTCTGGGTTTTGCAGGTATTTAGTAACTGAACGATGATTATTTGGGATGCCAAAACAAATTTTATGTCAAAATATTTTTTTATGAATTTTAATTCGAATGCCTAATACCATTATTTAAGTTTCTAAATATATGCAGTATTTTTTTTATATAGCAAAGTTCATTAAGATTTTGAAAATTGCATCTATGGTTTCCATTGGTTGCTTACATCATAAGTCCCGCCCTTTGATTTTGTCAAACATAGAATTAAATTATAATTTCAACACTTTCTACTGGTTATTAAATTTACGCTTTTAAAAATTAAATGCAACATTTACCAAATATAACTAGAATTTTAACAAAATAATTTAAACAAAATAAAAATGCAAAAAAAAAAACAAAAAATAAAATCAACAGGATTCGAACCCTAGTTTGCAAGTTTCTTATATTATTAAGCGTACGACAAATCCAACCACGCCACGAGAGCTACTGATGTGGTATGTTACACAACGTATTAAATAGTTAACATATTTTAGTTAAAAAAACAAAAAATGCGTTATTTTCCGAAAACATAATCTGATCAAAAATTCCTGTTGTACTATTCCGGTTCACACCAATGTACATTACTTAGATTTTTTTCAGATTTTTAGTTTAAACCATCTGGGCTACAGGGTGTGGGACAAAATTTTTTTTGCACAATTTTGGCAAAAATCGCATAAAAATAATTTATTTTGCAAAAATAAAATTTTAATCGTTAATGCACGTACTAAGGGCTTTCATTTGATACCCTACTCAGAATTTAAAAAAAATATTTTTTTTTCGATGAGCACATATTTGTTTATATTTTTAGAGGGATATGTTTTTTAGATGTTTTAGTATTTTTCCTATGTGCGGGTCAAAGAGTTGTATAAGCATGCCAAATTTCAACTCTCTAGGTTTAGCCGTTTGGCTACAATTTTTACCGAACAGACAGACAGACAGACAGACAGACGACAAAATGACGGTATAAGGGTTTTTTGGTCATACCTACAAAACCCTAAAAATGAATATTTGTGGCTATGTACGAAAATTCTAACCCACTTCCAGATATGGTACCGAGTTGAAATTTTGCATACGGTTAGGAAATGCCTTCATAATAACTAGAAAATCTCAAAAAGTCCCACCAGAAACGAGAAATTAATAATTTTGTTTTTAATTATATTGGACCATTGGAATATCTATTAAATATGCAGTGAGGGGATATGAATTTTCGTTCAATAGTTGATTGGATGACTATATTCAGATAGTGGCTCTTCGGGTGGCATTGGAAATGTTCGGCTGAAATATTGTCGGTAAGCAGCACTGATCTTTATTATTAGCAAAGTTATTTAGCAAAACTATGATTAGTCTATGTAGAACGAGAAAACATTTTATTATATATTTATTTTTTTGCCGATATTTATGAACTTTATTATTTTGGTTTATTTATTTTTGCTTTTAACGAATCTTTTAAAAACAGTTTGACCAATATTTTAACCAAATTTAGTATGATAATAGAGTAAAACCAGGATTCGAACAGAGGCCATATAGCATCTCAAAATTCTCATTCTAAGGGAGTGTTTCGGGATTAAAACTGTGTTTCGGGATTAAAACTTAAAAAATCTTTAAAACATATTTTTTTAATTGCACCCCGAAAGGAGTAAATTGCTATTTTTGATTCTATAAAACGTCCCTTGGACATAGTCATGAAATTCGGAAAGCATATTCTCTCCATGATGTAAGCACCCAAACAAGAGATTTTTTGAAATTCGATCCCTAAGGGGGTGAAAAGGGGTGAAACATGATTTCAAGGATTCCTCAATATATCTTGGTACCAATAAGATATCGACTTAGTTTTTGCTTATAAAGGTTACAAATATTTATGAACGAAATTCAGGATTTTGCCCTAAACAACCCTTACATCTATATTCGGGGTCAATTGTACAACGCTTCGCATTTCCTTTGTTTATTGAGATAACATTTCGTTTTGGCATATAAGTGTCTTTTTAAAATCTTTAGAAACTTATTGAGTTTTTTTTTTTTTTGAAATAATTTCACCCATAAGAAGGCTAAATGCTTTTTCACTGATTCCTCAATATTTCTTAGGCCCATTGAGAGATATAAACTAGGTTTTTGCTGATAGAGGTTACCCATACACATGTACAAAAATGTAATTTAGAATTTTACATTAATCACATTAAAATGCTATGGCGGTGAAACTATAAAAGATATACCTATACAATATATGTATGAAGGACTTTTAGGGTTTAATATTGCTACAAAAATGTTCCCGAGGATATATATCCTAGATTTTTTATTTTCATTTTTCGACAATTATAACATTAAATTTGCTGTAGCCCCTAAAACTATACGAATATAACTTTTTTCGGTGGCAAGAGCATTTATTAACGGTAAAAAAGTGCTCTGAACTAAATAGGTACGATTTATGGAACAGGAGTAATCACGGAATAATTATAACAAATATCATAACAAATAACTTCATAAGGTACAAGATAAAATGCTTCACGTGAATAGCGCCGCCTTTGGCTATGAGTGATTCTCACATAGGCAACTGTTTGTGGCATTTTCCTAGGTTAGCACAACGGGACACTTAAACGTGTTGTTACCAAATGACTGTACTATCAAAGTTTTCGAAGAAGCCCTTACTTACATTATTTTTGTAAGTAGCACATATCAATACAATAGTAGATTAAAACAAATAAATATATTTAAATCTTCCAAAAACAATTCGCACCAAGCCATTCTGCCATGGGTCCGGTCTAAGCCGGCTACGACTGCTTTTTTGGTAGCGAAGCAGCGGGTATACCGCTAGTTTATTATATAAATTCGAATTAATTTTCATATAAGCTTGCGTTTAAAAATGTTCAAGTGGGAGTAGATTTTACTCTGACGTTCAAATTAATATTTAGTCGAGCATCACATTACTTGCCTGTAATTTTCAAATGGTCTAGTACAGCGGTTTACAAGTCGCGAACCCGTCTCAACATAATATTAATTGCGAAACCTCTCTCTGAAATCGTGCAGAGTAAATTTTTAAATTTCCTCGGAAGTAATTGGAACATAATTTACTTACTTAATATGTAGAGTTTTAAAATCTAAATAAATTTTATCTCTTGCACTTTTTCTCTAAAACAATTAGGGGAGCACGAAACGGCATATTTATTATTTTACATGTTAAATCGCTACGACCCACAGGTCAATTCACCACCCTGTATATTAAACAGCCTTGGACAAATGTATGGAGCACCCTACATTTTATTGAATTTTAGGATTATTACAGAAAAAATGGCAAATAAAATAATACATACAGCCTTTAATGACAACTTTAATCAAAATTATTAATATTTTGTTTTACCTCCTCTTTCTTTAATTACCGCACGTACCCTTTTAGGCATACTGTCCAGAAGTTTTTTACATACATCGGATTGTACATTCTCCCAACAATAATTTTTTCAATTCTTCTTTTGATTGGTATTTGTAAAGAGACACCTTGTTTTACAGAATCGACCATCAATTTTCAATTGGCGATAAATCTGGAGACTGGGGGGGGGTATGCAAAATGTGGCATATTATTTTTGGAAAACTATTCATTTGTTGCTTTGGCTTTGTGACAGGGGGCATTATCCCGTTGAAAAACATATTCTAGGTTGTCTTCATCAAATAATTTTAATATTGATGGCTCCAAAACTTCATTAAAAAGTAATATAACGAGCAGAAATCATGCGGCCCTCACACAAAAAGAATTCGCCTAAGCCACTGTGGGACATGCCACCCCAGATCATGATGCTACCACCACCAAATTTGACCGTAGGAATGATGCAGTCAGGATGAAAAGTGTCACCCGGCCTACGTCTTACAAAGATGGGTTGCCCAAAAAGCTGATCCGCAAAAGAAAAAAATAATCAATAATTCCGTAAATTTAAAGTAAATTATATTTTATATTGTTAGCGCAATAATTGCTTATAAATATATATTTTTTTTTACCGACTGCCAACATATATAAGGGAGGTTTGTGATCATACTGATTTTGACATTTCGAGATTTCGATGGATCTCCACGAATTGAGGTCCCTGCATAACGTTTTGACTATTTTTAGAAAATCTGTTGGTCTGTCTGTCCGTCTGTCCGTCCGTCTTTCTGTCTGTGTGTCTGTCTGTCCGTCCGTCTGTCTGTGTACACGTGCAGAGCAAATTCGGCTAAAAGGATTTTTATGCATTATTTTTATATATATTTTAACTTCATATTTAAGCTTTTGACATCAATGGCACGAGTTGATAAAAAAAACTTTTGGTAAAAATCAGTTGACTAGAAATGGGAGTTTACTCGTGTCGATTTTAAGATTTTTGCGAATATTTCATAACAGAAAAATATTTCGAAAAAAAAATTTTTAACAAAAGTTGCTATAAAAGCAATAACTAACCACTTTTATTTGAGATATTTCTTGAAAAAAGGGATTTTTTTAAAAAAATTTCGATATTTTTTCCAAGTATCTATTATTTTATACTTATATGTAACGTTTCCATGCAAGTACTTTGTTATAGCGGTCGGTCCTGTGGTGGCCAAAGCTGATTTGTTTTTTGTTAATTTCGTAAGTACATTAAACCATTACAATGCTTACTTCTATATTGGACTCATCAGACCAAATGATTTTCGCCCATTCATCAGGTGTCCACTTTAAATGTCTTTTGGCCTTAAAAGTTTTGTGTGTCGCTCAGTCAACAGTGGTTTTCGGAAAGCTCTTCTTTCATGGAAATTAGATTCCACTAGAAGTATTCTAATTGTTCTAGAAGAAACTTTAACTTCTCTGTGCTCCCACAGATCACCAGCCAGCTTTTCTGACGATATTGAGCGTTTACGAAGAACACTTCTCCTTATAAAACGATCATCTCTGGAAGTGGTTGCACGTTTTCTTCCGGGTTTTCATGTCTGTTTCAAGTCTCTTGGAACCTTTCGATGGTAATTTGCAGGGCTTTTCTTGAAAACTCAATTTTTTTTTTTTTTAATTTTCACCTGCGATTGTCCTTGTTAATGGAGCTATACAATTGGACTCCTTTCTTCCACAGTGAGTTCACGTTTTTTAGCCATAATAAGATTAAAAATATTCACTTGAACTCAATAAAACATGAAAAAGATAATGTTCACTTCAAACGCATGTGTTAATAATGATCCAAGCCCTTGTTGTCTATTTTTATGTAAACAAAACGTAATAGAGCTGAGTCTGTATTTATTTGTATTTCAAGATTTATCATAACTCTGTTTACATTTTGGGTTATCTGGTTAGGCGTACGTCTTTTAGAATGTGTCAATGATATTTTAAAAATAATTTGTCTAATATATCTATACAAGTTACAATGTACATAAATTTAGATAATATATTTTAACTGCATGGGTGCTCCATACATTTGACCAAGGCTGTATATATGTATTTTTTTTTTTTTGATACGGCAATCTGAATGTTTCAAATTGATCTCGAAGCATTCGCCTTTGTAATATATTTCTTTGCCTGAGAAGTAATGCATGTCGTATAATAAATGTTAATTATCATCTTTATTATTATTAAAATGTTAAAATTAATTAATTTACTTAATTTCTTCATTTTACATCAGATCTAACAACTCCAACTGAAACGACAAACCGGCCATTTTTTTAGAATAGTAACTTCAGATCAATTCTGTAAAAAATTGCTGTGTAGTAACGTTACTACAAGATAAAATATTATAAAAAGTATAATGACTTTCATTCGTGATAGTAACTGACCTTGCTCATAGTGACAAATTTAGTTAATATGATCATAGTAACTGAGTTACAGAAATGGTCTGTATATCTCCATAGCAATCGTAATTTTGTGGTTGCTATACAGAACTGTTATAGTAACGAGTTATTATTTAGTAACTTTTGAATTACAGAATATGAATATCTCCAAATTATTTAGTTACTTTGAGCATAGGAGCAAAATTGAGCTGAATGAGTGAGTGATTTTGAACTCAACTAAGTTGTGTGTCTGTCGACACATATTTTTGTTTATAGAAATCGTACGACACAGCAAACAATCGCTTCAAGCTCGTTCGTTTTTCTACTTGAATTCCAGATCCGTATCCGTATCCGTGGATCAGGACGTAAATACTCCGTATCCGTATCTGTATCTGCGGATCTAGCGTTTATGTAATCCGGCACATCACTACTTACATGCTATGATTATGTAAAATAAAATGACAATCGTTGAAGCCATTTAAGTTCACATAATTCACGGTGTTTGAAATTATCTTAAATGCCATCACGTGTAGTGCAGAGATTGCGTACGAGCCGGTTAACTTCACATAACAACTTCTGGGGATTAAATCCCGTTCTGGATATGGATATTATTTGTCAGTGGTGTAGCTAGGATTTGCAGAGGGTGTGTTACTTTAACCAAGGTTAAATATCAAGATAATTTTGGAAATAAAAATTACAAAAAAAATATGTGTGTGCTTGAGGCGGCGCACAACCTTATAGTTCTCAATAGTTTCTTATACAAAATTAATAATCGGAAATAAAATTAATAACAATCTATATATCAAAATTTGCAGCGAATTTTTATTTATCTAATAGGATATTTTTAATTGTAGAAAAAATCTTTATGTATTGTAAACCAATCGACGCATATATGCGTACGATGCGGCAAATTGTAGCTAAAGCTTCATTCTACAAATATGTTTGGAGCTATTTTGCTCTATTGTGAAAACTACTTATAGTAATTGTGCTTGGTAGTCTATTAGTGCCATCATCTTGAATCTGCCGCGGATCTCTAAATAGGTGTTACGGGTAAAAATGATTTAATTTTTGTGAAGAATACGTGTTCCAAGTGGTATTCCATTATCAAGTATAATATTTTTCGACGAAAGTTCTAAACTATAATATAATAATGTAAATTCTTTATTAAAGCGACTAGTTTCGCTCATTCGAGCATTATCAAGCTGATTGTTGAAAATGATAAATACAAATAAATAATAAATAAATAAAAGTTAACATAATGCTCAAAATACGCGGTAAAACCTTGTCAGAAAATAAAATGGAGTATGCTAACGGTTGCTTAGGCAAGTCAAACTATAAGTTATCAGCTCGAAAATGTTGACGTATTATTTGAGCATTTCTAGACAAAACTATATAAATATATAGTTTATTATATATATTTATATATAATAAATTATTAAAATTTCGAATAACTTATGCTATATAAGTTATTAGAACCCCACAAATATATTTAAAAAATTATAGAACAATATCGCTGATATAGATTTGTAAGTTATTGAACTATAATATTTTTACAATAAATGTTTCTGGAACTAAAAATATCCTATTAGATAGATAAACATTCGGTGCAAAATTTGATGTATAGATTCATACTAATTTTATTTCAGATTGTTAGTTTTGTACAAGCAACTGATAACCTCTGGGGGTTATACGCAGCCTTAAGACTGTACGGTCGAATCAATTCCAATTAATATATAGATATATTTAAAAATTAAAAAAATATATACCAGGTCTACAAGTATGAAATGCGGATTTTTTTCAAACTTGCCGCGCAAACAGAGTGAATAGTTCAAAGTTTCAACACATATGGCGTTTTGTTAAGTTACCATTAAGTGTCAAATGTGTATAGGTTATAATTTGAAAAGTGATCATATAGATTTGTTTTACTGTGTTAAAAATGACAAATTTTGTTGCAAATAAAGAGCATTCGCGGACAGTACTACTGTTTTGTTTTCATTTGAAAAAAACTGCTGCTGAATCATACCGACTGCTTCGAGAAGCTTATGGTAAATATACTCCATCGCAAGATACGTGTGAACGATGGTTTTGGCGTTTCAAAAGTGGTGACTTTGATCTTACAGACAAAGAACATGGAAAATCTCCAAAAAAATATGAAGATACAAAATTGGAAACATTGCTACAGGAAGACGATAGTCAATCACAAACACAACTAGCAGAGCAGTTAGGCGTTAGTCAACAACCTGTTTCCAATCGCCTACGAGAGATGGGTAAGATCCAGAAAGTCGGCAGATGGGTTCCACATGCATTGAATGAGAGGCAGATGGAAAAACGCAAAAACACTTGTGAAATTTTGCTTGCACGATACAAAAGAAAGTCTTTTTTTGCATCGTATCATTACTGGCGATGAAAAATGGATTTATTTTGAAAATCCCAAACGCAAAAAATCATGGGTGAACCCAGGCTCACCATCCACATCAACTGCAAGACCGAATCGCTTTGGCAAAAAGACAATGCTCTGTACTTGGTGGAACCAAAAGGGTGTGGTCTATTATGAATTATTAAAACCTGGTGAAACAGTTAATACCCAACGCTACCAACAACAACTGATCGAATTGTACCATTCGCTGCTCATAAAACGACCAGAATACGAAAGAAGACAGCACAAGGTAATCTTTCTTCACGATAACGCTCCATCACATAAGGCAAAAGCAGTTTGCAACATATTCGAGGCACTGAAGTGGGAAGTGCTACCCCATGCCGCTTACTCACCAGACTTGGCCCCTTCAGATTAACACTTGTTCGCATCGATGGGTCACGCACTTGCCGAGCAGCATTTTTGTTCATATGAAAATGTGAAAGAATTGCTAGATGAATGGTTTGCGGGGAAAGGGGAAGAGTTGTACTGGCGAGGTATTCACAAATTGCCTGAAAGATGGGAAAAAAGTATAACTTCTAATGGAGCATACTTTAAATAAATAAATTTTTACTGTTCTTTTGAGTTTAATGTTTTTATTTAAAAAAAAAAAATCGCATTTCATACTTGTAGACCTGGTACATACATACATAATCAAGAACTTCTTTTATTTTGAGGTGTCGAGGTGAAAATATTTATAAATGATATTAATATTATTATGAATATTACAGGACGAATCAGGAACAAGACATAAATTAATATTATATATGTATGTACAGTACAGGACGTCGGGGAGTCTCGAACAAACTCCGCGTTTTACCGCGAACTTACGAAAAAAGTATTCCTAATCTTTGAACTGAAAAGCATGCATACAAAATACTATACAAACATGAAGAATACAGCACTTACAATGAAACCGCTATGTCAGCGTAGAACTGTCCTTGCTATCACGTGCAGTCTTGCATCACTACCGGACAGACTTGCATCACCACATATTGGCAAGGGATTTCCCAGCACTTCGCGAAGTGGCCGGCCAAAGTAGCATATATACAGTACATCGGACATTGGCCACACGCCTCGGCCAATGGCCAAGTGCGTAATGGCCGGCCAATTCGGGATTTTGCCGAACTTCGGGCTTTGGCCGTAACATATACAGTGCGATCATTATTTCTTGAACGTTATGCAATACTTGACAGAAACAATTAGTTATCAAACTTATTTCCAAGGACATGTACACATAGGCGTACATTCTATTTTTGCTACCTTATACGAATTAATTATTAAATGAAAACTATTTTTCTCTACACGCTAATGAGTTGATAACAAATATTAAGTTACACATATTCATTGTTCCTCGGGTGAGTTCGGACCAACGAAGTAATCTGATTGGTTCTTTGTTAAATTGGGATTTTCAGCTGTGAATTAAAATACAGTTTTGATATTTTAAAACCCATTGTTTACCATTATGTAACGGCCAGGATTAAATGATTGCACTGTACATGTATATAGATAAAATCATTTATTTTCATACGTATTCTCATTAGCTCTACAATATAGCCACTTATAACTGTACTTATCTTTATTATATATAAAAGAGAATATTTGTGGCTATGTACGGAAAATCTAACCCACTTCCAGATATGCTACCGAGTTGAAATTTTGCATACAGGTAGCAAATGCCTTCATCATAACTAGAAAAATCGAAAATCTCAAAAAAGTCCCATCAGAAACGAGAAATTAATAATTTTGTTTTTAATTATATTGGACCATCGAAGTATGTATGATGCGTTCAGCGAGATCGCGGGAATTACGTTTCAATGGTTCTTTGGACAACTATAGTACGTTCGTTGAACATCGGTAAATGTCGTTCGACACGATTCAGTTTACTATAGGTGATAAGATTTATTTATTCCATTATTTAGTAAAATATATGATTAGTGTATGCAGAGCGAGACTGAAGTGGAGCACCTGTTTTCTGGTTTTTTATTTTTGGGCATTTTTATGAACTTTTTTATTTTAGAAAATGTGATATTCTATTATTGAACTACATTAAATTTTTTTTTCTCTATGGCAACTACATAACTTCTGGATTAATATGAAAAATTTTTGTTTTTTTTTTATTTTTGGACAAAATTCATATTTTAGAGAAATTCATATTTTCATTTTTGACGACAATTATAATGTTAAATTCGCTATTGAACATTATTGTAACCCCCTAAAGCAATACGAAGAAAACTTACTTCAGTGGCAAGAATATTTACTAACGAAAAAAAGTGCTCCGATCTATATAGGTACGATTTATAAATCAGGAAGTTAGGGGGTTAGCACGACGGGACACTTCTATGTGTTGTTACTAAATGTCTGTACTACCAATGTTTACAAAGAAGTTTGTACTTAAATTATTTATATAAGAAGCACATATTAATACAATGGTAGATTAAAACAAATAAATATATTTGAATCTAAAATGAATCGTAGCAACCAGTCTTGAACCGATTTCGAAATTGGCCCGATCTAAGCGGGCTACGACTACTTTTTTTCGGTAGCGAAGCAGCGGGTACACTGCTAGTAAAATGTATAAATTATTCTGCTTATTCAATTATTCTTGTTATTCTTGATTTTGTGAATCAATATCTCTTTCAATATTATTATCTAAGAATGAAACAATGGGTTTGTGGTAACTGAAATATGGGATAATTTCTTTATTGAAATCTGTTTAAATATCTAAAAAAAAACTTGTATTTTGGAAATTTTGGAAATTTTTCTTATTATTTACTAAATAAATTAATACCAACATTTAATACCAGCCCTTTGTCAAAAGTGTACCATACTTAAAGACAAATATATCATATTATTATTATTATTATTAAATAAATTAATAATAAAAATTGTTTAATATGAAAGACAGATCTTTTCTTCTATTACATTTTTCAATAGGATAAATATATGGGGAGTCAGCAAAAACGTATATAACAGAAAACGTGCGAAGAATGGAACTTCAGGTAGTAAAAAATATATCGCGAATCCCTTGGCGACCGAGAGGTTCAACATCCGTCTAATCCGTCACTGTGGATAGAAAATTTCACATCAAATTTTGTTGAAAGTGTACAGAGTGGGCGAAAGAAAAGTAAAGATTTTTTATATATAGAATCTAGATAAAATGAAATACAGAGGTTTTCAGGGGTGCACACAGGAGGTGGTGCAGTGGGGTCGGACCACCCCTAAGATTCAAGGCGAATGTTTGTATTTATACAATAATAAGTAAAAAAGCTCAAAATATATTGGATATATAAACATATGAGATTTATTTTTATGAAACGTCATAACTTCAGTATAGTGTAACTATTCGTCCCGCATTGCGTCGCTCCTCTAATACTGTTCATGTAATAAGAAAAGAGTCGGTCAGCTGTATATTTGTATTTCATATAAATTAGAACTTTATTCAATAATCAGTTGAACAGTTGAGGTTCTAGCGACTTTAAGGCGGCGCCAGACTTGAAGAAGGCGCCAAACACCGATTAGCCGAGGTGTTCGTCGTGGTGTTCGTCGTGGTGTTCGTCGTGGTGTTCATCGTGGTGTTCTCTGAGTACTTGCCAAATGGCAAGCGCTTTGAAACAGATATGCGCACTTGCCATATATCGAGTCACTCTGGGAACAACGAAAATTTACTAGTTGGATACTTGCTGAAGCATTTCAATGGATAGCGACTTGGAAATTGTTATTAGGCTGCTTTTGTGGTCATGTTTTGCGGCAATAAGTTATTTAATATAAATAAAAATTGATGTGAAGTGTGAATTTTCACACATTTCTGGGTTTTGCAGGTATTTAGTAACTGAACGATGATTATTTGGGATGCCAAAACAAATTTTATGTCAAAATAATTTTTTATGAATTTTAATTCGAATGCCTAATACCATTATTTAAGTTTCTAAATATATGCAGTAATTTTTTTATATAGCAAAGTTCATTAATATTTTGAAAATTGCACCTATGGCTTCCATTGGTTGCTTACATCATAAGTCCCGCCCTTTGATTTCGTCAAACATAGAATTAAATTATAATTTCAACACTTTCCACTGGTTATTAAATTTACGCTTTTAAAAATTAAATGCAACATTTACCAAATATAACTAGAATTTTAACAAAATAATTTAAACAAAATAAAAATGCAAAAAAAAAAACAAAAAATAAAATCAACAGGATTCGAACCCTAAGTTTGCAAGTTAAGTTATATTATTAAGCGTACGACAAATCCAACCACGCCACGAGAGCTACTGATCTGGTATGTTACACAACGTATTAAATAGTTAACATATTTTAGTTAAAAACACAAAAAATGCGTTATTTTCCGAAAACATAATCTGATCAAAAATTCCTGTTGTACTATTCCGGTTCACACCAATGTACATTACTTAGAATTTTTTCAGATTTTTAGTTTAAACCATCTGGACTACAGGGTGTGGGACAAAAATTTTGTTGCACAATTTTGGCAAAAATCGCATCAAAATAATTTATTTTGCAAAAATAAAATTTTGATCGTTAATCCACGTACTAAGGGCTTTCATTTGATACCCTACTCAGAATTTTAAAAAAATATTTTTTTTTTTCGATGAGCACATATTTGTTTATATTTTTAGAAGGATATGTTTTTTAGATGTTTTAGTATTTTTTCTATGTGCGGGTCAAAGAGTTGTATAAGCTTGCCAAATTTCAACTCTCTAGGTTTAGCCGTTTGGCTACAATTTTTACCGAACAGACAGACAGACAGACAGACAGACGACAAAATGACGGTATAAGGGTTTTTTGGTCATACCTACAAAACCCTAAAAAAAGAACTCTAAACACCCTAAAACTAAAATCTTGAAATATTGCACTTATTCAAAAACGAGTAAAGAAAGTTTGTTGCGAATGAAGAAATATTTCTTTTATGTTCAATAAGATGAATTGGGGACGGGAGGAGCGCTACCTATACACTTGAAATATGTCACTTATTATTTACTTACAGTCTGTATAAGATATACATACTTATAATTCAGGATCAGGCATGTGCACAAATAATAAACAGGTTCAAACATGATAAGAACATCAAGACTAATACGCCCGATAGTAAAAATTGTTTAGTTAGCGTTTTGTCTTTCAGTAGTGTGGTTGTGTAATAATGAAACGTTTTGAAGCGGTATTTTTATGCACCCACCCAAAAGAGCCAAAAATGTCCATTTCGAGTATAGCAAAATATATGCACAAGTCAGTAAACTTTGTGAAGTATTGGGTGATACGTTATAAAATTAGTAAAAATGTTGACGATTTATCTAATCGTGGATTAAAAAAAGTGACCACTAAAAAACAAGATAAAGTGATTTTTAACGTTTTTAGAAATAATTCTATGTTATCTTTACGTAAATAGCAGGCAATTTTGTTAAAAAAGAACATTAAGTTAAGTCTAATAACCTTGAGAAGTCGTTTAATTGACAATGGTATTAAATTCAGGATCACCAAATAAAAACCATTGTTATCGGTGAAATATGTCGAAAAACGACTCGCTTGGGCCAAGGAAAACTGAGACCACGATTGGAGTGATGTGGTTTTCTCTGATGAATCTAGTTTTTACATGAAATATAAGCTTCGAACAAAAAAAGTTAAAAATTTGGATCAGCTAACTCGTCAAATTGCCGTCAAGTATGCCGAAAAGCTGGTAGAAAGTGTACCGAAAAGATGTCAAGCAATAATTGATAATAATGGAGATTAGACCAATTATTAGGTAGTAGCGTAATTAGTGTTTCTTCTCGAGAATTCTTTCTCGAGAATTTCTCGAGAAAAAGTTATAATTCTCATTTTTCATTTCTTGAGAAATGTAAATTTTTCTCGACGCCACGTTAAACGCATTGTGCTTTTAATAAACTATTTAAAAAAATATAATGTTTAGTGAGTCACTGATTATAATTTAATTTTGATAAAATTTGTCTGCTGTCTCCCGCAGCACAACAGATAAGAAGCGATTTATAATATTTAGCTAATTAGCATTTATTGTTACAATATTTTATTTTAATTTAGTGTATTATTTATTATAATCAATTACATTTCATTTTTTGTTCAGTTTAAAACTGTTATGTAAAAGATTACCTGCAAGTTAAATAAAATAATTATTACTATTATTAGTTTCTTAATTTTTTGAAAATTTTTCTATACATATGTATTTTCAATTAATATGCAATTACGTGCTGTTTTCGTAATAATTTTTAAAGCCCCGTTATCCATTTGTTCTAATGTTATTTAAATGAATACTTTAGTACTTTTAAGTTGATCATAATTTTAACATGTTTTTATAATCTACAATATTTTCAACCAGGCGAGCACACAGAAAATTAATCTGGGGGGGGGGGGTCCATTCCGAAAAAATATCCGTAAAATAATACAAATATATTATTGTTTTTTTTCCGGAGAGGGGTGGGCTCATATATATTTTAATTTTTATTATAATTTAATTTTTATTAATAAAAAGGTGATTTTTTATTTTCTTTTGCTTAGTTTGTATTAAATAAGTATATAATTTTTCCATTCCTGGGGGGGGGGGTTCTGGACCCGAAGAGCACCCCCTTGTGTGTGCGCGCTGATTTCAACGATAAAAAATGATATATATTCTAATAATTATTTTTCTCGAGATTTCTCGAGAATTCTCGAGAAAATAAGTCTAATTTTTCATTTCTCGGGAAATGAAAAATGTCTCAAAAAGAAATCAGAAACACTAAGCGTAATAATATTTACAGTCAATTTCTAAATTATTTTTAGTTTTTCCTTTTCTCTCTTATAGTTCGCAAAAAATCAACAAGGACGTCTTATTATACAGACTGTAATTGCAAAAATACATATAAGAAAAGTATTCAATGTAGTTTTTAATGTTTGCGAAAGGACGAATGTGTGGATGCAAGTTCAACGCACAGCACGGCGAATAATCGTTTCCTATGTGGCATACAAGACAGACACATGTGGACGCTCGGCTTAACACAAGTAACTCATCCCCAATACTTGGAATTCGGCGAACAATCGCTCAGAACTTATCTCAATGCACGGAACTCGCCAAATACCGAATGTCTGGTGCCACCTTTATCTATATTTATTGATGCAATTAAGCATTGTTATAAGTATCTTTGGAATATGCTTCCCTACCGCACCGCTTTTCTTTCGCTGGACAGAGAGTACTATGTTTGCAGCTATTTAGATGAAGAGGAGCTTAAAAATGTTTATAAGTGACTAAAAACTGATGATACTCTTTTATACTTTTCACCAAACAAATAGGTGGTTTACCAGCAAAGTGTTGCGGATCATCCTAAAAAAAAAAAAAAAACTGTGTGCGCCCCTTGAGGTTTTCTTTATATACTTAGTCTTACGTTAAATCCTGGCACAAAGTTTTTAGTGGAATTTCGCAAGATGCTTAAAGGTATTTTAACTATTTTTTTTTGCACATAATACATAGTTGTATCTTAAACAAGAAACGCCAGTCAGTCTTCAAAATGACCACGTCTGGCCGTTACACAACCCTTAATTCTTTGCGGCCACTCGTCAATAGAATTACGAAGGGTTTTTTGTAAGATTTTCATGAATAGATTTTTAAAATTGAGGACGTTTTCCGCTTTCGGAATTTGACAGTACCATTAATCATCATTTTTATGAGAAAAGGAAAAAAACGTTGATCAGAGTTTACTAGAAAATCGTATTGAAGTCGATAGTTAAAGAATTGAAAGACTCTGTTTTCGCTGGTCACCACTGCAGTTTTCAGTAAGTTTCAGCGCCAGCTCATAAGGCGAAGGCTAGGGAGCAGTTGCTTGGAAGTAATATCATCATCATCATAATTAATTTATCAGCCATTGACGTCCACTGCTGAATATAGGCCTCTCCTTTGCTTCTCCACTCCTCTCTGTCCTGTGCCACCTGCAGCTAATTATCGACTAGTCCAACGGGTAGAAGATCTGCCTTGGTTTTTAATACTGTCTCTAGGCAGCCATTCTAGTATTCTCCTGGTCCATCTACCACATAGACTCTAGCAACATGGCCTGTCCACTGCCACTTCAGACGTGAAATTCTACCAGTTATATTGCAAACTTTTGTTTGCTGTTTGATCCACCAATTTGTTTTTCTACCTAAAAGTGTAACGCCAATCATCGCTCTCTTCATCTATCTTTGAGCAACTCGTAATTTTTCCGCAGATTTTCGCGTGAGGGTGAGAGTCTCAGCACCATAGGTTACAATTAATAATGTAAGGTACATATATTTATAAGGAAAACATAGTTTTACTTAAATAAGATCAACATAAAATAATATATTTATCCGCAAAGCTTTTTTTTTTATTTAAAAGAAATGGTTTTTGGTGAAACACCTGCACATGGCATGTAATACTAGTTTTTGCATGATCACATTGGATCAATTTTTCTCATTTCTTTCATCGACGAAAAGGCTCTCCGCTGTAAAGGCAGAATTCTTCGTCTTCGTCATCGGTTGGAGAGAAATCAGCCGTTTCTTCTTCTTTATTGTCAGCCACGCACCTTTTGGATGTAAAAACTAAACAACGTAGATCTGTTCTCGTCATTATAAAACCACTTGTTTGCATGGCTTTTATGTACCTCACAATTCGTTCCTCGTTTTCTCTACCAAAAATTGAGGTGGGGCCCACCTGAGAAGGGTACTGAATTATCATTCTTCTTCGTTAGATTCGAGAAATGCCATATAAAGCTGCCGCACCCATACTGTAGTTTTTTTGGTATGTTCAATTACCGGTCTTAGGTTTTCCTGTGTCCATTTACCTCGGTTACTGTCCGGCTTTTGTTTATACACGTTAGGCTAGCTAAAAAAAAATTGATGTGAAGTGTGAATTTTCACACATTTCAGGGTTTTGCAGGTATTTAGTAACTGAATGATGATTATTTGGGATGCCAAAACAAATTTTATGTCAAAATATTTTTTTATGAATTTTAATTCGAATGCGTAATACCATTATTTAAGTTTCTAAATATGTGCAGTATTTTTTTTACATAGCAAGGTTCATTAAGTTTTTGGAAATTGCGCCTATGGCTTTTATTGGTTGCTTAAATCATTAGCCCCGCCCTCTGATTTCGTATACATCAAACATAGCATTAAATTATAATTTCAACACTTCCCACTGGTTATTAAATTTACGCTTTTAAAAATTAAATGCAACATTTACCAAAATATAACTAGAATTTTGACAAAATAATTTAAACAAAAGAAAACTGCAAAAAAAAACAAAAAATTAAAAACTGACAGGATTCGAACTCTAGATCGCAAGTTACCTGTTTAGCAAATTAGAAAACCAATGACTAAACGCACATCGCTATGAGCACTGGCTTATCTACTGCGTTACATAGCGAATTAAATATTTAACATATTTTGGTTAAAAACACAAAAAATGCATTATTTTCCGAAAACATAATCTGATCAAAAATTCCTGTTGTACTATTCCGGTTCACACCAATGTACATTACTTCGATTTTTTTCAGATTTTTAGTTTAAACCATCTGGGCTACAGAGTGTAGGACAAAATTTTTTTTGCACAATTTTGGCAAAAATCGCGTCTAAATAATTTATTTTGAAAAAATAAAATTTTGATCGTTAATCCACGTACTAAGGGCTTTCATTTGATACCCTACTCAGAATTTAAAAAAAATATTTTTTTTTTCGATGAGCACATATTTGTTTATATTTTTAGGGGGTATGTTTTTTAGATATTTTAGTATTTTTCCTATGTGCGGGTCAAAAAGTTGTACAAGCATGCCAAATTTCAACTCTGTAGGTTTAGCCGTTTGGCTACAATTTTAACCGAACAGACAGACAGACAGACAGACAGACAGACAGACAGACAGACAGACAGACAGACAGACGACAAAATGACGGTATAAGGGTTTTTTGGTCATACCTACAAAACCCTAAAAAAGAGGACATAGGTGATATCAATATTCGAAGATAAGGCCATCTCTCCTCCATTTCGGTGTGGCAAACTCTCCTAAAATAGAGAAGAGATTGCCACCGCTTTAACGTAAAAATTCCGTAACAACAGTATCAAAACTTAAGTTAATATACGCATAACATGTACGCGTATCATTATCCAGCATAATATGTACTTTTAGCAATATGTTATTAAATATGGTACGAAGTAAAATTGTCTAAAAAATAATTAGGTTAAAAAAATAAAATTTATTTATTACTTACCGTAATATTGCAGGTGCTGTAGTGATATACATAGTTTAGATTCGCTCGTACGATATTTCCCTAAACATGAGCGGCAAGTATACGTGGAATTGCTCCCTGACGAAATATTACCAGCCAATGGATATCGGCTCCGTGTCACAAACAGAATGTTATATCGTCCTGTCGCATCCATTCAGGTGAAATAATTGATACTGTGCACAGCGCTGGAAATACCGATGTTGAAACTTGCTGTTGAAATTCATAAAGAATATAAGCCTGATAAATTATGAGGGGAAAAAATGTCAGGATGTAAATATGCAATAACGATTCTGAGCAATGCTTTTTTAGGATTTTGTAAGTACAGTGGAACCTCGATATAACGCACAAATGCGGGCGAGGGGGTGCCCGATATAGCCAAATGTCCGTTATACAAGGTGTCTCAAAAGAAATTTTATAATTAGTGGATCGATTAAAAAAAAAGTAAGCCGTATATAGAAAAAATGTTTATTAATTATTAAAATACACTTTTTGGGGATTTATTTCTTAAAAATAATATCGTCTAAATGTGGACCCACGCGTTCTCGGCACTCATTTAATCGAACAGTAAAATTGTGGGCAGGTGGACTCAGGGATGGCTGCCATTTCGTGACGGATATTTTCTTTCAAATACGCCAGTACCAAGAAGTTGTCTAACATCTCCAAATAACGCTCTGAATTCACTGTATCTGCACGCCCCCTTTCGTCTTCAAAAAAGTAAGGGCCGATAATTCCTCGCGCCGACATCGCAGCCCATACGGTCAGTTTAGGCGAATGTAGGGGTTTCCGATGTTTGCGTTTCGGATTCGTTGCACTCCAGTAGCGCCAGTTCTGCTTATTTACGTGGCCATTAAGATGAAAATGAGCTTCATCCGAAAACAAAATGTTGGTAAACGTTGAAGATCGCTCAATCACCTGATTTACGAAATTAAGCCTCTGACTGGCATCTTGGGGCTTTAATTCTTGCACCAATTGAATTTTGTAGGGGTGCAGCTTTAGGTCTTTGTGCATAATGCGATGTAATGATGATCTATGCACATTTAAAGCACTTGCGCGATTCCGAATTGAAAGGTACGGGTCGTCACGAACAGACTGATTAACATTCTCCACGTTTTCTACCGTTCTTGATGACCTAGGTCGCCCGGATTTTGATTTATCCAGCGTTGTACCAGTCTCTTCAAACTTTTTAACCCAATGTCGAATGAGAGGAATGCTTGGCGCATCATTTAAGTGGCGAAGACCTCGAATACTGCAGAATTTTCTACGCGCTACAGTCCCCGAATCACCGTTTTTGTAAAACTCTCGCACGCATAACGCGCGGTCTGCTCCCGAGAAACGCTCCATAGCGACTGAATTCCCAAGACCCAGGCTACCGATTGACATAACCCCCGCACCCCTCGGATACGTTGCGTTCACGCAGTAAGCTAAATAAATATAAAATTTCTTTTGAGACACCTTGTATAAAAATAAATTTTCTGAATAAGCTATTTATTAACTATCAAATAGAAATATATTATAAACGAAAGTTTACATTCTAATTACACTTGCACTTTATTCGTCTTCAGATGATATGTCACTATGCGCCCGTTGAGGAGAGTCGTCAATGTTTGTTTTTGAACTTCCTGGTTTCGGTGACACTGGTTTGAAAAAAATATCAAATTTTGTTTGGATTTTTAAGTTTGTTGTTTCTTAATTATTAACTCTCTAAAATTGCGAATTCCCACCCGCTTCTCGGGTGATTCCCCTAGTGTGCAGTCACGTGCAGTTTACGATCGCTTACATGTTGTCCGTTATATCCGTTATATCGAGGTCCGTTATATCGAGGTTTCACTGTATAACCAAAAAACCCTTATAACGACATTCAAGTGTCTCTCTGTCAGTATAAATAGTGAATTAGTACATAAAAGTGTTGGAAACAGGAAAATATAATGCAGAATTCTCGTTTTCAGCTCATATTCAGTCAATTTCATAAACAATTCTGGATAACCTACAAATCTAACCTCCTATATTATTTTCAAACAGTAGAGCAATGTATTTTCTTGAATTAAATTATAAAATTAGTATGTTTCACTTGCAGTACAGTATTCGGGTGATTGAAGAGAATGTTCCTTCCATATTAAATCTTAATAATATATTACCAATATACGAGGGCTACCTTTTAAGTTTTTACAAAAACTAAGAAAAATTTTTTTAATAAATAAAACAATCAGTTTTATTTTTGTTTCAAAATATACACTTTTGCATGCGTTCAAACCAATTCTTCAAAAAAAAATTTCCCCTCTGAAGCTGGTATCTAAAAACATGGTTTTCGAAGGCTTCAACAGCTTCTTGAGGTGATGAAAATCGCTGTCCACACATTTTTTGTTTTAAATTGAGGAACAAAAAAAGTCGTTAGGGGATAAATCAAGTGAATACAGGTAATAAGACATAAATTCGATGTTTTTCTCCTTCAAATAATCAATTGTTGTAAAATCACGTGCTGTGTGGGAGTTTGCATTGTCATGATGAAGAATGATGCGACGTTTTTGGTTGTTTTTCTTGATTTTGTCGATGACTTCTGGCAAACAAATTGTGTATACCATTCAGCATTAACTGTTCTCCGATTCTCTAAAGAAATGGTTGCGACATGTCCAGTACAACCAAAAAAACAAGCGATCATTTTCTTGGAAGTGCTTCGTGAATGAACAACTTTTGTGGGTTTGGTTCACATTGGAAGACCCGAACAGTGGATTGTTGCTTAGTTTCCGGTTCATATGACGTTCATATGACAAGTTACGTCACCTGTAACGATGTTGTATACGGATTTTGCAGTGCCTAAGTTGAATTTTTTAGAATTCCCTTGTACCAATCAACACGAGCCTTATATTGAGCTTGGGTCGAACTATGCGGAATCCATCGGGAATAGATCTTTTTCACAGCTAAATGTTCATGCAAAATCGAATGTATTGCAGCCTGCGATATGCCAAAGGATGCCTCTATCTTACGGTAAGTCACATGCCGATCTTCTTCAATCATTTTGCGCACAGCATCGATGTTTTTTGGAATCACAACCGATTTTGGTCGACCTTCACGAAACACATCACTGACGGGCGCACGACCACGACGAAATTCTGCAAACCAATTGTTAACAGCCTTTTCTGATGGTGTTTCATTACCAAAAGTTGAAAGAAGCGAATCTATGTATTGTTTTTGAGTTGGGCCTTTACTAACATTATAAAAAATCATCCAACGAAAATCTTCACGAGTAATATCCATTTTTCACAAACTTGTTTATTTTTAAACGCTCACTGTCAACAAACTACAAGGTCAATTTATAAGCTGTCACTGATTTCATAATAACAAATGTCAAATTTTACGAATATAGTAATGACACATTTCAATATTGCCATCTAGTGGTCGTTTGTAAAAACATAAAAGGTAACAACCCTCGTACGTACTAAAATAAAGTTAGTTTTATTATTTATTCGATATATTTTTACCGACCGTCACATATACATTTAAGGGAGGTATTGTGATCATACCGATTTTGACATTTAGATATTTCGATGGATCTCCACGAATTAAGGCCCCTACATAACGTTTCTAATGGCGGTATTTTGAAGTTAGATGTTAAGTCGCACATCGACGGAATCGCCCGAAATTGAACGATGTTAGAAAAACGGTATTCTGAAACGTCGCTATGTTAACGTTCGTCGATGTGAATTAACATTTTAGTTGTTAGATTAACCGCTAGCAAATAGCTCGACGGAATTGAGATTATAGTGGTGTTAAATTTTATTTTGAACAAATTTTCAACTAAAATCACTTCGCTTTCGTGATTGTCTATATAGAAAAGAAAATTTATTTTATAAGCTTAAAAAATAACGGCTCAAATTCCACTCAGTACCGAAGTACAGAATGGAATTTTTACCAAAATAACATTAAGTTTCTTTTAACATATAAAATACTTACTGTTCGAACGATGCATTTTGAAGCGATTCACTCATTTTTTTAAATTCTGGAACTTTGCAATATATACTGTTTTCAGGTAACTCAACGGTGTGACTGATCTATTTTTGCAAACTATCCTATTTATGTAAGAGATCTTTGGTAGGAATTACCGGGGTTAAACAACCCCTCAATCCCTGTGATTACATATGTTACAGATTAGAACATTTTTCTGTGTAAGTACTCTCATTAAAAAGGGTCGAAATTACCTGTGTTAAAATTACCTGAATTGTAAAAACCCATGTTGATTTATAATTCAAAACAAAAGAAACAGGTTTTGTAGTAATATGAATGACATCAAACACTGGAATTCCATTAATAATTATAACCCGTACCTAATCCTGCAGTACCATTTGGTTTAGCCTTCAAATTAGATTTTTCTGCAATAGTAGTTACATTTTGACTGTCTTCTGTTTTTATTTCTAATTTATAAATAATTATTTAACCGTTTTAAAAACGTTAACCCAACAAAACATAATTCTTAAACGGCTGTCAAAACGAACGTGAAGTTAGCCCCAGTGTTAATTCTACACCGGAAACAAATTGTAACATTGGATTTTACATCGGGTTGTTCAGAATACTGATTTTTTCAGCGATGTTAAATCTGATTTAATAGAGCAGTGTTATTTTCATTGGTGTTAAGTTCACGGGTGTTACGATGGAAACTTCAGAATACCGCCATAAGTTTCTTTTAACATGGAAAATACTTACTGTTCGAACGATGCATTTTGAAGCGATTCACTCATTTTTTTAAATTCTGGAACTTTGCAATATATACTTTTTTCAGGTAACTCAACGGTGTGACTGATCTATTTTTGCCAACTATCCTATATATGTAAGAGATCTTTGGTAGGAATTACCGGGGTTAAACAACCCCTCAATCCCTGTGATTACATATGTTACAGATTAGAACATTTTTCTGAGAAAGTACTCTCGTTAAAAAGGGTCGAAATTACCTGTGTTAAAATTACCTGAATTGTATAAACCCATGTTGATTTACAATTCAAAACAAAAGAAACAGGTTTTGTAGTAATATGAATGACATCAAACACTGGAATTCCATTAATAATTATAACCCGTACCTAATCCTGCAGTAACATTTGGTTTAGCCTTCAAATTAGATTTTTCTGCAATAGTAGTTACATTCTGAATGTCTTCTGTTTTTATTTCTAATTTATAAATAATTATTTAACCGTTTTAAAAACGTTAACCCAACAAAACATAATTCTTACACGGCTGTCAAAACGAACGTGAAGTTAGCCCCAGTGTTAATTCTACACCGGAAACAAATTGTAACATTGGATTTTACATCGGGTTGTTCAGAATACTGATTTTTTCAGCGATGTTAAATCTAATTTAATAGAGCAGTGTTATTTTCATTGGTGTTAAGTTCACGGGTGTTACGATGGAAACTTCAGAATACCGCCATTAGTCTCAATTTTTTCATACCTATATGTAACGTTTCCATGGTCATGATATATAATATCTCTGTTAGAAAATATGAGGCCAAGTTATTTCTACTCTGCTGCTAAATAAATACATTATTTTATATAAGAACTGTATGATCAGTTACATCTACTCAGTTTTTGAAATTGCAGTAACAGTGAGATCTATAATTATCAGTTCTGTGTTAAAAGCAATTTTAATAGTGAAATTTTTGTATATAAATATGAAAATTTATACAGTGTGACAAGAAATTTTTCTCATTGTTGTTGTTTGTTAAATATTAGTGCATAGTCAACTGTGCACAAAAAATAATTTAATTTAAACATTTAAAACAGTGTGTATACCATAAATACGAGTGGTTTCCATATTCTACAAGTCGGATACTTGTCTTAAGCGGTCAATAATCATGGGCGCCTCGTGCAAACAATGTAATAGGAACATTAATAGAAAATGTCCGAGTGTAAAATGTTGTAAATGTCTACATTTTTTTCACTCCTTATGTGTTAAAATAAATGATGAACAATTACAATTTATGCAATCCGAAGCAATGGCGTGGTACTGTGTAGGTTGCCGTTCGTCGCAACACAATTCATCTGTTGTGCTAGATGACTTCGACCAATCCATACATAAAAATTATTGCTCGGTAAATGATATCAAACAACAATTCTTATTGTTTAAAACCGAACTAATGAAGGAAATAAATGAAAAATTCACCATCTGTGGAATTCTGTTCGCAGAAAATAACAGAATTTGAAGCAAATATTAAATCCATGCACGAAAAACTTAAGTTAGTCGATAAACTTAAAGAAGAAAACGTTTATCTAAAAACCAAATTATCAGATCTAACTGAGAAAGTGTGCGATATGGAGCAATATTCTAAAATGAATAATTTGATTATAAACAATTGCCCGGAAAAAGGAACTGAAAATGTTATGAAAATCGTAAGTGACATAGGTGAATCGCTTGACGTGGCATTAACAACAACCGATATTGATGCAGCTCATAGAATTCCCTCTCATCAAGGCAGTCACAACAATAAGCCACGAAACATTGTTGTGAGATTTACTTCACGCCGCAAGAAAGAAGAACTATTAGCGGCATATAAACGCACGAAGAACCTGTCATCTACGAAAATTCAAATAAACGGACCCGATCAGCCTATATATGTAAATGAACACTTGACCCCAAAAAATAGTTATCTCTTTAAAGAGGCTCGCGCTTCCCTACATACTAAAGGGTTCAAATACATATGGTCCAGAAACTGTAAGATATATGCCCGCAAAGATGATACGTCTCATATTCGTTACATTCGTAACGAAGAAGACATCAATAAATTAGTTTAAGTTTGTCTTCTTCAAATATTTGCTTATTATAATACACTCTATTAATCTTAATGGCTCTATCTATTTATTATCAAAATGTTAACGGACTAAGAACCAAAACTAACGAAATTAAACTTAACTCTAGTAATTGCAACTATGATATAATTTGTCTAACTGAAACAAATTTAAATTCCTCAGTGTACGACTATGAAGTGCTTAGTAGTGAATTTAGTGTAGTGCGGCGAGACAGAGATTTGACCATCTCTTCAAAAACGGACGGAGGTGGCGTTTTAATAGCTATAAACAATAAAATATCATATGTAAACAATGTTGACTGGTCTAGTAACGCAGAAGATATTTGGATAACTCTCAATACAAATATATTACATGAAAACAACAAAACTGTTAAATTACACATTTGTTGTGTTTATATACCGCCAAACAATCATTCTGCCTTGCTAAATTTTTTAGACAAATTATATATAATAAGAGATTCCGCTCCGAATGACAAATTTATCATATGCGGTGACTTTAATTTACCACATTTAAGATGGGTTTCTTTGGATGGTGGCTTCACAGCACTTAATACTTATAATTCAGCATCTAATGATTTAGTTGACTGTATGGCCTACTGCAATTTTTTTCAATTCAATCACATATTGAATCTTAACAATAGAATCTTAGATCTTATTTTCAGTAACTCTGAAACAGTAAGTATTATGCGATGTGATAACCCACTAACTAAAGTTGATAGTCATCACCCTCCGTTGGAGATCTTCATATTTTCTATCACACAAAAATACTTACAAACAAAACCAAGACATATATACTTATATAAATCTGCAGACTATGATAATATTAATCTTTTTCTTTCTAATATTGATTGGAATATTAAATTTAAATTCTTAGACACTGAAAAGTCTGTTGAATATTTTTATAACAATTTATATTATGTAATTAACAAATTTGTAAAACAAAAGTGTATCAGGAAAAGAATATATCCAAATTGGTACAGCGGGGAGTTGATTGAATTAATTACAGAAAAACATAAGGCACACACTAAATTTAAACGATTTGGCACTAAATCATACTATCAATATTTTTCAGTTTTGAGAAAAAAAGTAAAGAAAATCATTAAGGAATGCTACGATAGTTACATTCATAAAGTCGAGAATGAAATTCCAGCTAATCCAAAAAAATTCTGGTCTTATGTAGCAAGCACAAAACAGCAAACCATACCCAGTAACATAACTTATGAAAATAACAATTCCTCAGATGGAATTGAAATATGTGACTTTTTTTCTAAATATTTTAGCTCAGTTTACACCAACAATCACACCCAACAATCCAATAATTCGCCTTCCTACAGCACAAACCAATGTATTCCGTCTAACCTTAATTTATCGGATTGCTGTATTACGGATACTGAAGTTTCTGTTGCGTTAGCTGAAATGGATATTAACAAAGGAGCAGGGCCCGATAATATTCCGGCTATTTTTATTAAAAAATGCAGCGAATCATTAAGCCTTCCCCTTACCTTAATTTATAAAAAATCGTTGAGCGAATCATATTTTCCTAAATTGTGGAAAAGGGCATTAGTTGTTCCGATTTTCAAGACGGGTAATAGAAACTTGGTTGAAAACTACCGTCCAATTTCTAAACTTTGTATTTTTGAAAAAATTTTTGAACGATTTATTTATAAATCATTATTTTATTTTGTTAAAACTATAATTAATATTGAACAACATGGATTCTTCGCGGGCCGTTCAGTAGATACCAATCTCACAGTCTACACAGATTATATATTAAAATCAATGGATAAAAGAATTCAGGTTGATGCCATTTACACTGATTTTAGCAAAGCATTTGATACTGTTGACCATAACTTACTTTTAGGAAAGCTAGCTTCAATTGGTGTAAGTGGTAATCTACTTGAATGGTTTCGCTCGTATTTGCACGATAGAGAACAAAGTGTTACATTGAACGGGTTTCAGTCAAATTTTGTAAAAATTTCTTCCGGTGTACCCCAGGGAGCTCATTTAGCCCCCTTACTTTTTAATATCTTCATTAACGACGTGTCAGTATGTTTCCAGAATACAAAATTTTTAATGTATGCTGATGATCTCAAATTATATAAGAAGGTGACATCTCTAAACGACTGCCAGGCAATACAAGAAGACATTGATCGATTTAATAATTATTGTAACATCAACAGACTTAAATTAAATATTAAAAAATGTAAAAAAATAACTTTCACACGTAACCGACATATTATTAATTTCTCGTATAAAATCAAAGACAACAATTTAGAATATGTTGAGCAAATTAAAGATCTAGGCGTTATATTAGATTCCAAATTACTTTATGATATACACATAAACTCTATAATTAAAAAGGCATATAAAATGCTAGGCTTTATATTAAGAATCAGCAAACCATTTAAGTGTGAAAAAACATTATTAACGTTATATTATACATCTGTAAGAAGTCACCTAGAATATGCCACTGTCTGTTGGTCACCCCAATATATGGTCTATATAAAGCGGCTTGAAAATATACAAATAAAATTTACAAAACACTTCTACTACCGATTTCCAAGCAACCATTTAAATTTAATAACTTTAGAAAAAAGAAGAATATTTTTGGATGTCGCTCTCTTATTCAAAATAATAAATAATATTGTTGATTGCCCACCACTACTAGATCAGTTACGCTTACACATCCCTAATTACATCACGAGAAATAATGACCTTTTTTACTTATCATTTAACAGAACAAACTCGGCTTTTAACTCACCGCTGAACAGAATCTGCTTAAACTTTAATAACATCTCAACAAATGACAACTTTCCTGATATATTTTTGCTAAATTTCACACAATTTAAAAAATGTATTCTACGACTGTTATAACTGCTATTATAACATCAAAAATTTTACTGTTACTGTAATTTGTGTTATATAAATGTATTAATCTATACTAGTGCCACACTGTTATTGGGCATGTCCTGTTGTGTGGCCGAATTATGTAAAATAAAATAAAAATAAAATAAAAAATGATGGCGGTCGGTCCTGTGGTGGCCACAGCTGATTTTTTATTAAAACGGAAAAAAAAAATTGAGGGCGTACCATCACGCTCTCTGATTACGCCCGGTTGTTATGCATATGTTTAAATATCTCGTATCCTAGGCATTATGATCAAATAACAGCGAAGTGAAAAATAAATTAATATTAAAGTGTAAAACGTTAAAAACTCTTTTGGCAAAAATACCCCTTACCATGAAAAAATCACTTTTGATTAAAGTTTAATTTCCACAGTTTAAAAAATTAAAAACATATTATGAAGTACGCAAGTAAATAATTACGTGGTTACTCTACAAGTTGTAATAGACTCATTAATTATTGTTATCATTACCAGTACATGCAGGTGCAGTTTAAGATTTCATTATTTCAATATTTATTAGAAATCAGAGTTTTTAGAAAACTTTCTCTTAAAAGAAAAAATTACAAATACTGTTGATGTTATTATTAGAAAATATTGTAAAAAATACAAGCGAGTTTGAATGAATGATTTTTAAACAAAAGTACTTCCATGAAAATGACTATGGGTTAATTTAAAACTAATCGCGAAATTTAAAATAGAACAAAAAAAAAAAAAAAATGTATTTCGAAAACTTTTCTATTAGGTGTGTGAATTATTCGGTCCATTTTTTTCTTCCAGAAAAGACTTTATTGTGAAAAAACATGAAAAAATACACTATACAAAGTATTTGCTATCGCTTGCTATTATTTTTTCCCACCTGTCTGACAGTTGTTGTATTCCAAGATGGAAAAACGACTCGTCTTTCAAAGCGATCCATTCATTGAGCCATTTCTGCTGAAGTGCTGACCAGAAAGCTCGTGTGCCATCGATCTGAACAAGTGATAATCTGATGGAGCAATGTATGGTGAATACGACGGGTGAGGTAAAACGTCCCAGCCAAGTGCTTCCAAGGTGGCCTTCACAATCTTTCCAACATGTGGTCTAGCGTTATCATGCTGGAGGATCACTTTGTCGTGTCTCTTTGCATATTCTGGCCGCTTATTCTTCAATGCGTTGCTTAAACAAAAAATTGTTGTTGGTAAAGTTCGGCAGTGATGTTATGGCTATGCTTTAATAGCTGATGATACACTACACCCTTCTGGTCCCACCTTATACAAAGCGTTACTTTCTTGCCGTGAATATTCCGCTTTGGTCTCGTACGGATGGTTTTCCTGGATCTCAAATGAATTACCTTCGTTTGGAATTATCGAAATATATCCACTTTTCGTCTCCAGTGACAAACGATGCAAAAAAATACTTTTCTTTTTTGCCTGACAAGCAAGATTTCAGCCATGGTTTTGCTCCTCTCGATGTCTCTTTCTTTCAGTTCGTACGGCACCCATCTTCCTTCTTTGTAAATCTTTCCCATGGCTGCCAAATGCACAGAAATTGTTGATCGGTCAACATTCAACAATTGCGTGTGCTCATGTTGCGATTGACACGGATTTTCATCGATTAGCGCCTGCAATTCGTCCACGAACTTAATCAGCTGACCTGGACGAGATTTATCGGTGGGAGCACTTTCACCATAATCTTCTACGAGCATTCGATGAGCATTATCGGCTGATTTCTTCAAATGAAAACAGAAAATGAGAACTTCCCGGAAATGATGCTTTTTTGGTTAGAATTTCGACATTTTCGAATCAGATAAACACTATGTTATTGTTACAGATCCGAACATTTGTCAACTGAATATTATTTCCATATGTCAACACTAAAACATAAAGTCGGTTGCAGACATTAGAGGTTTTCTAATTACATAGTACAGCAGTTGACCGCCAGATGGACCATATTAATTCACACACCTAATAATTTAATCTATTATATAATATATTTCGTTTGATTTGACATTCTCCTCTCTTTCCACGAGCTTATATATTCCACTTTTATAAAAGTTAGTAGATTTTGATACAAAAATTGCAATTTTAGGGTTATTTATGTGTCTGCCTATATGTTTGTTCGGTAGAAATTGTGACCGAACGGTATCAAATTAAAACAAGCTTCTCGCTAGCCTACGTTCAAATGTCGTATTGAAATGTTTAATAAACGTTATATGTAAACGTTATATAATAGATTCTTATTTTTTCAATAAATTCAGGACCACCTTAACACATTCATTGCCATTGGGGTGACCGGCAAAGGAATTTAAATCAAATTACTAACGATAAAACGCGCGAAACGTAACTGTCCGGACAATCGCTCACGTTTGCTTGAGTGGGATAAGTGACTGGCAAGATGATAGCCTAGCGCAGGGGCGCTCAAACAGTCGATCGCGTGATGTTTTTAAGTCGATCGCGTACATATTTATAAAAAGTATTCTAAATATTTTTTTACAGTTATTGTAATTTAATAGTTATTAATTTAGTAACGAACGTGAAATGTTAAACTATCTGATAGAATAATAGTTGATAATTTAAGATTTAACATTTAATAGATATTATTTGGAATGAGGTAGATTATATCTCATTCCAAATAACAAACGCGTTTCAACCTACCGAGACACAAACATAAAAAATATCCATGTTTGAAACAACTAGCCCTTCAGTTAACAGCATTATTTGAGTCAATTTATTTACAGAGCCGCAGTAAGGAAAACTTGCGCTATGGGCAGAGACGTGTTTTGGTGCCCTTGGCAAATAAAAACAAGGTTCTCACCTCTCAGAATGTAAGTGATGTGCATAAAAAAGGTCCTCACCTCCTAAAATCCAAGTAACGAGCCAAAAAAAAAAAGAAGGTCCTCACCTCTCAAAATCCAAGTGACGAGAAAAAAAAAAGATCCTCACCTCCCAAAATCCATGTGACGAGCAAAAAAAAAGTCCCCACTTCCCAAAATCTAAGTGATGAGCAAAAAAAAAAGGTCCTCGCCTTCGCAATGGCGCCCCTTAGTCAAGCCCGTCAGCGTCCTTTTCCTTAGTGCGTCCAGGGCCGTCGCCCCCTCCACCCCCCCTTACTGCGGCTCTGCTTATTTGTGCGAGTCTGCGTTTTCCGAAATGAAAATAATTAAATCTAAATATCGTAATCGGCTCAGTGACGAACATCTAAATTCATGCTTGCGTTTGGCACTTTGTAATTATGTGCAGTCTTATGAAAAGTATGCAGATGACATGCAGTGCCATTCGTCAACATCAAAATGACATTAGTTGTTGTATCTTTGCAATTAATATATACTTCTAAAATTTCTAAAATGAATAAATATTTCTAGCCTTTGTATTTTATTTTTACCTAATCGATCGCTTGCCGCCTAATGCTTTTATGGTCGATCGCCGATGGTTTAAGTCTGAGCGCCCCTGGCCTAGCGCAATGTAATGGATAAATTTCCTAAATTTTCCGTAACGAAGACATGTCGCACATCAAAAAACCACTAATTTATAAAATAACACCGAAAAAAAAAGTTATCTTAACATATCCTAACCAACAAAACTTAAAAACAAAAAACCATTTTTTAATCATTCTGCATAAAATTCGTTGGCGATCAATGTGTTATCAGTCAGGTTAAAAGTGCAGTTTTGGAGGGCCTATGAAGAATCTTCATAAAACAATTTTTGTAAATTTCGTTTTGCGTGTTAGGTTAGTTGTACCTGAAAAACAGCTTTAAAATTGCAATATATAATGAATTTTTCAAAATCTTCTTCCCGAGGGAGGACCACCCTCGGAAGGGCACTATATAACCTCCCTTCTCCAGTGGAAGGCTACGCATTCTGATCGATCGTGGTAACAATATATATAAAAAATTGATGTGAAGTGTGAATTTTCACACATTGCAGGATTTCGCAGGTATATAATAAGTGAAGGCGGCATGCTGAGTGTGTAGGACAAATTTTGCTTTGTAGTAACCACGGCAAAATGAACGATCTTTTTAAAATAATTTATCGTCTGTTAATCTCAGAGCTGTAAAAACAAATTTTATGTTAAAATATTATTTTGTTAATTTTAATTCGAATACCTAATATCATTATTTAGGTTTCTAAATAAGTGCAGTATTTTTTTTATATAACAAGGTTCATTAAGATTTTGAAAATTGGGCCTATGGCTTTCATTGGTTGTCTTAAATCATACGCTCCGCCCCTCTAGCTTCGTATAAATGACACAGAATGAAAATATAATTCCAATTGGTTATTAAATTTACGCTCTTGAAAATTAAATTCAAAATGTGCTAAAATATAACTAGAATTTTAACAAATTAATTTAAACATAATAAATATGAAAAAAAAAAAAAACAAAAAATAAAATTGACTCCACAAGCCAGGAACGAACCTGTGTAGTGAATAACGATCCTGTGTAGTTGTCGAGCAACTGAGCCACTAGACCACCAAACACTTATCAACTTAGTGTGTTATAAGAGTATAACATGTATGCATCGTCAACCAAAAAACACAAAAAATGCGTTATTTTCCGAAAACATAATCTGATCAAAAATTCCTGTTGTACTATTCCGGTTCACACCAATATACATTACTTAGAATTTTTTCACATTTTTAGTTTAAACCATCTGGGCTACAGGGTGTGGGACAAAAAAATTTTTGCACAATTTTGGCAAAAATCGCCTCAAAATAATGTATTTTGCAAAAATTAAATTTTGATCGTTAATCCACGCACTAAGGGCTTTCATTTGATACCCTACTCAGAATTTTAAAAAAATATTTTTTTTTTCGATGAGCACATATTTGTTTATATTTTTAGATGGATATGTTTTTTAGATGTTTTAGTATTTTTCCTATGTGCGGGTCAAAAAGTTGTACAAGCATGCCAATTTTCAACTCTCTAGGTTTAGCCGTTTGGCTACAATTTTTACCGAACAGACAGACAGACAGACAGACAGACAGACAGACAGACAGACAGACAGACAGACAGACAAACAGACAGACAGACAGACGACAAAATGACGGTATAAGGGTTTTTTGGTCATACCTACAAAACCCTAAAAAAGTAGATACCAAATACAAAAAGGTTGCTATAGAGTATAGGGAATAATATAAACAGATATGTCTTCAACGAAAATAAGTATTTTATGTAACCAGCATATAATGGAGACATATAACGAGAATGAAGTTTACCACCCGAGCCGTAGACGAGGGTTTTAATCATCCGAGTTAAATATAGCTATTATATGCGAGTCAAGTACAAAAATATTGTACTAGATAAAATCTACTCCGATCAGTGGCGAGGCGTGACTTTACTAGTTGGGGAAGCACAAACAAAATTCCGAGGGCACCAAAATTTTTATTGCAAAAAAAAAAGAAAATACATATATATTAGTGTACAAAGAAAAACTTTTAATTTAATTTTCAAATTCATATATAAATCAAAAATATGTTAATGAATAAAAAATTATAAAGAACAACAATAGTAGGTAATAATAATATAACATTAATACCTATATTTACTTATAAATAAAGTCCATTCTTCTAGTTTTTTTGCACAAATCATCTATAATATTATCGTAGTCTTTTTTTAGTTGCGATGTTAATCAAAAAAATTTAGATTAAAAAAATTAACAGGCACTACAAATTATTTAATTATCAACAATAGGGGATACGCATAAAATTTATATTTCCTTAAAACTATATTTTTTTGATATTTTAATGTTAGTTATGTCACCTAACACAACAAAAATCACATTTTAATTAATATTATAGCCAAATTTTTTAATTAAAATATTGTAAATTTGAAATAAGGCGACCACGCCGCGAAGGTTGCCGAGTAAATACGACTGAGACTGCAGCGGTTTGACGTCACAGATACAGACTAAACATAATCTTTACGTGTGTATATTGTATTGTTTGAGAGTTTTGTATTTGTTTTTAAACAATTTTTCACGCATTTATTATTAAAATAATTTATAAAATATATGTACTCACATTAAAATGGTCTTCACAAACATAAAGTTTACTTTTTTCTGAAATATCGGTTTTATTTCGCCTCATAGCTTTCAGCCACAAATTTCGCCTTTTCTGTTGTTTTTCGACATCAGGTAATGGTATAAATTATTTTTTTGGATTTCTAATTGAACTATTTGTGCACATCGGTACTAAACAATATTTTCGACTATGTTTCGAAGTACTGGGGCCTGGATCTTCCATATTTTATATATTTTAATATAAAATTTAATTCGGTAAACATGTATAAATTGTTTTTATAGAATTAAACTTTATTTTAATTAAAATCACTCTAACTTTACATAACCTATAAAAGTTATACAAACAAATAAGTTCTCAACAGACTATGTACGCTGGGTAGGCTAGTAGTGTCATGCGTCAGTTAGAAGCGGTATGAAGTCACACGTTGTTTTCGCGCGCTACATACATTTATGATTTTTTAAGCCTTCAAACTAAAAAAAAATTAAAAGTGTTTTTTATGTTTATATGCAACAAGAGGAATATAAAAAAAATTAAAAAAATCATGCCTATCCCCTATTAAACACAAAACAGTTTTTGTTTTTCTAGGTGCAATGTGTCAAACAAAACGATAAACATGTTATGCGTCAGTTAAAATTCTCCTACGTAAAAACTCACTGATTCCATTTGTTAGTTACAGGACTGAAAACTGCAACTTGTACCCTGCATACTGCAGACAGATAGATAGCGAGCGGCAGGTACTATTCAAGATTTCAGACGCACTTCTGTCTAGAGCGTTTTTCATTACTGTATTTCAATAATAATGCGGGTTCGTGCGCGTTTGCATTTTTTCGCGACAAGAACATTTTTAGACTAAAATGGGTAAAAATATAACACATATTTGGTTTTAAAATATTATATAGTTAATTTTTTTTTTAAATATAAAAGCTTACAAAAAGTAAGGGAAGCACTGCTTCCTGTGCTTCCATGGACGCTTCGCCACTGACTCCGATATAGTTTAAGCATTAAAAAATTAGTAAATTTAATTTAAAAACACAGAAGTTCTGAGCGTAAATTGTTTAACTTCATAACCAACGTTTTCAAGATGGTTGCCGAACCAACAGCTGATTGTTTTATACAACAATGTTTAAAATAATATTATTTATTATTTTATTTATTATAACTTATTTATTATAAATAATATTCTAGTTTAGGGCTGCCATAATTTTCGGACTACCGACCAGGACACCCCCCCCCCTCCCAAAAAAAAAACATCTTAAAAAAAACTTTTATCGACAATAATACCTTTATTATAAAAAATTGCACAATATTTTAAAAAAATAGAAAAATTTAAAGACAAAAAAAAATAATTAAAGTAGAGATTGATAATAGGTATTCCAAGAGCAAAACGTTGGGATCAATGGTGAATCATTTTGGAACACTCAGTTCGACTGGAAAAATTTGATGTTAGATTTGTTACACTAGCTGACTGGTACTCGGCATTACTCCGGAACATTTCGGACCTCGAATCTGTTATATAATTTATATATAGTATGTATATATGTATGTATATGTACAATACTATCGAAAAATAATTTTTTAATATGCATAAATTTTAAATCGACCGGGACAAATGACTCTTGGACCGGGACACTGGGACACAAACCTCAAAACCGGGACATGTCCCGGTGTACCGGGACGTATGGCAGCTCTATTCTAGTTACAAAGATGGTCGGTGTGAGGCGCAAATAGTGATTATTGTTGAGCGCCAAACATTTTAACTAATTTGCAGTGTAAAAAACGTTAATTTGGAGACTTGGTTCTATAAAAAAAAGTTAGTTCTAATAACCGTAATTCTAGTAATTTTTCTACTTTGCCATCAGAAAGTACCTAATCAAAAAGTTGCATAAAAAAGTTTTGTTTAAAATATTTTATGATTTTCAATAAAGAAGTTTTCAAACAAATCTGTATTATAACTATGATATGCAAGTGCTGACTCTTGCAGATGCAATATTTTTAGCGGATAATAATAAACTATCATTTGTAAAGCCGTCTTGACATCCAACATGAAAAATAATAATACGTTTACCTCTTGAAACCGGTGCATCTAATTTGCAGTTTTCTGAATTATCCACCCAACCCTTTTTCACAACATCGTGAGTGTCATGCCATGCTTCGTCGAGGTATATTATTGCACGTTTGTCTTCTCTGAACTTATTTATTTTCAGTAGGTAATAGTATCTTCATTGTTTAATTCAGGAGAATACATTATTGTTTTTCTGGCATTAAATATTTTAAAATGAATACCTAAACTTTTCACAATGCGGCGAAACGTAGATACACTATATTTTAAATCAATTTCATCTTCTAATTGCTTATATAATGTATCAATTGATGCTGGTTCTTTTTCTGCATATAATTGATAAATTTTTCTTTTGTCTATATCTTGAAAAAATGAATCATATTCTTTATGCTTTGCGTATTCTTTTGTTCTTCTGGTTTTCGCCTGTTTCAATTTGTACTGCTGACTTTATTTGATAATGCGATAATTTTGTAACATAACTGGTCATTTTAATTGCACAAAATTCTCCGAATAACTCCATACAATGCTTGTACACGTTAAATATTGCGATCTTCAAAAGTAATATGGTACAGACAATAACACTTTCTATCTCGCTAGTCCTCGAATATTTTGATCAACGTAACCTTGTATGTAGTAATCAGACAATTTTTATTGTCAAAACCAATGATCACGCCGGTATATCGCTGCAAAACTAAAGAAAAATTCTATTTGCAAATAAATATGATATCGCAAAAGAATCACGTTTTCGCAAATTTCAGATAAAAGAAAAAGTGGGCGAGCAAACTGACAGCTTAGACAGTTTGGAACACGCTTGTCTATGTCTGTTTGCCTTGCTATGTATGCCGTGCAGGTAAACATATCGATTTAAAACCATATTTAACTTCACACATTGCCCTGGGAGAATTGTTCTGCTACAGCAGTTTTTGTTGGTGTATTTTCACTATTATAAAACCGATTTAACTATTATAATGACAAATTTATAAACTGTTACAACTTTGGTAATGTTACTTTGAATAGTTGATTGTTTTACTTGGTGCAACTAACATATAAATAGTAGGTTCTTAAATAAAAAACTTTGTGAAGTTTCACAAAATTATTTAATAGTCATGCTAAATGCAACTGACTGCAGTTTCGGTATTAACTTGTGGTATGCCGGATATCCATAAAAAAGAAAAATCGTTATCCGGTCTGGAATCCGTATTGTCAAGGTGGATCTTAAATGGATATCATATAGGTACATTCGAATTATACATGATAGAACGCTTTATAGCGTTCATGATAATATCAATTAAAATACACAAATCCAAGCACATATAAGCATTTATTACTACGTCTATTTACAATCCGTCACACATATGTCATTATGTTATGGTTAGGGCATGTTTCTTAATTCAGCGCTAGATCTAGCGCATAAAGCACAAATCTAACAAACCGTTTCTTAATTCAGCGTAAAATTCTAGCAGGCTGTTTCTTATTACAGCACTAAATGTCTGCTAGGTACTAGCGCTAGACAACGAATCTAGCGGTTAATAAGGCTGCTAGCTGCTAGAGCTAGACATCACAATTTGACATTTGACGTAATAGTTTTCTGCTGTCACGCCTTGTTTATGTCAAATTTGTATATATGGCAATTCATAACAATAATTTGAAGAAGTTGTTTGATTACATAAAATGTTATCTTTACTAACAACTACATAACCTCCTTGAAACCTAGCAACAATCTAGCAAATCGCTTCTTTATTTTTGAAATTTTGTATTTAACGCATTAATCTAGCATCACAGCGAGCATCTAGCGCTAGAAGTTAGCACTAAATTGTTAGCTGAATTTAGAAACATGCCCTTACTAACGTAACATATTATAAAGGACGTCCAAGAATTAGATCTGATCCTTACACGGCCGTCCTGATCTTGCCGCGTCCTCGCGGCGTCTACAAATTAAACCTCGAACTCAGTGACTAGATCAACAAGCTCAGATACTCAGTAACTATGTATCAGTTTCTTTCATTCTAACATTTTTTATTTTTTTTTGAATTTCTTCAGATCTTTACAATTGTCATTTTCGGTACACTGCCCCTTGGTCTGTTATAAATCGCATTGGAAATTAAGCAGAACCTTACGGTTCCCACTATTTTATTCCTTGTTGGCGTTCTGCAATTGCTGTAACAAAAGATCTGCGCAAGCAAAGTGCACAGTATTACATAGCATGATGTGTATCAATTGTAAAATCTGTCATTTATATTAGCACTTTCGTCCAATATGTACCATTAGTACAGACTTAAGAGCAAGGCATCTTTGACACCTTACAAGCCAACTTTAACAACTTTTTGTCTGTGTTTCCACAATTACCACATCAGTTAAAAACTTAACTTAGTACTTTTGTATTATTGAACTTGAGAGAACTAAAATTTTTACGTTCATTTTGATTTACTTTTTCTAAATTTGCATTTCTGTAAAAGCTAGTTTTCTGAAATTACAAAATCTTTTCTTTTTAGCATACTCATAATAATAATAAAACTGTTCGATTTGCGTATTTAAAATGTCACTACCCGTGATTTTTGACATACGCGCAGGTTTCAATATATTTCGTAAAGAAATAACACACTTTTATTGAGACCGTAATTCTGTAATTCATACACAAAAAACTTGGTAAAACTATTTTACAAAATAAAAATAACAACTACTATTATCTGTCATTTGTCATATTTCATCTGATATTTGTCATCTGTCATCTGCCAATGCAAAATATAATTTTATCTAATATGATTCCATACAAGGAATATAATTAACAAAAACTCCAACAAAAACTCTTTGAATTACCTTGTTAAGTCTTTATCCAAAATTTCTAAATTACCAACAAATTAAAAATACCATACCTCAATATTCTCTTATTATTTGGTGTCAAATTTGCATACCTCTTTAGCTTATTCTTTATTTAACCTTTGCAATGTTATCGGAAAATTTATTTGCATCTTGTAGGATGTTTTCCTGCCCTTACTATTAGTTTTAACGTACTTTATCCAAATTCATTCTAGAACATTTCAACTTCTACGCATCACTGTGGCTCACCATAATATAGGCACGCAACGTTTTGGGGTTAATTATTTTTTTACAGTTTAATTATAATATAGCACTTGTGTTTTCCATTTTAAAAACTCTTGTCACCCAATTTTTGGCATTTCAGTTTATTTTTGCAACTGTCAATCTTTCTGTCATTTTTTTGTTTTTTTTTTTTTTTTCATTTTAATCATTCTCAAAACATTTTATGTATAAGCAGTTCACTTTTGTAAGAACAAACTAAGAGGGAATTTTGTTTTCAATAGTTTGCACCTTTGAAGCTGTATGTCATGTTGGTATTAAAAAATGTTACTTTTTTAAAATGTCGATCCAATTGACATATGTCATAATGAAAAATTATATCTTAATTATAATGATCATAACCTTATCAACCTAAAGTCGGTTTTACAGCGTAAGGAAAATTTTTAATTGACATTTAAAGTCAGTAACACACCATTAAAGTAGCTGTTGGGTTATGGAACTTTAATTGGTAGGGGAGGAAAGGGTTGGCTTTTCGCGGGTATTTCAAATGCTTCAGTGGATATGGTTGTAAGCATAATTAAATGTTATTTTTAAATGAAACAATTGCTATGATTTATTTTGTCTATTTTTAATATTATTAACGACAACAATATTAAAAATAGACCAAATAAATCATAACAATTGTATCATTTAATAATAACATTTTATTATGTTTACAATTAAGAACAAGCAGTTAGGAATTATACAGAAACAGAAAAACACTAACTAGCAGAAATAATTATTTATTAAGTAGACTAACATATAACATAATATTTACTATGGTCTATTTCAAAGTAGAAAAATGTGTGTAAGAAGATAGGAGCTGTTTGTCCTTGCTTCGGATTGGTTTAAATCGTCATCCCTATTACACTGTAAAAATATTGTTTTTAGCCCAAGATGTTCAGTGTCGTACATTGGAAATATATATTATTTATATTATTTAATTTTTCTCATATATTTTGTTATTATTTACATATTTAGACTTTTATTTATATTCTTGGCGTAAATTTTATGGAGAAAATTTTCCATGTAATTTGGTTTTACGCAGTTATATATTTTTTAGGTTATCTGACATATAAATATTTTTTGACACTTGACATTTAACAGATCAAGAGAGAGGACTAATGTGAGGACAAAAGACAGCCCAGCTGATTGTGCCCAAAGAAGAAGTTATTGATATAATTATTAGACCTTCATATATACATATATTTTTAATTTTTATTTACAATAATTATTTAAATAAGAAACTTTAGCTCTGAAGATATATTGTTTGTTTTATTGCTTTGTTTAAACTCTTTTAGCCAAATCTCTTTTTATATATAGTACATAATTTTTAAAATTAATATTTTTTTAACTTTTTCAAATTTCCCATAAAACTGAATTTATGTCGCATAAATAACGTAAGTGTATTATCTGCCTTTTTTATATTAAAAAAAAATCACTTGCTAACCCAGTTGCTACGCCCATGCCCTAGTTGTAACTTATTTTAAATTTCCCGCTATACTGTATTTGATCAGTGTAAATCGTACTCGGTTCGCAGCGCTATCTACTTTTTTCTACTTTGAAATAGACCATAATAAGTACTTAATATTTATGGACACTTCCATAGACATGCCATCCAATTTTTGATTTCCAATGTTCCTCATCCACGTTTTATACAATTCTGGAGCCACACGTGTCTTCGGGTTTGGAAAGCGATATCTTGTAGGTTCACTATTATCACACCCCAAAACAAAGCATTTAACACCCATTTTCCGAATTAAACAATGAAATTACAAAATTACAGAAGACGATTTTGACACTAATTACAGATTTTGACGCTAATGACAAAAGCCGGGACAGGCAACATCCTGTCATGCACGTAGCTATAGCAACTGGCAGCGACTGGGGCGCTATTCGTGTTGGGTTATGAAACGTAATATGGTTTTCGTTTTGCCATTAGAGTTTCACCCCCTTGTGTTATCGTTACTAACGTAACATATTACAAAGTGCGTCCAAGAATTAGATCTGATCCTTAAATACATATAAGCTTACATATAAAAATGCTCAAGGTGGATTAAATTTTACTCTGATGTTCATATTGATATTTAGTCGAGCATCACACTACTTACTGGTTATTTTCGAACGGTCTAGTATGCATTCAATATTAGAGTAAAATTATTCGTCTAAATATTTGTTGAAAAGAAGATGCAGCGCTTCTAATACTGATTCGCTTCCTTTTTCTTGAGCTCCCACCGTGAGTTCAAAAAGAAATCACATAAGGGTTTGCTATGGAAAAATAAAATAATGTCTACTGCAAGCTTTTTATTCTATTCTATTTAATTTTCTTATGGCCTAGGCACACAGCCTTTCCGCCAGTTTTAACAAATACATTTAATTACAATATAATTTTACATACAATAAATAATTAAATAATAAATATAAACAATTATATAAAACATAACAATTTGATTTTCATAAAATAAATTTAATCTTAAGTTGAATATTGGAAGAAGTTAAAAATTCATATACAAGCGTAGAAGTTTCAGAGGAAGGGTTAAGTAGGATATTAGAAAGGGACATGGGACCATTATATTTAACAGACTTAGATAGGTTGGTGTAGAGAAGATTGCAATTGTAGATGTTGCTTTATATAACAATTGACTAACGTTTACGCACAGCCTTTATAATCATTAAAATTGGAAATTATAATTTTTTGATTTCACAGGTAAATAAACATAAAAAACTAAAGAAGCTGTTCAACATGACCACCGTTTTCCTGTAGACACAAATTGACTCGTATTTTCATATTATTAAAAGCATTTATAAGAATTTGAGGAGATATATTAAAACACTATTCGGTAATTCTGTTTTGTAGTTCCTCGATATTGTTAATAGGGGTCTTGTATACATTATTTTTCAGATTAGTAATCTAAAACGGTCAAGTCTGGTGATCTATGTGGAAATTATGGATTTGAACGTAAACTAATTATTCGATCGTCAAAAAATTCACGAAGATAATTGATGGTCTCTTGAGCGATGTGGGCAGTCACACCATCCTGTTGGAAGTAGCCTTGCTGGAGCTCATCCTCATGAAGCTGATTAATAAATTCACGTACAATATTCCGGTATCTCTGAGCAGTAACAGTTTCGTGGAAAAATATGGGTCCGATAATACGTCTTCGAGACACAGCAATCCAAACACTAACTTTCAACGGGTGAAGGGGAGTTTCGCGAAAAGTATGAGGATTTTGAGCACGCCATAACCTCATATTTTGTGAATTTATATACCCCGAAAGGGTGAACCAGGTATCGTCAGAAAAAAACGTTAAATTCAACCAATCATCATTATTAATTAAATTTTGTTGGAACCAGTGGCAATACACAATTCGCCTGTGTGATCTGCTGACAGCAACTCATGTAAAGCAAGAATTTTGTATGGGAACAGATTTAAATCTTTTTTGACAATATATAGTATGGCACTTTCCTAATGATAAACCAGTATCTTGCGAAAGTGTATGTAGGTGGGTTGCTCATTCATACGTTGACGAACATCATCAACTGTACTTTGAGTACGAACTCTTGGCCTTCCAGTTCTATCTCTATGAGTAATGCTCCCTGTATCTCGGAATAAATCAACACATCTTCTAAGTGCGCTGTAAAAATCTCCTTCAAGGAAAGCAATATCTGGAAATTGTAGCTGAAATTCCTCTAAACATGACACCGCACTGTAAATCCATTCGCCGTTCTCTCGAACAATATTGCGAAAGTATTATTGTATCATAATTTTTTTGTGTTTTATTGTAAAAACCATTACAATTGTAGCTTAATTGAATTTTCAATATAAACTTATGATAACAACAACAGTGATGACAGTTGATTGATTCTAAAGCTTGTTGTTGACCACAGATCACCCAGAGGCTGTTGACATTACTTTTATTTTCCAAAGTAACCCTTATGTCATTTCTTTTTGAAATCATGGTAATATAATGTTATCTTCTCCAGAGCTTCGATTGTTTTTTTATCTCTTTAATCGCTGCTTCTGTTTCATATTTAGTTATCTCTGGCAAATCTTCCGACTAACTAATTTATGTTGACTAGGGGATTGGCTAGTGATTCTGGCTTTCCTGACTTTTATATAGATGTTGGTAAAAGTCTCTAATAGTTTCTAACATCTCTTCTCTATTTCTGTTTGCACCACAAGAGTCCTATGTTTCATACATTAGTGGTTTATTATGAGCTAAATTATTTCTTATAACTTTCATGCTCTTGTTGCTCTCTACAGTTTCTTGTACTCTAGCCTAGTGTTATGGTTTCTTATATCCTATCTCACATTCTTCTCTTGGCTGTTGGTATGCTTTTCCTTCAGAATATCTCGTCTTTTGTTTATCAGATCAATAGTTGCATCTGATATCTCTCTACTGTTATCCGCTTGGGCAGTGCTAGCTTGATTCCAGACATCATTCACTGTTTGAACTAACGTCTGGATTCTGCTGATAAGTAATTGTAAATGTCTGTAATTCGCTCCATCAAAGAAAACTCAACAAAACATCAAAACATTGACTGCCATCTTCTTGTAAGCATATAAATAACGTTTCAAAGATTCCTGTTACTTAACGGCGCATGCTTCAAGGACCGACAAGTACTAAGGATGGGAAAAAAACATCGATGTATCGAAAACATCGATGTTTGTTTTTAAAACATCGATGTTTTTACCATCGATGGTCAGCTGGCGATAGTATCGATAAAACATCGATGTCTACTACCGATGTCGATGTTTAAACTTTGAAATTCAGAAACTACCGCTAGAGGCGCTGGAATCAAAAATTAAATTTTTATTAAAATTAGTACACAAAATATAAGCGCCATCTATTGTGATATAACAATACTAATAGTGTTAGTTTTTATTCTTCTTAGCAGTTAACAGAATACGAAAAAATAAGAAGAAACATCTAATTTTTGCAAACAATGCGAACGACCAACGACGCCAACACTCTTTTTCTTTTTGAGTCTTGTTGACACTTTCCCAGTTGTTATTCCTCTAATCCCTAGATTTTTGTAAGTTGTCATTAGATATTTTTTATATATATATATTGAAGTTGGCTTTTCCTGAACAAAATGATCAAAAGCTTTAATTAATCGGTAAAAGTAACTAGAATTGAAAATCTAGTTCCGCCTGAAACAAAGGAACAGACTTTATTTCAACTTAAAAAGTATAAAAATAATTGTGTATGACAGTGTTATTTTTATGTTAAATAATATAAAATTAACATTAAGATTACTATATTAGTATTGTAATAAAATTCAATATTTCATTTTAGAAATGTAAAAATAGTAAGGTCTGTTCCTTTGGTTTAGGCGGAACTAGATTTTCAATTCTAGTTACTTTTACCGATTGATTGAAGCTTTTGATCATTTTGTTCAGGAAAAGCCAACTTCAATATATAAAAAAATATCTAATGACAAATTACAAAAATGAAAATTGCGGTTAGTTCCGCCTTATCGTTTGGAATAGACTGTAGGTACAAATTAGTATTATTATATTGGGTATAATAATATTAATGTGAAATTAATTACTATTAAAAAGGAATATTTCTATTTCAAAATCTAATAAATGCTTTTTGTGTATTATGTGTTACTTTCTTCGTATTTTATCTTTACATTATTAAATAAAACCTATATAATATAAATAAATAGCTTTTTTTAATATTAATAAAACATCGATGTTTCCGATACATCGATGTTTTTCCTTCGATGTTTTTTCAACATCGATAGTAAGGCACCGATGTTAACATCGATGTTAAACATCGATGTTTTGCCTTCGATGTACAACCCTAACAAGTACCAACAGCGTTTTATGTGTCCAGGTACATTTGAAAATAAGACAATATTTATTTTCGCTGGTCGGCGCAAGTTAGTAAGCGCTTATAGGCGCCGGTAATATTCTTTCTGCGTGTTCTTACTCTAAGTTGGCATCTTTTGTTTTGTAGGAACAGCGCGATACGTCAAACTATCGCTTCAAAATCGTTCGTTTTTCTACTTGAACGCAAAATCCGTATCTGTATCCGCGGACCAGAACACAAATAATCCAAATGCACTTGAACTAAAATTTGTTTAACATTTGATAGTAAATATAAAATAGAATAATAAAAATAGTTAGAATATAAAATAGACATATTTAAAAATAAATAAATTTGTGAACCAAAAAAACATAAGGGTTTGGAATAAAACACTTAAAAATGGAGACCCCTCTTGCCTCTTACTGGGGGCGCCCATGGTGTTAACCATTATCAAAGCTACGATGTAGCTTTGAAACTGCAGTCAGCGTGACTAATAAACAATTCTGTGAAACTTTACAAAGTTTTTCATTTAAAAACCTTTTACCTTTGAAAACGTTATTCCATCAAATGTGTACGAATGGCTTACAAGGGAACAAAGAAAATGATCATTTCAGTTAATTTATTATTATGATTAAATATTAGAGGTGCAAAATTTTTAGTATATATATATTTTTTAAGATTTCTATGTTTTTTCTTAACTATAGGGGAAAAATTTTAAGATCGTAGCGCCACGCGGATTTTTTTGAAACCATTCTAAATCAGATACCACTTGACATTTACTAGTAAATAATAGCGAAAAGTGTATCAAAAAACGACAAAAAATAAATAATTGTTTGGGATTTTCTGATTTTGTGAAGTGACATTACTTGTAAACATCTAAAATACTACATTTTGTGATCTGATTTTAAGTTATGGCGGTTTTCCATTGTCGATTATTTTAACTATATTGGGGGAAATAATAATTCCCGTGTTGTTTACCAAGGGGTATAAATCTACAATGCTGGGCATATAATATTGTGTGGAGTCACTGAAAAAAACAGAGAGTTCATAAAGATTTATGCATTATGCCTATAAACTTGTGCATTATAAACCCACACACAATAACAAGAATTTTCAAGATATGCGATAATAAATACAAAATTGAAAATATTTTTTGTAGTCACTATCATTAAAATGTAATGAGTAACTTTGATACAAGGGTTCACTTTTTTTCCAATTTTTAAATTGTTTATCTAAACATCGCGTCGATTCCTAACCTCTTGCTTTCCCAATTTTGTTTTGAAACCATACGGTGTCTGATATTAGTGGAAACAAATGAAACGATATTTCCGGGTTTCTTCTTTTCAATGAATTGCACATAGGCACACAACAATATGTATTATACATTTTTCAATGATTATAATAAAACTTTAAAAACAAACTTCATACAAAACCAATACACAAAACGAAATGTTATATGATGTACACAAGTTCATGAAACGCTCACCAGATGGTAGGGTGCTTAGCTGCAAATCCCTATAGTTTGTTTAGAATTGACGCAAAATAATATATCATTGTGACAAGTGAAAAGTATTGCCTTCATTGATTTTAAATTTTAATAGCATTTTAATGTCATGTAAAAAGGTGGGATTCAGCGCTGCCTATTGTGTAAAATGTTAAGTCCTTTATCTTACACAATAATACTGTTAGACACAACGATGTTTATTTTCAGTTGCATATTACTGAATGAAAAGATTTGTTGCTTAGTTTCCGGTTCATATGAATATGTCCAAGTTTCGTAACTTGTAACGATGTTATATACAGATTGTGCAGTGCCTAGGTTGAATTTTTTTAGCATTCCCTTACACCAATCAACTCGAGCCTTTTTTTGAGCTTCGGTCAAATTATGCGGAATCCATCGGGAAAAGATCTTTTTCACAGCTAAATGTTCATGCAAAATCGAATGTATTGCAGTCTGCGATATGCCAAAAGATGCCTCTATCTCACGGTAAGTTACATGCCAATCTTCTTTATGAAAAGGGGTTTGATTAAATGCTGGCTTTTGTTTAAAAACATAGGACCTTTTTCTTAGATAATTATTTTTTTTACTTACTTAATAATACTGTTAAACAAAAATGAACTTATTTTTTGTGACATGGACAAAACATGGTGTATCCCACTTAAAATTTGACCTAAAAATCGAAAATGATCTCAATTTTTTTGCTATGAGGTATTGTTGGTTTTTAACGAAATATAGCGACAGACGTATAATTATTAATTTTAACTTACCTCAAAATGTTGTTTTCGATATTTTACGTCGATATTTTGTTTCTGATGCATCCCTTATGAATGTCCAACAGTAATCAGCAAGCAAAATTTGACCTCCATTTATCCTGATATCGCTTTTCCGTGGAGAAAATATCTTGGTGGAACTGTTTCCAATGTTCATCACAGACTGCACGCAGATCTTTTGGGAAGTTATCTAGATGAGAGTCCAGAAAGTGAATTTTTAAAGACATCCTACATCCAATTTCTTTGTTGACATCAAGTGGTTCATTCACGATATCTCTGTAATTTTCAACTCTCACGTTTCCACGAAAATTTGAAACAATTGTTTTAAAAGCTCTCCAAGCTCTTCTTTCAGCTTCATTTAGCATACTGTCAAATACATCATTTCTCATTATTTCTCTTATTTGTGGGCCCACAAATATGCCCTCTTTAATTTTTGCTTCACTAATTCTCGGAAATTTTTGTTTTAGGTACAAAAACTCTTCCTTTTCTTAGCCCAATTTAATATGTAAAGGTGGCAAAATACGTTTTTGGGATCGACCAGTGGTTTATTTCTAACGTTTTTTAGTCCAAGAGTTAGTGCCTGACGTAGTGGCCACTCCTTCTGTATAGTGAATTACTTAGAACTCAAAAGTAACCAGTCTCGGGTCACGACATAGAAATTGCAACAGATTCGGATACCTGTAGTTTACTAATGGACGCAATCTATTTTGAAGCATACTTTCAGACCTGATAAACAAGAATAATCTGATCTTAACCACCGTCACCGCAGTTACATGTCGTGAATTGACGCAATATGAAAATGTTGCATATTGTAAAATGTAAATTTGTCTGTTACAGAAAATCTATGGGTGAAAATCATACGTAATGAGCTCATTACGTAACAGCTCAGCGGTGTGTAATAAAAATGAGGGGGGAATGTGCTACATTTACCTTTTTTGTTTTTAGTCATGGCTTGTATTTTAGAAGTGAAGATCTTTTGTTTTTAATCGGGCCTTATAGCCCTACCCTTATTAAACAAGCTTGTTTTCGGAGTCCCCCCCCCCCAATACTAAGTTCGTGCCTGCTAAGTGCAGCAGTACTGTTTGTGGTTATTACGTGTATTCTAGTGTTGAATTTTTGTTTTACTGTAAATAGAAGTTGTGAAAAACTATAAAAGCATAACAAATTGTAGCGTTTTTGGCTACAACTCAAGAAAGGACAAAAATTGGTTTCTTACTGTTTTTACCTTTCCTAATAAAAATGGATGAAAAGTTAATATTAAGTCCAAATTGGAAAAGATTGGGAAAAGCAACTGATACTATGCGAGTCTGTTCATTGCATTTTTTGCTAGATGATTGCAGAAAGACAAAACTGCACTAATATGCTTGCACTTGTTACTTGCACCTGCTTTACATATGCAAGTTGTAGATTTAACTTTTAGTTGCTCCTATCCAACTAAAACTAATTTTATTTCATGAGGCACCAAAAATGATGCACTTGTTTACAAACAGGATGCATATATATTGTAAATTTAGATGATTGACACTCAGCTTCTAATGTATTACATAAAATTACGTGCCCGGCATTCAGTGGCGGTGAAAGGCAGGGGCGACAAGGGCACTGGGGAAAAAAGTTTAAAAAAGTATAATGTAAACAGGCTTTATTTCATTTGAAAAGAAAAACATCACGGTTCGTATCTAGAGGTCAAAATAGGATATGAAAATAGTTGTATATCGAAAAATTCGTATATTGAGAGATTTGTAAGTCGAGGTACCTCTGTATTAGCAAATTTACTCAGGCATAATTAATATTCCATTAAAATGTTAAAATATTTAAATTGCAACCATCTAAATCAAAAAAATATGTTTGAAATAAGATTGCGAGTACATAAACTCCCTTCTTCGGCACGCCAGTGCATATTTTAAAAAAGGGCGCAGTTTGGTGGGTTTGCCTCGGGTGCCAAAAGAGCTAGCGTCGGCTCTGCCGGTATTTAACACCTACTCATTTACAAATTACACTTCTACTGGCATAAAACTTTAAATACTGTAATTTGATGCCAGCTTTCTGTTATACGCCTAGATTCAAGTTTAGGGCTTAAAATTTAAAAAATGTTACAAATATATAGTCGTATTTAATAAAATAAAAACGTATAGTAACGTTCGCTATGAACAAACTGACGTCTAAGTTCTAATGTTACCAATCATATTTCCTTCGATCACAGTGCCTTCACCGGTAATATCACTTCTCAATAGGCTGTCCACTACTGTAATATTTATTAGACTGCTTAAAATTTGTTAACTGACTTCTTAAAAGGAAAACAAAATACGGCAGAAGCAGTTATAAGAATTACAAGTAATGCCAAGTAATCATTCATAATCTATTTAAACTAAATTCATATAAAAACGACATCAATTTAATGGTATCATTGACGCCCACCTAATGTGCAAGTGTCAAATATATAGTCCCATTAGACATGTGCGTTGAACATTGCGTTCTACATGGCCACAATATGGATGGGCGTGTTGCATGTGATTCACTAATCTATATATGTAATAGCTGAGGTGTCTGTCAGATGTCCTTCCAGAGGTTTTTTGCGTACTTCCCGGTGACCTAGAACAGTGTTCTTCAACCCGTGGTCCGCAGAAAATTGCTGCCGGTCCGCGAAATATTTCGACCGAATCATGTAGATCAGCGGTCCCAACCTGTGCTCCGCGTGTATTTCTCAGGGGCTCTGCAGCCGTTCCAGGAAATAAGATAAATAAAAATTAAATAAAATTAAAAGAATTAGAAATAAAAACAGAATCAATATAAGAAAACTGGAAATTACTCTAGCCGGTTTATGACTCTATGACTAGCTGGAATGTGATCGGCGAGATGCATTTTTGTTTGAATAATCTGCGTGTATTTTGATTATTTGCCAGTGGCGAATTAAGTTGCTTGGGGGACCTGGGCGGTAAAATTAAAATGGGCCCTCTATTATTTTAAATAGAAAAGAAATATTTGTATATAGGCTTCGGTGCCCCCCCGGCTTCGTGGGCCGCGGGTGGCCGCCCATTCCGCCCACCGCTTAATTCGCCTCTGTTATTTGCTTCATTTTATAAAAATCTGTCTATCTATCTATATGTGAGCTGTGAAAGAGAAAAGGGAATTTAAATTAACTGAAAAACTACCCCCTCCCCCGTGACATTACTTCTAAACACCATTAATTTGTACGCCATAGGGTAGGCCTAAATTAAAGAACAGAATTAAAGCTGCAAATGCATCGTTTTTTGCACTTGGTCCGCTTTTCAAAACGAAACTATTGTCGAGGAGCACCAAGATCCAAAATATTACGCAGAATCTTTGGTCCCATTCAAATTAATGGTGAATAGAGAATCCGTAAGAACAAAGATATCCGAGAAAGTTGGGAACCACTGATGTAGATGCACACTTCTATTCACGAGTATATAGCACATTTTTTTAGTCGACGCAGAAGCTAATTTTTGTGTGAACCATGATTTATTTAATATTTACTAGCCCCAATACAACGCCTCTCGCGGCTATTTTTCATACTTCTGAAGAAGTTAGTTCTTTGGGATAGTCGCTTATAAGAGGAAGATATAGAAATGTTTCCACTTTTGGAAGAATTTTTTATTACTGATGTCAACTAGAAATTCATATTCAACATAATAAGTCAATATTTAAGAGCATTAGCTGAAAATTTTAATAAGTATTTCCCTGAAAATGAGGATCCTCGTAAAGGTAACCTCTGGATTAATAATCCATTCTTGGAAGTCATGTTCACTTGATCCTCGTGAAAAAGAAAAGCTGATCGAGTTGTCTTCTGATGTCACTCTGGTGTCCAGACATAAAATGCAATCATTGTCTCAATTTTGGAAATCTCTAGAAAAAGAATATCCATCTTTGAGTTATAAGGCTATCAAATTATTTGTCATTTTTTCGACTTCCTATTTGTGCGAAAATATTTTTTCAGCCATGTTAATAATAAAAACCAAACAGAGAAATCGAATGGATGTTAACGCAGCGCTTCGTCTTTCAGAAACAACTTTGCAGCAACGTATATCAACGTATATGAGGTGTTGTTGGTTTCTAAAGAAATATAGCGATAGACGTATTATTATTAATTTTAACTTACATCAAAATGTTGTTTATGATGTTTTACGTCGATATTTCCTTTCTGAAGCATCCCTAATTAATGTCATCCAGTGTTCATCAAGCAAATTTGGGCTCAATTTACCTTGATTTCGGTTTTCCATGGCGGAAATGTCTTGGTGGAATCGTTACATTCTACATACCCATTTTTTGGTAGTCAGCAAGTACTTCATTCACGATATCTCTTGATAGATTTAAGTCTCGAACTAAGTCATTAAGTTCAACCTGCGATATCAGATGTGGCTCTGTTGAACATTTTGGTACGTTAAATAAAGAATCAGTTTCGATTTCTTTTACGAATTCTGCGTGGCCACTTGAAGAATCAACGGATTCAGGTTCTTCTTCATCTCCAAATCCAATATTCTGGTCGTTTTGAGACAAGAAGTTCATTATTATGTTCGACGGGTCATAAAGTTTAGAATACTGCATAGTATGTTTAGACTTTGGTCCAATAACTCTTATATTAGTGAGGCAAAGTGTATTTTACGATTTGCGTCTTTCAACCAACCTGTTAACAACCTTACACAAGTCTTACAACATATATGAGGGGTCCATGTTTTGTATTGGTTTCTAACTTTAAGTTCGAAATAAAGTGTGTAAAATTTTCGCACAACCGTGGTGAAATTACGTTTTTACGATTTAAAAGTCAACTCTCCGCATACACAACAAAAAGTGTTGGCACTATTTACGCACTGCCTAGACATTATACTTAAAGTTAAACAAAATCAAAGTAAAAGAAAAAATATACCAGGTCTACAAGTATGAAATGCGTTTTTTTTTTATAAATAAAACACATTAAACTCAAAAGAACAGTAAAAGTTTATTTATTCAAAGAGTGCTTCATTAGAAGTTATACATTTTTCCCATCTTTCAGGCAATTTGTGAATACCTCGCCAGTAGAACTCTTCCCCTTTCCCCGCAAACCATTCATCTAGCAATTCTTTCACATTTTCATATGAACAAAAGTGCTGCTCGGCAAGTGCGTGACCCATCGATGCGAACAAGTGGTAATTTGAAGGGGCCAAGTCTGGTGAGTAACCGGCATGGGGTAGCACTTCCCACCTGAGTGCCTCCAATGTGTTTCAAACTGCTTTTGCCTTATGTGATGAAGCGTTATCGTGAAGAAACATTACCTTGTGCTGTCTTCTTTCGTATTCTGGTCGTTTTATGAGCAGCGAATGGTTCAATTCGATCAGTTGTTGTTGGTAGCGTTGGGTATTAACTGTTCCACCAGGTTTTAACAATTCATAATAGACCACACCCTTTTGGTCCCACCAAGTACAGAGCATTGTCTTTTTGCCAAAGCGATTCGGTCTTGCAGTTGATGTGGATGGTGAGCCTGGGTTCACCCATGATTTTTTGCGTTTGGGATTTCCAAAATAAATCCATTTTTCATCGCCCGTAATGGTACGATGCAAAAAAAAAACTTTCTTTTGTATCGTGCAAGCAAAATTTCACAAGTGTTTTTGCGTTTTTCCATCTGCCTCTCATTTAATGCATGTGGAACCCATCTGCCGACTTTCTGGATCTTACCCATCTCTCGTAGGCGATTGGAAACAACTTGTTAAATAACGCCTAACTGCTCTGCTAGTTGTTTTTGTGATTGACTATCGTCTTCCTGTAGCAATGTTTCCAATTTTGTATATTCATATTTTTTTGGAGGTTTTCCATGTTCTTTGTCTGTAAGATCAAAGTCACCACTTTTGAAACACCGAAACCATCGTTCACACGTATCTTGCGATGGAAAATATTCACCATAAGCTTCTCGAAGCAGTCGGTATGATTTAGCAGCAGTTTTTTTCAAATGAAAACAAAACAATAGTACTGTCCGCGAATGATCTTTATTTGGCACAAAATTTGACATTTTTAACACAGTAAAACAAAACTATATTAACACTTTTCAAATTATAACCTATACGCATTTGACACTTAATGATAACTTAACAAAACGCCATATGTGTTGAAACTTTGAACTATACACTCTGTTGCCGCGGCAAGTTTGAAAAAAATTCGCATTTCATACTTGTAGACCTAGTAAATTACTTAGAACTCAAAGAGATACAACGCGATATAAAAAATACAACAGATAGTGGTACCTGTAGTTTACTAATACACGCAATCTATTTTGAAGCATACATTAAGACCTGATAAGTAGGAGTAAATTAATCTTAACCAGTTGTATTCGTTACCGCAGATACATGTCGTGAGTTGACGCAATATGAAAATGTCGAAATATAAATTTGCATGTTACAGAAAACCTATGGGTAATAGAATAATTCAGTTTTCAGATTTGTTTTCAGCGTATCAAAATATATGAGTAGTACCTAAAAATTGCTATGTCAGAAATAGTGTGTTTATCAGTGTAATAGTGAGAAATACGTGGTTTCAATAATTACCGGCCTACCGGGAACTCTGCGTCCTGTAGGTCCAGTCCACCACTGGTTTTACCCACTTTGTACCAAAATTGGTGAAAATTGATCTCTCTGTTGATCTTAGTATAACCAACAAATAAACAAACAGGTAAACAGACAGATATTCCTTTTTATATACAAGAGATAACGAGAAATGTGAACTTGAAAATGGGAAGTCATAATTAATTCTGGTACTTGATGTTTAAATTTATTTTAAATACGCTATTGATTTACAAGTTATATTTTTCTATTAATAGAATGTAAATATATTTTAGTAGTTCCTTGCGTTATGTTAAACAAAATTTGATAGATTTTATAGTAAATTTTTAAATACACACGAATAATTAAATATGCACGAGACCTACAAATTATGTTCGCTGACTATTTTTTATTTTCTTAATTATTTAATTCTCGCTCCCACTCTACTCTTGAACACTGTCAGTTTATTAGATATTTGGCATCACCCTCACAAATTCTTCAGTTTTATCTTTAGCAAGTGTCTTTTTAGCTCTATAAAGGTGCATTATTTCCAGTGGCGGCTGGTACATAAGAGCTGCAGAACTGCGGCTCCCGCAAAATTTAATGAATTTAACATTAGAGACGATTTTTTTCGCTAACTTTATTTTTTTTTTAATTTACTGAATTTTTAGTTAAAAACCCTCACTGCTGTTATGCGTCGTGCGTAAAACAAATAGTTCGTCTATAAGTTGTGATATGAGCAGTGACTCGATGTGCTGCGTGCATTGGTAGCACCAATTGCTTATTGTATCGCGGTATTTGGCATTAACGGGGGTATCGGCGGAGTACAGGAAGTATACCTTCTTTCGGATCTGCATACGTTTGCAGTTAAAAGCTAGCAAAGTGGACGCTTGATTACAGATATTTTTGTATTTTTAAATTTCATTATTTTTTATAATAATCATAATAATAATAATATTATTTAATATCACATACAATACACAATCATTAATAGACAGTCAATCAGATAAATTACAATAACATGATGATAATCGATACACAAAAGTTGTAAATTAAGTACTCAATAAATTCCTCAAAACTATACATAGGGTTTTCAGTCAATAAGTTTTTAATTGTTTTTCTAAATTGTACTGAACTTAATTCTTTGGTAAAAACTGGTAATGAATTCATAAACTTTATAGACTAATAGTTAATACTATATCTTGATTTAATTATTCGTGTAAAATTGTGGTAAATATTTGATTTATTACGTGTGTGTAGTTGTGAACGTCTTAAGAGATAAAATAATTTAGGTTTTGATGGGCATATACTAAACAGTGATAGATAAACAGTGATGGTAGCGTCATGATTCTAAATTCTTTAAAGAGTAATCTACAATCGGCTCTATAAGCTGCATTTCCCATCACTCTTATTGCTCGCCTCTGTAGTCTAAAAACTCTTTCAGCAGAGGCAGAAGAAATAACGCAAAATACGTAATTAATAAAACATCCCTTGTAACAGATTTTTGTAGGTTTCTTAGAAGATAGATAGTTTTGCACAATTTCCCACATATTTGGGCAACGTGATGGTCCCATATCAAATGAGGATCAATATGGACTCCTCAAAATTGAATGCAATCCGGATTATCATAGTTATGATTTTTTATTGTTATGAGAAAAACTTAAATTTTGTGTTTTCTTTTCATTTAATGATAATTTATTTGATAGAAACCAGTCTTTTGCTTTACATAAATTATCACTAGAAACATGTTGCATGTAATTCAGAGATCATCTTGTTATAAGGGTCGTAGAATCGGCATATAAAATAGATTTCGTCTTAATAGCAGAAGAGAAATCATTGAAATAAATTAAAAATAGTAACGGACCTAAAATTGAACCCGGCGGTACTCCATACATAATATTGAGCTAATATGACTTGGAATTATTTATACATACAAACTGTTTTCTGTTTGTTAGATACGATTTTATAAGTGAACAGCTACTGTGATTGAAACCGTACATAGCGAATTTAGCAAGTAATATATCATGCGATGCACAGTCAAAAGCCTTGATTAAATCCAAGAAAGTAGATAAGCAAAACTCTTTAGCTTCAAAACATCTGGATATTTCGAGAATAAATTCCAAAATAGCTTGTGTAGTGGATCTATTTTTCCTAATACCAAACTGTGACTCACTAAAGAGATTATTGGATTCGAAATAAAACGTTATCTGATTAAAAATAATGTTGTGTGCACGCAAAAATAATGTAATTAAAGTTCTATTAAAATAATACAATAATTTTCTATACAGCATAATAGTGCGGAAGAGTTCCAAGCATTAAACGATTTTATTTACGGCAATTTGTTTTTAAATCTTTTAAACGATTAAACTTCATCACGAAAACAACCAATTACTATACAAGTGAAAAATAATATAAACAATAAAATTAGATATACATGCTTTTGGTAGTGTTTGCTTCATCTCGCGTAAGTACTTTCCCATCTACTTTCATTTTCGTAGTTGTACTTCGTGCCAAATTCTTGTTTGGCCTGTTATCTCTGACAATTCCTGGTTGATAATAGTTTTAGGTCAATAGATTTCCATTATTCTTTTTAAATATTTATTGACAAATGTTTACAATTTACTGGACATCGTTCCATTTGCCCATCATCATTGGCGCGACAGTCTGAGGTGAGCCTAGGTCTTTTGTTTACAGTATTCATGACCATATTTTTAATCTGTGTACATTCAGGAGTAATATGGTCAGTAATGCGTAAATTTTTTTAGCGTACTCAGAAAGGCACCTACAGTTTATTGACAGTTGCCAATGGCTAAGCAGAACCTGTATGCTTATCCTTGCCTAGCGGTCAAAAAGCAAGTATAAACGATTTAACGTATAATATATTAAAGTATAACGAAGGCTTGCTATGCGTTTCATTTACTAGCCAAGTATAATAGAGCTAGTGTAGACTTGACATTAAACAGAGTTCAATACGGAGTTTTGTTCTCTTGCTAATATGGACAGAAGACCAGAATGTGTTCATTGTAGTAAAAACCAGCTTTGCTTTCTGAATAGTAGACGAGATGTCCTCGCTGGTGCCTCCATTTGCTGTAACAGTACTGCCAAGGTAGATTTAAAATGTTCTTTCTATAGTTGTTTCTTGCAGCTGAAGGTTCTGAGTGCTTAAGGTGTTAACGCGCATTCTTTTTGTTTTGCTTACATATAAGTTACCACGTTGGTAAGCGTGTTTTCTTATATGCTATTTAGAATGAACTGTATATACTCACCTGACTTTCCTTCACATATTTATGAGGCTTAGGACTGGCTATATTCGAATTATAAATATAGGCATGTTTAAACATCGTTTCGTTTTAAAGTCTTTATAGTCTATATTAAATACTTCAAATTTGCACAAACAAAAATCATTCTTTTTTTGAACTTGTCAATTTATGGTAATTTAAAATGATTAAAATATTAATTATTATCACTATTATCATTGTTTATATCACTATCAGAGTTTGCGTCATTACCACTATCGTTTAAATTAATAATTATTGACGATTTATTTGGTGGATTTATAAAAAAAATGTTTCAATTCTCTTTACATGTTCTACATATCTTTTTCACAAATCACTACTTATTGAACTTGTTTCGTCTTTAATTAATTGTACTGCAGTGACACTTTCTGTCGGTGTTGTATTTTTCCGGCGCACATTACCTTTTAATTGGTTCCATATTAGTTTCATAGGGTTCAAAACACAATAATATCGCGGTAGCCTTAAAATACTGCAACGTTCTTTTTTTGCCATTTCGTCAACCACAAATGTTTTTTTTTTTCAACTAATTTAAATTTAAAATTCACTTAATACCTCATATATTCTGTTAACAGCAACGAGTCTTAGGATTACTGCCATAAACCCATTACGGCTTTGTTAAGCTTCTTAACAAGAGTGGCCATTTCATTTTAGAAATACTATACTTTTGATTACGGTTACACTGGTGTTGCATGTTTCGCATATCGGTATTTCTATGTTGTGGGATAGGTATGCATGTGTTATTGCTGTGTGGCCTATTCTCATGCTTGTTAAGACAACTTGATCTTGTCTTCCTCTGCAGTGGCTCCATTTTTGAATAGTTTCCTTGACTATCCTCAGTTTGTTGCCTATGTCGGTGTTGGTCCAATCTATCATCCTGGCGTCTGTGACCTTTAATTTAATAGAGCTTTTTACATCATTTGCTGGTACTGGGATGTTTTGCATTTATTGTTGGATTGCTAGCTTTGCAGCACTGTCTGCTTGTTTGTTGCCTTTGATTCCGACGTGGGCTGGAATCCATATGAAACTGACTTTTATGTTGTAACTTTTATTGCTTAATTTATGTTTTTCTTGACTCTTCTTTATGAGGGGTTTGATGTGGTACATCTTTTGAAAGGTTTGCAGCATTCTTAAGGAGTCAGAGTAGATGGTGTAGTGTTGATGTAGCTGCTTGAACTCTTTTTTTAATTATGTTGTTCTGAAGATGCTGATTGCCTCTGCTGTATAAGTACTGCATTGATCTTATAGTCTTTCTGACTCTTAAAATAAGTTTATTGCAATATTCTGCATTTACAGTCTTCCGCTCAAGCAAGAAATCTACAAAGAATGGACTGTGAATATTCTAAAATACAATAGGCATCACTGACGATATGGTTTTGAATTTCTTTGCGTATGACGCCATTTTATGCTAGCCTGTTTGCTTTCTGATATATGATGATGCATCCCAGATTCTATGGCTACGGTATTGATTAGTTCTAAAAAATCGTTCCCTTCAGTTTGAAAACTTTGAAGAAGTTCTTGTGTAATTTGAATCCGTTCCTACCTTTGCTCAGCAGACAAGTCTTTTGGAATCCACTGTGCACTAACTTTGTTAAAATTAAGCATTTCGTGAATGATAACATAAACGCTACAAACACAAATCTTCACTATTTGGGCCAATTCACTAATTGGTATCCGCCTGTATACCAAAACAAACTCATCAACTCGTCAGACATTCAATTCATTGACTGCGGTAACGGGTTTTGCATCAAGGGGTAAATTTAATATAAGTTTGCGGCTTGTGACGAACGATTTATTCCAATCAAATACTGAGCTTTTGAAAGACATTTTTCACCAAATTGTGTATACAGCCGACGATAAATATAGCAATTTTCTCATGTTCATCGAATAATAAATTGATTATAATTCATTGTGCAACAGAACTGAGTACATCACTTTAAGTCATGTTTGAACCTAGGATGATTAAATAAAGGATGCGCTATTCGTATACTAACAACATTGACGATTGTGTGGAAACCCCTGTTGAGAAAGAAGGCAATATATGTCTGTACTGTGCACACTGCAACTACGTAATGCGCATGTGCTACATTTGAATTTGAAACAAGCGTATTTTTAAATGAAAATAATTATGGAATTTCTTAGAAATTATTCTAAAATCTCGTAATTTCACAGCAAATTTTATAACATATTTGAGAAATTTGTATAACACGGTGTTAATTTTCTGCGTATCGTGTCAAACGGACCTGAAACTGTATAAATGTGTATTTAAAATTTATCTAATCATTTTAAAATAATATTATTTGTCATTAAAACAATATTTAATGATATTTTAAAAATTATAAAAGGCTGCCAATAAAGGAGGCAATATTATGAATTTAATCAGTCAGTTAAAGGATAAAGTGGTAGTTACAATAAACTAAAATAAGCTTGAAAAATATTAGTGCCGAATAATACTACCCAAACATCTTGTTGCGAAAATTACATGACTATGGCCCGATTGCAAGAATCTCTATTAAATTTAATGATTCAAAATACCAGAGGTGGCTAGCTATGGGTCTTTTTCAAATATTCCGATAAGACGTTGAAGGGCCACATCTTTGAGTATCCCCTCACAAACCAGAAATTAATTTAATTTTTATCGTTAGATTAATGAAGGATTGAAAGACGGATGTACAAAATGAAATATATGGGGGACGGGGCGCAGAGGGATTAATTTTTATATATATTTTTTTACATTACTTAGAAATATTCCAATCTTTACCTATAAGGGATGGTTTGATAATTTTTATTTGGTTGTGATAATTGATTAAATGAAAGTATGGAAATAAAATATATAACACAAATAGATACACATATTTTTATTCGTTTTGAAATATCACAAGTCTGTTGAACATTTTTCTTTTCGCCACCTTGTGTATATCTAACAATTTAGCACAGTAATAGCGTCTGACGTGTGTACGCAGTACCGCGATATGTATCTTTCTCACTCAGTAAGGGTTTCCACACATTTTACACACGAATAGCGCATCCTTTACTTAATCATCCTAGGTTTGAACAGAACTGTCATTGTTTATACAAATAAAACACAATTTCTAGTATCTATAACCTGTAATCTGTTTGATATAAGAAAATAGCAGTAAGCGCTGCAAACCAAGTACGATTTACACAGGGTAAATACATATGGTGGGAAAATTAAAAAATGATACAATTAGTGCTTGGGCGTATTAATTGGGATAGTCATACTTATTTTTTAATTCAATGATTCTAGATTCTAGCAGGGTTGTAATAGTTACTGATCTAGTTACTGTATCTAGATACTTGTATTTAGATACTTTTTGAAATATGTATCTGTATCTGTATCTAGATATTTAAATGTAAGTATCTTGTATCTGTATTTCAGATACTTTGCTCGTTACTTTATTTTTATACCATGATACCTAGCTGATATAATAGTTTAATTACAAATTGTCATTTTGAATATTTTATTTTTACTATAAACAAAATGCAGAAAGCAATTGAAATTCTGACGTTTACATGGAATATGGAATGTCAAAAAAAAAAAATGTTATTGTCACTCTTTTTTCGTAGCTTTTGAACGGTTATAAAAATAACAGGTTTTATATGCAATACTTAAAATAGGTCATTATTAATGAAAACTAAGTTTTTGAATAAATATTGTAGCTATTTTGATGACCAATTTACTAAAAACATATGAAAAATTATGGTTTGGGAGTGGACCGTGGTTTTGTGAAGCCTTGGGCAAAACTTTTTTTTTTTGTTTGAGGCATTTCATGACTTGAGGGCCAACCATGCTAGTGCAAATTTACTTTGTAAGCGACAGAATGTCAATTGAAATTTTGTTTATAAATTATATTTGCATAGAATGTTGAAAAAAATAATCACATATTTCTTATCAGTAATTTTTTATTCGTGATCAAAAATCAGGGCTAAAATTTGATTTAAAGGAACATCCCCTTAACAAGAACATAAGCTGCGTATCTGTAAGACTAACATTAGTCTTATACGTTAGTACATATGACTAACATAATATAAAATACATACGTTACTTAGTACAAAATTATTCCGTAGCCGTAGAATAGTGATTTACTTTGAAATTAGTGAGCTTTTTGTGACGTCACCGTTACTTTGAACAACCTGTATAATACTGATTAACATGCACTGTTTGTTTAATTATAATGTATTGTTAATTGTTAGCTTAGTATGTTTTTCAGTAAAAATTGATGTGAAGTGTGAATTTTCACACATATCAGAGTTTCGCAGGTATTTAGTAACTGTATGATGATTATTTGGGATGCCAAAACAAAATTGTATGTTAAAATATATTATTTTTTTTTGTTAAAATCGAATGCCTAATACCATTATTTAGGTTTCTAAATATGTGCAGCTTTTTTTTTTATATATAGCATCTATGGTTTTCATTGGTTGTTTTAAGTCATAACTCCGCGCCTCTGATTTCGTGTATTCAAATTCAACAATTACCACTGGTTATTAAATTTACGCTTTTAAAAATTAAATGCAACATTTGCCTAAATAAAACTAGAATTTTGAAAAAATAATTTAAACAAAATAAAAATGCAGAAAAACAGAAAAAATAAAATTGTCCTGAGACCGGATCGACCCTTAGTTTTCAAATTAAAATGCGTGCATGCTACCCATTACACTATCAAAGCATGCTGGTTTACTGTGTTACATAAGTTATTAAATATTTTAAATGGTCAAGCAAAAAACACAAAAAATGCATTATTATCCGAAAACATAATCTGATCAAAAATTCCTGTTGTACTATTCCGGTTTACACAAATGTATATTCCTTAGAATTTTTTCAGATTTTTAGTTTAAACCATCTGGGCTACAGGGTGTGGGACAAAAGTTTTTTTTCACATTTTTGACAAAAATTGCGTCAAAATAATTTGATCGTTAATCCACGTACTAAGGGCTTTCATTTGATACCCTAATCGGAATTAAAAAAAAATATTTATTTTTCGATGAGCAGATATTTGTTTATATTTTTAGGGGGATATGTTTTTTAGATGTTTCAGTATTTTTCCTATATTCGGGTCAAAGAGTTGTATAAGCATGCCAAATTTCAACTCTCTAGATTTAGCCGTTTGGTTACAATTTTTACCGAACAGACAAACAGACGACAAAATGACAGTATAAGGGTTTTTTGGTCATACATAAAAAACCCTAAAAATGAATTTCTTAAACATGCTTTATATATTATTTTCATTTTTCAGTGTTTTTTCAAAAGTATCTAACTGTATTTAGATACAAAATTTTTGGCATGTATCTGTAACTAGATATTTTTCATAATTCTGTATCTGTATATGTATCTAGATATATTTTTTCTTAGGTATCTGTATCTGTATCTAGATATTTTTTTAAATGTATCTATTACAACACCGGCATCTAGTCAGTGCCGCAACAAGGGTGGTGCGACATGTGCCGCCGCACCAGGCGCCGGATTTTCAGGGGGCGCCGAATGGCCAATTTTTTTTTTTTTTATTATTATCTTTTATATTAATAAACTATAATCAACACAAATTTGATTTCATAATCGAAAGTTTCAAATGGTAGGCAAGATCATTAATTGATGACTGTACAACTGCCACTGCAATGCAATTATTAGAAGTGATCCATACTTACGATTTAAAAGAGGTGTTCCCTAATATTGGCATTGCTCTGCGCATATTTTTAACTGTTGCTTCGAATTAACGCAGTTTTAGTAAATTAAAGTTAATAAAAAATTATTTGTGTTCTACAATGGGCCAAGAGCTTGTAAAATTTAGCTTTAATATCAATAGAAAATACTACAGCGCAGTCATTAAATTTTGAAGACTTAATTAACGAATTTTCACAGTTAAAAGCCAGAAAAGATCAATTTATTTAATTTTCCATTCCGTTAAAGTGATTATATAATATATTATTAAAATACCTAAATATTTATTATTTTTTGTTCAAATATCCCTTTTTTGTCATTAAATATATATTTTTGTATTTATTTTGTTATTCAATTATGTAATATAATATTTCTTTAGCCCTTTTGTGTTTCATTTTAGGTGTTTTTCATTTTGTGTTTTATTGACCTAGAGTTTATATTTTGTCCCTTTTTATATTAGTTGATTATCATGATTTTTGAATTTATTAAAAGAGTTGTAACATAATGTGTTAATATAATCGTTAATATTGCAATTTAAACCAAACCAAAGAAAAAGGTTAAAACCACAGAGTACAGTATCAGAACCAGAACTGGAACCAGAAGCTGGTTAAAACTAAACTAAATAATTTTACGCACCAGGCGCCATTTTATGTTGTTGCGGCACTGCATCTAGTACGTATGCATTCAAATAAATGGTGATGATATTTTCCTCGTGTCAGACTGCGTTCAAGATGCCTTCCAAATGTTGCAGTAACTAAATGAGGCAGCTAAAAACGTAGGGCTCAAGATAAATAAACAAAAAACTAAAAGTAACTAACTAAAATTTGTTGACAGAATATTTGTATTGATTTATCGTACAATCAGTGATATAAATGGCATTCCACGATAACTTAAATTAAAATTTAACGTATACTACAGAGTATATCTTACATAATAAAGAAACGTAGAGAAAAAGCAGAGAATTTTTACATTTTTCAAATATAAATTCATCTAAAATAAATTTATTACAAATAAAACTCGTCCATTACATTCAGAAAAGGAAGAAACAATTTATTTCTCAGTAATCTCTAAAACATTGGGATTCAGTTCAGTGTTGTATAATAATTACAAAGTACTGTACCATGTTCACGTAAATCGATATAAAAGCAATATCAGGCTCCGGTAAAGATATGCCATTTTAAAACCATTATCTTTGCTTATAAATCTTGGGAAAATCTGAGAAACAGCACTGCATGTGACTGAACAGAAGCAGAGGTGCTCTCATCTCCAGATATATTTGGCACTGAACCAACTCTGATAACGCAGTATCTCTGATTTTAAGGCAGAACGATTCTTAAGAAAAATATTATAACGTAATGGAATTTGTGGATATTTTTTTGTATACAGGGTGCTGGCGGGAACTCTTTAAGTATTGTTAACTTTTTTATTATAAAGTACCATACATAGCTCATGTTTTAATATATAGTACTTAATTCATAGTGTTAATGCTAACGCGTAAGAATGTTTGTTCTACACAAATCCGTATAACCATTCATAGCTCCGATTTAGTGCATGAGCGTAAGACTATCTAACGCATAATGTTAAAAGTTTGTATACTTCATTAACATTAACATAAACATTAAAACACTGACAACTGTCAAAATGAAGTGATATATTATACTTGAAATTCGAATAAGACCTGTGGATGCAGCTTGTGAAATAATTATTAGTAAAAATGTTGAAACTAATATTGAAAAATAGATGCGAAGTGAGAATTTTTACACATTTCAGGGTTTCGTAGGTATACAGTGATAAACGTCGAAATCGGTATCCGAATGATAGCTTAAAATTTCAAAATCGTATTTTACTTTTGTTGGGGTGTTATACAATCCGGTTTTCTGAGTTTCGTATGATTATCTACCCGCACCAGTGGTTTTCAACCAGGGTGTCGACGCACTCTGCTGTAAGTATATGACCGGCGAACTCCGTAGAATTAATACGGCTGCCATACAGAGAAATGAGAGTAAGGTGCCTTGTGTTTTGAAAAGTGTTAAGAACCACTGGTATATTATATAAAAATATGAGTGGGGGTAACGCATAATGTTAAAAGTTTGTATACTTCAAACTTCTGACATTAACATTAAAACACTGACAACTGTCAAAATGAAGGAATACTTATATTATACTTGAAATTCGAATAAGACTTAATGGATGCAGGTTGTGATATAATTATTAGTAAAAATGTTGAATTTAATATTGAAAAATAGATGTGAAGTGTGAATTTTTACACATTTCAGGGTTTCGCAGGTATACAATAATAAATTTAAAAATAGACGAATATATTATACAAGAAATTTTAAAAAGACTTGTAGTTGCAGTTTATGATATACTAATTAGTAAATGTGTTGAAACTAATAAAAAATTGATGTGAAGTGTGAATTTTCACATTTTCACATTTCAGTGTTTCTCAGGTATCTAATACCCAAGTTAAAGCAGCATGCTATATATGTGGAAAAATTTTTTTTTTGCGGTAATCTAATCAAAATGAACAATATTTTGAAAATAATTTATCGCTTGTTGTTCTATGTACTAACAGCTTTTATTTAAAATACTACATGAACTTTTAAAATAAAATATGTATTTTTTCAACAATAAAAAAAAATTATTCTGACAAAAATTCCTTCTGAACTATTTTGGCTTCCATTAATGTCCATTATTGAGATTTTTTTCCAGATATTTAGAACAACACTTCTGGGAAATAGGGTGGAAACATAGGTTAACTTTTTTTTGTGAAATCAAAAAGTTAGGTTAGAGCAAGTAGCTTCAGGAACATTATAGCTATTTTATTTAATAATTAACTTAATATATATTATTTTGGTTCTTTTTAGAAGACAATTAATAATAAAAAAAAAAAAAAAAACAGTACATGCAGGGCTTCGAACCGTTATTTTTTTCGTGTCGGTTTTCGTTCCGGTTCTATTAAAAAAATATATATCGGTTCGGTTCCGGTTTTCGTTCCGGCAAAAATAACGGTTTTTTTCGGTTTTCGGTTCAGTTCCGAGTGATAAACTTTTACACTCTATCTCCGAAAGCCTGATAGTAATAAAATTTATTATTTGTAAAAAGTGATTGTATTATCACACAGAAGCGGTAAAACAAAAGCGACAAAATAGGAATAGTTCGAAACGAAATATTGTTAAAAACAACCAAGTGTGCCGCACATATTATATGGGAATACGAACTAGGGTTAAACACAATAGGCCATAAAATTATTTTTAATGATATGATAAATATGGTCACAGGCGTGCGTTTAATAAAATGATAAATAGTAATATATAAATACACAAAACCAATTTAAACGTGTTTAAAATGTGCACGCCACTGGTAACTGCCTGACAAAATGATTTAGTACTATCAGTCTTTCAGAGATAGAGTATAAATGCTTTTATTTGTATTAGAAATTTATTTTCTACTATAATTTAGAAGAACATTTTATTCTTTATTCTTTGATAATCATACCAAGGTCGTTGCCCGGGGGGGGGGGGTCCTGGGCGTTCAACCCCTCTCTTCCGAAATAATAGAAGCGCATTTTTTTTACTTATCAGTTAAAAAAGTACGAATTACGATTTTTTTCTGCTCATCAGTTTAAAAAATAATCTTAAATAAAATGTATTTATATTCACTCACATAAACATTATCTGAACCGAAATAAACCGATATTTTTTTTCGGTTCAGTTCCGGTTTTCGTTCCTACAAAAATAACGGTTTTTTTCGGTTTTCGGTTTTCGGTTCAGTTCCGGTTCGAAGCCCTGAGTACATGTGTTTAATAACAAGACATTTTTATTATAAATTGTTTAGTAATTTTTATTGCGTATAGCTGGCAGCTAGATCTATTTATCTATTAAATATGTAGCAGAAAATGGTACGTTTGTGTTGTGATTATCCACTAACATTATGCACTATGAATTACGCGTTATCTATTAAAACATGAGCTATGAATGAGGCTTAAGACAGCGGTTTTTAAACTTGTAACTAGGGCTGCATTTACTTACATCGAGACCCGAGGCGCAAACGGTTATTGGGGCCCTCTCTCCTAATTAAAAAGCAATTTAAAAAATTGGTTGGATAAAAAATGCATTTGTTTTTTTGCAAATATTTACCGACCGCCAGCATATATAAGGGAGGTATACAGACCAATTCTGTAACTCAGTTACTATGATTTTAGTAACTAAATCTGTCACTATGAGCAAAGTCAGTTACTATCGTGAATGAAAGTCATTATACTTTTTATAATATTTTATCTTGTAGTAACGTTACTACACAGTAATTTTTTACAGAATTGTTCTGATTGTGATCATACCGATTTTGACATTTCGAGATTTCGATGTATCTCCACGAATTGAGGTCTCTACATAACGTTTTGACTATTTTTAGAATGATGTCTGTCAATCTGTCCGTCCGTTTGTCCGTCTGTCTGTCTGTCTGTCCGTCCGTCTGTCCGTCCGTCTGTCTGTGTACACGTGCAGAGCAAATTCGGCTACAGGGATTTTTATGAAACATCATATTTAAGCTTTTGACATCAATGGCACGAGTTGATCAACTTTTGGTAAAAATCGGTTGACTAGAAATGGGAGTTTAATCGTTTCGATTTTAAGATTTTTGGGACAGAAAAATATTTCGAAATTTTTTTCTTGTATCTATTTCTTCATTCTATATATATATATATATATATTCATAATATCTCTGTTAGAAAATATTAAGCCAAGTTATTTCTACTCTGTGCTAGAATGTATTTTATACAAGTACTTTGTGATGGCGGTCGGTCCTGTGGTGACCACAGCTGATTTTTTTAAAAATTTATTTCAAAACAGCTTCACAAAACAGCAAAACAAACTTCTTAAACAGAAAATAAATATTTATTCATTCCAAACAAATGCTCTCATATACAGTTTTGCTGTTAAGTAAACAGTAAGGCAGTTAAGTAACAGTAAGTGAGATATTTCAAGCTTGTAGGTAGCGCTTCCCATAGCTCACCAATTTTGTCTTGAACTGAAAAACTGCATTGAACAGAGAAGAATCGTTTCTTCGTTCTTACAAACTTTTCTAGTATTAATTTTTGTTGTTAAGTAAATAATAAATAAATATTACAACTTTGTGTATTACACTTAAGGATGTTCCGATACTATTGATACGATACCAGTATCGTTATTTTTCATTCGATATCGCGATTTTTGTATCGATACTAATTTTCCGATACTTTATTAATATCAGTACATTTGACCCAGTACCGTGTCGTTTCCTTTTTTTGTTAAAATAATATTGTAAAATTTTTATTTATACACGTATAAATATTTCTGTGATTAAAATTTTTTCAATAAGAAACACTTCTAAAAATTGTACCGTAAAAACTGGTAGCGCGAGGTACGCAGTCGCAATAGCGCAGGACATAGTACGCCAAAAAACATGCGTTGAATGGTTTAGAAGTTGCTGGCGTTTGGCGCCTTTTTTTCTCTTATGAAATGTTATTGGTTATTTTTGTATTTTGTTTAAAAATGTCACCATCAAGAAGTAAAGTGTGGACCTATTTAAACAAAATAGACCAAGGAATTTTCTCGGTGCTTGCAATGAAGAAGAATGGAGTGTTTAATTCTATTTTAAACAATCACTGAGACCTATAGGCTTCAGCAACATTTCATATACACACAAGTTTTGCAAGTGCAAGATCGAAAATCCCTTCGTAAAATGTTTATTATCTATTATCGTTTTCCTAATTCTGCTGTCCTAGATTTTTACTAACTAAACCTAAGCTAATTCCCCCAAATATAAGCCCATTAAAAATAGTGTAATAAACTCTAGTAAATACCATTAGTTTAGGTAATTAGATTACCATAAGTTCAGTTAGTAAAAATCTAGGACAGCAGAATTAGGAAAACGATAATAGCTAATAAATATTTTATGAAGGGATTTCCGATCTTTCACTTGCAAAACTGGTGTGTATATGAACCTTTACTCCGCTCATGGCCTCGTCTACCTCTTCTCTTCATGAACGCCTTTTATTTATTAGTTCTTCCATGAACGAAACTTCCTGGCTTACGTTGTTTGTAGGTGTCCAATTTATTGTTACCTAGGTCATCTGTCACTTTTCAGTCGTGTATACTACTTTAATGCCCATACTACTTTAATCTATTTATTATTGTTAAACAATTAGATTGTTATTATAAGAATAAAATGTTATTTTTACGTTTTATAAAAAATATATTCATTTTCCTTTCGATACTTGAAAATATTTATTCGTTATTGTCGATACCCAAATATCGATACTTTCTCAGTATCGCATATCTTTGATCACACTCAAGGGCGTTAAGAGACGGAAGAAGCTGGTACAAACTCCTTGGGCTCAGGCAAACTGCAGGATCTCGGATTGTATTATTTTTCTTTACAAATCACTATCGAATTTTATTATTTGTTAACCACAATAAGTGGCGCAGCAAAGGGGGGGTGACGGGCCTGGGCCCCTCCCAGGACTAGCAGATTACAGGGTGCTGCTCGGAGAGTTGAAGATAAAATTTGTTAACCACAACAGTAGTTAATTTTTCAATTACTTCATTGTAAACAATATTGGCATTTTTTTTTTCTTGTAAATAAACTTTTTTTAAGATTGCCTACTCTTAATAAAGTGACATAATTATTGTTTAAGTGAAAATACATCACTTTCCAAATATGCTCCACCGAATTATATGAAGGGAAGCGTTGATCCTTTTTCCCCCTGACACATCGACTAAAATATTCGCCCAGTCAAATGATAAAACTGTTTTAAACAACTAATTACTCGATTCAGATAAGATAAAGTGGAAATCTGACTTCGGTATAACCTTCAGAATGTAATTTTAAAATAACACCTCAAACGTGAAATAGAGTAGAAATAGTAGAAATATTTTTTATTGTCTTTATTGTCTCCAAAACTGAGAGTAGTTTTGGAGACAATCGCGCTCTTGAAATCGGAATCTGGAATCTGGTTTTATTTTGTAGATAAATGTGAATATCAATATCTTCTTAGGTATTTTTAAAATTATGATGTTTTACACACAAAAAGGACTGATATAAGTTGTACTGCACAACAGTAGCGTATTCAGAAGGGGGTGCGGGTACACAAGCCCTCTCTGAAGGTCCAATGAAATGAAAATTTAACAAATTTTTCATGATCGTACAGCAAAATAACTTATGTATTTTACAATAATAATAAGCATTATTTTATTATGATTAGTGTTGAAATTAACAGAAAATGTATATTTACATGTTATTTTTAGGTTTTCGTAGGTATAATCAAGAAATCCTTATTCCGTCACGTGAGTCTGTTCGTTCGGTACAAATTATGGCCAAGCGGCTGATTTAGAGAACTGAACATAAGTAAGAGAAATATTGAGATTTCAAAAATATATCCCGCGAAAAAAAGAAATAAATATGTATTTATCGAAGAAAAAATCAAGTGAAAGTTTTTGATACATGGATTAACAATTACATTTTTTTATCAACAAATAATGGAATTATTATTTGATATAAACATCAATATCCAACAACAGGGTTGTCGAACTGATTTGGGTCGCAGTCTATTTTACATACAAAATGATAAGCAGTGACGGAACTTTAAATATCCCGAAGGGTTTCTTGACATTTTTTTATAAACAGAAAAGGGGAAGAGAGTATATTTTATATTTTTAAATATATTTTTCCCCTAAATAAGCTCAAGTTATTTGGATTACCGCTTCAGGGGCCACAAAAAATGAGGTTGAGGGCCGTATGCGGCCCGCGTGCCATCGAAATTTGATTCGGCCCTCCCCAAGACCAAATCCTGACTGCGCCACTGGTGGTTACATAACTTCTTTGTTAGTAAGTCATACGACGGGGTACAATATTAGAACAGTGGTAGCATTTATTGGTCGTAACAACATAATTATTGCCCCTAATTTTAGTTTAATTTGAGCGGTGATATCCCTGAGGGGGTAAGACTATTAAATAATTCTATTGGATAGTTTTCTGTTCCTGACGCGTCGATTAAATCGATGCTAAGATATGTTGCAGACTCGCTCTTCAAAAGGTTCAGAATCTCTTCGTTGATGCTTGTAGCATCTTAATTTCGGGGCAAATGATGGCTGTATTGGAATAGTTAAGGCCATCGCTGAGAGTCAAACTGCTTCCAAATGTAGCCGTCACTCTTCATTGACGATGAGCTTATCTGGAATTTCAATGATGTCCTCTCATAGACACGTAGGGCTGCCTACTCTGCCTATTAGGTAATCCGGCACTGGTGAAAAACCACTAGTACTGAAAGACATGCATGCGATACCTAAATTGTGTTCAATAGTAATAAAGGGGTAAACTGATAACAAAGTTGTGTTTAGAATACACCCAGATATTGAAATTAAACGTAATCAAACAAACATTATTTTCTTGTCCCATTTTCCGACCCTTCTAGGAAATAAAGAGCGGGACAAAAGTTTTTAGATACATTTTGGGTAAAAATCTCGTAAAAATATTTTTTTGCAAAAACAATTTTTTGTTTGTTTGTTAATCTACGTGTCAATTGAGAACTGACACGCTCGGATACGCTGTCAGGTGGTCAAATATTATACTAGGCGCCTGTAGTACTGTTTGAACTTATTACATATGTTCTAGTGTTGATTTTTTGTTAGAATGTCGATAGAAGTTGTGAAAACCTGTAAAAGTAGAACAAATTGTAGTGTTTTTGGCTGCCATTCAAGACAGGACAAAGATAGGCATCTTAGTTTTTTCTTTTCTTAAGAAAAATGGAGGGAAAGTTAATATTAAGTCCAGATTGGAAAAGATTTGGTTATGGATAGGAGGAAGGCATGGGAATATATTTTGAGTTAAAAAGTAACTGATACTATGCGAGTTTGTTCATTACATTTGTCGCAGAAAAACTAAACTGCACTAATATATTAATAATAATAGCTAATAATATTAGCTGCTTCTGTTCAACTAAAACTAATTTTATTTTATGAGGCAAAGAACATAATGCACTTGTTTACAAACATAATCCATATATTGTAAATTCAGATGACCGACACTCAGATGTACCACATAAAAATAAATAACCGGCTTTTAACACCTTCTCAACTACAAATTACACTTCAATAAATCTACTGAAATTAAACTTTAAATACTGTAATTTGATGCCCATCTTCTGTTATACACCTCAGTACATGTGTAGCGTTTAAAAATTAAAAAAAATCGTTAATATTTACTCGCATCTTCATAAAATAAAAATGCACTGTGCTTAAATTAAGCTGTTCGCTGTTAGCATATTGACAGCTGAGTACTAGAGACGACAGCCATATTGCCATGGAGTACAGCGCCGCCAACAGTAATGTCACTTTTCAATAGCTTTCATTTGATACCCCTCATATTTTTATATAATATACCAGTGGTTCTTAACACTTCTTAGATGACGACACTCTAATGTAAAATTAGATAAATGCAAGGCGCCTTACTCTCATTTCTCGGTATGACAGCCGTATTAATTCTACGGAGTTCGCCGGTCATATACTTACAGCAGGGTGCGGCGACATCCTGGTTGAAAACCACTGGTGCGGGTAGATAGTCATACGATACTAAAAAAACCGGATTGTATGTTATACAATCCGGTTTTTTACCCCAACAAAAGTAAAAAAGCGATTTTGAAATTTTAAGCTATCATTCGGATACCGATGTCGACATTTAACACTGTATACCTACGAAACCCTGAAATGTGTAAAAATTCTCACTTCGCATCTATTTTTCAATATTAGTTTCAACATTTTTACTAATAATTATTTCACAAGCTGCATCCACAGGTCTTATTCGAATTTCAAGTATAATATATTACTTCATTTTGACAGTTATCAGTGTTTTAATGTTTATGTTAATGTTAATGAAGTATACTTACTTTTAATATTATGCGTTACATAGTCTTACGCTTATGCACTAAATTGGAGCTACGAATTTGTGTAGAATAAACATTTTTGCGCGTTAGCATTAACACTATGAGTTAGTTAAGTACAAGGTGTCTCAAAAGAAATTTTATATTTATTTAGCTTACTGCGTGAACGCAACGTATCCGAGGGGCGCGGGAGTTATGTCAATCGGTAGCCTGGCTCTTGGGAATCCAGTCGCTATGGAGCGTTTCTCGGGAGCAGACCGCGCGTTATGCGTGCGAGAGTTTTACAAAAACGGTGATTCGGCGACTGTAGCGCGTAGAAAATTCTGCAGTATTCGAGGTTTTCGCCACTTAAATGATGCGCCAATCAATTCCTCTCATTCGACATTGGGTTAAAAAGTTTGAAGAGACTGGTACAACGCTGGATAAATCAAAATCCGGGCGACCTAGGTCATCAAGAACGGTAGAAAACGTGGAGAATGTTAATCAGTCTGTTCGTGACGACCCGAACCTTTCAATTCGGAAGCGCGCAAGTGCTTTAAATGTGCATAGATCATCATTACATCGCATTATGCACAAATACCTAAAGCTGCACCCCCACAAAATTCAATTGGTGCAAGAATTAAAGCCCCAAGATGCCAGTCAGAGGCTTAATTTCGTAAATCAGGTGATTGAGCGATTTTCAACGTTTACCAACATTTTGTTTTCGGATGAAGCTCATTTTCATCTTAATGGCCACGTAAATAAGCAGAACTGCCGCTACTGGAGTGCAACGAATCCGAAACGCAAACATCAGAAACCCCTACATTCGCCTAAAGTGACCGTATGGGCTGCGATGTCGGCGCGAGGAATTATCGGCCCTTACTTTTTTGAAGACGAAAGGGGGCGTGCAGTTACAGTGAATTCAGAGCGTTATGTGGAGATGTTAGACAACTTCTTGGTACCTGAACTGCAAAACTTTCCTGGCTATAACCAAAGAACATGGTTCCAACAGGACGGAGCAACTTCACACACGTCCAATATGTCTCTGCCACGTGTTCGTGAAATTTTCTCAGGCAAATTGATCTCCCGGAGAGGTGACATAAATTGGCCTCCACGCAGTCCAGATTTAACCCCTATGGACTTTTTCCTATGGGGTTATCTTAAATCTAAAGTTTACGCCAATAAACCGACTACACTGGCGCATTTGAAAGAAAATATCCGTCACGAAATGGCAGCCATCCCTGAGTCCACCTGCCGAGACGTCATAAGTAATTTTACTGTTCGATTAAATGATTGCCGAGAACGCGAGGGTCTACATTTAGACGATATTATTTTTAAGAAATAAATCCCCAAAAAGTGTATTTTAATAATTAATAAACATTTTTTCTATATACGGCTTACTTTTTTTTTAATCGATCCACTAAATATACTATCTATTAAAACATGAGCTATGAATGGTATGATACTTTACACTTATTAAATATCTATAAAACCCTGAAATGTGTGAAAATTCAACTTCACATATTTTTTTTTTTAAACTTGTGAATGCTATGTAATATCGCTACGATAGGTAATCTTAGAAACAGTACGCAGTACATATTTAAAACTAATTTAGATACCAAACACCGGCGTAACAATGGATGATTATACATAAAACAGTTGATTATTTTTTAAAGTAAAATATCGCATGACTAGTTTATAAGCATCAAAAAACGACTTAATGAATTTCTAAATAATTTCATACATTCATATGTCAGTATTACCTAAGACACATCATATGCGATATGCGATACTGAGAAAGTATCGATATTTGGGTATCGATAATATCGAATAAAAAGTATCAATACCGGTATCGTATCAAAACAAAATATCGATATTTTCAAGTATCGAAAGGAAAAATTAATATATTTTCTATAAAACGTAAAAAACATTTTATTTTTATAATAACAATTTAATTGTTTTACAATAATAAATATATTAAAGTATAAAGGCTATTCCAAACGTTTAGGCGGAATTAAATGGGAATTTCGTTCTTTTAGGTTGTCACGAGTCACGAGAACGGACCTTGCTTGGGTTATTTCATTTTTCAGGTTGGTATGTGAAAATTTAAAATTCTAACAGTGAAACTGTTCTGTGAGTGAAACCATGGACATGAATGACATTTATTAAAAATTTTAATACCATTTTACATATTTTGAAGACAAAACAAATAAATATTATTAAGAATAACAAAATATTAAAGTGCAATGAAAAGGACATTTTATAATGACAATCAATTTAATCTAGAATGACCAAAAGTCCGAATTAATAGATAAAAATTACTAGATTTCAAAATCTAGTTCCGTCTGAACGTTTGGAATAGCCTATATATGCTGTTGACCTTTGTAAAAACAAACTAAGAGGAAATTTTGATTCCAGAAGTTTGCACCTTTGAAATTGTATGTCAGGTTGGTACTAAAAAATTGTAAAAAATGGTAAGGCAATGGCGCCTATAGGTCTTAGTGATTGTTTAAAATATAATTAAACACTCCACTCTTCTTTATTGCAAATATCGAAAAAAATCAGTTTAGCAAGCCATTTGCCCAGAAGCCTATTTCTGTCTCTGCATACAGTGGCCCCTGCTTTTTAAAAAATGCTCTGAAGGAACTGACGTCTCTACTACAGACAAGAATTTCTGAGCAATTTTATATAAGTTAAGGGAAGACTGTCTTCATACCGTCCCAAACCAGTAGCAGATTGGATTTCAGAGGTGAAACTGGATTTTTCAAATAGAGTGATAGTTCATGTTCAGTTTTGTTAGAACCACGTTGGCCTGTGCTTGGTTTTAGTCTCTTCCCATGTGCAATGTCAGCATGTCAACACACAACGACACATGAGTGACGTTATAGGGTTTTTTGGTAGTCCTACTTACAAAACCCTAAATATGAACGTATTGCTAAAGAAGTTTCAGTATTTTAATAAAATTTTATTGAGTATTTTAATAATTTGGGCTTTCTTCAAATAACGATCGCTACTCCCCTAGGCTGGAGATACATTATGATTCTTTTAGGCCAGTATCATAGTGAGGAGTGCGCAATATGGGCAACCGCTCAGTGCGTCTTGAGGGGGGGCAACAATAACGGGACCATTTAATAAATACAGTGGATATAGTTTATAACGACGTTGAAGGGACCAATGAAATTCGGTCGTTATAACCGTATGTCGCTATATCCAAACACTATAAATACAATGTTAAAAAATATGTACATTTTATTTATGTTAGAAAAGAGTACATGTACATGAGTGAAAGAAGTTTAAGCAACAAAAACAATATTCAAGTGTTACAAAACATAAAAAAAAACAATTTATTTTACAAACAACTTAACACTTACCTTATTTAAACATACGTATGTATTCATATTTAAATTTTAACAAAAAAATTTTGGTTTGTTTTTGTGATTTTTGGTTTTCTATATTTCAATTTTTTTTTCTAAATGTAGCAATGCAAAATCTGTTTTAGCCTCTTTTAAATTATGATTAAACGTGAAAAAATGCTGAATAGGGGAAACTTCCTAAGCGCCTAATCAATATTCAAATGTTACAAAACATAAAAAAAAAACAATCCAACTTATCTTACAAACACCTTTACACCTACATAATTTTACATACGTATGTATTATTTTAACAAAAAAATCTGTAATTTTGGTTTGTTTTTGTGATTTTTGGATTTCTAAAAAGTATTTTAATTTTTTTTTTCAATTGTATCAATACAAAATCTGTTTAAACTCTTTTAAATTTTGATTCAACCTGAAAAGATGCTGAATTGTTTCAACTGCTGAAAATGCATCCTATGTAGTAGGTCTTTGGAACTTTGTTGTTTCTTCCATTTCCACTCCATCGTTGTTTATTTCTGATACCAAATTCGGATCTGACCCGGCTAAAATTTCATCTAATGTCATATCCTCCTCCGTTTCGAGTTCTTCATCAATATTTGAAAAATTTACGTTAATGCTTTTCGTTTTGCCATATCGACGTCGATGACGTATAAAAAGATATGTTTCTGTCCGGGACTTTAAAATTTCGTCACAATAACAAATATGTCCTTATAAACGATGTCCACTGTATATTTCTTTTTGCACGATCTACATATAAAGCTCTACTTTACTCTCAAAAGAAATAGTTTTAACAACCATAAAAACCCTAGTAAGGCTTGATGAGTAAAAATCTTTTTCTGAAGGTTCTTCTCCGACTATTATGTTGTGAACATCTTCAGAAAACATTCAGTAAATATTATAATTGTTAAATAAATTAGACCTTTCATTAAAACACCCTCACGTTAAAGCTACATTTCAAAACCATAAATTTTCTAAATTTAATCCTTTAAGTCAACGGTTTTCAAACTTTTAAAGCTTATGACTCCCCTGGCCAGTAAATTTACCCGGCGCTTAAGGATTGGCGCTTATAGAGATTAAAATAATTTCAAAAAAATCTCATGCGCAGGCACATTTTATTAACGGTACACTGCATGAATTTTTATTTTTAATGGATAAAATTATTTTCTGCTATGAATAGTATTCAATACAACAGGAAAATTATTTGAAACATCTTTATTGTTAAATTATTTTATTATTCGTAAATTGAACATTCGTAATTCGAGACCCAGATAGATGATTATACCACGAAAGAGTAAGAAATAACTGAGCAACTGCAAAATAGCAAACAACAAAAGAGCACGACAAAAGAGCAAATGAGACAGTGGCGGCTCGTGATATTATTTTCTGGTGGGACAAAAAGCTTTTTGAGGGGAAAAGATTTTCAAAAAAGTTTTTGAATAAAATTTACTTGAAGTAACTTTGTTTTTTTTTTTTATTTTCTTGGGAACTCGTTAAAATTAATTCCGGTCTTGGTGGTCCTAAAGATTTAAGTCTAATTTTTATATCATAGGTTAAATTATTTTTAGAAATCAGTTCTAAAATTGAATTCACGCTATTTTCATTCTCATTCATTTTTAAAATTTATTTATTTATTTATTATTATTTTTTTTTCCCACAATTCGTCACTTACATATAACACAATCATATAAATTTAAGAAAAAGTAAATTATAATCAAATACACTAATAAAACACTATATTAATAATGTAATTATTAAAATATAGAACAAACATAACCTTGTCATAAGACAGAACTACAAATAAATATCAAAATAAAGCAATCCGACTGATAACTAAAACTACGGACAAAATATGTTTTGACCCCCTTGTAATGGCTGCTACGGGTTACATACTATTGCACGTCCTTCACCTCAGCTTGTACCCCGCACCGACACTCAAATATATGAGACATTTGCTCATTTGCCCTGCCTGGCGTACGTCCATTCTAAAAACATTTGTTTATAGTTATAAACTAAAAATATTTTTTCTTTTTCAAAAGTAAATAATTGGGAAGGCATTGCCCCGTTGCCCTGGGCGACGTGGCAATGCCCCATTGAAAAGAGCAGGCGACATTCCGATATATATATATATATATATACAAATTTGTATTTCCTAAAAGAATATATATTTTTTTTAAATTTTGAGTGGTATATCAAATGAAAAGTAAATTTTTATTTTTGAAAAATCAATTTTTTTATGGGATTTTCATCTAAAATATGTCAAAATACTTTTGTCGCCCCCCCATCTCTCAGAGGGGTTGATCTAAACATCTGAAAATAATTTCCATATTGTACATTGATGAGAACCGGAATAGTTACCAGGTCTACAAGTATGAAATGCGGATTTTTTTAAAAAATAAAACACATTAAACTCAAAAGAACAGTAAAAGTTTATTTATTCAAAGTATGCTCCATTAGAAGTTATACATTTTTCCCATCTTTCAGGCAATTTGTGAATACCTCGCCAGTAGAACTCTTCCCCTTTTCCCGCAAACCATTCATCTAGCCATTCTTTCACATTTTCATATGAACAATAGTGCTGCTCGGCAAGTGCGTGACCCATCGATGCGAACAAGTGGTAATATGAGGGGGCCAAGTCTGGTGAGTAAGCGGCATGGCGTAGCACTTCCCACTTGAGTGCCTCCAATGTGTTGCAAACTGCTTTTGCCTTATGTGATGGAGAGTTATCGTGAAGAAAGATTACATTGTGCTGTCTTCTTTCGTATTCTGGTCGTTTTATGTGCAGCGAATGGTTCAATTCGATCAGTTGTTGTTGGTAGCGTTGGGTATTAACTGTTTCACCAGGTTTTAACAATTTATAATAGACCACACGTTTTTGGTCCCACCAAGTACAGAGCATTGTCTTTTTGCCAAAGCGATTCGGTCTTGCAGTTGATGTGGCTGGTGAGCCTGGGTTCACCCATGATTTTTTGCGTTTGGGATTTTCAAAATAAATCCATTTTTCATCGCCAGTAATGATACGATGCAAAAAAGACTTTTTTTTGTATCGTGCAAGCAAAATTTCACAAGTGTTTTTGCGTTTTTTTCATCTGCCTCGCATGTGGAACCCATCTGCCGACTTTCTGGTCTTACCCATCTCTCGTAGGCGATTGGAAACAGCTTGTTGACTAACGCCTAACTGCTCTGCTAGTTGTTTTTGTGATCGGCTATCGTCTTCCTGTAGCAATGTTTCCAATTTTGTATCTTCATATTTTTTTTGAGGTTTTCCATGTTCGTTTTCTGTAAGATCAAAGTCACCACTTTTGAAACACCGAAACCATCGTCCACACGTATCTTGCGATGGAGCATATTCACCATAAGCTTCTCGAAGCAGTCGGTATGATTCAGCAGCAGTTTTTTTCAAATGAAAACAAAACAGTAGTACTGTCCGCGAATGCTCTTTATTTCGCACAAAATTTGACATTTTTAACACAGTAAAACAAAACTATATGATCAATTTTCAAATTATAACCTATACACATTTGACACTTAATGATAACTTAACAAAAAGCCATATGTGTTGAAACTTTGAACTATACGTTCTGTTTGCGCGGCAAGTTTGAAAAAAAAATCCGCATTTCATACTTGTAGACCTGGTAAGTAAATATGAATTTTTGATCCGTCTATTTTTTTTTTTAAATTTATTGAGTGGTATCAGAAGAAAGCTCTTAAGACGAAGATTAAGGAACGAAAAGTAGTTTTTTAAAATTGGTTTCTTTTAACACTCTCTTTTTTATCCAAAGGGGTTGAAATAAAAATCTGAAAAAATTATTAGGTAATGTACATTGATCTGAGCCGGAAACGTACCAGAGGATTTTTTTTTTTACCAGATTGCGTTTTTAGAAAATAAGGTAGTTTTCATGTTTTTGTCAAAATTAATAATTTTTTTAATTCATGGCTAAATTATGATTAAGAATCTTTTTCTAAGCGACTTTTTCTAACGTTTCCATTTGACAAAAAATCCATATATGATTTACCAATTTTAATTGAAGACATACTTCAATTCACATAAAGTGTGAATCAAAAAAATAAAATGGTTAGAGTACACCGAAAAAAAAATCACGTATGTCTCTGAATAAATGTAGACGGTTAGGACTTTTCACATAATTTGTTTATTTATTTATTTATTTTACATCGGCCTATTTCTGCAACGAGGCTAATCGCTGATGCCAGGGGGCGAGCTCCTAGACCTGGATGAGGGGTGAATAATTGTGAAATGAGAGTAATGTAAACATTTTATTCTCGCCCGAATAATATCGCCAACGGAGAATCGAACCAACAACCTCACAATCCAGACTGTTTTCACCAGTCCAAACTGCACTATTTAATGCGCTTGGCCACTCCGCTGGCACTGTTCACATAACCTTGGATACTACAGAGCTATTGAACAAATTTATTTTATTATTATTTTTTTTTAATATCACATTTATGGCCTTTGCTTCTAAGGTAATTAGCCAGGACAATTGTAATTTTTCGTGTTGAAAATTCCATACTTAACCAGAATTCGAATCCGAGACCATAGCAATGCAGGGCACATGTTTTACCACTACGCTACGCTAGTTTTTCTTAAAAAATAATCTTTTTTATTTATTTAATTTATTATTTAGTTATTTATTATATATTTATATATAAAATAGCATGTAAACATTGATACAAACAATTAACGCTACGTACAACCCCCAGAGATTATTAGTTTCTTATACAAAACTAACAATCTGAAATAAAATGAGTAACAATCTATACATCAAATTTTGCACAGAATTTTTATCTATCCAATAGGATATTTTTGATTGTAGAAAAAATTATTGTAAAAATGTTATTGCTCAATAACTTAATAGGATATCACACAACAATGTTCTGTAATTTTTTAAATATATTTGTGGGTTTCAAATAATTTTTATATTTATTTAGTTTTATGTAGAAATATTCAAATAATATGTCAAAATTTTTTTTGACATCATTATTTATAGTTTAGAACCTTCGTCGAAAAATATCATGATGATAATGGAATTCCACTTGGTACAAGTATTCTTTACATAAAATAAATCATTTTTATTCTCAGCAGCTATATTAAGAACAGCGGCAGATTCGATGTAGCGGCAAAAGTAGATTACCAAGTACAATAACTATAAGTAATTTTCACAATAGAACAAAATATCTCGAAGCATATTTGTAGAATGAAGCTTTAGCTACAATTTTGTGGTACACAAATATGCGTCGAATGATTTACAAGATGGCGTCTATAACCCAATTTGTTTATTTACAATTACATTAGGGTGACCATTTTCTTGGAGAAGGCAATGCGGGACGGAGCAAAAAAAAAGATCGTCCCTTTCGAAATATAAGTGAAGAGCAAACAAAAAATGGTGATCACCTGCCAAATATAAGTAAAGAGCAAAAAAAAGGTCTTCACCTCCCAAATATAAGTACAGAGCAAAATTCGACCCTGGGGACACCAAATCAAAATGCGGGAAGTCCCGCGAAATGCGGGACGAATGGTCACCCTAAATTACATGACAATTCTTTTTACAATTAAAAAGATCCTGTTAGATAGATAAAAATTCGCTGAAAATTTGGATGTATAGATTGTTACTAATTTTATTTCATATTGTTAGTCTTGTATAAGAAACTAGACGGTTGTGCGCACCCTTAAATAGACAACATAAAATATAATATAAAGACAACATAATAAACACAACAATGAATAAAAACAATTCTTGTGTAACATAACCAACAAAATATGTGTCAAATTTACAAATTTTAATGCAGTGTAGGTAAAACACAGCCAAAGCTATTAAAAAAACATGAAAATCACTAGATTCATAGTAAAATGTGTAACCAAGATCTATGCGATCTCGAGTTTAGTTAAACCATACATAAATTGTAGGAGTGCAATGCACGTTAAAATAAAACTTCGATTAAGGTAAACTACAGTTTAAGTAAACTTTACTTTTAAACTGTAGTAGTGCAAACAGTTATTAGTAACGCCAAACTGTTAGTTAGTTAGTTAAGATTTTTGGCACACAGCAACAAAGGCTATTTGCGCCTAACACAGCTTATCTAAATGACTACACTACATATTAAAATCAATAAATTAAACAATAAATAAATGAATAAAATCAAAGAAAATACGCTTACTCAATAAAAGAAATCTTGCACCGACAAACACAAATAAATAAGATAAAAAAAAGTCTGTTCGAAAAATTGAACAGACTCAGGGTGATGATAAGAGACTGTAAAGGGGCCAGTTACCATCGAATATCACAGTCAATAACTAGAACACATTAAAATATGGTGCAAGACTTCACACATAAAACAGTAAGTTCGATTCTCTCAGGAAGAGTATCAGCCTGCCCATGAGTACTCTGTAGTCACCTAAAGCAACTGACCGGTCATAGCACAGGCCTAGCATCTCCCTGACATCCTCGAACTGCACACACTCGGTTAAAAAGTGTAACACAGACATAGGCCTGTGTTACACGTCTCACATATAGGGGACTCTTCACCTCGAAGAAGGTGTCCATGGGTCCAGCAACAGTGACCTATACGAAGGCGTGTGATGGCGGTTTCTTCCCTGCGGTTAATCCTGCAGGAAGAACCCCATGGTTTAACGTCTCCTTTAATCTGTCTCAACCTAACGTCTTGTATGCTGCCCCACTTATGCTGCCAACTGGCTAAAACCAGATGTTTTAGATGACTCTTTGCGTCATCTGGAAATATGAAACTCACATCAATCATAGGTATGTGGGAGGCGGCTTTTGCAGCGACATCAGCCGCTTCGTTGCCTTTAATACCAACACATCCAGGTATCCAAATATATATATATATATATATACATATATACATATATACATATATATATGTATGTATGTATGTATGTATGTATATATATATATATATATATATATAAAGCGCATAATGCCAGATTAATTAAAATAAGTTTAAATCATTTCCTCGATGTTGGATTGGACGTGTCGGCGAAATAGAATGGCCCGCTAGGTCGCCGGAGTTTTTTATTGGGGGCATATGAAAAGCAATATTTTTACTGGCCAAAATGTAACTACAGAAGAAAGAAAAGCTAGAATATAAAATCCCATAGAATAAGAACGATGTGTAATATCAATTTATGGGGGGGAAGGGGGATTTAAAGCTACGCCATTGGCTGCAACTTCTTAAATATACATACGTAATTATGTGAAAATATGTAAATTATGTGAAAAAAAAAAAAATATATATATATATACGATTCCGCTTAATTGGGCCACCGCTTAATTGGGGCAGCCGCTTATTTGGGCCAAATCTCAAAGAACAGAAACCAAACCAAGAAACCAACAGTAAATTTACATGTTTAATTGGGACAGTAACTTTAAGATCACAGTACATATTATGCTACACATATTCTCAACCAGGAAGCAAAAAAATGTATGGCCGTGTTACAGCGTTATTTTATGCAGAAAGGAAATGAAGGGAGCCCTACATCCGCACTGAATACCTGTGCTGATTTTGTAGAAGTAAAATGTTACAAATCAAAAGACAGACTACACATGACGCATTTTTGTATTGAATTAAATTGTATGTACCTATTTGTTATTTTATTTTGGAATTTATTATTATTTTTTCTTAAAAGTTTATATTTTTTGGTTATATGTAATTTATAGTTTTGTCCAAGAGTTTATAAAATAAAATTATTGAAAGAAAAATATGCATTGTTTAATTTTATGTGAAATTCGCTTAATTGGGGCAGCCGCTTAATTGGGCCAAAATGTCTAAGTCCCGATGTGTCCCAATTATGCGGAATTGACTGTATATATATATATATATATTTTTTTTTTTTGGTAACGACAAACAGATGTGAAACCTAAATACATTTTTCGAATGACAATTTTCGAAAGATTGTTGGACAAAATTGGCCTCCTATAGCGAGGAATGGGAAGGTGTGGAGATAATCAGAATGCAACTTTATATTCTTGGTTTTAGCATTAACAAAACTAGCAGTTAAATATAGCATTGCTATTTGTTCAGTGTAGTTAATCAATATTGATATTGAAGATTAAATTTGAATTTAAAAATTTTAATCTAAAGTAAAGAAACATTTTAATCAGTTTTGCTAAATATACAATAATTACGCACTATATATTAACTTTGAAATTATCTGCAGTTATTACAGTATCAGGTTATTTTCAATATCGGTTATGTATATACATGCCCAATTACCTAACCTCTATATTATGTATTGTATTAGGCATTGACACGAGCAACATTTCAGAGAAATACAGTGTTATTTTATTGAGAGGCAGATCTTTCCGAGATTTACTCAAAAACGGCTGGCCATATTTTCACATAATTACGTATGTATATTTGAGAAGTTGCAGCCAGTGGCGTAGCTTTAAATCCCCCTTCCCCCCGCATAAATTGATATTACACATCGTTCTTATTCTATGGGATTTTATATTCTAGCTTTTCTTTCTTCTGTAGTTACATTTTGGCCAGTAAAAATGTTGCTTTTCATATGCCCCCAATAAAAAACTCCGGTGACCTAGCGGGCCATTCTATTTCGCCGACACGTCCAATCCAACATCGAGGAAATATAGGGGAAGTATTTTAAGATCGCAGCGCTATTTCGGCATACTTGGAACCTTCAAAATAGACATTCGTTATATATAAACAACGTGAATTTTAATGTTAACTGGTTGTGTTTGTAATTTTGCTACAATATTAATACTTGTTTTTAAGCAATTATATTTTTATGCAAACATTTTTTATAAAAAAAAGCGCGATAGAATGTCTATTTCTGTAGTTGCTAAAATCCCACCAGATGTCATATCGCTTATAGACCGGGAGCTCATGACAGTTTTTGGTCTCCGATTTCATACAGCATGCCTTTTGGAGGAGAGAATATTTACCCTGTGATAACAAAAAAGGGATGGTACTAAACTCCTGCACGCTTTCCGGTCATAGGGAAAATTGCATTTCCACTTAAACACAAAATTTTTGTGCTTTTCTCTGATTTAATATTGCTTGCCCTTTTGTCAAAAGAAAGTTATATCAAATTTAAAGTCTTTTAAATATATGCATGCGATTCGGAGGGTCCCAAAGGGCTCAAACGGTCATGTGATCTTGTAATAAAAAATATGATTTTCCGCGTTTTCATACAGCATGCCTATAATTAAAAGACTTTAAGTTTGTTATAACTTTCTTTTGACAAAAGGGCAAGCTATATTAAATCAGAGAAAAACACAAAAATTTTGTGCAAGTGGAAATGCAATTTTCCCTATGACCGCAAAGCGTGCAGGGGTTTGGTACCATCCCTTTTTTGTTGTCACAGGGTAAATTTCTCTCCTCCAAAAGGCATGCTGTATGAAATCGGAGACCAAAAATGTCATGAGCTCCCGGTCTATTAGCAATTTTTCCCTATATGATTTAAAAATATTTTAACTAATCCGGCATTATGCGCAGGGGCACCGTCGTGTTGAAACTACACTTCACCTGGAATATTTAGTGCATTTAATGCAGATATTGCTCTATTTTTTAACAAATCCAGATATTTTTGGGTAGTAAGGTTTCCGTCTATAAAAAAAGGACCAATGATATGCATTCCTACCAAACCTGCCCAAACGTTCACCTTTTCTGGCCGTTGTGTTCTGGTAGTATTACATAAATGTAAATTTTCCCGACTCTAATACCGGCAGTTTTGAGGATTACCTTCACCGTGAATGTAAAACGTAGCCTCATCGATAAAAATAATTTTATTTACATTATTTTCATTATTATTAATTCTCTCCATCATTAAGTCGCAAAAATGATTTAAACATTTCAAAACTTTTTACTTTTAAGCAAATGTAGTAACAAGTTGACAATTTCTGTTCTATTTTAAAATGGATAAAAATATTTGACCTATGAAAAAAATATATGATCTACAGAATAGTACCTATGAAAATAATAGTTTACCTATGTATTAAATAATTGATCTATGGTTTTAATTTTTGACCTATGGAAATAATTATTGAGCTATAGAAATATTTATCGACCCATGAAAATAATTATCAACCTATGCAAATATTTAATAGATCTATGGAAATAATCATATACCTACTGATATAATTATTGATCTATAAAATTTGATCTATAAAATTAATACTTGACCTATAAGTACTCTTGCTAGTTAGTGAGGGTTTGGTTAGAAGAAGCCGAGCGAAGCGAGCTACCCATCTTCTAGTTTAATGACAAAACACTATCTTAGGTTAGGTTAGGTTAGTAAGGGTTTGGTTAGAAGAAGCCGAGCGAATCGAGCTACCCATCTTCTAGTTTTTTTTTTTTTTTTTAATTTAATTTTTTTGGTCTTAGCTACGATGGCCATTAACCAGGATATCTTTATTTTTATGGATACATTAGTAATTTTTACAACAAATACAAACATCCATGCCATCACCGGGATTCGAACCCGAGCCCCCATGGTTAGCAGTCAAATGAGCTGACCACTACGCCATAGCGACTGGTTTAATGACTCAATTTTTTTCATACTTATATGTAACGTTTCCATGGTCATGATAATTAATTTGTAACAATTAAACCAAGCCTTGGACAAAAATTTGTATAGAACATAATTTGATGTATTTTAGAAGATTTATCTAAATATTTAAAAAAAAAACTAATTTTTTTTTTTTATTTTTTGATAGGGCACGTCTAAAGGAGGTGTCCCTTCGCCACTGGTTTTAATTTGGAAGATAAACAAGAATTTGGCATATTGCTTTCAAATAGGGTTTGGGAATACCCGGTCTTTTTAGACTCGGTGACTCCGAGTGGAGTCTACAATTATTTTTCAGGTCCGAGCCTAATACAAAGTAAAATTTTTGTTAAAGAAATATTTCATTGATTTGAATACAAAATTTAGAACTTTGATATATAAAAAATTATGAAATGGTTATATGTGACATATTATACATGTATAATAAGATGCATGTAAATCATTTACATATAGTTCAGAACATTTACAGTAAATGTACCGCAAAAAAAATAAATAAATAAACAAACAGAAAAAAAAGAAAAAAAAATAACAAAACCAAACTAAAATATTTAATATATACCAGAGCTAATATTTATTACTTAAAAAAAGGGCTTTCAAAAAACTAATGCACTTAATGAATTGTCCGATAATCTAGAACGAATTCTCGTACAGAAATTAGATGCTACAGAAAATGTTCGTTTGGAATTTGTTGATGTTGGTTTCATTGTCATTAACGTTTAGTATAATTTTTCTAAATATGCAGTTCTTTTTTTTTTTTGAAAATAATTGAAATTCTTTGTGAAGATAAGCAAATTTATCTTCGGAACTTGGATAAATTGGACGTTTCGCACTATCTAATATTTTATCCAGTTCTTCTTCCAGTGTTAGTGCGTTTCCTGTAGTATTTTCGGGGTTATTTTCAGTTGAATGTCCCTGCTCATTGTGTTTTGCTGTTCCTCATCGTCATCAAATAATCTCTTCATTAAATCTGTTGCAAATATTTGTATATTCTCTGAAGACATAGTGTCATTTACAAGAGAATCTAATAGCTCTTCTAATTCTTATATTATAAAAAAGAATCAGGGTACTCGGACCCGAAAAACCCTACTTTCAAATCATGATTGATGCAGTAAGTTGGCATATTTAGTTGATATATTTGTACTTTTAAGTAATGTGAATTCTGGTATGCAAGGTAAAATGAAAATATTTTATCTTCAATTGAAAAAATTAAATCTTTGCCCGATAAATTAAATCTCTGGGAACCACTGGTATCAGAGGGTAAATTGAACATGTTTCCACATACCTTTGCAATGAATAATAATCAAATAATACTACTTGTCACTGGCCATATCCAAATATTAGTAAAAAATATAAATTATCTCTTTCCTAATGTACTGAAGATTACGAATGGTTGAGGAACCCCTTCATTGTAAAAGTAAATGAAACAACGCCAAATCTCAATGAACAAGAGAAACTAATGGCAATTTAAATCTAAAATATAAAGAACTAAATACTGATGAATTTTGGATACAGATAAAACATGAAATCTTGCGGATAGCAAATCGCAAAAAAAAGCTCTAGTAATTTTACTACAATTTTCTACCTCATACTTATGTGAATTAGGCTTTTCTGTGCTCACATCTATAAAAAGTAATAAAAGAGAAAGATTACAATCGATTGAGGAAGAAATGAGTTAGGTTTACCAATATTTCACCTAATATTTAAAAAAAATATGCATTTCATCAGGATCAAATATCTCATTAATCTACTATCTTTTTTTTGTTTTTTTTTTTTTTTTTATATATTCAGATATGTAATTCTTTACTTTGTAATAGACAAAAATATAGTAGTTACTAATTATTTGATTTATTTTGATTATTTTTATAACATCTATAATATAGATGAAAAAGTTAAGTAAAAAAACGAAATATACATGTCCAAAGGGAAATAAAAAAGTAAAGGTGCCGCAAAAAAAAATCTACTTAAGGGTGCCGCTAGAAGAAAAATATTGAAAAACACTGCAATAAGGCCTGAACCTAATTACAAATACCTACAAAACCCTGAAATATGTGAAAATTCACACTTTACATCAATTTTTACCGACCGCCAACATATATAAGGGAGGTATTGTGATCATACGGATTTTGACATTTCGAGATTTCGATGGAGCTCCACGAATTGAGGTCCCTACATAACGTTTTTACTATTTTTAGCATGATATCTGTCGGTCTGTCTGTCCGTCCGTTTGTCTGTCCGTCTGTCTGTCTGTCCGTCTGTCTGTGTACACGTGCAGAGCAAATTCGGCAGAAAGGATTTTTATGAAACTTCATATTTAAGCTTCTGCCATCCATGGCACGAGTTGATCAACTTTTGGTAAAAATCGGTTGACTAAAATGGGAGTTTACTCGTTTCGATTTTAAAATTTTGTGAAAACAAAACAATTTCGAAAAAATTTATTGAACAAAAGTTGCTATAAAAGCAATAACTAATAGCTTATTTTTTTGTATAAAATAACTTGACGTTTTTTGATAAAACGAAAAATTTCGAATAATTTCTGTAAAATTTTTCGAAATTTTTTTTAAGTCTCAATTTTTTCATACTTATTTGTAACGTTTCCATGGTCATAATAAATAATATCTCTGTTAGAAAATATTAGGCCAAGTTATTTTTACTCTGCTGCTAGAATCTATTTTATATAAGTACTTTATGATGGCGGTCGGTCCTGTGGTGGCCACAGCTGATTTTTTAGTTATGAAAAAACACACCCTTTACCTGCACCCATTTCCTATTCGTGTAATGTTAGTAAATCACTATGCTGATAAGAAAGCAGAGCGTGAAAATTAAAACGTAACAGTTTTATTTTTGAGGCCTTTGAGATTCTGAGGCCCCAGACGCGTGCGCCTGTACAGTGATCCGCCGCTGACCACTTCATATAAAAAACAATCGCATAAAAGGGTTGTAATTAATAAGTGTAATATTATTATTTTGTTAAGTTATTATCGCATAGAAAGCCGTTAAGATAACAAGTAATTTGCGCTGACTTAAATAAGCAACAGCCAGAACATGTTTTGTGTTGCAGTCATACATACACATAATACATGTACATACAAGTACCTATATGACACATGCTGAAGTTTAGAACGGAACATTTAAAACGGAAATACTTCACAATAACAATACTGTTATAATATGTAAAAAAAACTGTTTTACTAGTATTTTCAGTAAGCATTATGACATTAGTATTAACGATTTAACCTTCATAAAGCATGTTTGTACACAGTGCGATTCTGGCAAAAGGCAGGATTCACTAAAATGTGCTCCGCTATAATTTCTGTTCCTAGTGTTGTGCAATATAGGTGAGTTATCTAATTTTTTTTTTCATATTATTTTATGAATTATAAGATAAAAAAGCTGTGAGGTTAGAAGTTGAAATGTGAATATTCAGTATCAATCAGTCAAAATATTTAAAAAATAAATCTGCGAAATTAAGGCATTGTGACTATTCGTCCCGCATTTTGATTCGTGTCCCGCAAAATATCCCGCATTTTTAATTCTAACTTTTGTGTTGACTTGTGTTTGGAGAGGTGAGAACCTTTTTTATGCTCTTTACTTATATTTGGGAAGCGGGGACCTTTTTTTGCTCTTCACTTGGATTTGGGAGGTGAGGACCTTTTTTTTGCTCTTCACTTGGATTTGGGAAGTGAGGACCTTCTTTTTGCTCCTCACTTATATTTGGGAAGTGACGACCTTTTTTTTGCTCCGTCCCGTATTGCCTTCTGAAGAAACTGGTCACCCTAAATTAAGGTGACCATATTATTTGGTTCAACATTCTAGACGGGGGGGGGGGGGGGGGCATAGTAAAAATTATATACAACAAATAATTATAATTTATAATAAATAATAAATTTCCAATCACAGATAATTGACTTATGTCATTATGTCAAAAAAAAATTTACCGACCGTCAACATATATAAGAGAGGTATTGTGATCATACCGATTTTGACATTTCGAGATTTTGATAGATCTCCACGAATTGAGGTCCCTACATAACGTTTTGACTATTTTTAGCATGATGTCTGTCGGTCTTTCTGTCCGTCAGTCTGTCTGTCTGTCTGTCTGTCTGTCTGTCTGTCTGTCTGTCCGTCTGTCTGTCTGTCCGTCTGTCTGTCTGTGTACACGTACAGAGCCAATTCGGCTGAAAGGATTTTTATGAAACTTCATATTTAAGCTTCTGCCATCAACGGCACAAGTTGATCAACTTTTGGTAAAAATTGGTTGACTAAAAATGGGATTTTACTCGTGTCGATTTTAAGATTTTTGTGAATATTTCGCAACAGAAAAATATTTCGAAAAAAATTATTGAACAAAAGTTGCTACAAAAGTAATAACTAATAACTTTTATATGAGACGTTTTTTGATAAAACGAAAAATTTCGAATAATTTCTGCAAAATTTTTCGAAATTTTTTGTTTCAATTTTTTCATACTTATATGTAACGTTTCCATGGTCATGATAAATAATATCTCTGTTAGAAAATATTAGGCCAAGTTATTTCTACTCTGCTGCTAGAAAGTATTTTATATAAGTACTTTACGATAGCGGTCGGTCCTGTGGTGGCCACAGCTGATTTTTAAATTAATTTAAAATTTATTTATTAAAATTAATCAGTAAAAAACTTTTTATATTTTTCCGAACCATGGATCTTTTTGAGTAGGTATTTTTTGCTTTGAAGTATTTTATAAAAATCTGCACAGTTTTCTTCATAATTGACTTTAATCAGTAATATTGCTTTTAATGCGTCTACATCAAGTTGAGTCTTGTCACTTGTCCAAAAGCTGTTCATCAAGGAAAATACCCTTTCGGTAGATTTTTTTTAGTTATATATATATATTCTTTGTTCCCCTAGGCCTTGCGGCATTCAGGGTGTTAACATTTACAAAAAATTAAAAATAAAATAAAAAATAAAACAATCAATCCAAAAATACATAACATTAACAACCAATACAATTTACATTTTACAATATTTTTTCTCTTTTCTTTCTTCTTTCCGTTTCCCCTTCCTGTTATCCTTCCCCAATCTCCATCCTTCTTGCCTCTAATTCTCTCGAATTTTCTCTAGATTTTTTTTTAGTTCAAGTTTGTAAAAATAATTTTAGTTGAAATATGTTAAAAATAAATATTTAAAATAAGTACCTTTTCCAAAATTCTGGACAATTCGGGATAAAAAACCCAAATTCGGGACAAATATTGCCCCTGAAGAAATTCGGGACGCAAGGCGGAAATTCGGAACTGTCCCGGCCAATTCTGGACGTATGGTCACCTTAGCGAAATACAAGACCTTAACCAGTGGCGTATACAGGACTCATAGTTAGGGAGGCACTTATGTAATGTGTATGTTATCTGTAATAGAAGGGGGGTCACCGTTAGCTCGCGGGCCGCATAAGGCCCTCAATATATATTTTCTGGCCCGTGAAGCGTTAATGAAAAAAAAAAAAAAAAAAACAGACCAATAATCGGAAGAAAACGTGCAACCACTTCCAGAGATGATCGTTTTATTAAGAGAAGTGCTCTTCGTAAACGCTCAATATCGTCAAAAGAGCTGGATGATGATCTGTGGGAGCAAGAAAAGTTACAGTTTCTTCTAGAACAATTAGAAGACGTCTAGTGGAATCTAATTTGCATGGAAGAAGAGCTCGCCGAAAACAACTGTTGACCGAGCGATACAAAAAACTTCGCCTTGAGTGGGCCAAAATACATTTAAATTGAACACCTGATGAATGAGCGAAAACCATTTGATCTGATTAGTCCAATATAGAAGTAAGCATTGTAATGGTATAATCTACTTACGAATTTAACATAAAAATAAATTTCTAAGCAATTATTGCACAAAGAATAAAATTTGTTTAAAAAAATTTCAAGGAGCCCTTCGGGATATTTGAAGTTCCTTCACTGCTTATCATTTTGTACGACAAATAGACCGCGACCCAAATGATTTTGACATCCCTGCTGTTAGATAATGGTGTTTATATAAAAAACAAAAAGAAATGATAATTTGATTATCTGTTAATTTAAAAAAATTGATTTTAAATCCACTTATCAAAAGCTGTCATTTGATATCCTTCAAAATTGTGTTAATTGAGATACTTTTTTCTTTTTCTTCGATAAATATATATTTGTTTATATTTTTCGAGAGATATATTTTTGAAGTCTCAGTATTTCTCGTATACACATATGTACTCAGTTCTCTAAATCCAGCCGCTTGACCACAATTTCTACCGAACGAACAGCCTCATATGACGGACTAAGGATTTCTTGATTATACCTACGAAAACTTAAAAATAACATGTGAATATGCATTTTCTACTTATTTCAATACTAATCATAATATATAGCTTATTTATTGTAAAATGCATAAGTTATTTTGTTGTACAATTATTTTAAATTTGTTAAATTTTCATTTCATTGGACCTTAAGGGGTGGCACATACCCTCAGTGCCCCTTCCTCTATAAACGCTACTTACCTTAACGCAGTAGTGGGGAGGCAAAATTTACCAGGCACGGGAAAATAAGAATAAATCGCCCCCATAGGGTCAAGAACCGGTTTCATTGGAGCATAGCCCGACCCCATTGATCCATAAATCGGCCCTATTGGGACCGGTCCACCGGGAAATTGCCCAGTGTCCCGGCAGCCCAGGCCATCACTGCCTTTACGGTACTTATAACTAGAGCCCTGCAAATCCGCGGGTATCCGCAACTTTTTTGCGGATGCGGATTAAATTTCATATCAGCTTTTTTCGGCTAAATATTGAAATATATTGAATATTGAAATAACGTATCATCTACCGTTTTCGATTTAAATAAAACTTTTCTTCTCTTACCATGATTGGCTTACTGCGAAGAGTTTGAAGCCAAAACTTTCACGAGTATCATTGTCACTTATGTTGGCGAAAAAATACAAATATATAATTGTAAAATATATCACTCAAATTTTTCACAAATTAAATCTGCGTCAGACGTCTACTATGATGTATAAATACTAAATTCCAATGAACAATGAGAGTGAGAAGATCAAATATCAAACCTGATTTTAGTTTCAGTCATAACTAAAAATTTAATCTTGATAATGAGTAAATATTTAATTTAGTTACCAGTGTGAATAACTGCATTATGAGTGATGTACCTTACTCATTAATCAAGTCTTGAAATTAAATTTTTAATCTCAATCCTCGATCATAAGTTTGATTGCAATTTTCGCAACTCTGGTCCTGACCATTTTGTAGCATTCTATCTCACTATATGTTATTGTTTTTAAGACAATTGTCCATGATCGAAATTGTGTTGAGACAATTAAATATTATTTTGGAAATAAGTTGCTTGGTTCATTTTCGATTTAATTCTTCCTACCTCTGCTCTAATTCTGGCTTTTAAATCAAATAAACGCTTTTTTTACATAAAACTGATAAAGTAGTCGGATATGGCCCAGACATCGCATCATCCGGCTACCATTTTTCTGCTTTCTACAAAATTCCCTTTACGGAAAAAAAATTTGCATTTCTGAGGACGATATCCAAATTCACCTGGACAGACTTTTCGAGAGCAAAGACGGAACCTTCTGGAGAGATGGCATTATGAAATTGACTTATAGCGTTTGTCCAAAGTGATAGAAAATAATAGACAGTACATTTGATAATAAAAGTTTTTTTTTTTAGAATGTCTATTTTATTGAATAAGAGGAGAAAAAAAAAACAAAAAAACGAACGGACTTACATACATAATGTCGAGCATCTCTCCTCTTAATATTAAATTTATAAGAGTTTCAAATAGAATTATGTGTAATATCATATAATACAGCGAATCTTAGTAAAACGGTTTGTTTCTAGTAATGGTCAAAATGTGACTTAAGCTGCGTTTAGAGCTCTTTAAATTAGTTGACTATTCACTGTGCATTGTGGATAAGTTTAGTAGAAAGTTTTAACGTTCAAGGCAGCGTTTACAGCCGATATTAGTGCTTTACGAATAGTGCGACACCTGTGTGTCTTAAAAACAACTACGGTGGCTTCGTATAATGTTTATTATCTATTATCGTTTTCCTAATTCTGCTGTCCTAGATTTTTACTAACTAAACGTATCCTAACTACCTAAATTGATCATATTTACTGTTCGTCCTTTTAATTTTTGGCGAGATTTGTTGTAATCGGCGCGATAAATTTTTGTTAGGATATGTAAAGGCATACAATATGAACGTTCTCTACGATCTAGACCAGTGGTTCCCAAACTTTTTCGGTTCTGGGTGCCTTTAACATATTAAAATTTTCCCGCGGCGCCAATAGTCAATACATTCAATCAGAGCCGTAGCAATGTTTTCGGAGCCCTTGGCAAATGAAGAGAAAAAAAAGGTCCTCACCTCCCAAATTCAAGTTAAGAGCAAAAAAAGGTCCTTAAAAACAGTTTGGGAAACACTGATCTAGACTGAGATAGCCAATGTGTTTATATGTCTGTCTCATTAAAAGAACTCATTAACTATTAGTTTGGAAAACTATCGACAACCGATAACGTATAACGTAATAAATCTAGAGGTCTGGACGGTTGCTCGCGTTACTATATGACAAACTTGTTAGTGACAATCAACAGTGCACAAGTCATAGCCTATATAATCACAAAAACGAGTCATAGTAGACTAATTTATGAGCTCTGAACGCAGCTTTACATTATTTTGGCTTTATCCCCCTCATATGTATACCTATCACATGTATATTTGTTTCAGCCGTTTGGTTACTGTACATACAGACAGAAACAACACGGTATAAGAGTTGGTTATACCTACTATACGTATATTGCCTTCCCAGATGTTATAGACGAACATTTAAGCCAGCGTTTTCCACTATGTACACTGTTGTGCATATTTTATTTGATTCATAGTCAATTCACACAGTTTTTAATTTTTTTAAAATTAAGTATTTGCTAATTGTATTAGGAGTTAAATAGCTTGTAGCGCAAAATGACTGTAATTAATTTCCATAAAAGTTTAATATCCAATTTATCCTAAAATTTCTTTTGTTTACAAGTATTAAAACTCCAGATTCTGAAATTGTCAATTTATCTTTCTATTTCTCAAAGCTATGTTCTTTTAAACTTGCTTAATTATCTAAATGAGACAATATTAAGAAAATTAGAGCAAAACTTGTTATATAACTGTTGTCAAATTAAAAACATTCTTCACATTTGTAAATAAAAATAATAATTTTCTGCTCTATAATTCTGGTAAACAATTTGAAATTGTATGTAGGTAAACATATTTATACTAACATGCTTGCAATTTAAATATAGGACAAACACCACAAGTTTATCAAACAAAACTAACAGTGGCGTACGCCGGGGGGTTGGATTAGGGGGATAAACCCCCTTCCCTCCCGAAAATTCTAAAAGTACTAAAATTATAATCACCGCATTTCAAAACTGCCCCCCTTTCAATACGTATAAATTCAAATGTTGTGAAATATCCCCCCCCGAAATATTTTTCTGCGTACACCAGTGAAAACTGACATTCTGAAGAAAACTTGGACAATTTATACCAGTGGCGGCAGGTACATAAGAGATGCAGACCTGCAGCATCCCCAATGTTAAATAAATTTAAATATGACAGACGTTTATTTTTTTTCGTTCTCTCTATCTCTCTCTCTCTCTCTCTCTCTCTCTCTCTCTCTCTCTCTCTCTCTCTCTCTCTCTCTCTCTCTCTCTCTCTCCTAAATATTTTATGTTTCTTACTCTATCTATATTACAGTTAAATATACTAACATTTAAATCGTTTTATTTTTTACGATCTTGAAGATGTTAACATAAACTTAGTTTTCTTTTCGTTTAATTTTAAAAAAATGTCACTTAACCAAGCACTAAGAGAATTCAATTCTTTATTAACTGTAGATATTGAAACATTAATATCTTCATGATAGAAATAAATTAACGTGTCGTATGCAAACATATGGATATGACACGATGATAGGTATGAAGGCAAATCATTTATATAAAGTATAAATAATAGGGGCCCTAGAACACTTCCTTGTGGCACCCCATTTACACATAAAAGATCATCTGATGTCGCACTATTAAATTTAACAATCTGCCTTCTATTTAACAAATATGATCTAAACCATTCTAAAACAACATTATTAAATCCTAAACTTTTTAATTTTTCTATTAATATCTGTCTGTTTATAGTCTCAAAGGCACTAAGATACTTTTACTTAATTTCCGAGCTTCTTTCCAATTTCTTAATACAAACTGCAGAGTCGTTTCACATGAGTGTTTTTCTCGAAACCCAGACTGGTATTTTGTCAGAATATTATTCTTATTAATATACTCTACAGTTTGTTTATATACCACTATTTCTAACAACTTTTCAATAGCTGGTAGCATATTGATTGGCCTGTGTTCTTCAACTTTACTCGTATTTGGCACTTTTGGAATTGGAACGACGGTAGATTCTTCCAGTTTTTCCGGAAATATGCCCTTGGATAATGAAAGGTTTACTATATTTAATAGGGGGTAACCTATTATATAAAATACATTTTTTATTAATTTGAAATTTATACCATCAGTTCTAGATTTACTTTCTTCTTGATTCCAAATAATGTCTTTTAAATCACTTATAGATATTTCCTTAAATTAGAATAATTTAATATAATAAATAAGAATAATTTTATTATGCAACTTATGCATATATTCAACTAATATATTCAACTAATAATATAACAAATGTTTGAAGTAAATTAATTATAACATTTTTAATTTAAGTTCCGAGGATAATGTATCATTTTCATTCTGGTGTTGGAAGCGTGGAACAAGAAATTCAACCAATAGGATCGCTCTATTTTGAAAAAACCCGTACCATGGTGTCGTAGGCGCGGTGTCGCAAGTTCAGAAATTTCAACTCTAGCGCTGGCCGCACCGTCGAAACCATAGAAACAGATATATTTTTTCGGAATGGTGAGATCTTTAGCGAGACACTTATATTAATTTCGTAAAAAAAAATTTAAAAAACGTAAATTGATGTAGCGAAATAGCGACTTTTACAATGTTGTCGGCAGTTATAAAGTTTATTATTATGGATTCGGTTTCAAATATCTGGTCTGCAGAAATGTCATGCAGTGGGTATACTAACAATACACCCCCATGATGTGATGTCAAATTTATTTCAGTAAAAAAGATTGTGTATTAAATTCTTTTCTTGTAATTGAAGTAACTGTCTGTGTAATTTGTGTCTCATTTCTTGCAACAAGTTAAAATAATCTCCCTGTTGCCTTCTATTTCTATGTATATATGGGACGTACCCACCATCGCTTTTCTTTATATCGCAATAAGTCTAAATATGCATAAAAAAGAGCTAGACGTCTCCTTCGATTTGACGACATATTTAATGAAATTGAATAACCGTTTACTCCAAACACTTGTATAAACTTTTAGGTTAGATTTGGGTTAGATACAAATGTTGTCAAAACCAAAACGCGCACTTATCACGCCTCTAACCCTACCATGAAATTCGAACTTGTAAATATAACACCACTCCTCTCACCCCTGTCGCGCCTTTGACACTACCATGAAAATGATGCATAATGTACGAAAAAATATGGCGTCTGCAATCTACGAGCGTGGTTTGAATATCTCTGATCAAAATATAATGCAGTTAGGTTTGTTAGATGAAATTTACTCACAATCACTGAAAAAAGAATAAGTGAGTGAACAAAGAAGACACTAATTATAATTTGGATACGGTCTTTCAAGAACAGTAATTGAGATCTAGATAATAAAATTTGATACGCCTGTTAAACTGCGTTCACAACTCTAAAATTAATAGACTATATGCTATGACTTGTGCACTGTTGATTGCAGTGGCCGCTCCTCATGAAGAGCCAAGGAGCCAAGGCCCTACCATTGCACAATTATGGCAACACTATCAAAAATTAATTACTCAAAAGCTTTCATTTTCTTTAAAACTGCCGATAAATACAAATAAACATATACGCGTTTAAGTACGGAACGCTGCTATTGCTTTGTATTTGATGCGACGAAACACGCTTTGTATATATTTAGGCAGGCGAGCCAAATCCAAACTGGCTCCGTTTTCAAACAGTTTGTGGGCCTCCGTTGATAGTCTAGGGAAGAGCAGATGGTCAGACCATGCACTAGAATTACATTATTGTAGTGTGTTTTTCACTGTGCCGTGTCGTGTATGTGTTGTTTTGTGTTACTATTATAAATGAACAGTATCAGTATATAATGTTCCTATCGCTCCTATGTGAAGCATGGGGTCTCAATAAACTTCCGCCATTTGGATCTGTTTTGCGCTAGATGTTTTAGCTCCCTCCATGTTTAGCCGCTTTCCCTGGCTTCCTTCATGGTTAGTCTACGCCATGTGTCCGTTGGTCTGCCACATCTACGGCTCCCTTGTGGGTTCTGTGGGACTGATTGACAAAGGGTTGTTCCTTAAGGTATGGCCTATCCAGGATCCTATTTATCAGGATGTCTCTGGGGCTTTGAGAGGTTCTCTCCCAAAGGCGAGCGTTGGTAATAACGTCAGGCCAAAATATGCGTAATATTCTATGCAAGCAAGAATTGACAAACACTTGAAGACGATGGATAATGGTTCTAGAAGTCTCACATCCGTATAGTAGAACCGGCATGATATTAGAATTGAATATTCTAATTTTGTGGACTTGGCATACTGCGAAATGTTCCAAACATTTTTCAGCATACTGAAAGCATGCCTAGCTTTATTAATCCTCATTTTAACATCCTCTCCAGATTAGCATGAGACAATGCTTCCGAGATAAGTAAAAATTTCGACATTTTCAATAAGTTAATGTGGAACTTGTCTTGTTGAGTGGGGCCTAATCGCATGAATTTCGTCTTTTTAATATTGATTGCGAGGTCTACCGATTGCGCCTCCTTTGCGAGAGAATCTAGTATTGCACTCATGTTGTCGAAGGTGTGAGACAGAATGCAAATGTCTGCATACTTCAGATTTGCTATATGAGAAGATAAAGTCCAGCAAATTCCGTCTCCAGTTCCGATACTCCTTCTCAATTTATCATCTAGGACAATGTTAAAGAGGATGGGCGACAGAGTACATCCTTGCTTAATGCCAGCGCCAACAGGAATGGGGTCACTGAGAACGCATTTGTGCAGGATTTCGCAGGTGGCATCCTGATAAAAGAGCTGGATGAGTTTTATGAGCTTAGGTGGAATTCTTCTTTTTCGTAGAGCTCTCAAAATTGCATCGTGAGATAGACAGTCGAATGCTTTCTGGAAATCTATGAAAACAAGGTATAGAACAGTTCTCCACTCGATTGACTGTTCGATGACAATACGTAATGTATTAATGTGGTCTATGCAGGACATGCGAGGCCGGAACCCTGCCTGTTCTTGACGAATACAGCTATAGGTACGCGTGAAATTCTATTGTGTATTATTTTAGCAAGTACTTTATTGCAATAATTGAGTAGGGTAATTCCACGCCAATTATCGCAGTTGGAGAGATCGCCTTTCTTGGGTAGCTTGATCATTAGTCCTTTTTTCCATTCTGCTGGTAGCAATTCTTCGTTCGAAATTTATATTAACAAAATCACGTGATCAATCAATTTGCGTGAACAGTATCAGTAACCTTTTATAAAAAACATTTTCTTCGTATTCCCTCGAAATAAAACAACTGGGATGATCGCTTCTGGATTTGGACATTTCAAAAACTAAGAATGTGTCTGATTCTGCTTCTAAAATACGGACAAGAAAATTTAATTGAAACTCTTATTAAAACTAGTCATTAAAATGAAAACGTACCATGAGAATAGAAACAAAACATCAGCGAGGCTAAAACAAAAAAATTGATGTGAAGTGTGAATTTTCACATATTGCAGGGTTTCGCAGGTATATAATAAATGAAGGCTATGTAGGAGTATGTAGGCAATAGCAATTTTGCTTTGTAGTAATCACGGCAAAATTAACGATATTTTTTAAATAATTTATCGTCTGTTAATCTAAGAGCTTTAAAAACACATTTTATGTTAAAATATTTTTTTGTTAATTTTAATTCGAATACCTAATACCATTATTTAGGTTTCTAAATATGTGCAGTATTTTTTTTTTTTTTTTTAATTTATAGCAAGGATCATTAAGATTTTGAAAATTACGCCTATGGCTTCCATTGGTTGTTTTAAGTCATATGCTCCCCTCTCTGGTTTCATATACATGACACATTGACTGAAAATATAATTACAACTGGTTATTACATTTACGCTCTTGAAAATTAAATGCAACATTTGTCAAAGAATAACTAGAATTTTGACAAAAAAATTTAAGCAAAATAAAAATGAAAAAAAAATAAAATAAATAAAATTGTCTCCTCTGCTCGGGAGCGAACCCTAGTTAGATGCGTAGCAAGCGAGCAAGCTAACCATTAGACCAGGATACGCATTCACGACCAGGATATACAGATTCTAGTGCGTTACATAACTATAACTTTTGTACATCGTCAACCAAAAAACACAAAAAATGCGTTATTTTCTGAAAACATAATCTGATCAAAAATTCCTGTTGTGCTATTCCGGTTCACACCAATGTACATTACTTGGAATTTTTTAGATTTTTAGTTTAAACCATCTGGGCTACAGGGTGTGGTACAATTTTTTTTTACACAATTTTGGCAAAAATGGCATAAAAATTATTTATTTTGCAAAAATAAAATTGAGATATGTTTTTTACATATTTCAGTATTTTTCCTATGTGCGGGTCAAATAGTTGTATAAGCATGCCAAATTTCAACTCTCTAGGTTTAGCCGTTTGGTTACAATTTTTACCGAACAGACAGACAGATAGACGACTAAATGACGGTATAAGGGTTTTTTGGTCATACCTACAAAATCCTAAAAACGGTTTAGCTAATTCGGTGTCAGTTTCAGGAATTAAGTATGGAAACCGGTTTCATTAAACCGGTTTCGAGCCCTATTCCAAACACTGCCATGAATTTTAACAGTCGGTTTCCACAAACTGGCAGGATGACGCCAATGCTTCTAGTGACTTTTTAAAATCGTTATAATGAAAATTATATACATTATTTAGATATATTGTACATATTGGAAAGTTAATTAAAATTTAATAAAAAATTGAACATGAATACTTCGTGGAAATATTTATTTTAATATAAATGTAAACAAATTCAATTTATTTTTGTCGGTTTTGACTCATTTATGTGAATCATTGATATTAAAATGACCTTTAAAATACAATAGAATAATGTTATGGTCTGCTTGAAAATATATTTAAAAAAAGATAAAATATGTCAAATTTTATGTCACTAGATAATGAGTTGACATTTTGATAATTATTTAAACAAAAAATATAACACATAATTTTTTTAAAAATTTGTTAATTGCTCTTTTAATTTTTAGTTCAGCTCTGACTGCTCTAATTTTATAATAATATTATTAAATTGTTAATAAACAAAATATAATACAATATATTTCATTTTGTAATACTTTACTATAGTCTGTGTCAAGCAAGAATACAGTGTGAGAAGATTGGTTTAACACACCCCTTTTGCAACTTAAAAAAAGTTTTTAGTCCTAGTTAACAGATATTCAGTGTTGTACATTTGAATAAATTAAAGTCATTGTCGTCATGAAAATGGTGCTGTGGGAAGCCTACGATATATAAATATGAAATGTCACGTTTGGCGGATTAATTTGAATATACTATTGATATTTCATTTGTACTTACTCTCATCCCTGGTGTAGTAAACGTAATGCCGTTTAATAAGCTTTATTACCAGAAATACATTATCAAATATATAAAAATATATCATTCCCTAAATATGTCAAAACGTTCTCCCCATAGATAAAGAAGAAAATAGATGCGAAACTGCCGTTATGTTTTTTGAAACCAAATTAGCGCTGTAGTTGTTGGGTTATGGAACTAAAATTGGTAGGGGAGGAAAGGGTTGGGTTTTCGCGGGTATTTCAAATGCTTCAGTGGATATAGTTGTAAGCATAATTAAATGTTATTATTAAATGAAACAATTGTTATGATTTATTTTGTCTACTTTTAATATTATTAACGACAACAATATTAAAAATAGACAAAATAAATCATAACAATTGTATCATTTAATAATAACATTTAATTATGTTTACAATTAAGAACAAGCAGTTAGGAATTATACAGAAACAGAAAAACAATAACTAGCAGAAATAATTATTTATTAAGTACACTAACATATAAGATAATATTTACTAATAATTAATATTTATGAACACTTCCATGGACAAGCCATCCAATTTTGGATTTCCAATGTTCCTCATCCACGTTGTATACAATTCTGGAGCCACACGTGTCTTCGGGTTTGGAAAGCGATATCTTGTAGGTTCACTACTATCACACCCCAAAACAAAGCATTTAACACCCATTTTCCGAATTAAACAATGAAATTACAAAATTACAGAAGACGCTTTTGACACTAATTACAGATTTTGACGCTAATGACAGAAGCCGTAACAAGCAACATCCTGTCATGCACGTAGCTATAGCGACTGGCAGCGACTGGGGCGCTATTCGTGTTGGGTTATGGAACGAAATATGGTTTTCGTTTTGCCATTAGAGTTTCACCCCCCTGGTTCTCCCTCACAACTCTCATCACCCCGGATACCAATACTCTCACTATACTACATATCTCCCCTCTCATAAAATTTACTATTTAGTTCTTCTATATGCTTCTAGGTTTTAAATGGTCGGCATGTTTTCTCTCCACTTTATCGTTAACTAATACTTTATACGATAATTCTCCAGTTTTCTGTTTGACTGTGCCTGGTTGATAACCTTTCCCATCTTTGCACAATACCTACACTGCATCGCCTTCCGAAAAAAATCTATCTTTTGATTTCTTTCATGATAGATTTTCTGAGTTATTAGTTACTCATCCATTCTTTGTGTGACATCTGGTTTAAGAAGATCTAATCTTGTAGTTATGCGCCGTTTGAATAATAATTCGGATGGTGTCTGGCCTGTAGCCCTATTAGGAGTATTTCTGTAACCTATTAAAAATTGTTGCAAAGCTGTGGCTTGATTTACTCCTGATTTACGTATTGCTTTAATTCTGTTTTTAAAAGTTTGCACAAATCTCTCGGCTAAACCATTTGAACGTGGATGATATGGTGCTACTTTTATGTGTTTTATTAGATTTTTTTTGCAAATATTTTCAAATTTCGCAGATGTAAATTGGGGACCATTATCTGAGACAATGCTTGCAGGTATACCAAATCTAGCAAAAGTTTCTCGTAGAATCGTCGCTGTGAGTGAAGCTGTCATGGACGTTGTAGGAAAAACTTCTAACCACTTTGAATAAGCATCAACAATAATAAACCAGTACTTACCATCGAATGGACCTGCATAATCGACATGAACCCTCATCCAAGGTTTAGATGGAACAGTCCACGAAAACAATGGACTTTCAGTCTCTCGTGGCCTTGTTTCTTGACACGGAATACACATTTTAACATAACGCTCAATATCTTTATCAAGTCCCGGCCACCAAATATAAAATTTCGCCGCAGATTTCATTGCCGATATCCCTGGATGACCTTCGTGCAGTGTTGAAAAAATATTTGACTGACAACTATTAGGTACAATTATTCTTCCAAGCCAGAGTAAAACACCTTCTTCGAAAGAAAGTTCTTCTTTTTTTTCAAAATAAGTCCACAATTCAACGGGCATACATTGCTTACTTTGAGGTCGATTGCACATATCTCACTACTTGTTTAAGAACCTCATCTTTAGCGGTTAATTTTTGAAGCGTTTTCCTAGAAATAACTAAATCTTGTGATCGTATGTGACACAAATGTCCACTATTTAAATCTCCTAATTTCTCTACTTCCGATGTACTCACCACGTCCTGTGGCAATCTGGAAAGAGCGTCAGCTGGTGCATTATTCTTCCCTTGACAATACTCTATAACATAATTAAAAGCCGAAAGATATAGAGCCCAAAGTGAAATTCTGTTTGCTGTTGTTTTTGGTATTTCTTTATCTGCACCCAGTAGAAACTGTAAGGGTCTATGATCTGTTTTAATAATAAAATGACGCCCGTATATGTACTTGTAAAATTTGGTTAGACCAAAAATAATGGCCAAGGTTTTTTTTTCTATCGTCGCATATTTTGATTCTGCTGAATTCAACTTTCTAGAAGCGTAACCAATTGGTCGTTCAGTGTTATCAGGAAATCTGTGAAAAAGGACTGGTCCCAAACCTACACCACTTGCATCGTCACTTAAAATTAATGGCAAATCAGGATCATAATGTACTAGAGTATTTTTGGACGCCAAGCTTTCTTTTAGTTTTGTAAAAGTGTTTTCTTCCGTCATTGTCCAGGACCATTTCACTCCCTTTTTTGTTAAATTATGAAGAGGAACACATATGGATTGTAAATTAGGAACAAAACGACCTTAATGTCGTTTGAGTTCGCGGTGGTTGCTTGCTTACTTCTTGTCAAAGCCATATTCTCGTCGCCAAATGTAGTAAACGTAATGCCGTTAAATAAGCTTTATTACCAGAAATACTTTATCAAATATATAAAAATATGTCATTCCCTAAATATGTCAAAACGTTCTCCCTCACAACTCCCATCACCCCGGATACCAATACTCTCACTATACTACACCTGGAACACTAGGTCTTCCTCACATTATAAGTATCCGGACTTGCGAGCGGATCAAATCTGGACCCCTGCAGGTTCGCTGACTGGTTGCTATGAGGAAGGGTTGTTGAATTAAAGTCAACATTTTAACTAATCTACTTTAATTATGATACGGTATAAATATTTACATTATTTACACTAGACTTACAATTAATTACGTTGATACAGCTAAATCCAAATGAGACACACATTCACAAATACTAGACAAACTTTACTACTAACGTTCATACGGAATTACTTGTTACGCGACCGAACACTTTAAATATTTCTAACCCATGATGAACAAACTCTACTCCTCTAAATACGTTTAAACCCCATGACTCTTAAAAACCAACTCTCTTAAACATTGTCTTCACCTTTGACGTATGCTTACATCACCCAACTGTATAATATCATTTCACACCCTCTTGACTGTCCATCTTAAAAACTCATATCACAATTTATTGGTGATAACTCAGATAAGTAACCAAACTAATATTTATATTTCAGACAAAGATTAATTATTATTTATGGGCATATATTTTTGACACATTAGTTATCTATTAAGAATTTACGATTCACTTTTCATGTTAAGTTTACAAAAGTCTCAAGTTACAATAATAAACGTGTCTACCATTATCTTGAATGCCCTTTCTAAGAAATAGGTTATCTTTTATCATTTAACATTTTTAATATTTTACTTTAATTGGATAATTATATTGAATTTAAGTATGAAATTTTATTTCTGAAACAATACCAAAATTACCTCCCTTACATCGAAATACACAGGGTGAGGCAACACTTATAAGTTCACCTCGATTATTTCCTTAATAAAAAGAGTCATAAAAATATTGTTCAAATAAAATTTATTTGGAGCATTTTTTTTGCATTTATTTTGCAAAAGGTATGACAGTAAATACCTTTTTTCAAATTACACTACACATATTATTTTACATATTATTATAGAGCTTTTTTTCTCTATTAAACGTTGTAAAACTTGTATATCCTTACATAACATTTTTGAAAAAACGCAATTTGTAGCTTTTAAAATGACTTATTGGTAAATAATGGAAACAAATGCATGCAATTGTTTCTCATAGGTAGATTATTGTTATGAGTCACTACTCACTTATTATTTTTAAGACCACAAAACATCGCTTTTCTCAAAAATTTTGTTATTTAATTATTCATGATAAGCATGTACAAGGCAGAACCCAACTAATACAATAAATACATAATAAATTAACAAATATAAAAATAAGATTAATTTACATATTAATTTACAAAAAATTGATGTGAAGTGTGAATTTTCACACATTTCAGAGTTTCGCCGGTATTTAAGTGAATGATGATTATTTGGGATGCCAAAACAAATTTTATGTTAAAATATATATATTTATTGTTAATTTTAATTGGAATGCCTAATACCATTATATAGGTTTCTAAACATGTGCAGTATTTTTTTTATATAGCAAGGTTCATTAAGATTTTTAAAATTGCGCCTATGGCTTCCATTGGCTGTTTTAAGTCATAACTCCGCCCCTCTGATTTCGTGTATTAAATTTCTACAATTTCCACTGGTTATTAAATTTATGCTTTTAAAAATTAAATGCAACATTTGCCAAAATATAACTAGAATTTTGAAAAAATAATTTAAACAAAATAAATATGCAAAAAAAAACCGAAAAAATAAAATTGTCTCGAGACCAGAACACTAGTTTGCAAAATAGAACTCGAGACCGCTAACCATTACACCATGAAAGCATGCTGGTTTATTTTCTTACATAAGTTATTAAATATTTTATATGGTCAAGCAAAAAACACAAAAAATGCGTTATTTTCCGAAAACATAATCTGATCAAAAATTCCTTTTGTACTCTTCCGGTTCAAACAAATGTTAGTTTGTGACATTACTTATAATTTTTTCAGATTTTTAGTTTAAACCATCTCGGCTACAGGGTGTGGGACAATTTTTTTTGCACTATTTTGGCAAAAATCGCTTCAAAATAATTTATTTTGCTGAAATAAAATTTAGACCGTTAATCCACGTAATAAGGGCTTTCATTTGATACCCTACTCGGAATTTTTAAAAAATATTTATTTTTCGATGAGCAGATGTTTTAGTATTTTTCCTATGTGCGAATCAAAGAGTTGTATAACCATGCCAAATTTCAACTTTCTAGATATAGCCGTTTGGCTACAATTTTTACCGAACATACAGACAGACGACAAAATGACAGTATAAGGGTTTTTTGGTCATACCTACAAAACCCTAAAAACAAAAAATTATACTAATATTAACAATACAAATATAAACATCATAAAATGAATTGATGGTGGAGAGTCGAGACAAACTTCTTAAATGACCCCAAAGTCACATCAAATATGTCTATGGAACTCTGACTCTTCTCGCATAGCGAATTGAACAGATGGCATATCCTGTGAATTGATGCATTATCTCCATATATAGTCCTATGCTGAGGGATCTGGAATGTTCTGTTACTCGTGGACATTGGGGAACAAAATTGTTTTCCTCAAAAAACGTCGTCAAAAACAATGACGTGCAGATATATATCGTGAATTGATGCAATATGAAAATGTTGCATATTGAAAAATATAAATTTGCCTGTTACAGAAAATCTATGGGTGATAGAAAAATTCACTTTACAGATTTGTTTTCAGCGTATCAAAATACATCAGAAATACCCAAAAATTGCCATGTCACAAATACTGTGTTTAACAGTGTTATTAGTTTAATTTTTTGTAACAATGTTCATTATAGAGAATGTTCGTAAATCGATCGTTCGTTAATCGAGAACTGCCTGTGCATTATACGTGAAGTAAAAGTGAAACAATTATTTGTCATAGATAAGTAAAATTTGGCACGTTTGTTTTGGATTACAAAATGTATACTTATTTATCAGGTAAGTCGTAAAACAACTTATCTGCTAATATTATGCGAATTTTCGAAACTATTATTTCTGGTAAATAATCCATTTATTAGGCATGCAATGATAACAATGTCATTTCATGAAACAGTGCATACTATATAATAGTCATGAAAGTGAAAATGTCACGACTAATATAATGCTTACCATGCTTATAATATTATACCCAGGGGCGTCGGATGATGGGGGGAAACCGGTACAAATTACCGGGGCCAACACTTAGTGCCCCTGGTTGTATGTGTGGTTCAGTGCCGGATTAAAAGGGTGGTGAAGGATATAACCACCCCGGGCCACCCGGTTGTACAAGGGCTACCTTTTAAGTTTTTACAAAAACTAAGAAACCATTTTTTTTAGGAACAAACTGTTTTATTGCTTTTCAAAGCATACGCTTTTAAGATTTATACACTTTTGCATGCGTTCAAACCAATTCTCGAAACATTTTTTCCACTCTGAAATTGGTATCTCAAAAACATGGTTTTCGAAGGCATCAACAGCTTCTTGAGGTGATAAAAATAGCTGTCCACGCATTTTTTGTTTTGACATTGGGGAACAAAAAAATGTTTTTGGGAAATAAATAAGACATTAATAAATGAGACATTAATTCGATGTTTTTCTCCTTCAAATAATCAATTATTTGACGTGCTGTGTGAGAGTTTGCATTGTCATGATGAAGAATGATGTGATGTTTTTGGTTGTTTTTCCTGATTTTGTCGATGACTTCTGGCAAACAAATTGTTGTATACCATTCAGCATTAACTGTTCTCCGATCCTCTAAAGCAGTGCTTCTTAAACTTTTTGATGTCGCGGCTCCCCTACAACTCAAATCAATAACCCACGGGCCCCCTAATTTTTTTTTGGAACCAAGATCAGTTAAAATATATACATACATATAGTTTTTTACCCTCAGATCATTCAATAATCTATGTATAATGAAGAATAATATTTATGTAGCATTAAAGTTAAAGCGACTTATCATTTTTAAATTATAAAATAATTAAGTGTTATATTTGCGGTTCTTCGCGGCCCCCTTGTGGGAACACCACGGCCCCCTAGGGGGCCGCGGCCCATCACTTTAAGAAGCACTGCTCTAAAGAAAGGTTTGCGTTATGTCCAGTACAACCGAAGAAACAAGCGATCAATTTCTTCGAAGTGCTTCGTGAACTTACAATTTTTATGGGTTTCGGTTCATCTTGGAAGACGTAATTGTAATGGATTGTTGCTTAGTTTCCGGTTCATATGAATAAATAAGTTTCGTCATCTGTAACGATGTTGTATACGAATTTTGCAGTTCTTACGTTGAATTTTTTTAGCATTCCCTTATATAAATCAACTTTTTTGACACAAATCAAGAGCCTTTTTTTGAGCTTCGGCCAAATTATGCAGAATCCATCGGGAACAGATCTTTTTCACAGCTAAATGTTCATACAAAATCGAATGTATTGCAGTCTGCGATATGCCAAAGGATGCCTCTATCTCACGGTAGTCACATGCCGATCTTTTTCGATCATTTTGCGCACAGCATCGATGTTTTTTTGAATCACAACCGATTTTGGTCGATCTTCACGAGATTCATCACTGGCGGACGCACGACCACGACGAAATTCTGCAAACCAATTGTAAACAGTATTTTCTGACGGTGCTTCATTACCAAAAGTTGAACGAAGCGAATCTACGCATTGTTGTTGGGTTAGGCCTTTACTAAAATCGTAAAAAATCATCCAACGAAGACCTTCACGAGTAATATTCATTTTTTCACAAACTTATTTGTCTTAAACGCTGTCACTGATTTCGCAATTACAAATGTCAAATTTTACGAATATAGTAATGACACATTTCAATATTGCCATCTAGTGCTGGTTTGTAAAAACATAAAATGTAACCCTCGTAAAATCTATGAAAATATTAATTTACAAACAACAGAAAAATTTATCATAAAATGGTTTCACATATATTTGTACTCAATTATAATTCAATTATGCTGTATACAGCAAGAAGATATAAATTTGACCAAAAAGTAATCATAAACAAATACTGTTTACATACATTGACAGATAAGTATCTTTTTTCGTGTCAAAAGTTTCAAAGAGGACGGTGACGCCGTTTTTGAAATTCTAGTCACAAATAATACTCTACTTGAAATTTTAATAATACACCTAGGCCCCGCTTTGCGTCGTTTCGTTTTACGTTTTTTCAGCGTCATAGATTTTTCGAAGTTGCATCGTACAATTTTTTTATTTTAAAAAGTTTTTCTTTTTTTTTGTGTAAAATATTATTATGTCCGGTTTTAAAAAAATGTCGACCATCGAAAAATATTTCGTTAAAGAAAAACCGTAGGAACCAGCATCTACAGAATCATTAGCATCTACATCTACATACATAATTGAATTAGATGAATAAAGAATTTGTTGTACTTTTTACCGACCGCTAACATATATAGGGGAGGTATTGTGATCATACCGATTTTGACATTTCGAGATTTCGATGGATCTCCATGATTGAGGTCCCTACATAACGTTTTGACTGTTTTTAGCATGATGTCTGTCGGTCTGTCTGCCAGTCCGTCCGTCCGTCTGTCTGTCTGTCTGTCTGTGTACACATGCAGAGCAAATTCGGCTAAAAGGATTTTTATGAAACTTTATATTTAAACTTCTGCCATCAATGGCACGAGTTGATCAACTTTTGGTAAAAATCGATTGACTAGAATTGGGAGTTTACTCGTGTCGATTTTAAGATTTTTGCGAATATTTAGCAACAGAAAAATATTTCGAAAAAAATTATTTAACAAAAGTTGCTATAAATGCAATAACTAATAACTTTTATTTGAGACGTTTTTTGATAAAACGAAAAATTTTTGTAAAATTATTTCTCAATTTTTAGGGTTTTGTAGGTATGACCAAAAAACCCTTATACCGTCATTTTGTCGTCTGTCTGTCAGTCTGTCTGTCTGTCTGCCTGTCTGTCTGCCTGTCTGTCTGCCTGTCTGTCTGTCTATCTGTCTGTCTGTCTGTCTGTCTATTCGGTAAAAATTGTAGCCAAACGGCTAAACCTAGAGAGTTGAAATTTGGCATGCTTATACAACTCTTTGACCCACACATAGAAAAAATACTAAAACATCTAAAAAAACATATCCCCCTAAAAATATAAACAAAAATGTGCTCATCGAAAACAAAAATATTTTTTTTTTAATTCTGAGTAGGGTATCTAATGAAAGCCCTTAGTACGTGGATTAACGATCAAATTTTTATTTTTGCAAAATAAATTATTTCGAAGCGATTTTTGCCAAAAATGTGCAAAAAAATTTTTGTCCCACAGCCTGTAGCCCAGATGGTTTAAACTAAAAATCTAAAAAAATTCTAAGTAATGTATATTGGTGTGAACCGAAATAGTACAACAGGAATTTTTGATCAGATAATGTTTTCGGAAAATAACGCATTCCTTGTTGTTTTTGGTTCACAAAGTACAAAAGTTATACCAATGTAAGACACCCACATGCAAGGCGTACGATAGCGTAGTGGTTAGAGCACTAGTGTCGTAAGCTAAAATTCGCTGGAAACGAAGGGTTTCGAGTACGGAGTGAATTTTATTATTTCAGTTTTTTTTTTGCATTTTTATTATGTTGAAATTATTTTGTCAAAATTCTAGTTATATTTTGACAAATGTTGCATTTAATTTTTAAGAGCGTAAATTTAATAACCATTCTTATTATATGATTAACAGACGATAAATTATTTTAAAAATATCGTTCATTTTGCCGTGATTACTACAAAGTAAAATTTGTCCTACACACTCAGCATGCCACCTTCACTTATTATATACCTGCGAAACCCTGAAATGTGTGAATATTCACACTACACATCAATTTTTTCATTCTTATATGTAACGTTTCCATGGTCATGATAAATAATATCTCTATTAGAAAATATTAGGCCAAGTTATTTCTACTCTGCTGCTAGAATGCATTTTATACAAGTACTTTATGATGGCGCTCGGTCCTGTGGTGGCCACATTTCGATGAATATCCACGAATTGAGGTCCCAACATAACGTTTTGACTATTTTTAGCATGATGTCTGTCTGTCCGCCTGTCCGTCTGTCCGTCTGTCCGTCTGTCCGTCTGTCCGTCTGTCCGTCTGTCCGTCTGTCCGTCTGTCCATCTGTCCGTCCGTCCGCCCGTCCGTCCGTCCGTCCGTCCGTCCGTCCGTCCGTCCGTCCATCTGTCCGTCTGTCCGTCTGTCCGTCTGTCCGTCTGTCCGTCTGTCCGTCTGTCCGTCTGTCCGTCTGTCCGTCTGTCCGTCTGTCCGTCTGTCCGTCTGTCCGTCTGTCCGTCTGTCTGTCTGTGTACACGTGCAGAGCAAATTCGGCTAAAAGGATTTTTATAAAACTTCATATTTAATCTTTTGACATGAATGGCACGAGTTGATCAACTTTTGGTAAAAATCGGTTGACTAGAAATGGGAGTTTACTCGTGTCGATTCTAAGATTTTTGCGAATATTTACAAAAGTTGCTATAAAAGCAATAACTATCAACTTTTATTTGAGATATTTTTTCGAAATTTTTCTATGTATCTATTTTTTCATACTTATATGTAACGTTTCCATGGTCATGATAAATAATATCTCTGTTAGAAAATATTGGGCCAAGGTATTTCTACTCTGCTTCTAGAATTTATTTTATACAAGTACTTTGTGATTGCGGTCGGTCCTCTGGTGGCCACAGCTGATTTTTTTTTTATGAATTAATAAAGTTTCTTTTATTTATGTTTCTTAAATTATTAATTTTATTAGTTTTTTTTTATTGGATTTTTTTTTTGGAACCTCAATATTCACATAGTTTCTCATACAAAATGTTAATTTACTTTGCGTTGTTTCAGTCTGCGTCGCAAAATTTTAAAAAACGTATCTATAACGCAAAGTGGGGTTTAGGTGTATATTTATATTGTCAAAAATGCATTAAGATTACAATATGCAGTCTGTTCCGGTGCTCATCTCTTTCATGGTCTTCCTCGGTCTCCCTCCTCTCTTGGGTTATACAACAACGCCTGCTTGAGAATTTTACATGTGGGCATTCTTTCGAAATTCAGTATTTCGTTTTCTTTTCGTATTTTTTTATATAATTTATTTTAATATTTCTCTCGGGGTGTAATTTCTTCCCTAAGAGGTACTAAATGAGTCGCGTAAACAAAAATGTTGGAAAGCACTGGTCTACACTAATTAATATAAATAGCATAAATATCAAATTAGCTTATGATTATGCAGCAAGAATTTTATAATCATTACATTGACCCAATATATTATTTAATATAATTACATCGTTTATTGATAGTACGAATGTTAAATAAATTCCCATTTCTGTTAAAACTAACCAATGTTTTCAAAACTTCCTTCATTGAAAGATAAGTAAACAATTTACAATATAGTTTTATTCGTAATTTAACCTTCGTTAAGATGCTTATTTTAAGAACAGACGTCTCGATGGAGATTCAGTTTATTATTATATTACGTTTGTTTATTTCAATTATTTTAAAAAATTATGTGAAGGACGAATTTTCACCCATTGCAGCACTACGTAAAGGCTATTCCATACGTTTAGGCGGAACTAGATTTTCAAAACAAGTAACTTTTACAGATTTATTGAAGCTTTTGATAATTTTGTTCAGGAAACGCCAACTTCAATATATTAAAAAAATTGATGTGAAGTGTGAATTTTCACACATTTCAGGGTTTTGCAGGTATTTAGTAAGTGAATGATGATTATTTGGGATGCCAAAACAAATTTTATGTCAAAATATTTTTTTATGAATTTTAAATCGAATGCCTACTACCATTATTTAACTTTTTAAAGATGTGCAGTATTTTTTTTTATATATATCAAGGTTCATTAAGATTTTGAAAATTGCGCCTATGGCTTCCATTGGTTGTTTTTAGTCATAGCTCCTCCCCTTTGATTTCGTGTACATTCAAATATATAATTAAATTATAATTTCAACAATTTCCACTGGCTATTAAAAATTAAATGCAACAATTGCCAAAATATAATTAAAATTTTGAAAAAATAATTTATACAATACAAAAATGCAAAAAAAAAATAAAAAATAATATTGTCTCCTCACGTAGGACTCGAACATGAGTTCGAATATGAATTCTTGGACAGAACGCTAGTATCTTAGCCACTGCACCAAGAAACACGTTACTGTTTAGCGTATTATATAACTATAAGTTGTCAACATTATTAGCAAAAAAACACAAAAAATGCTTTTTTTTCCAAAAACATAATCTGATCAAAAATTCCTGTTGAACTATTCCGGTTCACACCAATGTACATTCCTTAGAATTTTTTCAGATTTTTAGTTTAAACCATCTGGGCTACAGGGTGTGGGACAAAAATTTTTTTGCACAATATTCGCAAAAATCGCTTCAAAATAATTTATTTTGCAAAAATAAAAATTTGATCGTTAATCCACGTACCAAGGGCTTTCATTTGATACCCTACTCAGAATTTAAAAAAAAATATTTTTTTTTTCGATGAGCACATATTTGTTTATATTTTTAGGGGGATATGTTTTTTAGATGTTTTAGTATTTTTCCTATGTGCGGGTCAAAGAGTTGTATAAGCATGCCAAATTTCAACTCTCTAGGTTTAGCCGTTTGGCTACAATTTTTACCGAACAGACAGACAGACAGACAGACAGACAGACAGACGACAAAATGACGGTATAAGGGTTTTTTGGTCATACCTACAAAACCCTAAAAAGGTAGTGACAACTTACAAAAAAGAAAATTCCAGTTACTTCCGCCTAATCGTTTGGAATAGCCTGTAAGTGCCTAGTGAGTGATAATATTTTTGAAGCAGATTTTTGATTGTGATCTCCTCAATACAAGGTGATCGTTTTTCAAGCCTAACCATTGGGATTAGGGTTGTACATCGAAGGCAAAACATCGATGTTTAACATCGATGTTAACATCGGCGCCTTACTATCGATGTTGAAAAAACATCGAAAGAAAAACATCGATGTTTCCGATACATCGATGTTTTATTAATATTAAAAAAAGCTATTTATTTATATTATATAGGTTTTATTTAATAATGTAAAGATAAAATATGAAAAACAATAACTTATAATACACAAAAAGCATTTATTAGATTTTTAAATAGAAATATTCTTTTTTAATAGTAATTAATTTCATATTAACATTATCCAATATAATAATCCTAATTTGTTCCTACTATTTTTACATTTCTAAAATGAAATATTGCATTTTATTATAATACTAATATAGTAATCTTAATGTTAATTTTATATTATTTAACATAAAAATAACATACTGTCATACACATTTTTTATATTTCCTAATACGGTAATTCCTCCAATCGAATAACAACTGGGAAAGTGTCTGTCAACAAGGTTCAAAAAGTAAAAAGTTTGTTGTCGTCGTTGGTCGTTGCAAAAATTAGAAGTTTCTTCTTATTTTTTTCTTATTCCGCTAACTGCTAAAAAGAATAAGAACTAACACTATTAGTATTGTTATATCACAATTGAGAACTGACACGCTCGAATACGCAGTCTGGTGGTCAAATATTGTACTACGCGACTGTAGTACTGTTTGAAATTATTACATATGTTCTAGTGTTGATTTTTTGTTAGAACGTCGATAGATACATTTTCATAAAATAAAAATGTACTGTTCTTAAATTAACCTGTTCCCTGTTAGCATATTCACAGCTGAATACTAGACAATTCAGCCATATTGCCTTGTATTACAGCGCCACCAATGGTAATGTCACTTCTCAAAAGATGGCGCTTATATTTTGTGTACTAATATTAATGAAAATTAAAATTTTAAGATTCCAGCGCTCTAGCAGTAGTTTCTGAATTTCGAAGTTTAAACATCGACATCGGTAGTAGACATCGATGATTTATCGATACTATCGCCATCTGAACATTGATGGTAAAAACATCGATGTTTTCGATACATCGATGCTTTTTTCCCATCCCTAATTGGGATATCGTGAACCATAAGAGATATGAAGCCGGTTAAATTGCCGCATTAGTTGGCCACTTTAATGATTTGATTTTCCGGAAAAGTACGCAGGTCACTAGATACCTGCAAAAAACTGGTTTTAGTTGATTTACTTTTTGGCTTATAACTTTTTTGTTTCAATTCACTTATATGAATTCACTTATTCTAATTTGCACGTTCCAGAGGCACTTTTTACGAATAATTCACAGCCACCCTAAATTTTTATAGCTCGTATCATTTTCGAGAAATTCACACTAAATTTCAATTTTTATATGGACTCAAAGTTGTTTTTAAATGCATGTAATAGACATTTTTTCTCTCTTTCGAATGATACAAAACACACCTGCATTAAAATGAAAATTAACTGAAAAATAAGAAAATTATTTTGGTTTTAAAACAAAATTGTATGTATAGCATTACAATAAATGCTCAAATGTTTCACCTACAACCAGTGACGGATTATCGCCTTAGACAAAAAAGACTTGTCTTGGGTCCGTAATTTTCAAGGGCCCGGATTTGGGTGGTGAGAACCTTTTTTTTTTTTTTTCTTTTCTCTTGGATTTGGGAGGTGAAGTCCTTTTTGTTTTTTGCTTTTCACTTGGATTTGGGAGGTGAACACTTTTTTTTTTAGCTCTTCATTTGGATTTGTGAGGTGAAGACCTTTTTTTTTGCTCTTCACTTGGTTTTGGGAGGTAAGGACGTTATTTGTTTAAAAAAAAAAAAAAACATTGTTGAGGGCCCGTAAATCAAAAATGTCTTGGGCCCGGCGAAGGCTTAGTCCGCCACTGCCTACAACCTCCAAAGAGAGCTCTATTCTTTTCCTTAAATTAGATATTACTCGTCTGAGAGCGTTTCCCAAACTGTGCGCCGTGGCTAGGTTACAGGGGCGCCGCGAAGACCCAGGACCGTTTTGCTCTTCACTTGAATTTGGGAGGTCCTTTTTTTTGCTCTTCATTTGCTTTTGGGGAAGTAAATTTTATTAATTTACTTCATTTGCCAAAGGGCGCCGAAAACATTGCTACGGCTCAAATTGAATGTATTGACTTGGAGCGCCGCGGGAAAATTTTAATACATTAAGGGCGCCCGGAACCGAAAAAGTTTGGGAACCACTGTGTTAGAGTGTTGACTATGTTCCCATGCAGCTCATTAATGTCGGCAGGAATTGTTTTGTAATTATGATTTTTTATTAGTAAATAAATAATCTAGCGGAGATAAGTGCGAAAAAAAAATTAAAATTTTGATTTTATTTCCAAAGTGCACTTTGGAAATGAATAAAACCAATAATTTTTCCATTTCTCAGTTAAATTTTATTTTAATTTAGGTGTGTTTTATATCATCGGAAAGAGAGAAAAAATCTCGATTTAATGCATTTAAAGACAACTTTGAGCGCCATAAGAAAATTGAAAGTTAGTATGAATTTTTCAAAAATGATAGCTATAAAAATTTTGAGGACGGCTGTGAAGTCTTCGTAAAAAAGTGTTTATAGAACGTGCAAATTAGAAACTTGTATGAATTAACATAAAAAGTTATAAGCCAAAAAGTAAATCGACCAAAATTAGTTTTTTGCTGTTATCTAGTGACCTGTGAACTTTTCTAGAAAACCAAATAATAATATAATAATAATAATAATATGTTATATTTATCTCTTATTACAAATAATAATACGTTTTTATTTTACATACATACATTTACAATAAGTATAACACAAACCTCATTGAGGATATAGCCCACTAAGAACCCATAGGTTCTGCGCGTGGTAATATTTGAGAATTTACAATTTGTGGCATGTGTGAGATTTATATGTACATATAAATTTATAATTTATTTATTCATAATATATTTAATGTCATCATCTCACAGGGAAAGTATGCATTTTTTGATAATTCTTTTGTAATTAAAATTATGAACAGTTAAGTTATGATTACTGGTGTAGTTATATAATAAATCATGGATTTTAGTTGAGAAATATGAGTAATAACTAGGGTCCGGCAAAAATATGCAACGGTACTTTAGTTAGGGTGTTTATCGATAAAAAGCGGCACATGTGTTATCTATAGAAATAAAATGTAATTATATATATTTGTAATGTGCCCTGCTGACAAATAGTGTAGCGTATAAAAATTTAATATCTTATCAAAAACCGACCAATGGTAACGGAGTGAGCGGAATTACCTATCTCGGATATAATCCCTAAATAATAATCTCATAATATAGACTTATATTTATCTTTCGAAAGATCTGAATAAAATAATAATAATAATAATAACAAGGCTCTCGTACGACGTGACTCAAAAGGTTACTGAAGTTCGCGATTAGTCGACGCTTGTCAAGTTCTGACTAAAGTCACTAGATTATACAAAGTAGCGCAAGCCTTTGAAGAAGCCGACAGACCCCAGAGTTTGATTGGCAACATTGGCTCCCCTGTTAAGCAAACGAAAGCAGCAATTTTTACGTTCTTAAGTTGGCGTCTGCGCTGTCACATCTCACTCTCTCTCTCGCTCTCATTTAATAACCTCCTTTGTTAGCGGTTTGAATATTTAAGGTTAAGTTTCATTTAAATTTATATATTATATCTATTTTATTTAATAAATATTAAAAAATTTATTGAAATTGTACCATAAATTTCGTGATTACAATGTTTAAAATAAAAATTATTGGTAGTACTAGTTTCTTATTTTTATACTGTTGGAATCACTGAAAATCATTTGTGTTGGCGACATTTTAGGCCCAGTATGGCCGCCGTTGCGCTACTTTATATAATCTAGTGACTTTAATATTATCTAGTGAATTTAGTTCTGACAAACCCCAATAAAAACAAAAGAGTATCTTTTAAACAAGAGAGATGTTAGGAATTTCTTTTGTGATAATCGTAAAACATTATATTTTATACGAAACATAATTTTTATATGTCTTTAAATTTCCCAATTTTTTATAAACAAGTTAATAATATTAGAAAATCTGCCTTACGTCTGCTTGCAACAGTTAACGATACAGTGTCGCTATAGTGGGGCTGGGTTCAGAGCCGCAGTAAGGGGGTCGGAGGGGGCGACGGCCCCTAGCGCACTAAGGAAAAGGGCGCTGACGGACTTGTTAAGGGGCACCATTGCGAAGATGAGGACCTTTTTTTTTCTCGTTACTTGGATTGTGAAAGGTGAAGACCTTTTTTTTGCTCGTCACTTGGATTTTGGGAGGTGAGGACTTTTTTTAATGAATATAAATATCGTATATTTATGAATGTATCTTGCAAAATTGAGCGTTTTTCTATTTTAATTTCATGCTTCGATCTTATATTATTTCGCGGCCCCCCGACGAATCATCACGGCCCCCCGGTCGCGAAACGCTGCTATATACGATCCACAGAACAGGAGACTCAAGAAGCGACAGACCCATTTTAAAAATTTTGTCCGTACGACCTGCACTCTGCCAAATCATCCGGAACAAAAACCGTGGAACCGCGAAATTTGAATGCTTCATCATGTACTTTTTATTCTTAGTAAGAATTCTACATTTGTTAAACATTTACACATTTCTTGTTTAACATAAAATTTTGCTAAATAGATCCAAAAATTTTATGTCCAAGAAAAAGTGTGCATGTTTAACAATAAATTGCGATACTTAGGTGATTAAATGTACAGCAAAAAAAAACTAAATATCAAATATTTTTCATATTTTTATTTTATTTTATATCTACATTCTACAACAAAAAAATGTACAACAAAACAGTTAAATTAGTAAATTCTTATTATAAACAATTTTTGCCATATACCTTTTTCTGTTAAGTCATTAATAAGAGAGATATTTCGAAAGTTTAGTTTTAGGACGTCCACCATAACTCCACAAAAATTTCATCCAAGTGAAAAAATGCACAGAATAAATGATTTTTGTTTTCTTTTTATTAACAATTTTTGCAAAAATATAATATGTTTGTATTAAAACTTCAATATTTCACTCAAAATTAACTAATATAATTGCCTATGGACTGGTTTCTGAAAGTTTAGTTAACTATAACCAAATAGTTAGAAAATGGTTGTTATGGTCACTTATGGGATTGTTATATTGTAACTGAGTTTAACCAAAAGATTAAACTCAGCTAAGCTTTCAGAAACCGGCCCTATATCAATTAACTATCACGGAATTAAAAAAACAGAGTTCAAAACTCAAAGCACATTCAGAATTAAAAAATCAAGTGGCTGAATATTGAAACTGTGGCGCTGTATGTATTATGTGCGATATTAGTGTCATCTAATAGCACATCGAGAAATTGTGAACGCTGTCAGAGTTCGTATATCCCTATGTCACCAGCGTGATGCGATTTCTCCTATGATAGATCTGGCCTAATCCTCAATGAAATACTGTAACCTAGCTAGTTCAGAATATTTTAAAGTTTTTAGACAAACCTGCAATATAGGGTTCAGGAATTTTTCCCCTAAAAATCCTTCGAAATGAATAATTATTTAAAAATAAATTTTCCTTGATTAATTTTCGCTTCAAAAGCTTTCATTTTATAGTTGTTAATTTTTTTTTTTTTTTATTATTAAATTTTTCAACGTCCAACAAATTTACGTTAACATACATTACTCAACACATTACGAAACTATGTAATCACATTACATAGTTTCAACACCTTACTAAAATTTTAAAAAAACATTTTTTTTTTCCGTAAAATGCAAATGTATAATAGTATATTACTATACGAGTTTTATAAGACGACTAGCAGACCCGTTGCCAACAACGTTGGCAAACTGATATCGAATAAAAATCAATATAAGCAGGAATCAATTATTAAAATTTGCATGATTCTGTGTATATTAACAAAACAAAAACGTTTCTTTATTATACCTAGGAAGCCCTAAAAAGCTGCTTAATGCGTGTCGTTTAAAAATTAATATCGGGCCGGGTACGGCCCGCGGGCCATATGCTGGACATCAATGGTATAGCTGTTTCTGATTATACCTAGGAAATCCTAAAAAGCCGCTCAATGCGTGTCGTTTAAAAATTAGTATCGGACCGGATACGGCCCGCGGGCCATATGCTGGACATGAATGGTATAGTTGTTTCTGATTATACCTAGGAAATCCTAAAAAGCTGTTTAATGCGTGTTGTTTAAAAATTAATACCGGGGCCGTTGTTATAGTCGAGCAAAACGACGCGTTTAAACAATTTTGATTTCTCTGCTATCATCGTTTCTAAAATAGTTGTTTAAAATGGATATTGAGGCATTTACAAGTAGTTCTCATTTATAAGAGGTATTTATAGTAGGTTTCGATTGAAATTTGTCCATTTTTTACCAATTTATGTTGAATTTTTTCCAAAATATAATCTAACGTTGAAATATCATGCGAAAATAAGAATGAAACTTTTCTGGATGTTCGCGAAGTTGCATATAGAAATGATGAAATTCACCATGTATATGTCTGCTTTTATTTATTCTGTGAACATTGCACCTTCTAGTGTGTTTATTTTTATTTTTTAGTAAATACCAAATTTTTAGCGAAGAGTTTTCTGTTAGTAAAAAAATCATTATAATTTTGTGAACTTTCTGCTCGATTTTAAACGCGTCACTATGTGTAGACACTCTTTTATAAGCGCGACATTCTTTCGCTGTTTTACTCTCCGCTTAAATCGCTGCTTTGCTCTCTGCTTCACTATGTGCTTAGCCTAAGTGAACTGCTGTCGGAGAACGTCGCTCTGACTGGTGGGGAGCAACCGACCACACACCTCAAGCCCCGCTAGAACCAAGGAACTTAGCGTTACGAGGATACATAGAAATTAGGGCCTTTATATATATTTATAATGTATTGTCACACGAGTTGTTTGGAGTAGGACGAGCGAAGCGAGGAACCCTAAAAATCTGCGGGGGCCTATTTTTAGGGTTTTCTAGCTCACAAAATCTGTATTGTTCTTAATTTTGCAGCAAGATTTACTTTTAACACTTGGTTATTATTAAAAACTTAAATTGTTAAAAGGTATAAACAGTTAAGAATTTATATATACAAATATTTATCTACGTCTTAAAATAAAATAAGAATGTTAAAATAAAGTGAAGATTAATAAGACTAGTTTAAACAAGTCATTATTGATGTAACAATAAACAGTTTTGACGTAAATTATGTCTTTGTCCGCACATGGTATGCATAGTCGTTACCGGAAATAGAACGTCACGAAATTAAAGACACCTGGCAATAGTATCACGTTATAGATCATAGATACACGCGTGATATTTATTGCGACTTATCGCGACCTTGAGTTTGACTCGGCGCCGGCACGTGTGAGCACGTAAGGCAAAAACTACGCCGTGCCAATCGGATAGGCTCTACGCGAGTATGATCACTCAAATGATACATAATCAGGGGCGGACTTTGACCTAGGCAAACTAGGCAAGGGCCCGTATTTTTTTGGGGCCCGCTTTTTTTTGGCGCCCGATTTTTTTAACTAGTGAGGCCCTTAATGACAACATTGCCTAGGGCCCCGATTTTCATTAGTCCGTCAGTGTACATAATAGTGAGTTCTACAATACTAGAGTGCAAAAACAGCGATCTTATATCTGTAACACCGTGTAAAAGTGGAAAAAGTGACAAAAAAAAGTGACTTTGCTTCGAAATGTGGCAGCATTTGTAAAGAAAAGATGTATAACGATATTAACGATATAAGATTCGAGTGTTCGAAGAAAGAAAACAAAACGGTGGATAAACTGAGGGGCCATTGAGCGGCGCCGAATGATCACGGTGATGGAGAGAGCGTTGTAAAGCTGCGGCGTCAACATCAGTCGAAAAAACGATTGAAATTTTTCTCTCCCATTGAACCATTTTAATTATATAATATATATAATAAGCTTTAATTAACCTTCATCTGTCATCTAAATTCTCCTTTACTATACCTGGTGTTATATTCTTGTTCAAATTTTTGACAGCGCGATCATACTCGTCTCTGAGTATGTTGCAGTCGTGTTGATCTATCTCATCTTTATTTTCTAACGTGTTTGGTTCTAATTCATCCTCACAATATAACTTTCATAGATATTCTTTCTATATGCTTGCCATTTATAAGATTGTCTTACATATAATTAATTTGTAATCAATAAGAAATTAATTATTATGTATAAATCTTCATTCCTCTGTATTTTCTAAATGTATTCTATATGAAGCTATCAATTATGCAATACTATGTTATTATTCAGTAATTAATATTTACCTTTATAAACAAAATAACTGCTGTCAAGCAAAAATTTTATAATGGTACTACTTACGTACTGGACATTTTATTTAATTTTAAATTTTATATTTTAACGAATACTTTTATCTATTGTGATTTTTAACTAGGTAAAGTAATTTTTAACTTATGTATTTTAACATTTTAACTTTATTTTTTTACTTATCTATGAATTTTGTTATTTTACTTTATAATTTTTTTTACATTTAACAAGATTATCTTTTACACAATGAATTTGTAATCAATAAGAAATTAATTATTATGTATACTTTTATGTTATAATTATGCAATACATACTATGTTACTATTTTAAATTTATAATTTTTTAGATCTGATGAAGATTTGAATAAAATCGAAACGTTAGCATAGTTAAATAAACTATAGGTCGTACTATTTCGAAACAAAACATTGCGCAGTTTTTGACTGAGAGCATACTGCGTCTGCGCGCCCGCTAAGCAGTGGCGTGCTGCATGACTTTTTAATTTTATAGGCATCTGTTTGTTTGGTTTCGGACCGCCACTGGTAAAATAGCTGATGTTCGCGTCGATTTGCTGACTCATTGTGTTGTTTCGAGAATGAACGGACTATATATTTATCTTTAACTTGTCCGAATCCTATTAATTCATTAATTATATTACTTAGGGACATAATTCATTAAACATATATTAATAAATTACTAATATTTTTATAAATATAACTTTATATTTTGCCGCCCCGGGCAAACTATTTATGTAGCGCCCCCAGATGTGCATAATTATGCAATCATTAGGTTGAAGTTAACAGCCAGCTGAACCCAAATTTTTAGGGCCCTGAAAATTAAGTTGAAGACTTTCTTTTGTTCATTTTTGTCAATAATACTTGATGAGCAAAAAATAAGTCTTCAACCAAAATTTTCAGCACCCCTTGCACCTCGAAACCCCGGGCAACCGACTGTCTTGACACCCCCTTAATCCGGCTCTGTGATTTATTAATTATTTTTGTAATTTCCTCCAATTTGTTAGAATTTTATTTTATTTACGTGCAATATGTTTTTGTATTTTCATTTTTATGTTCCTAAATTTTATTTTGTTTTCGTTTTTGATAATAAAATAATCAATTTTGAATTAAGTTCTATTTCTTTTGTATTTTCTATTTTATAAATAAAATTAAATCAAAATTTATACCGGTACGCATTTGATGTTCGACTCGTTTTTAACTTGTTATTCGAACCGGAACCGAACCCGGAACTGAACCGGAATTTTTGTAAGAACCGAAACCGACACTGGAACGAAAAACATTTACTTGGAACGTAACCGTAAACCGGAACAGAATAAATTTGGGTTCGACTCTCTGGTGTTAACCCGAACCAGATAGAGCGCGGATTTTAAGCATTTCGCTTATTGGCAGTATTGTAAGCAGAACAAATTTTCTTTGAGATCTCAACGTTTCACGGACACCATTTTTATTTTGCTTATTTTGCTTTTTTTTGCAGATGTAAGCTTATTTTTGCTTATTAGTGCTTATTTGAAGTTTTTTGTGCTATCGTTCCATTTTTTCATAATTTGAATGCTTATTTTAAAATTTGGTTTGTATATTCGTATTTCGTATTTGTCATACACAAAGTCTACGAATTTCACCTTTTTTTTATGAAATAATTATATTTTTATGCATGCCACGAAAGGATTGCCCGTTCTACATGTAAAGTCGTAAAGTCAACCACTACATAGAAAAATTGGAACAACAAAATACAACACTTATAGGTTCTATCGAAATAATTTTAGATTTCCAATAAAAGGTAAAAGATGTTAGAGAACAAATTGGAGACATAATCAATATAAAGTTCGAAGATGTTTTAGGAAATAATGAAGGGTTTGATACCGTCTATAAAATTTCCATGATATTACAAGGAAATCATATTGATGATTTGAAAATAAATGTTCCTTTAAAATTTTTTAAGTATGCTCCAATTACGTAAGTTGACTTAGAAACGAGCTTCTCCATTTATAAAACAATCTAGGAGACAATAATTTACAATGGAAAACATTGAAAAATATAAAATTGTAAATTGTTATAAACTCAATGATTAAGTTTGACTGATAAATTATTGACTATATGATTGATTTATTATATTATTTATTTAATTTATTTATTCGAGTTTCAGACAGGTCGAACCCAATCAAGCAACTAAAAATGAACAAAAAAAAAAAAAAAAACAATTTACAACTTAATTAATGGTAGATGAGTATGTGCATAGATAAGTTATTAATGTGAACAAGCAGTTATACATATATACAGTCTGTTCCAAACGGTTAAGCGGAACTAGATTTTGCAATCTAGTTACTTTCATCGTTTAAATCGTGCCTTTCGGCCGTTTTGTTTAAACTTTGTAAATCATACTTACAATAAACATTTTTTGGTTAAGGTTAATATCATTTTAAAATGTCATTTTCTTTATATTTTGATTTTTTGTGTCATTCTTAATACAAATTTCCCATTTATTTATTTTTTTGTCATTAAAATATCTAAAAAAAATATTTTATTTTGACATATGTCATTCGTTTCCATGGTTTCATTGTTGGAATTTTAAATTTTGACATCCCAACTTGAAAAATGAAATAACCCAAGCAAGGTCCCTTCTCGTGACAACCTAAAAGAACTAAATTCCCATTTAGTTCCGCTTAACCGTTTGGAACAGACTGTAAATACCACAAAATATATAAATTAATTTAAATTAGGGCCGCTTTTACAAACCTCGGATACGTAACGGTATAACTACAGTCTGTTCCAAACGGTTAAGCGGAACTAAATTTTGCAATCTAGTTACTTTCATCGTTTAAATCGTGCGTTTCGACCGTTTTGTTTAAGCTTTGTAAATCATACTTACAATACACATTTTTTGTTAAGGTTAATATGATTTTAAATTGTCATTTTCTTTATATTTTGATTTTTTGTGTCATTCTTAATACAAATTTCCCATTTATTAATTTTTTTGTCATTAAAATATATTAAAAAAATAATTTAATTTTGACATACAGTCTGTTCCAAACGGTTAAGCGGAACTAGATTTTGCAATCTAGTTACTTTCATCGTTTAAATCGTGCCTTTCGGCCGTTTTGTTTAAGCTTTGTAAATCATACTTACAATAAACATTTTTTGGTTAAGGTTAATATCATTTTAAAATGTCATTTTCTTTATATTTTGATTTTTTGTGTCATTCTTAATACAAATTTCCCATTTATTTATTTTTTTGTCATTAAAATATCTAAAAAAAATATTTAATTTTGACATGTGTCATTCGTTTCCATGGTTTCATTGTTGGAATTTTAAATTTTGACATCCCAACATGAAAAATGAAATAACCCAAGCAAGGTCCCTTCTCGTGACAACCTAAAAGAACTAAATTCCCATTTAGTTCCGCTTAACCGTTTGGAACAGACTATAGGTCATTCGTTTCCATGGTTTCATTCTTGTAATTTTAAATTTTGACATTGCAACGTGAAAAATGAAATAACCCAAGCAAGGTCCCTTGTCGTGACAACCTGAAAGAACGAAATTCCCATTTAGTTCCGCCTAAGCGTTTGAAACAGACTGTATCTAAGGTATAGGTTTATTCCGGTGTTTATTCCAACGTTCGCTTATGGTCTGTTCCAAATGGTTAGGCGGAACTAGATTTTGCAGTCTAGTTACTTTCATCGTTTAAATCGTGCTTTTCGGCCGTTTTGTTTAAGCTTTGTAAATCATACTTACAATAAACATTTTTTTGTGAAGGTTAATATCATTTTAAAATGTCATTTTCTTTATATTTTGATTTTTTGTGTCTTTCTTAATACAAATTTCCCATTTATTTATTTATTTTTTTATTAAAATATGTAAAAAAATAATTTAATGTCATTCGTTTCCATGGTTTCATTGTTGGAATTTTAAATTTTGACATTCCAACGTGAAAAATGAAATAACCCAAGCAAGGTCCCTTCTCGTGACAACCTAAAAGAACGAAATTCCCATTTAGTTCCGCTTAACCGTTTGAAACAGACTGTGGTTATCTCTATTATATTAAAGGTTCGGGTAGTTATCCATGGTTTTATTGTAAATAAATAAAGTTGGTATGGTTTGACACATAAACTGACATATTAGAAAAGTCATATTTTAAATTGAAATTACTATTAACAACACATTTGAGCATGTTTGGGGAAATATTGGCAGATGTCGAAATATTCGACTCAAATAATTATTTTATTGTGCTATATCTGCCGCGTTAGTGTCAGCCTCTCGTGTGCAAATATTCATAAAACCGCTCTCTAATAGAATCGAGCCCAAATACCGCCCATGTGTAAATTTTTATAAGATCACCCTCTACTAGTAGAATTCTATTAGAAGCTATTATGTAAATGCCGTCCCTTTGATGAGCCGCTCGTGTGCGGTGCAGATTATGCACAAACGCACGCGGTGGTCCTGATTGTGGTTCATATTTTTATACTGTAATCCCTTATCACCGAGTTTATGTTCCACTAACATACTGTGGACAAAAAAACGCGAGTAATAAGATTAAGCGTATACATATTATGTACAGTTGTGGACTGCCAAAATAGTAACGACAAGTTCTTTCAAGAAGAAAATTTCACTGATTAATAACAGTGCTATTTTTTTTTTTTCAGTGTATAACAACATTAAGAACCAGTTCGCATTTTGAAAAATATATAAATAAATAACAACCGGTTCATTCGAACTGGCTCCAGCCCAATGCTGCATATGTACATATACAAAAACTGGCATTATGTGTACATAGTGTGGAAGGGGTGATAGTGGCCAGTTAGATTCGAAGCGCTCAAAGTGCTAGGAGCATATTCTAGCGGTAATCGGCTGCTACTGTTCATTGCTACGCTTTTAAAAAATAAATCAAATTATTATTTCCCAACTGCGTGTAATCAAAACTAGTGAACAAATACATGGATAACGAGGGATTACGTACTATTATTATTTCGTATGGCAATGCCTAGGTTTTAGAGATTTTAAGGTCGCGACAAGCGTCCTCTGACATGACCTAACGATTACTTTCTACAGTAGCCGAGACCACTGTGCCTTATGAAGCATTTCCCATATTTCCGAAAATTAATTCAGAGATACAGGCATTTATTGTAAAGAATTTGAGCCTATGGCTGCAACAGCCAAGTTTTTTTTTTTTAATCTTATTGCTCATACTAGTTCGATCTCATGATTACACACTTTCAAAGCAAGCGAGCTAACCACTACGCTGCTGCAACCCCAATTATATAACTGTAATAAAAATTCAAATAAAACATCATAATGTGACATTTATCATATGTCAATTTAATTTTTTTACCGTTGCTGGGTAATAAATACTTATTCGCCAATCAGAGCAAAGGAATAACTTATACTGCCCTTTATATGAAGTGTCGTTGGCCGGATAAGATATTCTGGTGTTTATTCCGATGTTTATCCTATCTGAGCTTTATCCGAGCATTGTAAAAGCGATTTTTTGACTTTATACCGGGAATAGCGTTATCCGAGCTTTATCCAACGATTATAAAAGCGACCCTTAGTTTAATAATTATTCAATAACAATAAGAAAGCAACATCCGAACATGGTCGAACTCACAAACGATTTATGACATGGACATGGTTTTTGTTGAGAATTAAGGCTTTAATAAAATTTCTTTGGTAAAAAATTAGTTTAATTGATTTTAAAAGCGTATTTACATTGTGTTTTTACTTACTTATAATTATTTATAATAATAATTATCCTTTTGCTTAGTCGCAGCCCTGTTCTTAATCAACACAGGAACTTCGTAAGGCTTAACCAGCTCGGGAGTGTCACATTAATTTTTACGAGTTACATGCAACATTTAATTTGTTCATTTTCTGCGTAATTAACTTCGTTATAATTTCATTAACTGATGATTATAGGAGGGTTTCCCCACCTACAATTTTGCAGGAAATTGAGGAAAGCTTATCTTACAAAGTTATTAATTGAATACTATAGCATGGAAGTACTTCCAATATACTTATAGCTACTTATAATTAGAACTTCTAGGCTTCTTTGCTGTAATGCAGTGGTTCTCAACCATCAGAAAAGAATGTTTACAATTGGTTTGCAGATTTTCGTCGTGGTCGTGCGTCCGTTAGTGATAAATCTCGTGAAGGTCGACCAAAATTGTTTGTGATTCAAAAAAACATCAATGCTGTGCGCAAACTGATTGAAGAAGATCGGCATTGGACTTACCGTGAGATAGAGGCATTATTTGGCATATCGCAGACTGCAACACATTCGATTTTGCATGAACATTTAGCTGTGAAAGATCTGTTCCCGATGGATTGCGCATAATTTGACCTAAGCTCAAAAAAAGGCTCGTATTGATTGGTGTAAGAGAATGCTAAAAAAATCAACCTAGGCACTGCAAAATCCGTATACAACATTCTTACAGGTGACGAAACTTGGATTTATGCGGAAACTAAGCAACATCCCACTGTTTGGGTCTTCAAAGATGAACCGAAACCCACAAAAGTTGTTCGTTCACAAACCACTTCCAAGAAAATGATCGCTTATTTCTTCGGTTGTACTGGACATGTCGCAACCATTCCTTTAGAGGATCGGAGAACAGTTAATGCTGAATGGTATACAACAATTTCTTTGCCAGAAGTCATCGACAAAATCAGGAAAAACAACCAAAAGCGTCGCATAATTCTTTGTCGTGACAATGCAAGCTCCCACACAGCGCATCAAACAATTGATTATTTAAGGAGAAAAACATCGAATTAATATCTCATTGCCCGTATTAACCTAATTTATCCCCTAACGCCTTTTTTTGTTCCCCAATGTCAAACAAAAAATGCGTGGACAGCGATTTTCATCACCTCAAGAAGCTGTTAAAGCCTTCGAAAACCATGTTTTTGAGATACCAACTTCAGAGTGGAAAAAATGTTTCGAGAATTGGTTTGAATGCATGCAAAAGTGTATAAATCTTAAAGGCGAATATTTTGAAAAGCAATAAAACAGTTTGTTTCAAAAAAAGTTTTTCTATCTTAGTTTTTGTAAAAACTAAGCCCCTAAAGCCCCGTAACTATTTTATCAGTAAAACCACTATCGTATCCCAACTGCTAGCTCCAATACTAAGGATAGTTCAACTTCAAATTTACATTAGGATAGTAGCTATCTTTGTCAATAGCAAGCTGGCTACTAGCGCGTTTACTAGTCTAATGTAAACACGCCGTAAAGACGGCCCTGAACAAGGGTCCGCACTATTTCCCTTGTTTACTAGATTGTCTGTCGTCACGTTATTTATTCAAAGCCAACTTGATCACTTGTGTAATTTTAACCAAGTCTGCTTAATTGGATCGCGTTCAACTATTGTCTTACATATTCATGTACTGTTTATACCAATGTCCATTCCATTTGCATAATTTTAAGGTTATGTCACTGTATTTCCTGGAATCTATGGATTTGATAGCAACCTTAATAATTAATATGGTAATGATATACTAATAATGAATGATGAGGCGAGTACGATAGCGTGTTCATAGAGATACATTCCACCAAAAATATAACTGGTTGGAACGTACATCAAATAAAAAAATCTACGGTCGTGTATAGAGCGAAAAATGAAAAGTAAATACTTTTTTTAGGGTTTCGTAAATATAACCAGGAATCCCTTATACTAGTGATGCGCAACTTTTATGCACAGAGTACCTTTTTTCAAAGTGCCACAACATTAGCCGCAATCAGCAGACTCTTCGATGAAGAACCGGTGAGTAAATTTATTCCTGTATGCATACGTTAATCTACCAGT